>CM060921.1:18967500-20217500 GCA_030737875.1 Allium sativum | reverse complement strand
GAATTGTTTGTTACCGTTACTGATAAGTAGTTACTTTTATTTGTGAATGAATGAGTAAAGTCTGTCATTATCTTTTGAGCACTTCTCTTTTTATTGAATGATTAGTTTATTAATTATTTATTCTACAAAAATAAAATGCTATACATAAACAATTCTACTTTAGATAAACAAACAGCACAGCATCCCTTTATAATTCCAACATATGCGGTTGCAGCAAATGTTTATTCTTACTGCATTCTCCCAATAATGGACTCAACTTAAAAATGGTTGCAGGTGACATTGTTGAATTCCTCCAGAGAAGGAAACAACTCCCTTCTAAGATGGGCGGTTCTTCCAGCAAGATCTTCTAACTACATGTCAAATACAATGGCAACGGTATATAGTTAATTGTTTTCTGCATTCTACTTTCAACAAAACATAGGTTTGATTTTAAAACAGCTTCTCTACGTGTAGGGCATAATTGCTCGATTGATTGAACATCGTGTGAACCTGCCAAAAACTTTTGGAAGTTATCAGCTGCGTGAGTGGAAAGTTGAACCTCCATCTACAAGGTAAGATTCATTTGCAGTACTCTCCCTTCTCCATGCCCTTGTATTCTAGATATATCTATTATTACGTTCACAAATTGTATATCCTTTCCAAAATATCTTGTTTGTACACACCGAGTTGTAAAAATTGCTAGGTGGTAAGTGTGGATTAATAATCGTTATAGGTGGGGATTTGTCACAGCTAGAAGTTTTTGATAACTCACGCATTTCAGAAACTTTGGTGTTTTTGTTCAGTATCAGTTGATCTAAATTGAAAATTAGAGATGTTGGTTGTATTTGGGAGTAGCCAACGAGGGAAAACCGCTTAAAACTAGCACACTGATGCTTCTATGTGATAGTGAACCTTAAATAATGCATAACTAGTGCCTAAATTCACGTTTCAATTCTTACATGAGGCGTAAACTGTGTCTAGGTGTGGGCCTAGTCAGTAAGCCTCAAAGCGCCTAAATTCATGTTTCAATTCAACAGGCCACATCAACTCATCATCTTCTGTGTACATTTTTCAGAAAAGCGTACCTTCTTCTATGTCTACTTAATCTTTTTTCAAAATTTATCATTTTCCAGATCAACTATTATAATAGTAAAATATTAAAATTCAAAAGGTACTCCATCTTCATGAACAGGAAGTTTGATGATTTTTTGTGTCTCCCTTGCAAATTTGGTAATTTACTTAATTGTAATTTATTTTTATCACTTAGATTTTAATTCCAACATTTTGTTTTAGATTTAAATATTATTATGGTCTTGGAAATAGAAAATCTTGATAACATCTAACTTATTGAATTTGGTGGAGAAAATAATTGTTTTCTTAAATTTGTTATATACATTTAATGAATCTAGAATATATTTGCTTATTTGTTCAATACGTAGAATATATTATCCTTTTATCTATTTTTATGTTGTTTGAGAAGTATAGTTGGAAATAGTTAACTGATGAGGTACTGTTGTAACGTTTAAGTAATTAGCTAGCATTTCATTTTATCAGTTCCTATAGCATATATTTGAACTATAAAAATGACTGTGTATTTGGACTGATCACCTTTTTGTGTTATCAAATTCTTGACATATTTAATGATACCTAATCGGCTGAATTTGAAGTATTTTGCAGTGGAAATCAAGTCACAAATAAAACCCTATTATCAATGAAAATGCATTAACAGAAATTGTTTGATTATGTTGGTTTTTGATTTTGTTCATTGTATATTCTACACTCGGCATTTTGTAAGTTGCTTACTTCTGAATTAACTTATGGTTGTTTTCTTTTTCTTTTTATTTAAGAAAGAAAGAGAGAAAGGAAGGAAAAAAAAAAAAAAAAAAATTAGTTGATTTAAATCATGTATTTTACAGAATAGTTTTACTCTAGTAACAATCTCCAAAAGTAATGGGTAGTTTTGCAATGGGCCCAAAGTAGTAAGTTGTCCAGGGTCCAGTATAAACTTGGACCGGCCCTAATACATACATACATACATGTGTGCACGCGCACAAAAATACATGCATGCATGCACACAAAATGATCACTTAACTCAAGTGGTAAGGCTTAATGGCTTATAGATTAAGCTGTTGCTAAAAATATTGGGGTTGATTCCCGTGGTATACATTAAGAACCAATATTCATCCATATGCATATGAAACTAACAAATGAACCACAGCAGATAACCATTATGTTGAGTCAGTCATAAGCGCTGGTTCCAGATTCATACAGAATGCTTTGTAGGATAAACACATAAAAAGTGGAGTTAAAATCTCTCACAGCAGAATATGTATCACTCATAAGGAGATATAAATTAAATTTCTAACTGAACCAAAAGAGTCAATAAGGAAATAGTATAAACTCGTGGAAGAAATTAAGGGTAAAGAAGTTATCTTCGAGGAGTTTGGAGCAAAACTACTCCTCAACAACAACTGCAACACAGTGCTGAAAGGATCCAACAGCTTGTAAACAACCAAAGTTTGACAGGACGAACAGCAGCCCAGACAGAACTGCAACAGCACGAGGAGAGTGCAATCCAGTAGGGGATCGGATAATTCGAAGGAAGATCGCTTAAAGATTCAAACTTAGCCCTGCCATGATAGTTTGAAGAAGACAAGTAGAAAATAGCATTTCTCTCTTGTTACTTGTGCGTCTCGAAAGAAGTATTAAAGCATATGAATTTCCTTCGGGAACTGGTTTTCAAAGTGAGGTCCTTGCGCATTTCAATGATCGGTGAGCTTATTTGGAAAACAGCATAAAGGGTTTTTAGTATCAACTCGCTCCTTTATTTGATTTTCGATCACTCTTATCTTCATTCTTGATTTAGTCTTATTCGTTGCTTTCCTCAAGGCATTCTTGGTTTATACCTTGATGATTGTGAGTGAATATATGGAGATTATACATACCTTTTTCCCTTACAAGGTGCTCGTTAATTTAAGGTTTTTAAGGTTTTGATGAGGATATTATTGAAGTACAATAATTATATTAGTAGTTATAAAGAACCTATCCAAAAAATAAAAATAAAAATCCAATTTGAAAAACCCAGCATGGTTTAATGTTATAACAGGTAAATTAAATTAACCAGCTGAACCATGCATCTCAGTTCGGTTTATGGTTTGAAAAGTTGAGGTCGGTTAATTTGCGAAGATTATAAACATGTTTTAAATATATTTACAGCTTAACGTAATAATATGTTTCAGGACATGGTGGCAGAAAAACCATGGGGTACTGCTGATTGGAGTCTCTGTTGCTACTGTAGTCTGCATTGCATCGGTGTTAATCTGGCATATTTGGAAAAAGAGATCAGCAGGATCTGGCACATATTTGCCAGTTGACGCAGCTGTTCCTGAGCAAGAGATGCAGCCAATGTAAATGAACAACTGTATCTATTTTGTTGCTATAGACAAGGCCTTGCTTTATGCTCAACAAGCTTGGATAACTCTACTACAGACTCCTTGAGTGTATAGAAACTACATATACTGACAAAAAAGAAGAAAGAATGGATACCAGATGAAGCATGTAATTTTAATTCGCTGCTACTATTACCCTATCTCGTGTGGTTTTGATTGAGTAGAGTCCACAGACTTGTAAATGAACAAGGATGTGATCCTTTTTGTAAATTTGATAGCAACACCTTGAACCATTTTTGTTTCGGTTTTTGTTCTTTGTGTGGTATATTTGCGTTACAATTTGTGATTTCATTTTTCATCATTCAGTTGATCGCATGTTAAAGGTAATTTGGCCAGCTATTAGCAATTGTTGAAATTCCTTTTAACCAGACGAACTTGGTGATTTTTTTCTTTCTTTATTTTTCTCTGTAAGAAAATGGACTGTCAAATTGTTATCTTTCAAAAGGGTTAACATTGAATAAAAAGCAAAGTTGTTGACACGGAATGGATTTATATGGTAAAATTACAGACTATTACAATAAAAAAAGTTATACTTTGGTGTGCACAATATTACTGTTTTAACGTCACTGCACTCAAAAATAAACATTTCAAAGATGCGCTGATCGCAAATTCAGTAATGAAATCTGATTGGACCCCAGAGTCTCGACCCGAGTTGTTCGACCTGGATGATTGGACCTTGATTGTTGGACTTAGATGTTGTCTTCGATTCAAGCTGGAGCTTCATTCAAGCTGAGGTAAGTAGGAAGAATCTCCTTCGATCCGAGACTTCGTGTACACTCTTCTTCGACCTCCGGTATGCTCTTGATGTTGCTGGGCTTAGAAGAGTCCAAAGAGATCGAACCGCGGGTTGGGCCAGTGGTGTCTAAGTTTGTCCATACCCATGCTCGAGTCCTAATTGGCTCTATCAGTGCTAGCTCATAGGGTGACGGGCTTACCAAAAGGCTGGTCAACAATTTTATTTCTTAATTTCTTAAGACTCTAATGCTTCTTCCATGCATAACTATTATTTGCCTTCTATTCTTGTTTACTTTCTTGTATCTAAATCTTATTCCTTATATACTACAAAACATGCAAGACCCATCTAATCCAATATTATGCCTGTTAGACCAAAAATTTGGCACTAACACCCTATTGATTAGATTTTGTGGAGAATAATGGAGAACTATATGCTAAAAATATAGAAAAGCAATCAGACAAACGAGATTTATAATGGTTCGACATTAACATGCCTACGTCCACTTTATAGTTTTTTAATTCGATAAAGAATTACAAGTACAATGATTTTAGCCAGTCAATCTCTCGAATACAATCATATTTATCACTCATATTTCGAAATGAAAAATAGATGGCTTCGATCCCGGGTTTTGTCAACACAAGAATTCAAATTTCCACCATCTTGTCACTTCATCCAAGTGATTGTCGATCGATGCAATTTCATACTCAAATCCTGGGTAGCTTTCTTGATAGAATGCTTGAGCTTTGAGCGGCCTGATCACAAAGCAAGCTAACATTTTGCTCCCAAAGTATATCTTATCGTAGATGGGATGTACTATGAATAAGTCAAGCTAAATTTTTCTGGAACGTCATCCGTCGTTGAGAAGGCTTTATCAAATCGTTGTGTCCTCTTGATTAGTTCTGATATTTCGATTCTTCGTTGTATAGATTGCTCTTCATATATCGCACAACTTCCATTGATGTTTATCGAGCCGAATTCTATGGCCAGAATATTCAAGATGATCAAGTAATCGTTTTGGACCTCGTCGAATAAAGACTCAAGAGGTCAAATTCTTTCACCAAAAGTCATGCTCGGTCGTTGGCTCCCGAATGTGATCGTACATGCATAGGTCATTGCCAAACGACACCATCTTCATACGCAAATCAAGCGTATTGTCGAGTCAGACTTTCTCTTTCATATAGGTCAATGTATGAAGTAGTTTCCTAAGTCATTGGGTAGTATAAGAATCTTCGGGCTCTAAGCTAACATCTAGACCGTTGGGATAGAGCACATCAGAATTGGCATATGAGTCGGACATTCGTACTTGGCCTTGGACCACCTTAACATTAGGATATTAATCTAGGACTCCACGATCGCATCGAATCATAACAATAGGGAATCTGAAAGCCACGATCTCTCCAGATCATATCAGCAGAAAATCAGAAATCCATGGTCGGATCGGACCACATTAAAAGAACTCCATGCCATCTCTGGATCGTTTCATATTCCTGTGATCACATATGAGTCAGTACGAGATGCTATTGAAAACATGTAGGCCAGTGGCTGGTATGATCATCACAATCGTAAGGCAGTATAGAAGTTTATCACACTTTCCATTCGATGCAGTTGTGATTTGAGTCTTTGAAGTCACATTTGACCCGTTAACTGACTCTCTTGAACGGTCAAGACGAATCAAGTCCTACTCCGGGGATATGGTGTATGTGTACTGAATCATGCATCAAGTCAGGGTCATGTTAAAAGTCAGTCTGCGAGTTGAAGCTCATGCTCTTAATGTCAAGTGGAGGACAAGCGAACTCAGTGCTTATGCCCCCATCATCGGAGGGGGTTGAGCTAAGTTGACTGGACATCTAATCATTAAGCCTTTATATTTTCCGTCGTTGCATCGAGTTAGAGCTGCAGGTTCAACAATCTTAGTTGACCCAAGTTGTTTTGTACTCATTCTCAAGTCAGCAAGAGTTGGAGATGTATACGCGAATGGTCGAATCACATCTGCTTTGGTGTCGTTCGCTCGTCCATGTTTCAACATAGTCTAGAGTAACTATCGCAGTCTTGTTGAGTCTATTTCTCTTACTCGATTCCAATGAGCTTAACAAACAAGATTGTTGACTTGATCAATAAAATTGGTTCTCTCCGAAATTGCACATTCCCATCATTCTTTTCCGGGACTTTCCTTTTGTCCTTATTATCTCAAGACTTGGATGGTCTTCCATCCTTTGTCATGAAAACAATGAGATTATCCATCTCAACGTTAGTATTATCTTGTTGCAGGAATCTGTCTGCCTCAGAAGTGAATCCACTGAGATCTCCCAATGAGTCTCATCGTAAAGAGACTTTGAATTCCGAGTTATCCAGATACCGAATACTGCTGCCATCAACACCATAGACGGTTCATGTCGATCTACCGATGCCACTACGATGTTGAATCTTTCCAGCAATGAATGCAGGGTCTCGTCAGACCTTTGTTTGATTGAAGTGAGTAACATGATGTTCTTGAATCGAAAGACGTAGACCTTTGACTGCTCAATGAAGCGGGTGAACAACTTGTTTCATTGGTTGATTGATTCTGATGCAGGCTACAAAAATTGTATAGCAATAATGTAAGTCAAGAATGGAGGGAAGCATTTAGTCATGACGTTATCCAACATCGATAGCACTTCCATATGGCGCATGTGATGCATCATGTGCACGGTAGAACCAATCCTCTCGTTGTAAGCATCCAGAAATGATAGTTTGATATCCGGGGGATTGCAGAAATCCCTGACGTCCCATGTCAAAGAGCTATGATTGACGTTATGAGATGTGCCACCTCTGGTGAAGCATCGAGCAAAGTTGACAATCTGACCTCCTTCTTTGACAAGTTGTTGCCAATTGTCCAATTTAGCGCTGGTGCCCCCAATGTGAAGTCCTGAAGTGGGTGGAAGCCGGACTCGGGCTTCTTAGCTCCGCATATGCAATAGCTGTCAATCAGGCTTCTGTCATTTAATTCAGGATGATGATTTGTTGCTCAGATGCATGCGGATTAATCTTAAGGAGTCATTCTTTTGTTTGTAGTCTGGGATCCTGTGCAAATCTGAGGATAGGAAATGTGCATAGAGTAGTCGAATCACGCTGCTCGAAGCTCGTATCCCATGCCCCTATCATGGGGATTTTGCTGAGAAGTGAGCACCAAATACAGGTCTTCATCGGCTTCATACTCCATCAAGTCGTGAGTTAGAGTTGGGTGGAGAATGATTTGTTGGTACTCAGTCCATAGTAATCTCTTGTCTTCCATCCAAGCTCTGAGGATGGGTATCACGGAACGCAAAGTCAGGCCGTGGTTGCCTCGAGTGTTGTCACTTTCCCCTTGCATCAAGGGAAAGTGGTAGACAAAGCGGCTACGTCACCTCTAATATGTTATCAGCTCTGAAGACTGGGTTGAAACTGCCCTTAGGTCACATGTGATGCATCATGTGATGCATCATGTGCACGGTAGAACCAGTCCTCTCATTGTAAGCATCCAGAAATGATAGTTTGATATCCGGGGGATTGCGGAAATCCCTGACGTCCCATGTCAAAGAGCTATGATTGACGTTATGAGATGTGCCACCTCTGGTGAAGCATCGAGCAAAGTTGACAATCTGACCTCCTTCTTTGACAAGTTGTTGCCAATTGTCCAATTTAGCGCTGGTGCCCCCAATGAGAAGTCCTGAAGTGGGTGGAAGCCGGACTCGGGCTTCTTAGCTCCGCATATGTAATAGCTGTCAATCAGGCTTCTGTCATTTAATTCTGGATGATGATTTGTTGCTCAGATGCATGCAGGTTAATCTTAAGGAGTCATTCTTTTGTTTGTAGTCTGGGATCCTGTGCAAATCCGAGGATAGGAAATGTGCATAAAGTAGTCAAATCACGCTGCTCGAAGCTCGTATCCCATGCCCCTATCCATGGGGATTTTGCTGAGAAGTGAGCACCAAATATAGGTCTTCATTGGCTTCATACTCCATCAAGTTGTGAGTTAGAGTTGGGTGGAGAATGATTTGTTGGTACTCAGTCCATACTAATCTCTTGTCTTCCATCCAAGCTCTGAGGATAGGTATCACGGAACGCAAGGTCAGGCCGTGGTTGCCTCGAGTGTTGCCACTTTCCCCTTGCATCAAGGGAAAGTGGTAGACAAAGCGGCTACGTCACATCTAATATGTTATCAGCTCTGAAGACTGGGTTGAAACTGCCCTCAATTCACGGGTCGAATGGTTCGACCCGACTCAGTTCGTATGTTCCTATCTTGGGAGCTTCATGTTGAAGTTGAGTTGGATTTGAAGCATTCATTTGAATTGGTGTAGAGGTTGGTCGGACTCTGTTTGAGTTTCCAGTGGCTCTTGCATTGTCAACGTTTTCATCGAAAAAGTTACAATCAGTAATTGCATGTTGTACATGTCTAGAAGGAGGCTGATTGCCCCTTGTTTCATTCAAGTTGATGTTGCAAACTTGTCCTAGGGTCTCGTGCGATCTGACCCGCGGAGCAGGGAGTGTTTGAGCCGAGTTAGTTGTCGTTTGAACCCCCTATGTTGCTTGTTCCAGCGATTAACTTGTAGTTGCTCAGCTTTCGTCTATCCGAGTAAAGAAGTTATCCATCATTTGTTGTTGCTTTTGGAGAAGCTCATTTTTCCGAGCCATCTGGGTTCTTTATTCAGTTAGGGCACCATCCATTTCATCTCTGGTTAAGTTTACTGATGGGTCTCGTTGATAGGAAGCCTCCTGGCTTGCCTCGTTCCTTGTGCCTTTCATGCAAACATCCTCAGCACCGAAGAAGGTTCTGTCTTTCTTCCTCTTAACCCTTGATTCAAAATGTCAAGCAATCTGTTCCTTGCAGGCTAGAAGTCGAAGTGATAGCGTGCCTCCTTTGTCCGAGGACTTCCAATCGGGAAGTTGGTTGGGTCTAGCAAATTGACGTTCACTCGACATCCACTTCGCAGTCTTCAAGCAGTCTGTCAGGATCAAAGCATTAGTAAGATACAGACGGATAGGTTAAGACATTTGTAAATACTTTCAATAGTTATGCCCCCGGTTCGGGGGTAATGGCAAAGAACAAGTGGTCGTATCACATTCCTTTGAAATGTAGACATGTATGCATGGAAAAGAGATATTTCTTTCAAATCTTAAGTGATTGAGTGATCCAAGTGCTCGAGTCATTGTATTTTCCATTCAGTGTACTTGTAAGGTAGCACTCGTCGTTTCACTTGAGATAACATTCCCAAGGCCTTCTTTAGGTCATTGCCTCAAGTCGCATGATATGTTATTGAACATTCCACTCTTAAGGCCTCCTTTCGGTCACAACCTTAAGTCGTGAGGAAAGTTTAGCTTCAGGCATCAGTGTCAACTCTTCGAATGCAACCATTTATTCGTGTATGCGAGTGCAACCCTTGCGTTTTTGTTTTGTTACCTAGTACACACCTGCATTTTGTAAATAAAGTAGTATTTCTGCAATGTTATACATTTGCGAGTTTGTCATATATTTCAATAAATGTACTTGTAGTTGAAACATTACTAATCTAAGTGATAAACAGTAAGTCACATCACAAATCAGATACGGGTTTCAATCCAGTGTCCCTGCAATTCAAAATTCCTACGATAAAAAATTATTACTAAACTAAGTAATAAACAACATGAGGTGTGATGTGTATGTGTATGCCCCCCAATCAATCTTGAATAAAGTGTTTGGCCATGGCTTGTTCGGGACTGATTAGGATCAATATAATATTGACCCTGATCCTTCTGGAGGGGGGGGGGGGGGGAGGAGGGAGTATGGGCTCAACTTTCAAATCTTGCCCCCAATCCTTCAATGGGTAGGAGCCAATTTCCTCTGGCACTTCGTATCAGTGCCTTTATACTCTCCTGTCATATGCCCATGTTAGAGTTCCGGCTCAGCTTTCAGTCTCGCCCTCAATCCTTAAGTGGGGGTAGGATCCCATTTCATCCAGCACTTGATCTTAGCGCCTTCATACTCTCCTATCGTATGCCAAGGTTAGAGTGTAGTTAAGGAGGTCTTTAATCGTGATGCACCAATCACGCCTATCTTTATACTCACTCTCGAATCAGGAGAGTTTTAGTTGGTTAGGCGAAGGGCCGTGTCATTTGCCCCAATTTTACTTTTACACTATATTTCCAAGAGCGGGATTCTGTCGACTCGAGTGTTGTTCTCGAAATCGAATTTAATCCGTACTCCACGCTTCACTCTAGAAGATGGAGCTTATCAGGAAAGTTGTCGAGTCACATGTGCCAAGGCACTACCTCTTAATCTTCGATTCATGGGTAGAGGTGGCCATTTGCAATAATCAAGTCTCTCTTGTCCTGTCGAATCGTGGGATGTAGTCTGTGTGATGGACATCATTGTTCGTCCTTCATACTCTCCTTTCGTAAGTCAGGGTTAGAGTTAGGGATTGAGTGGTATTTAATCTTGGCGCTCCTATCACACTCATCCGGGGTTTACACTCCTATCCAAGCTCTGAGGATTAAAGTTAATCGGGTAAACAGTCGGGTCATATTTGCCTTGGCGTCGTTCTCTTTGCCTTTACGTCTAAAGCAAAGGCCGCCTTGAGGATAGGCGGACTTCATCTATGTCGGATTGTTTTTATCGGGCCAAGAATAAGTAGGTGAACAATCAGATCACGTTCACCAAAACTTTGCGTTCCTCTGATCAATCTTTCGGAGGACTGATTGGCACTAAACTTCAGGTACCTGCATCATTTATATCGGATGAGTTAGTAATGTCAATAACTCAGGAAGCATGTAAAAGTAAAATTCATTATTGAAAAGTAAGCATATCAAGGGGCAGTGTTGCCTCCTTTATTTGGATTCATGTAATCTGGTGGCATTGAGTATAGGATCGAGCCATTTAGACAATCGAACTGCGTCCATTTGGAGTCGGATTCCAACTTTTAAATGCAAAATTGATCGCGCAATTATCTTGAGGTCTACCATGTATGAACCAAGGAGTGGATAGTCATATCAGTTCAACCTTGGGCTATACAACTTTCCTCAGACCCGGGGGGGGGGGGGTATGGCTTTGTTAATAAGCAGTTCAGTCGGGCTCGATATGGCAGTGTTCCACAATTCTGCATGAGGGTGTTAGAAATTTGATTGGTACTAGATCCGGGGTACCTACGCCATCCACATATAATTCATCTGAGTTAATTACATCAATAACTAATAAAGCATGCAAATATAAGGGTTATGGTTAAAGAATAGTCTTGTTAAAGGAATGAATATCATTCTACGTGAAGATGGCATTACATGCTCTTTACAGGTCCATTTTGCCTCGTCCTGTCTCTGCCTGGGACGACTGTAAAAGTCTTTAAATGACGAATGATATCTTTTTAAATCATCTTGGGGCAGCAGTCCTATTAATAAATAGACCTTTGATTGAGGTCTTGGAATGATAAGGGCGGTTAGATGGACTCTGGTAAGCGAATGACGAGGTCGCATCTCCTTTAAATCGCCTTTCTCCCCCACGTCAAGGGCAAGGAATAAGGGTCAGGTAATCAGATCAGAACTGCTAATGGTAGCATCTCATCTTGTTGGTGCTATAATATAAATCAACAGGGGAGTAAGGACCCCATGCTTTTAGAGACTTCTCACTTTCCATGCTAGGAAGTAAGACATGTCTAAAAATGAACCCATGCTTGCAGAAATTTAGCCCTTTCTATTTCAGGAAGTGGATGCGGGAGCTATGAAGATAGACATGCCTCATCCATACGCATCTATCTTTGATCCCACGTCGGGAAGAAGAGATGACGTGTGGAAAATCAATCAACACCCAAGCCTAATTGTTCCAAACCTTTAACTCGCAAGGCTTCGGGTGAGACTGAGACCGTTGATCATACAAGGTAACGTTGCATCAGATTTGGAATGGATAGTGGAATCATGAGCAATTCATGCTAAAATGTCTGAGTTGCTCCTGCATTCGAGGCACGAATCAATCAACGAATGGTCAATGAAGGTAGTTAAATTGTCAATCTTCACATTCTATTATCAAAAGGTTAACCACTAGAAGTCCCATTCGTGTACATCCTTCATCAAGTGGGAAATCGGCCAGTGCTTTTGTCGAATCTTTTGAGGCGGTGAATTCAGCAACAAGATTTATTGATGTTTATCTCAGGATGATCTTCCAAGGATAAATAATGTCGCCTTGCATGTCGTATCTAGAGGCTTTACAAATGATGGTACGCCTTTCATTTTTTCTTGTTGAAAGCATTCCATGTTGTAGGACATTCTTTATGGGTGTCATCCATTACTCTCTCTGATTAAGTCTCCAATGCTAGATCAACTTCCATCTGACCAATGATCGGAGCTTCCAGTGCCTTGATTGGGACCATTTCCTTTTCTTTTGGACTGTGGAGCTCGCTAACTTGGACAACTTGTCCACCTTATGATTTCTATTTGCAGAATATGAGATATAATGTAATGCTCTAAGTCGTCCAATAGCTCTTTGACCCTTTGTAGGTTGCAAGTCATAGTCCCTTTGCATGCAACTCCTTCCGAACTAACATGACTCCGCTGTCGGACCGTCGATCATTTCGAGCACAATCTGTGTACAACTTCTAGGAATCGATTCCATAGTTGGTTCTGAGGGCCCATCTCCTTCATCTAACACATCCTCTTTGGGAGAAGCGAATTCAACAATGAAGTCGGCTAGTGTTTACCCCCGTATGGACTTACTTGGGAGGAGGTTGAGATCAAAATGGCTTGGTTCGATGTTCCATTTGATCAATCTTCCTGATACCTTAGGTCGCTGCAGGACCTGTCGTAATGGTTGATCGGTGTATATCACAGTTGAATGGGCTTGGAAATAATCGTGGATTTTCCTTGAAGCTGGGTGAGTTACACTTTGCTGCCGCTAACTTCTTGCTTACATAATACACTGGTCTCTAGATTATATCCTCCTCACAAACGAGTGCTGAACTGATTGCGTGCGATGAGACTGCTAAGTACATGAATAAATCTTCATGAGCCACTGGCTTAGACAATATCAGGGGCCTCTTTAAATGATCCAGCAGGTTCTGAATGGCTTGAATGCAATGTAGGGTCCATTCAAAGTTGCTTTTCCCTCGTTTTATCAAATCGAAGAAAGGAATGCATCGTAGCATGCTAGTGGATGTCCTCTATCAAATCCACTAGCTGATCACTTCATGGTAACAGGAAGCTATCTCTCGAGAAGGATTTGTTCAAATCTGAAAAATCGATGCATGTACGCCATTTCCCATTAGCCTTTTTTATAGGATTTGATATCCAGTCGGGATATATGGCATCTCATATAAAACTATTGTCTCTCAGCCTCTCAACTTCCTTTAAGGCGTTGACCTCTCTAGGTCAAGCATACGTCTCTTTTGCTTCATGAATGCATACTTTGGGTTAATGTTCAGCACATGACTCATCATCGATGGTGAAATCCCACACACGTCAGCATGGGTCCATGCAAATACATCCAAATTGGATTGTAGAAAATCTATCAGCTACCTCATCCGGAGGTGGTCCAAATGAGATCCGAATTTCAAGATCTTTGCCAGATCGTCGTTATCAATCGGAATATCCACAGTTGCTTCAATAGGCATCCCCCTTTTATATCTTGAATCTTTATCCTCTTTGGGATCTATGACTTCTGATAGGTTGTCTGGCGACTCCTTCCGCGATGCTTCCTTTACTTGCTATGTCGACGCCTCCTTTGCAGGAGGGGAAGCATTCTTGGGTTCCACGCTATGTCCGTCATGTAGCATCTTCCACTCAGCCAAATAACAGGCTCTTCCAGTAATTTGGTCACCACGGACCATTTCCACTCTAGCTTCGGTTGGGAATTGTAACAGTAGACACCAAGATGTGATGTAATCTATGAATTCTGCTAGGGCTGACCACATGATTGCTGATGAGCAGTCAAGTTGGCATCATCTGAGTAAGGATCCATAGGTCCAATCATGTCTTGTGATGGCTCAACTGGTACCAAATTATGTTGATTTAACCCTTATCTGGTGGAAATCAATCATCATCAATGCGTTTGATAGAAGATAGGTATTACAAAGGTTTGCTAAGCTCTTCAGGGAGTGAACCGTAGGACATATGTCTTTCATCACATCATACAAGTGAAGTGTAGCTTTGGAATCCTTAGTCACATTTTGGCATCCCATCATTAAGAATCAATGTTGCTAAGATCATCCAAGTCATCTTCGGAATAGTGCCCGAACAGCTCCATGTCAATGCCATTAGAAATTTCCCTGGTTACACAGGTTTAGGTCATATAAGTCAAGTGGTCACTACTCATTTAGGAACAACATTAGTTGCATTGGTGAAGTCTGTACACCATCGGAACCTTGAAAAGGAGGACGTCAGGAAACAATCTTTTCCTCACATACTATCATAGTTAGCATGTTGAATTTACTTAGAGACTCCTCATATTGAATAACATCAATAAACAGTGGGCCATGGCTCTTGGAAGAATCCCAATCATTGCCATTTTGCTATTTATATTCTCGGACTATCTGCCAAATCTTGATTGATAAGTCTTGATGACTACCGTTGGCCAAAATATATGCCAAGCCAAAGGCGAGCCGAGGGTCGAGTCGAAGGCGAGTCGTGAACGGGTCCAAGCGCAGCGCCGGTGAGGGTCCGGCCCCTACAATCCCAGTGCATATTATTGATTAACGTAATAATATATTTCAGGACGTGGTGGAAGAAAACCCATGGGGTACTGTTGATTGAAGTATTTTTTGCTATTGTAATTTGCATTGCATCGGTGTTAATCTGACATATTTGGAAAAAGAGATCAGCAGGATCTAGCACATATTTGCCGGTTGACGCAGTTCTTCTTGAGCAAGAGATGCAGCCATTGTAAATGAACAACTGTATCTATTTTATTGCTATAGGAAAGGCCTTACTTTATGCTCAACAAGCTTGGATAACTGTATCACAGACTCCATTAGTGTATAGAAACTGCGGATAATGACAAAAAATAAGAAAGAATGGATACCAGATGAAGCATGTAATTTTAAATCGGTTCTACTAGCACCCTATATGGTGTGATTTTGATTCAGTAGAGTCCATAGACTTGTAAATGAACAAGGATGTGATCCTTTTTGTGAATTTAATAGCAACACCTTGAACCATTCTTGTTTCATATTTTGTTCTTTGTGTGTGGTATATGTGTGTTACAATTTGTGATTTCATTTTTCATCATTCACTTTATCGCATGTGAAAGATAATGTCGCCAACTATTAGCAATTGTTGAAATTCCTTTTAACCAGACGAACTTGGTGTTTGTTTTCATCCTTTATTTTTTCTTTAAGAAAATGAGCTGTCAAATTATTATCTTTCAAAAGGCTTAACATTGAATAAATGCAAAATTGTTGACAAAGAATGGATTTATATGGTAAAATGACAAATTATTACAGTAAAAAAGTTATATTTTTAATGTGCACAATACTACTGTATTAACGTCAATGCACTCAAAAATAAACATTTCAGAGGTGCGCTGATCGCAGATTCAGTTATGAAATCTGATAATTCTTGTGGTAATCGCTCTTTGTTATTAAGCTTTTGCTAATTAATCGAATATCATGAGCAAACAGCAAGAACAAGAAAGCATATCATTGAACTCTAGATGGATGACGAAAGAGCCAGGAAATTCATCAAACAGGTTGGACCAAATTGTCATTGCTGATAACCATGGCGAGACCGAAATGGAGCTGACCTGCAAAGACAACATCAAGTCTTTCTTGATCAAACAGTCACATCCAAGAAGTTGCCCCCGCCCAGTTTGGATTTGAATGTGTATGCACGTGTACACATGCACATGACATTCACAGATCAAATTTTATTTTAATAAGTCAAATTTAATAGGAGATTAGGGATTGAATAATTAATGTAATGATTGATAATAGAGGATCATGAACTCTATAAATAACAGGGAAGGTCGAAATGTAAATCATGTTGAGTTTGAATCAAAAAGATTTTTGTTAGACCAAAAAATGGCACTAACACCAAAAAGTCATGTTAAGAGAATGAAATATGAAGAAATATCCGAAAAAGGAAGAAACAACAAGACAACAACATTTTTATAGTGGTTCGCCGTTAACAAGCCTACATCCACTTCATAATCTTTCAGGTGTGCTAGAGTACTAGAGTCACAATGAATGAGATTGTCAGAATCTCAAATACAACATTCTTTCTATTGATTATTTCGAGTTACAATCAAAAATTTCACCTGTATTTCAAGATAAAAGTGTTGGAAGTCATGGGTAAGGAAATCAGAGCTTCATTCGGCTAAAAAGTCATTTAATTGTCTCCAAAACGGTGTACTTATAGGCGTATTCGGGTCCGGGTCGAACTGCCACGTGATAGTTGCACAGGGAATCTCAGAGCATGGAGGAGAACGTGGGTCGGTTCGCATATGCCAGGTGGCACCCGATCCGGGTTTATAGGTGAGTGGAGCAAGTGGATAGCCATAATAATAGGTCCACGTTGACGCTTGGGTAATCGCTCTGGTAAGGTCAGGTCGAATTCGACTCGGAGGCCTTCGATCCTAGAGTCTCGACCCGAGTTGTCCGACCTGGATGATTGGACCCTGATTGTTGAACTCAGATGTTGTCTTCGATCCACGTTGGAGCTTCATTCAAGCTGAGGTAAATAGGAAGAATCTCATTTGGTTCAAGACTTCGTGTACCCTCTTCTTCGACCCCTGTATACTCTTGATGTTGCTAGGCTTAGAAGAGCCTAAAGAGATCGAACTGGGGATTGGGCCAGTGGTGTCTAAGTCTGTCCAGATGCATGCTCGAGTCCTGATTGGCTCTTTCAGTGATAGCTCATAGGGTGACGGGCTTGCCAAAAGGCTGGTCAACAATTTTATTTCTTAATTTCTTAAAAATCTAATACTTCTTCCATGCATAACTATTATTTGCCTACCGTTCTTGTTTACTTTCTTGTATCCAAATCTTATCCCTTATATACTACAAAACATGCAAGACCCATCGACTATAATACTATACCTGTTAGACCAAAAAATGGCACTAATACGCAATCGACAAGGTTTTGTAGAGAATAATGGAGAACTATAAGCTATAAAATAGAGAAAAGCAATCAGACACACATGATTTATAGTGATTCTGCGTTAACGAGCCTATGTCCACTTTATAGTTCTTTGATTCGATAAAGAATTACAAGTACAATGATTTTAGCCACTCAATCTCTCGAGTACAATCATATTTATCACTCATATTTCGAAATGAAAAATAGATGGCTACCATGGCTAAAGAATTTGGAGCTTCATATGGCCAAATGTCCTCAAAAATGCTACGTGAACAAGTATTTATAGGCAGAAATTCAGGTTGGGTTGGATGCCACATGGCAATTGTAGAGGACGTCTCGAAAGTAGCGGAGAAGGTGTCCCTGATCATGTGAAGCCATGTGTAATTCGATCCTCCATAGTAGGAGCATGGCTAAATGGTTGCCTGCAAAATAGGAGCACATTGAAGAGTGAAGCAATGACATGCGGGTTGAGTAGGTGCTGCTCAACCCGATTTGATGGTATTTGCCAAGACCATCTAGTGTGTTCAGTTGACGTGGGATTGGGTTCATTTAGCTCGATCTGATATAGAGGTACTCACATGCTAGGAGTTCCAATGCAAAGCTGTTCCGACATGTAAAATAGGATAGGGTCAGGCCCTTTCAATCCGACCCGCTCCCCTTGATCCAACCCGTATAGAGGCGTGAGGCAAACTTGTCTTTATTGGATCTGATCTAAGAGCCGAGATCCAAACCGAGGGGTTATGTAACACCCCACATCCGTTAAGGTCACTCACAAAGGGAATGCCTTAAGTTCAATGGAGCATTATGGGTACTGGAACAGAAATATTACAAAATAGACATATATAAAACAGCGGAAAGTGAAGTAGAAGTACTTCAAATCATTTATTAAATAGAATTGTTTAGAATAAAAGCCCATCAACTTCCAATACCCAAATACATAGCTAAAATATCTATCTTGCTAAAAAACAAGAAGCATAAAAATAAACTGTAGTATTCCCCAATAAAGCAAAGCAAGCCATAGCCAAGAGAAATCCAAGCCGTACATGAAAGAGCCTTGGAGCTTGGTAAGATCCGAATTAAGCTGTATTCCCACACTGTGAACCTGGGAGGGGGAGGGGCGAAACGGAAGAAAAGGAGGCGAAACAAACCGGGTCAGTCATAAAGACAGTAAGTCCTAGTGACTTTCAGCATAAAAACAAGTAAAGATAACATGGCGTGAATAAACTGAAAGTAAACGTAAGCATGATGACAAGATAAGCTACAGGCACGATAACTAAGAATAACATCATAGGATTTCTGTCATGTATAACATTGCAAGGTTCCCGTTCAAGATGAACTAAGTATAGTTTCGCAAGATTTCTATCAAGCATCGCAAGATTTCTCTGCTTCACCACTAAAATGATATCTATTTTCTCTGCACCACCTAACTAGTGTCCCAACTAGTAATCTATATAAAATGATAAAATTATAACGTGATCCCAATCCCCGAAAATTAAGGTTACTTTCACGTGTACATCTATTATTTATTACCTAGATCTAATCTAGGGTTTTCTATCGAGCGCTTCCTAGATTCAACCAGGATTTATGCCACCTAGGTCCAACCTAGGGATTATGCTACCTATTGAACACTTCTCGGATTTAGGGTTTATACCACCTAGGTCCAACCTAGGGATTATGCTACCTATTGAACGCTTCTCAGATTTAGGGTTTATGCCACCTAGGTCCAACCTAGGGATTATGCTACCTATTGAACGCTTCTCGGATTTAGGGTTTATGCCACCTAGGTCCAACCTAGGGATTATGCTACCTATGCATGTCATACGACCCCCAATGATTGTAGATACCTATGCTGGTCCCACCATGGGGTGTATCAAGACCCATGGTGGCGGCCCGATGCAATTCTAGAAGGCATAGGTTATACTACTGGTGTCCCCAGTGCCCTGGTTGTCTGCTCCGGAGTGTGTGCACGCCTGCACCCCGTTAGACCTACACTATGCACCCACCGTCATCGTTTGACCGCTTACAATCAGCCCAGTAATCGTGCCCCACCCTGCCTAGTTTCAGGGTACAGTTGATACCTGATCTGGGTTACAACTGAAATGGGTCCCCGTTACTAGGGTTTCCTACTGGTTAAGTGTGTAGGCCTATATATACAGATATTATCCACCTTCCCGTGATGTACTTAACCCACCTATTCAAGCGTGCTTATTAATGGTTAAGTTTGTGGGCCTATATTTACTAATATTACCCACCAACCCGATATGTACTTAACCCTCTCCGTCCATTACGTTAAGTTGGTTATGTGTTTCATCTTGTTTTACTTAACCCTACCACACATCATGTTATATCGGTTAAGTGTTGTTCCTTGTGTTACTTAACCGTACCGCAAGCCTTGTTATACTGGCTAAGTGTTCTCCCTTGTGTTAACTTAACCCCACCACATGTCATGTCATATTATAATGGTTAAGTGTCATTAGCCTAGCCACGTTACTTAACCCACCCATTCATATCATATTATATATGCCAATCCCCATTCTTGCAATTACCATTATAATGACAATACCCAAATATCAAGTTTCATGTTAATGGTAAATTATCCCCAAACATCAAATTTTCATATTATGCCTTCGATTCCACCAAACACATATATTCCACTAGGCAATATTCCAATATTTCCCCCTTATACCATCGCACGTATATCGTAGTTTAGGCCTAGGTCCGAAATTGACCTAGGTTCATCAAAAGAAAATAATTAGGGGGAGGTAGAAGTTGCAATAAAAACAAGATCAGAGAGAAAACGACATAAAAGCATCATCTCAGGCATAAAGAATAGATCTTGATAATAATATTAACATGAACCAAGGAAAATTGATTTACAACAGGCTGAATAGACCATAAACTTGTCATGCGAATAAAGATAGAAAAATTCTCAAGATTGAGATCCAAGAAGAAACAAGAATTGAATCAAAAGTCCAATTTCATTTCATCACATGTCCGTATTAAATTTAATTGTTTTAATCTGAAAATAACTAGAACTTACAGAGCATGGCTAATGAATTAAGAACTAAAATTGTCGTAGAACGTTGCAGAGACATTGATTTATCTTCTTGAATTGTTGTAGAATTGTTGTAGAAGCTTTAATCTCTAGTTTGAATCTAGTTTGGAGGCTAAGAGAAAAGTTTAGAGAGCGGCGGCCATGATCAAGAGGAAGTCCAGCAGCATAATAGTGTAAGAATGATTTGATATGAATTAGGTTAGGTCTAAGGGTGTTTTTATAGGTGTAGCAACTAGTTTAGGCCCTTAGATTAACCCTAGAATCAATCCGGATCGTCAAAACATGTCTCAGGCTTCAAAAATGAGCTCTGGGTCAAACCAGGCCGACCTGTAAGGTAGGGGGGTCGACCCTATGGTTGACCGGGGGGGGGGGGGGGGGTATGTCGACCCCCTGGGCCAGTCCTGCCTGAAAACTGCTGAAACTTGTACAGGCCATAACTTCTTCATCCGGACTCCGATTTTTGAAAATTTCGAGACGAATGCAATGGCGTAATCCGTTTCCCCTAATTCTGCCTTTAAAATTTAATTTTGCCTTGATTTCTTGTTTTAATATGCTATAAAAATACGGGTTGTTACATTCTCCCCTCCTTAAATGATTTCGTCCCCGAAATCTTCAAGTTATGAAGAATGCGTCCTACCATCCAATCATCCATATACTAAATCATCAATCATAGGCATTCATTATCCTTAAGAGATTTCTAATGCAGTATGAACATATGCAGAAAGTGTGTGTATATGTTCCATATCTAATGTAAATGATCAGGCTCTATTGATCTTCTTAATGCAAAATATGTTTAGTGCAATGGGTCCAACATGTATGCAAATAGTCCTAGTCACATAAACACTATATGTGTGCGCAAACATCCATCCATATGCATCATTCATATGATAACACATCCAATTTCATCCGTAAACTAGTATAAACACTCATGCATATGCAATATGGAAATGTGTCTGAGCCGATCTAGTGCCTAATGTGTGTTATGCAATCACGAGCAACCACTAGCAGCCACTTGCAACCACTTGCAACCATCAATCATAACATGTCTCAAACACATGTTTACACCCAATTGTTCCTACCTAAAGGTATAGTCAAACGACAGAAGCAAGTAAAAACCTTGTGCCCATTAGGAAATGTCAAAACTGGGAATTTATGTCACATATATACTGATTTGGAGAAGAACTCCCTAAGCACCAGCCCCGAAGACCGAAATCAACATCAGGCTGACACCCAAAGAATTAACCAACCAATATATATGTTTCTAGGAAACTAAGCATGATGGACTCCTTTTTGGTCACAAGAAATCTCTTCCTAAGACCAACCCATATCCTATAAAACCCAAAAGTTTAGTCAACCCAACGGACACCCTCAAGCCCCAACATGTATTACTAACAGATGAGTCATACTCCCTATGGGGTTTGCAACAGAAATAGGATGGGGAATAGGACCGAGAGGTTATACTTAAAAGATAGCATACAGGTAAGCTCTATAGGAAAAGAGGGACTAAGGATATATTCTTAAGAAGAGATATGATGCGTGTGTCTAGTCTTCAATCTTCTAAGTCGCATTTCCTTGAGCTTAACTCCATTGTGTTTTGTCCGTCTTTAACTTCATAATTTCGTAGCTTCTTTATTCTTGTTTCCAAAATATGAGTTGGAACTCATTTCACTGTTGTCTCTCGTTCCACTTTCATTTATTCTTTTTCTAGTGTACTCGGCTCAAACATAACTGCGTACTCATGGTTTCATGCAATCTCTCCAAAATTCACTAGTGAATCCTGGATCTCGTTTACTTATTATAAGGTATTCCATGCAGAAGAACTATCTCTTGAAAACAAACAAATGCCAACCATGTTTCCAAATGTACTTAGTAAGGTGATTTTCTATAACTCATGCATAAGCGAAATGAACCATCCGCCTTAGTGGTGAACGCTACTCGAGCGGATCGATAAATGTATCAAGATATTCTAGGTAACTAAACATGGTAGAACCATAAGGGTTACACTAGACTTCGAGGGCATTACCAAGGAAAGTCAAGAATCTAACTACCCTCTTTTCATACTCAAGAATGGCACCATTTCTGGATAACCGCTCCGTCCCTAGAATCAACCCATAGCCCAAAAAAAAACCATAAGCATTACTACTAAACTCAACACTTAGCATAGACATTCTCAAATCCAAACAAGTCATGAATAAATGAGCCGATTCCCTAACAAGATTTGAGGATAAAATGGGATCCTCTACTACGCTAGTACTAAGGTGCAGAGACTCAACTTTCGAAGCAGAATTAAAACGATGCGATGTACAAATGGGATTATAGAAAAGAAAAGCTAAGCCTTTCACAGAAACGTTACCACCTCTATTGGGTACGCTAGTAGTGAGAGCATACAATTGCCCTCTCGACGATCTTGTTCTTTGCCCTTGTCTTTGTCCTATAATACTTAATTACATGTCCGTTTTCACCATACCAAAGATATTCTCTCTTGTCATGGGTTTTATTATTCTTTCACTTCGCCTCTTTCCTTTCACCTTTCACCTTTATCCTCTTTTGTGGATTAAGCCATATCAACAAGTTTCTCATCCTTAGGCTTGCGTTCTTTATCCTTGTATGGCTTGTTGAAAAGTTTCTCGAAAGCTACTTCCATCGCACGACAACCCTACAAAGCTTGAAATAAGATAAGTCGCAAGTAAAACTACTGCGGCTACAGATGGAGGTTGGACACTACTTTGCCCTCCGACATGTGTCGCATGCCTACAAACTATGGTGAAAGAGAAAGAGAGAAAAGACTCAAGGAGAGAATCAAAAGATAGTGCATATGGCTTTGGGGAATATGCCTTTCGTAAAACAAAACTTTTCTTTAGAAAAATGCTTCTTTGTAAACGTTTTGAAAATAATTTCAGAAGGTTTTTAAAAGCTTTTGCCCCGTCTGGTAACCTTCTGGTCTGATACCAAATGTAACACCCCACATCCGTTAAGGTCACTCACAAAGGGAATGCCTTAATTTCAATGGAGCATTATGGGTACTGGAACAGAAATATTACAAGACAAACATATATAAAACAGCGGAAAGTGAAGTAGAAGTACTTCAAATCATTTATTAAATAGAATTGTTTACAATAAAAGCCCATCAACTTCCAATACCCAATTACATAGCTAAAATATCTGTCTTGCTTAAAAACAAAGAAGCATAAAAATAAACTGTAGTATTCCCCAATAAAGCAAAGCAAGCCATAGCTAGAGAAATCTAAGCCATACATGAAAGAGCCTTGGAGCTTGGTAAGATCCGAATTAAGCTATATTCCCGCCCTGTGAACCTAGGGGGGGGGGAGGGAACGGAAGAAAAAGAGGCGAAACAAACCGGGTCAGTCATAAAGACTGAGTAAGTCCTAGTGACTTTCAGCATAAAAACAGGTAAAGATAACGTGGCATGAATAAACTGAAAGTAAACGTAAGCATGATGACAAGATAAGCTACAGGCACGATAACTAAGAATAACATCATAGGATTTATGTCATGTATAACATTGCAAGGTTCCCATTCAAGATGAACTAACTATAGTTTTGCAAGATTTCTCTGCTTCACCACTAAAATGATATCTATTTTCTCTGCACCACCTAACTAGTGTCCCAACTAGTAATCTATATAAAATGATAAAATCATAACGTGATCCCAATCCCCGAAAATTAAGGTTACTTTCACGTGTACATCTATTATTTATTACCTAGATCTAATCTAGGGTTTTCTATCGAGCGCTTCCTAGATTCAACCAGGATTTATGACACCTAGGTCCAACCTAGGGATTATGCTACCTATTGAACGCTTCTCGGATTTAGGGTTTATGCCACCTAGGTCCAACCTAGGGATTATGCTACCTATTGAACGCTTCTCGGATTTAGGGTTTATGCCACCTAGGTCCAACCTAGGGATTATGCTACTTATTGAACGCTTCTCGGATTTAGGGTTTATGCCACCTAGGTCCAACCAAGGGATTATGCTACTATGTGTGTCATACGGCCCCCCAATGATTGTAGATACCTATGCTGGTCCCACTATGGGGTGTATCAAGACCCATGGTGGCGGCCCGACGCAATTCTAGAAGGCATAGGTTATACTACTGGTGTCCCAAGTGCCCTGGTTGTCTGCTCCGAAGTGTGTGCACGCCCGCACCCCATTAGACCTACACTGTGCACCCACCGCCGTCGTTTGGCCGCTTACAATCATCCCAGTAATCGTGCCCCACCCTGCTTAGTTTTAGGGTATCGTTGATACCTGATTTGGGTTACTGCTGAAATGGGTCCGCGTTACTAGGGTTTTCTACTGGTTAAGTGTGTGGGCCTATATATACAGATATTACCCACCTTCCCGTGATGTACTTAACCCACCTATTCAAGCGTGCTTATTAATGGTTAAGTTTGTGGGCCTATATTTACTAATATTACCCACCAACCCGATATGTACTTAACCCTCTCCGTCCATTACGTTAAGTTGGTTAAGTGTTTCATCTTGTTTTACTTAACCCTACCACACATCATGTTATATCGGTTAAGTGTTGTTCCTTGTGTTACTTAACCGTACCGCAAGCCTTGTTATACTGGCTAAGTGTGCTCCCTTGTGTTAACTTAACCCCACCGCATGTCATGTCAAATTATAATGGTTAAGTGTCATTAGCCTAGCCACGTTACTTAACCCACCCATTCATATCATATTATATATGCCAATCCCCATTCTTGCAATTACCATTATAATGACAATACCCAAATATCAAGTTTCATGTTAATGGTAAATTATCCCCAAACATCAAATTTTCATATTATGCCTTCGATTCCACCAAACACATATATTCCACTAGGCAATATTCCAATATTTCCCCCATATACCATCGCACGTATATCGTAGTTTAGGCCTAGGTCCGAAATTGACCTAGGTTCATCAAAAGAAAATAAATAGGGGGAGGTAGAAGTTGCAATAAAAACAAGATCAGAGAGAAAACGACATAAAAGCATCATCTCAGGCATAAAGAATAGATCTTGATAATAATATCAACATGAACCAAGGAAAATTGATTTATAACAGGCCGAATAGACCATAAACTTGTCATGCGAATAAAGATAGAAAAGTTCTCAAGATTGAGATCCAAGAAGAAACAAGAATTGAATCAAAAGTCCAATTTCATTTCATCACATGTCCATATTAAATTTAATTGTTTTAATCTGAAAATAACTAGAACTTACAGAGCATGGCTAATGAATTAAGAACTAAAATTGTCGTAGAACGTTGCAGAGGCATTGATTTATCTTCTTGAATTGTTGTAGAATTGCTGTAGAAGCTTTAATATCTAGTTTGAATCTAGTTTGGAGGCTAAGAGAAAAGTTTAGAGAGCGGCGGCCATGATCAAGAGGAAGTCCAGAAGCATAATAGTGTAAGAATGATTTGATATGAATTAGGTTAGGTCTAAGGGTATTTTTATAGGTGCAACAACTAGTTTAGGCCCTTAGATTAACCCTAGAATCAATCCGGACCGTCAAAACACATCTCAGGCTTCAAAAATGAGTTCTGGGTCAAACCAGGCCGACCAGGTCGACCTGTAAGGTAGGGGGTCGACACTATGGTCGACCTGGGGGGTAGGTCGACCCTATGGTTGACCTGGGGAGGGGTAGGTCGACCCTATGGTCGATCCCCTGGGCTAGTCCTGCCTGAAAACTACAGAAACTTGTACAGGCCATAACTTCTTTATCCGGACTCCTATTTTCGAAAACTCGGACTCTATTTCATGTAAAATTTCGAGACGAACGCAATAGCGTAACCCGTTTCCTCTGATTCTGACTTTAAAATTTAATTCTGCCTTGATTTCTTGTTTTAATATGCTATAAAAATACGGGTTGTTATAAGTTAGACCCAATTCGGGGTTTTGTCAATACAAGAATTTAAGTTTCTAACGTCTTGTCACTTCATCCAAGTGATTGCCGATCGATGCAAGTTAATACTCAAGTCCTGAATAGTTTTCCTGATAGAATACTTGAGCTTAGGGTAGATTGGTCACAAAACAGGATAACAATACCTGTGACGACAAGAAACTACAAAAAACACACAGATACATGCTCTCTCTCTCTGTTTGTATATATATATATATATGTACATCTATGGTATACATACACACATTTGAAATTTGGTTAGTTTATGCATTTGGGTTTAAGCCCAAAAACTAGTCCAACTACAAAAATTGCGACTCACATAGCGAAGAAGGAGACACAATAATCACAAAATGACATGTGGCCTGAACAACGTTAAAGAACATCTGAATCCATTTACTCAAACATTCCATCTTTTTCAAAAAGAGAAACATCTCTAAATCCCGCAAGAAACCACCTATGGAGGCTTGTAACTCTGATCAAATGCCATCAGGATCTGCTGGTCAGATTTCTCCACACTAGTAAGCCATTTCTTCTTTACCCTTTGAGCGACTATTTTCATGTCCGAAATTACTAGATTGCTAATTTGTTTCCAACTTTTGCATTTTCTCTAAAAACATTTCTGTTTCCTTTTTTCCAGATGTGGTGAGCAACAGTTGTTGTTGCTATCTACTGAACTAGCTTGCGCAACTCTAAGAGGCCATCAGTGCCTGGGTATAACAACTCATCTTCAAGTTTAAAAGCTGGTTGGTCGTCTTCGAATTTAGTTTAATACTCTTCATGATTTTATTGTTGAAACTACAATCGATAAAAGGTGGTTGTGTGTTTCGAGTTCAATCTTGCATGAAAAACATGTTAGGTTGACTTAAATCCATCATTTGGATAGTATATCTGAAGCAAAGAGTCCAAAGTTAATGGCTTTATAGGTAGCGTAGGTCATTTCTGGATTGTTAGATATATTCCACATTTGGGAAGCCTACTTTTTAATTTCATTTTTGTTGCGAGTTGCCTTCCAGGAATATTTCGTAGTAAACTTCCCATTGGTGATGTTTTTCCATATCCGCATATCATTATCCATATTCAAATAGATATGGTATATTGTAGATCTGGTTTGATGGCTTGCATGCAGCTTATAGAGCCAGTGTTCCATGTATCTTGCTTAATAATTCTTCTCATTGGTAGATCATATCCCCCCACACGAGCCAAATCATCCCAATCAGTTTGGATATGAGACTCTGATCATTTAGACATGGGTCTTCCAAAGGCTGGTATCATTACCATTAACAGATTTCCTTTAAATGTGTTTCTTCAGTTTGTCTTTGTTGCTTGCTATACTCTTTCGGATTGAGGATGAGTTGATGTCAGTGTAGATAGTCCAAAAGTTGTTAGTTGTGATATGTGATATATCTATCTATCGTCCATTTTGCCCAAATCGTGTTAGAACTGATGATTTTTTATGCTAACTTCAGGCTATACACTTTCTTTAGCTCTTTCAGGTTAATGCGCCCCATTCCATATTCCTCTATAGGTCTGTATGGGATATCATAACTAATTTTATGCATTTTTCCTCTCCATATAAAGTTGCTATAGATAGAATTAATTTTGCTAATAGAACAGTTAGGGATTTGAAATGTATATATCCAAAATCTAACCTTTGTCGTAATAATTGTATGCACATAACTCGGCCTACAAAATATAGAAGTTTAGATCTCCAACCATTTATTTTCTCTTATTCTTTTAGAAAAACTCGCAACATTCTCTATCGGTAATGGTCTTATAGGAGAGAGGAACCTCGAGATACCTGATTAGGAGTTGTTCTTCTGTGATACTCAACATGGATAAGATAGACTGCTTCTCTTTATAGGACTTGTTAAAGTAGCATTTTCAGGTTATTAATTTTAAGATCAGCATCAAATTTAAGTTTGTCAAATGATCCTTTAATCCCCCTCGCAGTTGAGGTTGTAGATTTAACCGCCAATTGGAGAACATCGCATACAACAGATGGTGTAGAACAAGAGAGTTATAGTATATTAATGTTGCATTTGTTGATTTAAATATTTTATGAAGTTGTAATCAATTAATTGATTTGATTGATTAATCAATTAATTGATTTGATTGATTAATTGATTTTATCATAGAAGGAAAGAATTCAAAGATTTTATTTTGAAGATATTTTGAAGGGGCACTTTGGATATTTGCCTAGGTCTTTTATCCTCCTGCATATGCAGCCTTCTGGTTAGATAAAATCATCTAAAACCATGTGTGATGTAACACCCCATATTTTTAAGATAATAAAATAATAATAACTTAATTAAATATTCAGAAATAAGTAGAATGGATTGCTCCATTGCGTCCATCTACGAATTTTGGTCAAGATAGACAACTGGTTTACATAAAACGGACACCGTATGAAGAAATTATGAGCATTATAAGTTTGTATACATATAAGGAGCTTATATGTGTATATATATATATATATATTAAATAAATATATCCAGAAAATTCGAAAATCAGTTCAAAAATCAAAATTGTGTGCGGGAAAGTTCGGAGGGAAAATGAACCATTGGGGGTCGACCCACCAACAAGGGGGTCGACCCACCTAACGAAGGGGTCGACCTAGGGGTCGACCCACCCGCGAATCAGGTCGACCCACCAACAAGGGGGTCGACCCACCTAACAAGGGGGTCGACCTATGGGTCGATCCACCCGCGAATCTGGAACCTTCTTTTCTAACGTGAACCATTCTGATGTTTTAGATTTTGATCTGAGGGTCCTGGTTCCTTCGCTACTCCTATAAATAAGGCCCTAGGCTTGACCCTAAATCTCATAATTCGGCAGCTACGCTGGAGCTCCGCCATTGCTTTCCCTCTCTCTCTCTCTCCCCTCAAACATATTTAGAAATTTAGGTTTGTAAATTAGAAAATTTTAAATTAAGATCAGGTGGGAAGAGATCGGTGTTTTTATTAAAAGGCGTTAAGAATTACGTGAAAAGCAAGGTAATGTCCCAGATCTAATCTATTCATATTCTTCCTTCTCTCTTATTGAAAATATTCGATCCACGTTATTAGGTTTCAAATCAAATTAAAGGGGAAAGGAAAACGATGGATGATAGAACGGATCAGATCCAAAATTTCGGAAAAGCATGAAAGGTGAGTGGGTTTAAAATATAGTCTTTAGATAATGTTATGACTATCGTTTAGCATTCCCCTTTTAATAAATTGTGAAATTTCCAATTTAATTATAAATTGCTGTTATAACAAGTTGAGACGTTAATATGAATAGATCAGGAAATTCATATGTTGAATCCATTAAATTGGGGGGATGATTAACGTGATATAACGTTAAATCGTTAATGTGAATAATTCATATATTGAATCAGTTGAAATGTTGGAATGTTTACATGTTATAATATTAATTTGAACATGAGGGAAAATTTCATATACTGGATTTGTTAGAGTGCTAAAAAGTTTACATGTAAATTTGTCCCAATTATATACAAGAAATAATTGAAGTAAGTATATGACTATATGGATTCATGTTAACATAGAATCGAATAAATATGGGTTTGGGGCATCGACCAAATTCATGCTAACCTATTTTCTTTCCCTTCTCTCTTAATGAAAGTAGTCGATCCACGTTATTAGGTTTCAAATCAAATTAAAAGGGAAAGGAAAATGATGGATGTAGAACGGATCAGATCCAAAATTTGGGAAAAAGCGTGAAAGGTGAGTGGGTTTAAACTATTGTCTTTAGATAATGTTATGACTATCGTTTAGCATTCCCCTTTTAATAAATTGTGAAATTTCCAATTTAATTATAAATTGTTGTTATAACAAGTTGAGACGTTAATATGAATAGATCATGAAACTCATGTGTTGAATCCATTAAACTGGGGGAATGATTAACATGATATAACGCTAAATTGTTAATGTGAATAATTCATATATTGAATCAGTTGAAATGTTGGAATGTTTACATGTTATAATATTAATTTGAACATGTGGGAAAATTTCATATATTGGATTTGCTAGAGTGCTAAAAAGTTTACATGTAAATTTGTCCCAATTATATACAAGAAATAATTGGAGTAAGTATATGACTATATGGATTCATGTTAACATAGAATCAAATAAATATGGGTTTGGAGCATCAACCAAATTATGTTTAAAAATCTTAAACTGGATCATAAGTATAGAAAAATGATTTGGGCGCAAATGGGATCATATGTAAAATATGAATTGGCATAATCGAATAATATGAATTTAGACATATAACCCATCATGAATATAATTGGGTAAATGGGCATTAACACCTATAAAGGAATAGGTTTAGATAATTGATTAATAATGAATGGATAGGATTACAATTAGAAATTGTAATTGCACTTATGACATGAGGTTAGGTTGCATTAGTGGTGGAAGTCTGCCCGGACCCGATCGACATATCCAGCAGCCAATAATGTTGAACCTAATGTGAGAGGTCTAAGTGCACAAATACGAGACGGGCTATAAGCCCAACTTGTGGAAGAAGTCTTCTCGGACCCGACCGGCATATCCAACATCCACAAGTTGTAGGCCTAATGTGGAAGGTCTAGCCCATTATAAACCATAAATGGACATGGTAATGAACTGGACTACTTAACCTAATCTAATCCATAAGGATTGTTTGAATATGAACTAAAGTTAGAGTTAAGTAAAAATTGGTTGGACAGAGGGTGGGCTAGTCAAATCTAAGGAGGTGGGTAATATTTACATATAGGCCCGCAAACTTAGCCCGATAAGGTTATGTAATTAAAGACACCTAGTTGTATACATAACCGATTGAAATAATAAAGTTATGTAATTAAAGACACCTTTTAGGGTAAGCATAAATTGTAGAAATGATAATCACCTATTATAAATATATAACATGTTGTATAATAGGTAGACTTGTCGTAGGGACAAGTGAATATTATAACTTAGGTTATAATAAACTAGTAAGGGAATGGGATAACTGGTGAACTGAGTTAAGGGACACTTAATTATAAATTAAGTAATCAGTAAAGGGGAAAACTTGAAACTAGTTAAGAAAAGGGAGGAGAATATATTGCACTTAATTATAAATTAAGTAATCTGTAAGCTTGGAATTCTGAAACCCGTTGATAAGAATGTTTAGACTTGTCCTAGGGACAAGAGGAAATTATAACATAAGTTAAAATAAACGGGTAGAGAAACTTATTAATGGACCTTAGTTAATAAAACTAAGTTAATAAGTAAACAATGATAAGTTGTATTGATAATGTAAAATGGAACTATGATTAAATGAGAAAGAATGAGGAAAACTTATGAAATGAAATAATTCATATTTAATCATAAATGGTGAGTGACATGTTAATTAGAAAACATGTGAATTGGATATACTTAATGTGGCACCCCACGTCTGTTAATGTCAATCACTAAGGGAATGCATTAAATTTCGTGAAGCGTTATAGGTAAACAGACATAGATAATTACAAGTCATATATAAAATAGCAGCGGAAATTAAAAACTTTTATTAATCATAAAGCATGGTTACATCATATGTCTGAAAATGCATAAACTTAGTATATCATTAAAACTTCTGTCTTGTACTTTGAATATCAGAGTACAATAACAAAGAAAGCATAATCCCCAAATCATGAGCTATAGTAGCAAAGATAGAAGCTTGAGCAATACATCTAGAAGCTCCAAGCAACACGATAGCAGAATCCTGACTAAGCCTGAGAATTTCCTCCCTTGAGAACCTTTGGGGGGGGGGGAGAAGAGGAAACAAAAAGGGTCAGACATAAAGTCTGGCGAGTCTAGTTACGTTTAGCCAGTAAATAAATAAAAGTAATATGATAGGCATATAAAGTGGATAAAAGAGATCACTACATAAATGGCAGGTGTGACAAGGTAGACAGGATGATGTGTATAAGCTTCGAATAATTACTCAGCACTGTTACTAGTATATCCAAAAAGAGAAGATCCATTCAACTATAAGGTGGTAGGCTAAGGTATACATCCAAATGTATCATAACTACTACCCTGATCGATCAGCTGCCTAACCTTCGTAGATACCCTATGCTGGCCCCATAGTAGGAGGTATCACTTCCTAAAGTGGCAACCCCTCGTCGTAATAATGTGCACAACCATATCTACAGGTGTCACGGTCGTCTTATCCCCCTCTGCCCGGCTCATGCACACACATGGCCCGGTCGGTTTGCGCCGCCCACACCGTCCTCCACGTTTGGATCTTTTACAATCAGTCAGTAAGCGTGCCCCTCCTCCGACTAGTACGGAGTATTTTGTTTGATACCTACTCCGTGTTACTGACTGAAATGGGTCCCACACAATATGATACAAGCTCTTCCCTTTGTCTTGTATCCCCCACTAGGTTTTCACTGAATATGTATACCACTAGGTGTCTTTAATTACATAGCCTTATTTATTTCTACCGGTATGCTTACCTACATGTGTCTTTAATACATAACCCATAATCTTCCAACTGGTTATGCTTATCTATAAGTGTCTTTAATTACATAACCCTATCACATCTACAAGTTCTGTTTACCCTAAAAGGCGTCTTTAATTACATAAGTTTATTATTTCCACCGATTATGTATACCACTAGGTGTCTTTAATTACATAACCTTAACGGGTTAAGTTTGTAGGCCTATATGTGAATATTACCCATCCCCTCTTCAGATTTACTTAACCCACCCCTCAACCATGTTTACTTATCCCCTAACTTAAATTTAAGTTCATACTATCCCTATGGATTAACTTAGGTAAAGTAGTTCAATTCTTTACCATGTCCATTTATGGTTTCATAATGGACCAGACCTCCCACATTAGACCTACAACATGTGTATGCTGGATATGCCGGTCGGGTCCGGGCAGACTTATTCGACAGTTAGGGCTAATCTCGTGTCATAGCTCGATTCGTATTTACGTACTTTGACCTCCCACATTAGGTTCAACATTAGTGACTGCTGGTTATGCCGGTCGGGTCCGGGCAGACTTCCACCTCTAATGCAACATAACCTCGTGTCATAAGTACAATTACAATCCCTAATTGTAATTACTAGGAATTCCATATTTAATTAATTTACCAATTAATTAATTCTTTCCTTTTATAGGTGTAAATACCTATTTTACCCAATAATTTGAATTACATTTCCAAAAATGTTAATATTCAAATTATGCCATTCTTAACCCTTTTTCCCCCGTTCATTAACTAGCACCCTCACAAAATTGGAAACGTGCCTAGGCTAGACAATAGCCTAGTCATAAACGATAATAGGGAAAATACTGGGAATATAACTAAAATGATCATCTTGGCATAACCATAAACTTGTATGATAATAAGGTAAACATACATACTAGCATGGACATGAAATTGTCATCATAACAAGGTGGACATAAAACTGATGAACTATGATGTCACAATATCTAAATTAGCAATTTAGATGTCCAATCGGTTTAGATCTAACATGATAACATAAGGTGATAATTTAGGTCACATAAAATAGATCTAGCATGTTAACATAAGGTGACAATTTAGATCACATAAAATAGATCTAACATGTTAACATAAGGTGACAATTTAGATCACATAGAATAGATCTAACATGATAACATAAGGTGGTAGTTTAGATCACATAAAATAGATCTAACATGTTAACATAAGGTGAAAATTTAAATCACATAGAATATATCTAACATGATAACATAAGGTGGAAATTTATATCACATAAAATAGATCTAACATGTTAGCATAAGGTGACAATTTAGATCACATAGAATAGATCTAACATGATAACATAATGTGAAAATTTAGGACATATAAAACCGATCTAACATGTTTACATAAGTTGACAATTTAAATCACACAAAATAGATCTAACATGTTAACATAAGGTGACAATTTAGATTACATAAAGTAGATCTAACATATTAACATAAGGTGACAATTTAGATCACATAGAATAGATCTAACATGATAACATAAGGTGATAATTTAGATCACATAAAATAGATCTACACACATCCATAGCATATCATAAAAGTTACAAACCAAGATCCACAATAATAACATAGTAGAACAATTCATAGTTGAATTGGATCTAGAGAAATAGTTCTATCATAAGATTTAACAATAACATAGATTCAGGGTTTACAACGTATCCAAATCATAGTCTTTCATAATTCACTTTTATTTGTCTAAACCTAAAAGCAACTAGAAATCACTGTGATTGGATTGCTAAGATGATAAAAAAGGGGTTGGTGCTGAGTCTATGCTTGAATCTCAGAATTTGATGTGCTATAGTTGATAGAAGGAGATAAGAGACCCTAGTCCAGTTCAGAGTTTGGCCGCCATGACTTCTAATGAAGAAATATGTGAAACGACAATATATTTATAGCTGCAGAACCATTTGAACCGACTATCACATAAGCCCAAGGGTTAATCAGGTCGCGGGTCGCCTCCCGCTTTGGGAAAAGGCCCGAATACCCAAAAACTATTTTATGCGCACTTTACAGGTACGCCAGTGCAAAATTATCTTGGCGCACTTGGCAAGTGCGCCAGTTATACCTGGTTCTAATTTTAAAACTTTTATCGTACGTAACTTCTTCATACGTTATCCGATTTACGCAAACCAGGGGTCAATCTTGACCAGAATTTTGAGATGAACGCAATGACGTAATCATTTTCCTTAATTCTTAATATTAAATTATTTATTATTTAATTTATCCTCTTTAATATCATTAAAAAAATTCGGGGTGTTACATTCTCCCCTAATCAAAGGGTTTCGTCCCCGAAATCTCCAAGTTAAGAAGATAGAATCCTACCATCCATCGTTCATCTACTCATCCGCTAATCACAGGCATCCATTGTCCTTAAAATTTTCTAATGCTTATATGAACATATGCAAAGGTGTGTGTATATGTCCCAATACTAATGCGAAAATCAGGCGGTTTACTAATTCAGTTGTCCTCCTTAATGCAATGTATGTTAGTGTCATGAATCCAATATGTATGCAAATAAGCCTATTATAACATATAAGCTCTACATGTGTGCACACTCATTCGTCCAAATGCAACGTCCATATGCTAGTTCATCCATTTCCATCCATAAAAGAAAAAAAAATGCACACACATCCTTATGCAATATGAGAGTTATTGAGCTGATCTTAGTGCCTAATGTGTGTATATGTGCCCACAGGCAACCACTAGCAAACACTTGCATCCATCAAACATAACATGTTTCAGACACATGTTTACATCCATAGAATTCCTATCTAAAGGTCAAAAAATACTACGGATAAGATATACTCAAATGATAGAAACAAGTACCGATAAAGCTTTGGAAAAGGAGTTAAGAACATACCATCGAAAAGAAAAGGGTATGAGGCACGAATCTTGTCTTCGGTCTCCCAAGTCGCATCCTCTGGGTTGTCTACCCATTGAACCTTTAGCAACTTGATCTCTTAATTGCGTAGCTTCTTAACTTTTGATCCCAGAATATGGGAAGGAACTCGCCTGACTGTCGCCTCCCGTTTCACTTCTACCTCTTCCAATATACTCGACTCAACAACTTCCACGGTGTCATGCAAGCATTCCCGCAGATGAGAAACATGGAAAACATCATGAACACCAGATAGATTTTCAGGAAGCTTTAATCTATAGGCCATTTGGCCAATCATCTCGGTTATGTGAAATGGTCCCATAAACCTAGGTGCCAACTTCCCTATTAATCCGAAGCGAACCACATTCCTCAAAGGTGACACTTTGATAAAAACTAAGTCTCCTACTTCAAATTCGAGGTCAGTCCTTCTCTTTTCTGCATAGGATTTCTGCCTATCTTGAGCTGTCTCATCCACCGTTGAATAAGGCCAATCTTTTCGGAAGTTTCTCTAACCATATCTGGTCCAAGTAGTAACTTTCTGTTGATTCCCACCAACAAGTTGATGATCTACAGGGTCGTCCGTACAATGCTTTGAAGGGTGCCATGCCGATGCTGGCTTGATAACTGTTATTGTAGGCAAACTCTACCAAAGGAAGATGCTCTTCCCAAGTCCCTCCAAAGTCTAGGATACACAGCCTTAAAATATCTTCTAGAATTCTGTTCACCCTATCCGTTTGCCCATCGGTCTGAGGATGATAATCGGTGCTTAAACACAAATGTGTACCTAATTCTTCTTGCAAGCTCCTCCAAAATTCACTGGTGAAGTTGGGGTCGCGATCGCTCACGATGCTGGAAGGAACTCCATGAAGACTAACTATCTCACGCACATAAATTGCTGCCAACCACGATGCCGTCCTCTTACTCTTAACTGGAATAAAGTGAGCGCTCTTAGTGAGTCTATCTACCACAACCCAGATACTGGTGTTGCCTTTCTTCGATCTAGGCAAACCATCTATGAAATCCATAGAGACACTCTCCCATTTCCATTGAGGAACCTCCAAAGATTGAAGTAAACCACCGGGCTTCTTTTTCTCAGCTTTGTCTTGCTGGCAAACTAAACATTGGGAAACAAATTAGACCACATCTTTCGTCATCCCAGCCCAAAAGAAACCCTCTTCATGTCCCTGTACATCTTATCACTGCCTGGATGAATGGTTATCTTAGAATGGTGGGCTACTTCTAGGACTGCCTTTATCAAGCTTCCAGTTTGAGGAACACAAAGCCTTCCATCTCGTCGCAACCATCCCTTTTCATCTATGGCATATTTGCTGAGGTGAGAAGAAGTCAACCGTCTTCTGAGCTTATCCATGATGTCTAGAATCTGTGGGTCACCATGTTGTGAAGCTCCTATCTGGTCCATAAGAGTCGGTCGTATCTCCAAGGATGCAAACAAATCAGGCTAAATCTCGATGGAGGGTCTAAATTCAAAAGCTTATATGAACTCCAAGTTCTTCCTTTCCACAAACAGAGGACTCAGGGCCACCCTCTGCCTACTTAGTGTATCTACCACCACATTACCCTTGTCAGGGGTATAAGAAATCTCAAAATCATAAGAAGCTAGAAACTCCATCCACCATTTTTGCCTTAAAAATTGAGATCCTTCTACGAGAACAGACACTTGAGAGATTTATGATTGGTGTATAACTCGAACTTCTCTCCAAGCAAATAATGACGCCACGTTTTAATGCAAACACTATGGCAACGGACTCTAGATCATGGATGGGGTAGTTCTTTTCATGAACTCTCAGCTATCTACCCCTATAACACACTACTTTCCCTTCTTGCATTAGAACCGCACATGCCCTGTATTGCATGCATTAGTGTAAATGGTAAACACTTTATTCCTGTCAGGTAAGGTCAAGACTGAGGCTGTTGTCAGAGCCCTCTTCAGTCATTGGAAAGCAATGTCACAGTCTATATCCCATGAGAATGCCAAGTTCTTCTTCGTCATCCTGGTGAGTGGGATGATATCTTTGCGAAGTCCTTAATGAACTTCCTATAGTAACCTGCTAACCCAAGAAAGCTTCTCACCTCGGTTGCATTTCTAGAAACCTGCCAATCTTGCACTGCAACCACCCTCGCAGGATCTACAGCTATCCCTTCTTTGGAGACCACATGCCCTACGAACCTCACCTCTTCTCTCCAAAAATGGCATTTAGAGAATTTTCTTTAAGCTGATGGTCACGGAGAGTTTTCAAAACTTCTCTCAAATGCTGGGCATGCTCTTCCTCGCTTTCGGAGAAGACCAAAATATCATCGACAAAGACTACAACAAATTTATTTAGGAACTCCTGAAACACCCTACTCATCAGATCGACAAAATAGGCGGGTGCATTCGTCATCCCAAAAGGCATAACTAGGCATTCAAAGAAACCGTCTGCAGTCCTAAAAGCAGTCTTATCTATGCTGTCCTCAGCCACCCTCAGCTGATGGAACCCTGTGGCCAAGTCTAACTGAGAAAATACCGAGGCATCAACAAGCTGGTCAAATGAATCATCAATCCTTGGAAGCAGGCGCCTATTCTTCATAGTGAGTTTATTCAGCTCACTATAATCAACATACAAACGAAGCAAAGCATCTGCCTTAGTTGCGATACTACTGGAGCCCTCCATTCAGATATGATTCGTCTGATAAACCCTTTCTCAAGTAGCTCCCCTACTTACTTACTCGGCTCCCTCCTTTCCGTTGGAGCCATATGGAGCACTTGTAATGCAACTAGCTTTGCATTGTCCACCAGATATATATGAAAATCGATCTCGCGCCTCGGAGGAAAACCCTGAACCTCATCAAAAACATCGGAAAAATCTCAGATTACGGGAACAGATTGCAGATCGTCGATAGATATAACAACCCGTATTTTTGAATAACATGTTATAACATAAATGGAGGCAGAATTAAACTGTAAAATCTGAATCAAGGGAAACGGGCTGTGCCATTGCGTTTGTCTCGGAAAAATACGCGAAATAGAGTCCGAGTTTTCGAAAATCGGGGTCCGTATGACCAAGATATGGCCTCGCGAAGTTTCACGAAAAATTCACAAATTAAAGTATACTTAATTAAGTGAAATGGGTTGTGCAGAGAAATATATATATATATATATTGATATATATATATATACATATAATTGAAAATTAAATAAATAAATATGCAAAAATGTTCAAAACAGCGAATTGGGAGAGGGGAATAACCGAACCGGCCGATTTTTGAGGTCGACCCAAGCCCGCTGGGTCGACTAGGGGTTAATCCAGGGTGTTTGGCTGTCAACCCGTGGGCCGATTCGCTCAAATACAGATTTTTCATTTGAATGGTTCTCATGGTTCAGCTTTAATCTAAAGGCCCTAGATTGTTCCTACACTTGACTTCTTCCCCAAGACATGCTTTGATGGCTTGGATTGAATCTAGGGTTAATCCTATGGCTAATATTACCCTAATCTTCTATAAAAAGGACCTAACACCTAGCCTAAATCATCATTATTCATTCCCACAACTAAACTATGCCAAAATTGTTCCTCTCATGGCCTCCACTCATGCTAAAATTTCTAAGTTAAATTATATGAGAGATTTTGAATGCATACAAGTATTTTCAAGCTTGTATGAATGTTCTTAGTTTGCATTCAAGTCAAGTTGCAACATTTCAATTTCAAAGCAAGGGTTTTATTGATTTGGCTCAAGGGTTTTTCATTTGGAGCTTGCATATTTGGGTCTTTTTGGTGATTGCATAAGGGCTTCGTCTCAATCTTTTAATAACTATTTATTTGTGTCTTCATAGCATTGTAAGCTCTTTTCTACTTTCTTTTTATTAACTCTAAAGTTAAATGAATGATGCAAGTTTGGGGTTGATCATTATGATATGCAAGTTTGGTTGATCATTATATGCAAGTTTGGTTGATCATTATATGCAAGTTTGGTTGATCATTATATGCAAGTTTGGATGATCATTATGCAAGTGGGTTTAATCATTATGTATGACACATGTTGCTATGTTATGCAAGTTTGGGTTGATCATGTTATCATGTTATGCAAGTTAAACTTGAAGTTGTGAGCTTAAAGCTTCAAGCTTTATGTTGAAGGTTGCATTTTGGCAACATGGAAGTTATCATATCCCTTATGATAACTTGAATATGAGGCTAAATGCGAACTTCTAGCAACTTCTACATGTCATTTATCACTATGTATCACTCATATGCTAAGTTTGGTTTTATGTATGCTTTTGAAGCCTAATAATGCAATATGCAAGTATATGAACATATGTACATTTCATATGCCACCATGATAAACTTGTGGCTTCAACACCTTTTTGTCATAATTACGCCAAGTTCCCTATTTTATCCTTTATGCGTTGTTGTGACTATGTAAACGATGGGATTACGTTGGGGTTGGGTAACATTATGACATAAACATTGTTTTTATAACATAACGTGATATGTTAACTTGTAATTATGTTTTGGAAACATAATGGACATGACACTTAGAAAATATGAGTGTGGCCAACTCGAGGTTGGGTTGAGTTTGTAGCATAAATCTACCCGGACCCGCCCGGCTTAACTAGTGTCTACAAACAATAGGACCCAATGTGAGAAGTTGGTCATGTTGTGCTCGAACCCGAGGTTAGAACTTGTTGTGGTGTAAAGCTACCCGGACCCGCCCGGCTTAACTAGTAACCACAACAAAGTCTAATGTGAGAGGTTAAAGCGCATTAAGTTAATTAATGCCTCCTGATTAGGGTTAAGTCATGGTCCACTTAATACTTAACCAATTTGGGCTTGATGGATTAATCGAGGTTAAGTCAGGAGCCTTGGGTACTCTTAACCGATTTAATCCACGTTTGGATCGGGTTAACCACATTTAACCCGTTAAGAAACCCTAGTTGCGTGGTCCTTTTCAGCAGTAACCTTCTAGGTAGTATCATAAGACCCTAGGACTAGGCTAGGGTGGGGCACGATTACTGGGCTGATTGTAAGAGACCAAAAGAGATGGCTGAATGATGCACCGGTTGTTCAGGCGGACCATGGTCGTGCACATCAAGTCCGGAGTTGAACACGGGCATCAGTAGGTTTGGACTGTGCATCCTGTAATGGTGTCTGAGGGTTACACCATAGGGCCTGATACACCCTATGGGGTGGACCCTGCACAGTCAACTACATTACATGACTAGGCCGTATGACACCGACACTTGACGAGTTAGGCTTATAGGGAGCCGATCGACTAGACTGTGTAGTTGGACCTTGATTTAGGTCACCTCATTATATTGGGCCAAGCTTGGGCCAAGGGATCAATTCTTGTTTTTACTTGACATGTTAGAATGCTAGTACACCCGTGGTGCAAAACTTAACCTTAATTATGCGATGACACCTTTATCTATCTTGTTAGTTAATCATCATGCTAGTATGTTATTATCCTTATGTTCATCTCAGCTTCTCATGCCAGTTAACTTTACTAGTTCATAGACTGATAGTAGTAGGGCTTACCAGTCTTTTTGACTGACCTGTTTTCTTTCGCCTCTTGTCTTCCGTTTCCCCCCTCAGGTCCTCAGGGTGGGAACATTGGAGCTTAGCTTGGATCTTTCTAGCTTGCTTACTGGATTCGCTCATGTACGGGTTTGGACATTGAGCTAGCTATGGTTTATCACTTCACTTTGGGGATAGTACTTTATGTATTTCAGTTTTTCAGTTTATGCTTTTGTCTAGACTTTGTTTGTTGGAAAATAATGACGAAGTACTTTGTTGTAACATGACTATGGTTTTGAAATGCTAAGTTTTATCCGCTGCTTTACTACTCTGTTTTACTTATATGTTATGTCTTGTGATATCTGCATGCATGTTTACCTTGTTTAACGCCCCTCCAAAGCTAATGTCCTTGCAAGAGTGGTACTGGCGAGGTGTGGTGTCACATTTGGTATCAGAGCATAAGGTTTACAAGATTTGAGCAAAAGTGTTTTTAAAACTTACCTTTTGAAGAACTATTTTCAAAACCAATTAAGTATTTTCCAAGAAAAGTCTAGTTTATTTTAAAAGGCTATTCCCCAAAAGCCATAGCACTATCCTTCGTTTCTTCGTTCTGAATCTATCTTTTTCTTCGTTTTAGTATGGCCGATCGCTTTAACATCCCGGAAGGCGTTCAAGTACCCGTCTGGTTCCGGAGATTTATGGAGGCAAGGGCGAATGAAGCCGGCCCCGCAACCATTCCTCCTCCTTCCCCCGTCGCTAACATCTCTCCTCCTCCCGTAGCTGAGGTTCCTCCTCCCCCTCAGCATACACAAGTGAATTTCGTGGAGCTTTGCAAAGACTTTAAGGCGATGGGTTGCAAGAATTTTGTCGGAACGGAGACTTCTGTGGAGGCAAGAAACTGGTTAAAGGAAACTGAAGACCTCTTTGCTATCTTTGATGTGGAAGATCGTAGGAAAGTTCTGTTGGCGGTATGGCTATTGAAAGGGGAAGCTGCTTATTGGTGGGTAGTCACCACCACTACTAGACCTATCGAGACTTGGGATGACTTTAGGAGAAGGTTTGGACTAAAGTTTTTATCATCAGCAGAAGAGAACCTTCAGCTAGAGAGGTTCCTATTACTAAAGCAAGGGGACATGACCGTTAGAGAATACGTGGATAAGTTTAATCAACTTGCTCAGTTCGGTCTAGAATGGGTTAGCACCGCTCGGAAGAAGGCCCTATGCTTTTCTCTAGGATTGAATGAGCCATTGCGTGGTTTGGCCATATCTCATATACCCCTGGGGGCGACCTTCGAAAATTTGCTGAATATGGCCTTACTTCAAGAGGAAGATAAGAGTGGCGAGAAGGAGGTCAAGGCAAATGAGTCCCAAGGCAAGAAGGAAGATACCGAGGAAAGAGATAAGAACAACCATAGCAAGAACAACAAGTCAAGAGAAAGGAGGAAGTGCAACTTCTGTGGGATTACTGGGCACATAGCCAAAGACTGTAGGAAGAAGAAGAGGAAGTTGGGCGAATGCTTTCACTGTGGAGAGCCTGGACATCTTAGCAAGGATTGCCCCAAGAAGCAAGGACAAGGGCAAGGGCAGAATCAGCGTGCAGGACCTTCTGGAGGGCTAGTGCATACTCTCAACATCGCTCCAGTTCTTGATCGAGGTAGTATTTCTGTAGAAAACCTTGTTTACATTTCTGATTTCCCTGTTCATACCTTGTTTGATTCTGGCGCATCGCATAGTTTTATTTCTGATTTTGTTGAAGGTTTGCACCTAAGTACTAGCCTAGTTGAGGATCCCGTTTGTGTTTCAAATCCAATTGGGGGTTCCGCCCATCTGTCTATGATTTGGGTGGATTTGAAAATTTCTATTTTGGCCGTAGAATTCACGTGTAGTGCTTATGTTCTCGGGGTCACGGGATATGGGTTGGTCTAGGCATGGATTGGTTGTCCAGTTATGGAGCCATCCTCAATTGTGAGCATAGGGTGGAGAGGCTCATGACTCGCCTCGGTAATACCCTAGAAATTTCTTGTAACCCTAGAGGTCCCGTCATGTTATGTTATCTTGAATCTCTCGACTCGTCCATCGATGATCTGCAATCTGTAAGGGTGGTCCGAGACTATCCCGATGTCTTTGAAGAAGTTAAGGGGTTACCCCCTAAACGAGAGATAGATTTCCGCATTTATCTAGTCGATAATTCCAAGCCAGTATCATTGCCTGTTAGGCACATGGCCCCTCGTGAAAGAAGGGAGCTCAGTAAGCAAATCAAGGAGTTGCTTGAGAAGAATTTTATTAGACGAAGCATTTCTGAATGGGGTGCTCCGGTGGTATTCGCTACTAAGGCAGATGGTTCGCATCATCTATGTGTTGATTATCGAGAATTGAACAAGCTGACAAAGAAGAATAGGCACCCGTTACCGAGGATTGATGATCTCTTTGACCAGTTTGTTGGTGCTTCTGTTTTCTCTCAGCTCGATCTAGCTACCGGATTCCATCAGCTTAGAGTAGCTGAGGATAGTATTGATAAAACTACGTTTAGGACTCCGGATGGATTCTTTGAATGGCTTGTCATGCCATTCGGATTGACTAATGCACCCGCCTACTTCGTAGACTTGATGAGTAGGGTGTTCAGGGAGTTCCTCAACAAGTTTGTTGTTGTCTTCGTGGATGATATTCTGATCTTCTCAAAGGACGAGGAAGAACATGCTAGACATCTCAAGGAAGTGATGGATACGCTTAGAGCGCATCAGTTGAAAGCCAAGTTCTCCAAATGTCATTTCTGGAGAAGGGAAGTTCGGTTTCTTGGACATATAGTTTCTAAGCAAGGCATAGCGGTGGATCCCGCGAAAGTGGTTGTGGTTCAATATTGGAAGACTCCTAGGAATGCAACCGAAGTAAGAAGCTTTCTCGGTTTGGCGGGCTACTATAGGAAGTTCATCAGAGACTTCGCTAAGATTTCGGCCCCTCTCACAAAGTTGACGAAGAAGAACTTAGTCTTTGCATGAGTATGCAGTTGGGTGGAAGCCAAGTATTTTAGGTAAAGGATAAGTGGAAGGGGAATGAGAGGCAACGGTGAAATGAGTTCTAACTCATATTTTGGAAATAAGGATTAAGAACTACGGAATTATGAAGTTAAAAAACGGTCAAGGCACGATGGGATTAAGCACAAGAAAATGCGGCTTAGAAGACTGAAAACTAGATACGCGCATTATATCTCTTTCTAAGAGTATATCCTTGATCCCTATTGTTCCGTAGAGCTTACTCGCATGCTATCTTTTAAGTATATCCTCTCGGTCCTATCCTCAATCTTAGTTCTGTTGCAAACCCCATAAGGAGTATGACTCGCCTGTTTGTGAGATATAGTTGGGGTAAAGATGTTCGTCACCAAACTATTTGGGCTTTATGGGATATGGGTAATAATTGATAGACTTACAAAGAAAGCCCATTTTATTCCGGTGAAAAGCAAGAGGACCGTATCATGGCTAGCATCTGTTTATCTTCAAAAGATAGTGCGGCTGCATGGAGTTCCTTCTAATATAGTTAGCGATCGTGACCCAATTTTCACTAGCCAGTTCTGGAACAGTTTGCAAGAAGCAATGGGTACGCGATTGAATCTGAGTACAGCCTATCATCCCCGGACGGATGGCCAAACCGAAAGGGTGAATAAAGTGCTAGAAGATCTTTTGAGGTTTTGTGTTCTCGACTTCGGTGGTACTTGGGAAGACCACCTTCCTCTTGTAGAGTTTGCTTATAATAATAACTATCAAGCCAGCATAGGGATGGCACCATTTGAAGCTTCGTATGGGAGGCCGTGCAAGCCACCAACATGTTGATGGGAAGACGACGGATAAGCTTATAATTGAGCCCGACATGATAAGGGACACATCCGAGAGGGTTGAATTGATTCGAAGACGGATAAAAATAGCCCAAGACAGACAGAAATCCTATGCAGACAAGCGAAGGACAGACTTGGAATTTAAAATTGGAGATATGGTCTTTGTGAAGATTTCTCCTTTGCGAAATATGGTTCGCTGACACCAAGGATCGTAGGACCCTTCCCTACTATAGAAAGAGTCGGGAAGATGGAATTGCCGAGAAGCTGGCCGGAGTGCATAATGTCTTTCATGTCTCGCATCTCCGAAAGTGCCTACATGAGTCCGCTGAGGTGGTTGAACCAAGCATTCTTGAAGATATTGAGGTAGAGAAAGAAGCAACCTTGAGAAAAGCTCTGATTCGTATCTTGGGAACAGAGATCAAGAAACTAAGGAATCGAGAAGTCAAATTGGTGAAAGTTCAGTGGGGTGAAGCCGACGAAGATGCAACTTGGGAAACCGAGGAGAAGATGTGTGGGCTTTATCCATTTCTCTTTGAGGATACATTTTCAATCTCTTTTCCTAGATTGGTATATCTTCCCTTGCTATCCATGATTATCTAGTTTATCTTGTTTCGTAAATCTTGTCATGAGAACCTTAGGTAGAAACCCTTTGGATGAAACATGTATTTGAAACATGTTATGCTTGATGATTGCAAGTGGTTGCAAGTGTTTGCACGTGGATACTCGTGGATGCATGATACACATTAGGCACTAAGATCGGCTCACACACTTTCATGTTGCATATGCATGAGTGTTTATGCTTATTCATGGATGAAAACTTGTTATGCTATCACGTGGATGTTGCATATGGATGAATGATATGTGCACTCATGTAGAGATTATAAATTATGTTAGGAATTTGCATACATATGGACTCATTTCACTAACATACTTTGCATTAAGAAGGTTTACTGTATCAGTAACCTCCTGATTTTCGCATTAGATAAGTACATATACACACACCTCTGCATATGATCATACAGCATTTAGAACCTTTTAAGGACAATGATTGCTCGTGGATGATGTTCTGAGTAGATGGATGATGGATGGTAGGATACGTTCTTCCTAACTTGGAGATTTCGGGGACGAAATCCTTTAAGGAGGGGAGAATGTAACAACCCGTATTTTTTAATAACATGTTATAACATAAATGGAGGTAGAATTAAACTGTAAAATCTGAATCAAGGGAAACGGGTTGTGCCATTGCATTCGTCTCGGAAAAATACGTGAAATATAGTCCGAGTTTTCGAAAATCGGGGTCCGTATGACCAAGATATGGCCTCGCGAAGTTTCACGAAAAATTCACAAATTAAAGTATACTTAATTAAGTGAAATGGGTTGCGCAGAGAAATATATATATATATATATATATTAATATATATATATATAATTGAAAATTAAATAAATAAATATGCAAAAATGTTCAAAACAACGAATTGGGAGAGGGGAATAACCGAACCGGCCGATTTTTGAGGTCGACTCGAGCTCGCTGGGTCGACTAGGGGTTAATCCAGGGTGTTTGGCTGTCAACCCGTGGGCCGATTCGCTCAAATGCAGATTTTGCATTTGAATGGTTCTCATGGTTCAGCTTTAATCTAAAGGCCCTAGATGGTTCCTACACTTGACTTCTTCCCCAAGACATGCTTTGATGGCTTGGATTGAATCTAGGGTTAATCCTATGTCTAATATTACCCTAATCTTCTATAAAAAGGACCTAACACCTAGCCTAAATCATCATTATTCATTCCTACAACTAAACTATGCCAAAATTGTTCCTCTCATGGCCTCCACTCTCATGCTAAAATTTCTAAGTTAAATTATATGAGAGATTTTGAATGCATACAAGTATTTTCAAGCTTGTATGAATGTTCTTAGTTTGCATTCAAGTCAAGTTGCAACATTTCTATTTCAAAGCAAGGGTTTTTATTGATTTGGCTCAAGGGTTTTTCATTTGGAGCTTGCATATTTGGGTCTTTTTGGTGATTGCATAAGGGCTTCGTCTCAATCTTTTAATAACTATTTATTTGTGTCTTCATAGCATTGTAAGCCCTTTTCTACTTTCTTTTTATTAACTCTAAAGTTAAATGAATGATGCAAGTTTGGGGTTGATCATTATGATATGCAAGTTTGGTTGATCATTATATGCAAGTTTGGTTGATCATTATATGCAAGTTTGGTTGATCATTATATGCAAGTTTGGTTGATCATTATATGCAAGTTTGGATGATCATTATGCAAGTGGGTTTAATCATTATGTATGACACATGTTGCTATGTTATGCAAGTTTGGGTTGATCATGTTATCATGTTATGCAAGTTAAACTTGAAGTTGTGAGCTTAAAGCTTCAAGCTTTATGTTGAAGGTTGCATTTTGGCAACATGGAAGTTATCATATCCCTTATGATAACTTGCATATGAGGCTAAATGCGAACTTCTAGCAACTTCTACATGTCATTTATCACCATATATCACTCATATGCTAAGTTTGCTTTTATGCATGCTTTTGAAGCCTAATAATGCAATATGCAAGTATATGAACATATGTACATTTCATATGCCACCATGATAAACTTGTGGCTTCAACACCTTTTTGTCATAATTACGCCAAGTTCCCTAATTTATCCTTTATGCATTGTTGCGACTATGTAAACGATGGGATTACATTGGGGTTGGGTAACATTATGACATAAACATTGTTTTTATAACATAACGTGATATGTTAACTTGTAATTATGTTTTGGAAACATAATGGACATGACACTTAGAAAATATGAGTGTGGCCAACTCGAGGTTGGGTTGAGTTTGTAGCATAAATTTACCCGGACCTGCCCGGCTTAACTAGTGGCTACAAACAATAGGACCCAATGTGAGAAGTTGATCATGTTGTGCTCGAACCCAAGGTTAGACCTAGTTGTGGTGTAAAGCTTCCCGGACCCGCCCGGCTTAACTAGTAACCACAACAAAGTCTAATGTGAGAGGTTAAAGCGCATTAAGTTAATTAATGCCTCCTGATTAGGGTTAAGTCATGGTCCACTTAATACTTAACCAATTTGGGCTTGATGGATTAATCGAGGTTAAGTCAGGAGCCTTGGGTACTCTTAACCGATTTAATCCACGTTTGGATCGGGTTAACCACATTTAACCCGTTAAGAAACCCTAGTTGTGTGGTCCTTTTCAGCAGTAACCTTCTAGGTAGTATCATAAGACCCTAGGACTAGGCTAGGGTGGGGCACGATTACTGGGCTGATTGTAAGAGACCAAAAGAGACGGCTAAATGATGCACCGGTTGTTCAGGCGGACCATGGTCGTGCACATTAAGTCCGGAGTTGAACACAGGCATCGGTAGGTTTGGACTATGCATCCTGTAATGGTGTCTGAGGGTTACACCGTAGGGCCTGATACACCCTATGGGGTGGACCCTACACAGTCAACTACATTACATGACTAGGCCGTATGACACCGACACTTGACGAGTTAGGCTTATAGGGAGCCGATCGACTAGACTGTGTAGTTGGACCTTGATTTAGGTCACCTCATTATATTGGGCCAAGCTTGGGCCAAGGGATCAATTCTTGTTTTTACTTGACATGTTAGAATGCTAGTACACCCATGGTGCAAAACTTAACCTTAATTATGCGATGACACCTTTATCTATCTTGTTAGTTAATCATCATGCCAGTATGTTATTATCCTTATGTTCATCTCAGCTTCTCATGCCAGTTAACTTTACTAGTTCATAGATAGATAGTAGTAGGGCTTACCAATCTTTTTGACTGACCTGTTTTCTTTCGCCTCTTGTCTTCCGTTCCCCCCCCTCAGGTCCTTAGGGTGGGAACATTGGAGCTTAGCTTGGATCTTTCTAGCTTGCTTACTGGATTCGCTCATGTATGGGTTTGGACATTGAGCTAGCTATGGTTTATCACTTCACTTTGGGGATAGTACTTTATGTATTTCAGTTTTTCAGTTTATGCTTTTGTCTAGACTTTGTTTGTTGGAAAATAATGACCAAGTACTTTGTTGTAACATGACTATGGTTTTGAAATGCTAAGTTTTATCCGCTGCTTTACTACTCTGTTTTACTTATATGTTCTGTCTTGTGATATCTGCATGCATGTTTACCTTGTTTAACGCCCCTCCAAAGCTAATGTCCTTGCAAGAGTGGTACAGGCGGAGGTGGGGTGTCACAATAGATGCATCAAGTGATTTGGTTGAAATCGCAATTCAATTACAATGGTGTCACACAATCCGTGTGATTCGATTATACACAATAGACTCTAGGAAACTAAGCATAACCGACACTTATGGGTCACATGAAATCTCGAGGGTTCTCCCATGACAAGTTAGAAGCCTAAAAACCCTCTTCTCATAATCAAGAATGGCACCATACGTGGTAAGCCAATCCATTCCTAGAATCAACCCATAGCCCATAAACTGGAGTACATATGCGTCACATTCAAATTTGATGCCTAACACAGATATTTTCAAACCCTGACAAATCATCGATAAATGAGTCGAACCGCCAATGGGGTTTGAAATAACTACGGGATCTATTACCATACTAGTAATTAAGTGCAGAGATTCAACTACAGAACTTGATACAAATGATTGTGAGGCACCAGAATCAAAATCTGTTATAATAGAATGATTGGAAAAAGGAATCAAACCTTCCATGGAAACTTTCCTACCTCTATCTGGTGCACTAGCCATGAGAGCATTCTCTTGCCCTCCAGAATTTCCTGTCTTTTGACCTTGCCCTTGTTTCCATAGGCACTCTCTAGAATAATGTCCAACCTCTTCACAAGCGAAGCAAGCATTCTTCCTTATCCTGCAGTCCTGGGCTAAGTGACCCTCTCACCCGCAACTATGACACTTCCTCTTACCCTTAGCCTTGTCATTATTTCCGCCCTTTCTTGGGTCATTCCTTTTTATTTTGTGTTTCCTCAACCTTAACTTCTTCCTTTCCAGATTTATTTGAACTTTATCTATATTCCCTTCTCAGGCAATCATTTTTCTCATCCTTGGGTTGTACTCCTTAGCCCTAGCTTCCTTATTCTCCTTTTTACCATATTTGTGTAACAGGCTAACAAGTCTCTCGAAAGTTTCCTTCATCACATGGAAATCCTTACGGAGCTCAAGAAAATTAGCCATAGGTGATACTACTGCAACTTTAGATGGAGGTTAGGCACTTCATTGCCCTTCGATATGTGCCATAGATTAAACATACCTATGGCATCATGCCGGAATGGGGACACCTTTCGGGAAGAATCGGTCCCCTAGACAAAAAGGAAAAAGGAATCAAGTGGAGAATCGAGAGATACTTCCTGTGGCTTTGGAGAATATGTTTTTCAAAACAGTCTTTTCTTTTGAAAATTCTTTCTTCTAAAAGCTTTTTGAAAATAGTTTTCCAAAACTTCTATCTAATCTGGTAACCTTCAGCTCTGATACCAAGTGTGACACCCCACGTCCATTAATGTCACTCACTGAGGGAATGCATTAAGTTTCGTGAAGCGCTATAGGTAAACATACATAGAATAATTACAAGACAGATATAAAATAGCAGTGGAAATTAAAAACTTTTATTAATCATAAAGCATGGTTACACCATATGTCTGAAAATGCATAAACTCAGTATATCATTAAAACTTCTGTCTTGTACTTTAAATATCAGAGTACAATAACAAAGAAAGCATAATCCCCAAATCATGAGCCATAATAGCAAAGATATAAGAATGAGCAATACATCTAGAAGCTCCAAGCAAGACGATAGCAGAATCCTGACTAAGCCTGAGAATTTCCTCCCTTGAGAACCTTAAGGGGGAACGGAAGAAAGAAGAGGAAACAAAAAGGGTCAGACATAAAGTCTAGCGAGTCTAGTTACTTTTAGCCAGTAAATAAATAAAAGTAACATGATAGGCATATAAAGTGGATAAGGGAGATCACTACATAAATGGCAGGTGTGACAAGGTAGACAGGATGAGGTGTATATGCTTCGAATAATTACTTTGCACTGTTACTAGTATATCCAGAAAGAGATGATCCTTTCAACTATAAGGTGGTAGACTTAGGTATACGTCTAAATGTATTGTAACACCCCGTAATTTTATAACATTAAGATTCACAAGTCAAGGCAGAATTAAATTTTAAAGTCAAAATCAAGGGAAACAGGTTGCGCCATTGTGTTCGTCTCGAAATTCTTCTTGAAAACGAGTCCGAGTTTGCGAGAATCGGAGTTCGTATGAGGGAGATATGACCCTCCGAAGTTTCAAGAATTTTCTGAACAGAAAACAGCTCGAAATTCGAATTCGAAATTCGAATTCAAACCCAGAAGCGGGCTGGGCGGGAAAATTCCCGCCCAGGACCCAGGTCGACTGGGGAGTCGACTGGGTAGTCGACCCCCCCTAACCAGGTCGACTGCCCAGTCGACATGGGTGTCGACCTAGGTGTAGAAACCCACTTTTGGGCTGGGTGCATTCTGGTGTACCTGGTCTCGTTTTCTGCCTAGATTCGTCCGCCTAATCCTATATAAACAACCTCCTAGCCTCCTCCTCTCTACACCATTTCATTCTATCCTTATGCTGCCTCTGAGAAAATGTATAAATAAATAAAATAATATGTAAAATAAATCAAGACGAGGAAATGCTGCTCAAGACTTTCAAGAGGAGATTCAAAACAAGCTAGGATTCAAGTGAAGATTCAAACGACTTCGACGACTGTTTTTCTACGAATCTAATATATTCTCTGTAAGTCAGTTACTTTTTAGATTTGAACGTTTTCTCTATTCGTGACACGAAATTAAAGGAATAAAACAATATGCCAAATCTTTCTGTTCGAATCAGTGCTTATATCCTTGGACCTAATTAAGAACTATTATGATTCGATGACCAATAAGACTGTGACTATGAAACTATGGACCTTAAAACCATATGCCTCTTTGACTATGAACATTGCCTATGACTGTGACTCATGATTGTGAGGATTATTTTCCTTTGACTATGAACATCGCCTATGACTGTGATTCATTAACTGTGAGGATTCATTGCCTATGACTATGGATATAAGGTTATTATTTATGCCCATGACACTGTAGTTACAAAACCATGTTGTACCCCAAACTGGAATTATATTGGATCTAGGCTTGACATTCTATTTCTAGTTATCCTTGGATCTTGATCATGGGAATTTACCTATTAAGTTAGGTCTACCCATGTTCTTGAACCTATGCTATTCAACCCTTTTCATGTCGTAATATTACCAGATCTATATGCCTGTGAATTATCATCTTATGCCAGTTATTATGTCTATTCTTTCATGGCATTTTGGTTCATTCCCTTTTATCCATGAATCTAGATTTATTTATAATCTAGGTTGAATCACGATTTTACGAACGATGGGAATACGTTTTGGGAAAAACATGAAATTGGCTAAACTTGGAAATTGGCATAATTTGGGAACATGCATTATAGCATGACTATTAAGATGAAATTTAGAATAACAAGTCTAGTTTTGACATGAACTGAGATTAGAATATTAAATCAGAATTGGGTGGCTAAATTAAGCATGATAAGTATATTAGCATAATTGTGAATAATTTACATACATTCGGTGTAAATGGTAAATGGTTAAATGGGCCACAAAGTAGGTAGTTGTTATGCAAATTAAGTTTTGGGCATAAACGGTGAACTAGAATATAAAATCTAGTTTTTGGCATGAACTGTAAATGAGGATGTGGATCTAAATTGCTATAAACTGTAAGATAGGCAAATCAAGATTTGGGCCTAGAATATAAGTCCATTAGTGGGCATGGCAAATGTATATGGTATAGGCCAAATTTGGTTAAAAAGGGAAAATGGACTTTGAGGATAAATGGTTAAACTTTGAGGATAAATTGTTAACAATTTATATATATACAAAAGAAAGGTTTTTAATGACATCTCATTTAATAATAAATACACCAGAAAGTTCTAGGGTGACATAGAGGATAGTGTCTAGGCTTGGGTTTGGAAAATACAAGTTTCCTGCTCTCCCTGGCTATCCCTAACTGATCCGACGGACGGGATGGTCACTTTCAAAACCTGATTTGAAAATTAATAAAAACCCTTTGAACTTAGAAAAAACGAATATGCCTAACCCGAGGTTAGACTGAGTTGCGATGTAAACCTGCCCGGAACCAACCGGAACATCTAGTAATCGCAACAATATATGTCTAATGTGAGTGGTCGCGGCTTTAATTTATTTAGTTAAAGCTAGAACAAGAATGGTAGGGTTAAGTTAACGAAGACACTTAACCAATTCAACATGATAACCAAACCGATGGGTGGGGTTAGGTTCATATAAACACTTAACACAGTTAAGCTAGAATGGGAGGGTTAAGTCCATAGGAACACTTAACCAACTTAACACAGTTAAGCTAGAATGGGAGGTTTAAGTCCATAGGAACACTTAACCAACTTGACACAGTTAAGCTAGAATGGGAGGGTTAAGTCCATAGGGACACCTAACCAAACTTAACATCGTAACAAGACAAGATTTGTAGGGGTTAAGTAACTAAGAAAACACTTAGCCAAATTAACATGTTAACTAGACTAGAAGGTGAGGTTAAGTAAAGATAATACACTTAACCAAATTAACATGTTAACTAGACTAGAGGTTGGGGTTAAGTAAAATTTAATACACTTAGCCAATTTGATATGTTAGCTGGACTAGACCATAGGGTTAAGTAAACTTGAACACTTAACCATCAGGTTCTGATAAATGAATAGGGTTAAGTCTAAAACATGAAGGGATAATACTTAACCATTAATAAAATGTTAGTTAAAACAGATGGGCAAGGTTAAGTTAAAAAGGAACACTTAACCAATACAGGATGAATGAATAAGGTTAAGTAATAAGATATACTTAACCAATATAACTTGGTTTGTGGTAGGGTTAAGTCAACATGAATTACTGATAACACTTAACCAGTTTATCAGGATAAATGAAGAGGGTTAAGTTAGCTTGAATTGACTAATGACACTTAACCAATCCAAATTGACGAGAAAGAGAACTAAGTAGTAAACCTTAGTTAAAAGGAGCTAAGTAATAAACCTTAGTTAAGAAAACAACGATCCTGGAAACTAAGTGGTAAACCTTAGTTAGCAAAGATAAGTAGTAATTCTTAGTATAACACGGGAAGGAGCGAACGTCCATCTAATTTTAAAGAAAGCTCCAACGAATTGGGTTACAAAGCCCGAGGCTTCGAGGGCACGTAAGGGTACTCTTTGTATCCCTCTGTGAGGCTGCAGATGATCCTCCTGGGCTCACAGAGGTTAAGGTCTGCGTTAGAGGAACCAAGGGTATGCCTTGGCAACCTAAAGACTAGGATGGACCAGCGTGATTCGGCGAGAAAACGGTAGCCCTGTGATAGCAACTCGTCGTCTACCATCCATCTTGATTTAATCGAGATACGTGAAGCGGAAAGGCGGAGAACTCCAAAAGACCATATACTTGCTACCTAGTTATGGGTGAGGATGGCCATAGGTTAGTGAGGCATAGGGGGCCTGCGTATAGTTCTCATTTTTCAAGGTGTGCCTTTCATTAGTTGAGGGAGGGGTCAAGTGGGACCATAGCCACTGGAATAAAAACAGACCTTAGCATCTGCATCGGCAGATATCTGAAAGCTCCCGACCGAGTTCTATGCTTCTTGATTTGCCCTGCCACAGGACTCGGGCCGCACATTACAGGACATGTGCATCTAGACAAGCGATAACGATTCGCGATACATGCGTAGGGAAGTCTAGGAACATATACCACTCTAGGTAGTGTGTCCTAGACTTGGGGGCATCGTTCGACAGGTAGCATAATCCCTAGTTGGATTAGGTGGCGTAAACCCTGAATCCAAGAAGCGTTCAACAGATAGCATAAACTCTAGTTGAATCTAGAAAGCACTTGATAGAAAACCCTAGATTAGATCTAAGTAGTAAATAATAAATGTATGCCTGAAGGCAACGGAAACTACAGGGATTGGGATCACGTTATCGTTACTAGTTGGGACACTAGTTAGGTGGTGCAGAGATATAGAAACTAGTATAACAAGGAAATAGCAAAGCGGCGAAAGTATTAGAGCATATCCAGTTTATCTTATCTTAGCATATCTTGTGTTAATCTTGTCTAATCTTGCTGACCCTATCATCATGGTGTTATCTTGTATTCAGTTAATTCATGTCGTTTTTTTTCCATGTTCACATGCTAGAAGTAACTGAACTTACTCAGGCTTTATGTCTGACTCTGTTTTTCTTTCGTCTTCTTTTCTTCCGCCCCCCCCCAAGGTAGTAAAGGAGGGAATAGTATAGCTCAGGTTAAGTTGGACTGTCACTCTTTCCCAGCTTGAAGATTTGTCGAAGTTTTGCTTGGATTCTCTTTTCAGATGCTATGGCTGGCTCTTGCTATATTGGGGAATATAAATGTTGTTTTATGCTTCTTTATTTTGTAGGACAGATGATACTCTGATATTGTAAAGAAATCGTTGTACAAACTAATTTATCAATAAAGCAAAGTTTTATTTTCCGCTGTTTTAATTTTTGTTTGTCTTGTAATTCATCTGCTTCTTTTACCTTAAAATACTCCACAGAACTTAGTGCATTCCCTTTGTGAGTGACACTAACGGATATGGGGTGTTACACGTGGTATCAGAGCTGAAGGTTACTAGATCATATAAAGGATCTGAAAAATTATTTTCAAAACAGTTTTAAAAGAAGCATTTTCTAAAGAAAAGATTTGTTTTAAAGGCATATTCCCCAAAAGCCATACGCACTATCTTCTCTTCCTCTGTTTGAATTCTTGTCTCCTTCTTTCTTGAGTCTCTGGGGCTCCGGGCTTTCTGGAAGGTAACCTCATCAATGGGCGAAGTCGTGCCTGGCTTCCATCCATAGCCATAGTTGTTTCACCTACGGCCAGTTTTCTTTCAAGCTTATAGGGTTTTCTGTACGATGGAAGCAGCTTTCGAGAGATTTGTCAACATGACTACACACGGAAGAGGATGAGGAATTCATGGATGTAGATTTAGCTCACAAAGGAGGAAGGAATTATAAAACCTAAGATAAGAGTAAGTATCTTTACTATGGTGTAATAGAGCATGTAATCAAGGGCAAAAGACAAGATTTTCAGAAGGGCAAGTACCTACTTTTGCCACCAAGCGTACCTAGGAGAAAGGTAGTAAAGTTCTATTGGAAGAGTCTAGTTTTGCTGTTCGTACTCTTTCCTTTGGTTTTAGCGCTTCACATTTGTTCATATCCACTTCCATAGTTGAGTCTCTGCACCATAGTACTTGTATAGTAGAAAGATCCCACTAGAGTCTCAAATCCAATTGGCGGTCCGACCAGTTTATTTTTGGTTAGTAGGGATTTGAGAATAGCTATCGAGTTTGCTTATATAATCTCACGTAGATCGTCTAAATTCGGAGGAGATATTCCTTGGGTGCTTGTTTGATATTGGTTTAGGCCTTTGGGGCTTGTACTTGAGGAAGTTTGACTAGGATGGTTTGCGTGAGAGATGAATAGTTGTGGCAGGCACTCAAAAAAGCACGTAGTGACCTTTTGACCCTTATAGTTATGGCATGGTGGATAAGAGGGAGACCTCTAATCATCTTAGTACATACACTTGGTACCGTGATTGACATCTGTTTATTTTGGTAATGGAGGTCAGAAACTTCACAATCGTGAAGTTAAATTAGTTAAGATACAGTGGAGAAAAGCTCAAGAAGGCTAGATACTATCATCATACCCTTTTTCTTAAGGGTGCATCCTTGATTTCTTTTTTTGTAGGAGCTTTACGCATAATTGTTTCTCTCTTTCCAAAGTATATCCTCTAGGTCGTATCTTCGATCCTTAGGTAGAAACTCTTTTGGATGTAAACATGTATTTGAAACATGTTATGGTTGATGGTTGCGAGTGGTTGCTAATGGTTGCTCGTGAATGCATATACATACGTATTAGGCACTAGATCAGTTCAGACGCTTTCATATTGCATTTACAGATATGTATTTGTTTGTAAGTTGAACTTGATATGTTATCATATGGATGTTGCATATGGATGAATGGCTATGCACACATGTAGTATTTACATAACTAGGGGTCCTTGCATACATGATTGGACGCATGGCACTGACATGATTCGCATTAAGGAGGTCAACTGAATCAGTAGACCGCCTGATTTTGCATTAGATAAAGACATATACACACACTATGCATGTGAACATGAAGACATTAGAAATCCTTTTAAGGACAATGAATGCCTGTGATTGAATGGTTGATGGGATGGTAGGGCACATTCTTCCTAACTTAAAGATTTCGGGGATGAAATCCTTTTAAGAGGGGAGAATGTAACACCCCGTAATTTTATAACACTAAGATTCACAAACCAAGGCAGAATTAAATTTTAAAATCAAAATCAAGGGAAATGGGTTGCACCATTGCGTTCGTCTCGAAATTCTGCTTGAAAACGAGTCCGAGTATGCGAGAATCGGAGTTCGTATGAGGGAGATATGACCCTCCGAAGTTTCAGAACAGAAAACAGCTCGAAATTCGAATTCGAATTCAAACCCAGAAGCGGGTTGGGCGGGAAAATTCCCGCCCAGGACCCAGGTCGACTGGGGAGTCGACTAGGTAGTCGACCCCCCCTGACCAGGTCGACTGCCCAGTCGACATGGGTGTCGACCTAGGTGCAGAAACCCACTTTTTGGTTGGGTGCATTCTGATGTACCTGGTCTCGTTTTCTGCTTAGATTCGTTCGCCTAATCCTATATAAACAGCCTCCTAGCCTCCTTCTCTCTACACCATTTCATTCTATCCTTATGCTGCCTCTGAGAAAATGTATAAATAAATAAAATAATATGTAAAATAAATCAAGACGAGGAAATGCTGCTCAAGACTTTCAAGAGGAGATTCAAAACAAGCTAGGATTCAAGTGAAGATTCAAACGACTTCAACGACTGTTTTTCTACGAATCTAATATAATCTCTGTAAGTCGGTTACTTTTTAGATTTGAACGTTTTCTCTATTCGTGACATGAAATTAAAGGAATAAAAGAATATGCCAAATCTTTCTGTTCGAATCAGTGCTTATATCCTTGGACCTAATTAAGAACTATTATGATTCGATGACCAATAAGACTGTGACTATGAAACTATGGACCTTAAAACCATATGCCTCTTTGACTATGAACATTGCCTATGAACATTGCCTATGATTGTGACTCATGACTGTGAGAATTATTTTCCTTTAACTATGAACATCGCCTATGACTGTGATTCATTAACTGTGAGGATTCATTGCCTATGACTATGGATATAAGGTTATTATTTATGCCCATGACACTGTAGTTACAAAACCATGTTGTACCCCCAAACTGGCATTATATTGGATCTAGGCTTGACATTCTATTTCTATTTATCCTTGGATCTTTATCTTGGGAATTTACCTATTAAGTTAGGTCTACCCATGTTCTTGAACCTATACTATTCAACCCTTTTCATGTCGTAATATTACCAGATCTATATGCCTGTGAATTATCATCTTATGCCAGTTATTATGTCTATTCTTTCATGGCATTTTGGTTCATTCCCTTTTATCCACGAATCTAGATTTATTTATAATCAAGGTTGAATCACGATTTTACGAACGATGGGAATACATTTTGGGAAAAACACAAAATTGACTAAACTTGGAAATTGGCATAATTTGGGAACATGAATTATAGCATGACTATTAAGATGAAATTTAGAATAACAAGTCTAGTTTTGACATAAACTGAGATTAGAGTATTAAATCAGAATTGGGTGGCTAAATTAATCATGATAAGTATATTAGCATAATTGTGAATAATTTACATACATTGGGCGTAAATGGTAAATGGTTAAATGGGCCACAAAGTAGGTAGTTGGTATGCAAATTAAGTTTTGGGCATAAACGGTGAACTAGAATATAAAATCTTGTTTTTGGCATGAACTGTAAATGAGGATGTGGATATAAATTGCTATAAACTGTAAGATAGGCAAATCAAGATTTGGGCCTAGAATATAAGTCCATTAGTGGGCACGGCAAATGTATATGGTATAGGCCAAATTTAGTTAAAAAGGGAAAATGGACTTTGAGGATAAATGGTTAAACTTTGAGGATAAATTGTTAACAATTTATATATATACAAAAGAAAGGTTTATTAATGACATCCCTTTTAATAATACATACACCAGAAAGTTCTAGGGTGACAGAGAGGATAGTGTCTAGGCTTGGGTTTGGAAAATACAAGTTTCCTGCTCTCCCTGGCTATCCCTAACTGATTCGACGGACGGGATGGACACTTTCAAAACTTGATTTGAAAATTAATCAAAACCCTTTGAACTTAGAAAACACGAATATGCCTAACCCGAGGTTAGACTGAGTTGCGATGTAAACCTCTCTGGAACCAACCGACACATCCAGTAATCGCAACAATATCCGTCTATTGTGAGTGGTCGCGGCTTTAATTTATTTAGTTAAAGCTAGAACAAGAATGGTAGGGTTAAGTTAACTAAGACACTTAACCAATTCAACATGATAACCAAACCGATGGGTGGGGTTAGGTTCATACAGACACTTAACACAGTTAAGCTAGAATGGGAGGGTTAAGTCCATAGGAACACTTAACCAACTTGACACAGTTAAGCTAGAATGGGAGGGTTAAGTCCATAGGAACACTTAACCAACTTGACACAGTTAAGCTAGAATGGGAGGGTTAAGTCCATAGGGACACTTAACCAAACTTAACATCGTAACAAGACAAGATTTGTAGGGGTTAAGTAACTAAGAAAACACTTAGCCAAATTAACATGTTAACTAGACTAGAAGGTGGGGTTAAGTAAAGATAATACACTTAGCCAAATTAACATGTTAACTAGACTAGAGGTTGGGGTTAAGTAAAATTTAATACACTTAGCCAATTTGATATGTTAGCTGGACTAGACCGTAGGGTTAAGTAAACTTGAACACTTAACCATCAGGTTGTGATAAATGAATAGGGTTAAGTCTAAAACATGAAGGGATAATACTTAACCTTTAATAAAATGTTAGTTAAAACAGATGGGCAAGGTTAAGTTAAAAAGGAACACTTAACCAATACATGATGAATGAATAGGGTTAAGTAATAAGAAATACTTAACCAATATAACTTGGTTTGTGGTAGGGTTAAGTCAACATGAATTACTGATAACACTTAACCAGTTTATCAGGATAAATGAAGAGGGTAAAGTTAGCTTGAATTGACTAATGACACTTAACCAATCCAAATTGACGAGAAAGAGAACTAAGTAGTAAACCTTAGTTAAAAGGAGCTAAGTAGTAAACCTTAGTTAAGAAAACAACGATTCTGGAAACTAAGTGGTAAACCTTAGTTAGCAAAGCTAAGTAGTAATTCTTAGTATAACACGGGAAGGAGCGAACGTCCATCTAATTTTAAAGAAAGCTCCAACGAATTGGGTTACGAAGCCCGAGGCTTCGAGGGGACGTAAGGGTACTCTTGGTATCCCTCTATGAGGCTACAGATGATCCTCCTGGGCTCACAGAGGTTAAGGTCTGCGTTAGAAGAACCAAGGGTATGCCTTGGTTGCAAAATATGGCAACCTAAAGACTAGGATGGACCAGCGTGATTCGGCGAGAAAACGGTAGCCCTGTGATAGCAACTCGTCGTCTACCATCCATCTTGAGTCAATCGAGATACGTGAAGCAGAAAGGCGGAGAACTCCAAAAGACCATATACTTGCTATCTAGTTATGGGTGAGGATGGCCATAGGTTAGTGGGGCATAGGGGGCCTGCGTATAGTTCTCATTTTTCAAGGTGTGCCTTTCATTAGTTGAGGGAGGGGTCAAGTGGGACGATAGCCACTGGAATAAAAACAGACCTTAGCATCTGCATCGGCAGATATTTGAAAGCTCCCGACCGAGTTCTGTGTTTTTTGATTTGCCCTGCCATAGGACTCGGGCCGCACATTACAGGACATGTGCATCTGGACAAGCGATAACGATTCACGATACATGCGTAGGGAAGTCTAGGAACATATACCACTCTAGGTAGTGTGTTCTAGACTTGGGGGCATCGTTCGACAGGTAGCATAATCCCCAGTTGGACTAGGTGGCGTAAACCCTGAACCCGAGAAGCGTTCAGCAGATAGCGTAAACTCTAGTTGAATCTAGAAAGCACTTGATAGAAAACCCTAGATTAGATCTTGGTAATAAATAATAAATGTATGCCTGAAGGCAACGGAAACTACAGGGATTGCGATCACGTTGTCGTTACTAGTTGGGACACTAGTTAGGTGGTGCAGAGATATAGAAACCAATATAACAAGGAAATAGCAAAGCGGCGAAAGTATTAGAGCATATCCAGTTTATCTTATCTTAGCATATCTTGTGTTAATCTTGTCTAATCTTGCTGACCCTATCATCATGGTGTTATCTTGTATTCAGTTAATTCATGTCGTTTTGTTTTTCCATGTTCACATGCTAGACGTAACTGAACATACTCAGGCTTTATGTCTGACTCTGTTTTTCTTTCGTCTTCTTTTCTTCCGTTCCCCCCCAGGTAGTAAAGGAGGGAATAGTATAGCTCAGGTTAAGTTGGACTGTCACTCTTTCCCAGCTTGAAGATTTGTTGAAGTTTTGCTTGGATTCTCTTTTCAGATGCTATGGCTAGCTCTTGCTACATTGGGGAATATAAATGTTGTTTTTATGCTTCTTTATTTTGTAGGACAGATGATACTCTGATATTGTAAAGAAATCGTTATACAAACTAATTTATCAATAAAGCAAAGTTTTATTTTCCGCTGTATTAATTTTTGTCTGTCTTGTAATTCATCTGCATCTTTTACCTTAAAATACTCCACAGAACTTAGTGCATTCCCTTTGTGAGTGACACTAACGGATGTGGGGTGTTACACGTATCATAACTACTACCCTGATCGATCGGCTCTCTAACCCTCATAGATATCTTGTGCTGGCCCCACAGTAGGAGGTATCACTTCCTAAAGTGGAAACCCCTTGTCGTAATAATGTGCACAACCATATCTACAGGTGTCACAGTCGTCTTATCCCCCTCTGGCCAGCTCATGCATGCACATGGCCCGGTCGGTTTGTGCCGTCCACACTGTCCTCCACGTTTGGATCTCTTACAATCAGTCAGTAAGCGTACCACTCCTCCGCCTAGTATGGAGTACTTTGTTTGATACCTACTCCGGGTTACTGACAGAAATGGGTCCCACACAATATGATATAAGCTCTCCCTTTTGTCTTGTATCCCCCACTAGGTTTTCACTGACTATATATACCACAGGTGTCTTTAATTACATAGCCTTATTTAATTCTACTGGTTATGCTTACATACAGGTGTCTTTAATACATAACCCCTAATCTACCAACCGGTTATGCTTACCTATAGATGTTTTTAATTACATAACCCTATCACTTCTACAATTTATGTTTACCCTAAAATTTGTCTTTAATTACATAAGTTTATTATTTCCACCGATTATGTATACCACTAGGTGTCTTTAATTACATAACCTTAACGGGTTTAGTTTGTGGGTCTATATGTGAATATTACCCATCCTCTCTTCAGATTTACTTAACCCACCCTGTGACGACCCCAAACCCCGTAGTGACGGCGGCAAGGGTAATCCTTGGAATATAACACAGAAACAGATAATAGCAGAACAGAATTAAATAAATACACCAAATAATGAACAAATAGAATATACTGGATAAAAGTAATCATCAAAGTTACACAGTATACAGGATCTTACTTAGTACAACTGCAGTTCAACTACACATATATGTCTACAGCGGAAAAATAAACATAATGTACAATAGGAGCTGAACAGCATAAAAAAAGATAAATGATAGAATCCATCTTCAGCTCCAGCTATCCAGAGAAAGCCAGCTAAACCTGAATACAAGGCTGCCCGTGTAGAAAAAGGGGCACCCGGGTTTGAAAGTGAAACAAACTACGAGTCAGTCATAGGACTGGTATGAGAAATCTACTCAACACATTTTAAATATGGCTAATCACAGGACCACGCCACTTTCGTGGAACGGGTTTACTCCATTGGATTGCTAGTTCTTTAAAACAAATCATTCTTTTAAACATCGCGATGCTTTTTATAAAAATGAAGCCATTATAAGACTCAGTTCCCATCACACAATGCAACGCAAACCGGAGGATAGAGTTTTTACCTTATAACGGCCAAAATATGCTTGATACGAATAAAACAAAGGCATTTGATATTATTGCTAGTGTTTATCTGTTTTGAATTTTTTTTCAAATCATAACTATCTATCATAGACGACATTAATGCCCCATACCACTATATTGCCATATATAGATACACAATCAAAACCGCACGATGTCGTATTTGGAAATTGGATTTCCGTCATGAACCAAGGCAAAAGATAGTCCTTACCGACTTCGAGACGCTTTAGCCCGTGTCTCAGGACCCAGACACAGGTGGGCCCTTGGATCGTCAGGGTCGGTCCACCGATGTGGATTAAAATGCCTGAACAATGAGTTTCCCCGCCCTATGGGGCGTAAATGAGCCAACGAATGACTCCATCGGACCCGGACCGTCCGATCTAACCGAGGCGCCTCGCAACAACAACAACCACATAAGTCAAACTCGTCAGGGCGTGTAAAACCATTGCCGCCACTTCTAACTAGAAAGAAACGCATGTCCTCCCTGAGGTCCTTTCTCCCGTTTCTGGTTCATACCGGGTGTGAGGCTCGCGATTTCACGTTATACACAAAGCTACGCCACACAGGCGGTGCTTTGATCATCACCACAAGACTTTGATTTTCAACAGAAGCCCTGATCATTTGCCACTTAGGCATGCCACACTAGCAATTCATGCCATGCGACTGATGTCCATCGATATACAACCTCTGAGCTCGTGCGTTTCAGAGAAGGGCGTTAAGCAAAAGAATAAATTCTCCGCCGCCAAACAGATGTATATTTAACAAAGATCAATCAACACAGAATAAAATCCAATGTCAGACACATAGTCCATTTACAAGTCCGTTCTGGGTCTGAACGAAACCGGAGGCACTAAATACCTCGCAAACCCATCGATCACCACGTACGTCTGGACGATCACCACTCATTATCCATATTTCGGGATGCCTCCCAATCAGGACCTCGGTTACCATCCAAACGAGGTGAAGATCTCCGGTCTTCGACCACCATCTTCATCTTCGATTTCTTATCGTCGATTCAGTTATTCAGAATGGGATAAACCCGGTCTTTCTGAGCAACTCGCGTATATAATAAACAAGTGCAACACTAACATATACATGCATCATTTCAATTCATCAGTCACTAACCGTCAATCAGTAAGAGAACGATTTCCCAAATATTAACCCCAAAGGCCGAAACCAACATCAGATCAACACCCAGGAAACCATTCGACTTAGCCAACCTTCAGTTAATTTCTAAATCACATCCATATTGTTTATAATATTTTATAATGATTTATCGCTATTTTTATTTATTTTAAAATAGCCAATATATTCAAAACGACGCATCGGGCCATAACGCGACCGTGGCGCTGTTTTTCTTCAGATTTGATTTACACATATATGAAAATCTAAACGTTGGATCTTCACAAAATTTACATCATTAGAAAGATCTTTTCAAAACGAGTCCAACGGTTCCAGTTTCGGGAAATTCCGACGGTTGGATCTCCCGGTATAATCGTTTGAAGTTTCGATTTCAAAATACGAACTGCAACGTCGTTATTCGATTAAATATAATTATATTTTTATATATATATATATATATATATATATATATAAATATAATCGATTTTGGTGCTGTTTTCCTTCAGATTTGAATTAAACATTCTAGACAATCCAACCGTTGGATTTTTACAAAGTTGGTGCCGTTGGAAAGATATTTCCAAAGCGAACCCAACTGTTGCGATTTCAGGAAAATCCGATGGTCGGATCTCCCGTACTAATCGTTTGAAATCATGGTTTCAAAACACGAACTGCACGGCCACGTTTCGTTTTAATTTTATTTATATTTATATATTTATATAAATATAGTTCATTCAACAATTCCTATATTGTTTCCACTTCAAATATTTCACTAACGCCTTTAAATTTTCGAAAATTTCGCCATAACCTCCTTTGTACGGGAGGGGCTGGGAAATCCCCAAATAGCCACACGGGCGTCTCATGTCAAAAAGAAAAAGAAAAAGCAAAGCGGCTAGCCAACAGGCTCATAAAATCATCACCCAAACAAAACAGTAAATGTGTACCTATTTGTCGGGCACAAAATTTTATTCCTCTTCTCTAGCCCCTTTGCTATAACCTGTTCAATAAATATGCATGTACATATATACAGCTCTTACCACTTATCATTTTCCATTCAACTTCATATTTGATTCAATTTGGTTTAAAAACACCATTCATTCTAATGTTGCATGCATAGGCAAAAATCATATCATTAGCTAATTAATGAATATTTCAACTCATGCATATTTATTTGAACGAGTGGCTATTTTTAACACTTCACATTTCAACAATTCATGTATATAATAAAAATGTGATTTTTATTGTAAAACAATTCTTTTCAAAACACTATTATTTTATATAATTTATATAGGTAATAAAAATAGGATTTTTATTATAAAAAAATTTCTTTTAAAACGAGATTATTTTACATAGTTCATATAGATGATAAAAAGGTGATTTTTATTATAGAACAATTTATTTCAAAATATGAATACCATTCAACACATGAATTTCTATTCAACGAATGAATTTCGATTCAACACATGAAAGTTTTCTATTCAACGAATAAATATAGTTTCAGCAAATGAAAATAATTCAAACATATGAATATTACTCAAAATTTCGACAGCATAACGGCAGGGTAGTTAAAACCGGGACCGTCCCTAGTACGGCTCCTCGCTCTACCTTAAAACCTCGCGGTTTTTGACAAAGGGGATCATGCATCTAGTTCGCACGCAGGCGGCATGTATATATATTTATTTCATTTCCACAAACTAATCCTATGTGGTTTCAACCAAATATTTCTCAACCACAAATGGGTATTTTTCAACCACAATCAATCAATATCAACCACAAACAATTCCAATCAACCATTCGCTATCAATCAATTTTCACACCAATCACAACCAATAAATATCGTCCATGGTTTGTGGACGAGGGGCGTATATATATATATATATTTATTTATGTATAGCAATTCACTTTTATTTCAACACATATATAATTTTTACAACGCATATACAACTTATACATCGAACGTACAACTTATACAATGCTTATATATGAGGTGTACAACGCTTATATAACTCATACATCGACTATATAATTTATACATCGTCGTTTTCCATATTGTTTATAAATTAGAAATCTCACATTGGGTTCCACTCCACCAAAAATAGCAGAGGGCTCAGAAAAATATGCGGTCTTTTCTAGAATGTAGAAGACGTCCACATGGTCACGATGTTTCCTGTTTCATCGAATTTCGTCAACACACGAAAAAGATATGATTTTTCAAAGTTTGCAACAGTTTTAAACTGTTAAAAATAGTTTTAAATTAAACAGCCATACCTCCACTGTTTTGTTTGAAACTAGGTTTCGATCTCTCGCGAAATTCGTTGCGTTAGGGGATGATCGGGGTTGACCACGACCTCCGCCTACGAGGCGGCTTCCCGACGAGGTGGGTCTTGCTCAGCTCGAGCTCCAGGTGGCGGCGGAATCTTCTCCGACGCGGGCGAACTTCGTAAGCCCAGAACTCGATGAATGCTCCACTATAACGAGCGAGACCAGGATGGATTCGAAGCTGGGAGGATGGGCTTCAAAAAGTTGAACCGGAGCTAAGGCTATCGACATGCGTGGCGGTCAGAAAATGATTGGGATGGTATGGAGGCGTTTCTGTCATCGATCGGGGGGGGGGGGGGGGTCTGAGGATTTTTCCTTTTTTTAATTTAAATTCTGATTGGTCGGTGGGTTTTAAAGGGGCTTTCTGACACGACCCCCAATCTAAACCCAACGACTGTCGTCCCTAGCGTTTTACCCCCATTCCAAACACAATGGGATATGTTTCATAGGCCCATTCGACTGTTTCAGTTAGTTTCCATTCAAATTAAAATATAAAACATTCAATATTTAATTTGAACGTGCATTTCAATTTGCTAGTGCCACAAACTGATTCGAAAAATTCCAGAAAAATAAATCTGGCTATGTTTTGACGATACGGTCCCAACAAAACTAGTTTCATCGAATTCTGAGACCGTTTGCAAAAAGGCCCATTTCTGGTCGATCCAATTTAACTGTAATTGACCAAATCACATTTTCCTTTGCCACGCTCACATACTAGCTTCAAAAATTATGAAATTTGAAACCTAACAATAACTTCACATCCCGGATCCAACAAAAGTGGTTTCGTCGAATTCCGAGGTCGTTTGCAAAATGGCCAATTTCACGGGCTATATAAATTCCATAGCGACCTTTCTGAAAATTCATTTGGCCATAACTTTTGCTTTCCGCTATGAAAATTCGATTTTTCAGATTCATTAGAATGGTATTCACTAACAAATTTAAATATTTTTGGTTTCACTCAAATCCGTTTTGTTTCGCACCCGGTACAGTCCAGCAAAGTTTGAATTCAAAATTTGAAACTACTGTGCCATTTCAGGCCTTGTTTATAATTAGAATTAATTATATTCGTTTTCAAACGTCGATTCAAACTCAGTTTTCATTGCTATTATTTAAAATATTTATTTAAAATATTTAAAATCCATTATTTTAGCCAATTTAAATTTTTTAAATTGGTTCAGATTTTCTGGGTCGTTACACACCCCTCAACCATGTTTACTTAACCCCCAACTTAAATTTAAGTTCATATAATCCCTATGGATTAACTTAGGTTAAGTAGTCCAATTCTTTACTGTTTCCATTTATGGTTTCATAATAGGCCAGACCTCCCACATTAGGCCTACAACATGTGGATGCTGGATATGCCGGTTGGGTCCGAGCAGACTTATTCCACAGTTGGGCCTAACCTCGTGTCATTGCCCGATTCGTATTTATGTACTTAGAACTCCCACATTAGGCTCAACATTAGTGGCCGTTAGATATGCCGATCAGGTTCGGGCAGACTTCCACTACTAATGCAACCTAACCTCGTGTCATAAGTACAATTACAATCCCTAATTGTAATTACTAGACATTCCATATTAAATTAATTTACCAATTAATTAATCCTTTCCTTTTATAGGTGTGAATACCTATTTTACCCAATAATTTGAATTACATGTCCAAAAATGTTCATATTCAAATTATGTCATTTTTAACCCTTTTTCCTACGTTCCCTAAGTAGCGCCCTCACGTAATTGGCAACATTCCTAGGCTAGACAATAGCCTAGTCATAAACGATAATAGGGAAAATAATAGGAATATAACTAAAATGATCATCTTGGCATAACTATAAACTTGCATGATAATAAGGTGAACATACATACTAGCATGGACATGAAATTGTTATCATAACAAGGTGGACATAAAACTGATGAACTATGATGTCACAATATCTAAATTAGAAATTTAGATGTCCAATCATTTTAGATCTAACATGACAACATAAGGTGATAATTTAGATCACATAAAATAGATCTAACATGTTAACATAGGGTGAAAATTTAGATCACATAAAATAGATCTAACATGTTAACATAAGGTGACAATTTAGATCACATAGATAGATCTAACATGTTAACATAAGGTGACAATTTAGATCACATAGATAGATCTATCATGATAACATAAGGTGACAATTTGGATCTCATAAAATAGATCTAACATGTTAACATAAAGTGAAAATTTAGATCACATAGAATAGATCTAACATGATAACATAAGAAGACAATTTAGATCACATAAAATAGATCTAACATGTTAAGATATGGTGACAATTTAGATCACATAGAATAGATCTGACATGATAACATAAGGTGACACTTTAGATCACATAAAATAGATCTAACATGTTAACATAAGGTGACAGTTTAGATCACATAAAATAGATCTAACATGTTAACATAAGGTGACAGTTTATATCACATAAAATAGATCTAACATGTTAACATAAGGTGACAATTTAGATCACATAGAATAGATTTAACATGATAACATAAGGTGATAATTTAGATCACATAAAATAGATCTACACTCATCCATAGCATATCATAAAAGTTACAAACCAAGAACCACAATAATAACATAGTAGAACACTTCACAATTGAATTGGATCTAGAGAAATAGATCTATCATAAGATCTGACAATAACATAGATTCAAGGTTTACAACGTATCCAAATCACAGTCTTTCATAATTCACTTTTATTTATCTAAACATAAAGAAACTAGAACTCACTGTGATTGGATTGCTAAGATGATAGAAAAGAGGTTGGTGCTGAGTCTATGCTTGAATCTTAGAATTTGATGTGCTTTAGTTGATAGAAGGAGATGAGAGACCTTAGTTCAGTTCAGACTCCGGGAGAGTTTGGCCGCCATGACTTCTAATGAATAAATATGTGAAATGGCCATATATTTATAGCTGTAGAACCATCCGGAACCGACTACCACATAAGCCCAAGGGTCAATCAGGTCGTGGGTCGCCTCCCGCTTTGGGAAAAGGTCCGAATACCCAAAAACTATTCTGGTCGCACTTCATAGGTGCGCCAGTGCAAAATTGCCTTGGCGCACTTGGTAAGTGCGCCAGTTATACCTGGTTTTGATTTTCAAACTTTTATCGTCCGTAACTTCTTCATACGTTATTCGATTTACACAAATCAGGGATCAATCTTGACTAGAATTTCAAGATGAACGTAATGACGTAATCCGTTTCCCTTAATTCTTAATAATAAATTAATTATTATTTTATTTATCCTCTTTAATGCCGTTAAAAAAATTCGGGGTGTTACACTTAGTTACATACTAAGTAAAACATGTTATTGTAATGAAAAAATCAACAAGACTATAAAAGGGATTGTGTATTACAGACCTTGGACCATAATCGATAAAATAAAATGTGTGGGCTTATTAATAAAATTAAATGGATTAAGTTGTATGACTGAAATTGATAAGCAAGAGAAACTTGGTAATTGGAATAAGAATTCAATATGAATTGGAATAACCAAGTTAACTGGAAACCTGATGAGGTGAGATAAGCTCGTAAAAGAATGCTTAGTTATAAAGTCTAACAACATGCTAAAGTTAGGTGCTTAGACCAGTCCATGCGGTTGAGTGTGAATAACCCAACAGGGTAGAGCATCGAGGTGTTATAAGGCACGAGTGGGAGCGCACATTCATCTGATTATTCTGATGGCTCCGAAGGACCGGAAGGGGAAGCACGCGGCTTCTGGAGGTACGTAAGGTTCTCCTAGTAGTCCTTTGTGTGGCGGCAAATGTCTTAGGATGTGTCCACAGAGGTTGGGTCTGCGCTTAATTACTAGGTGGGTGGGCCTTGACTGTAGATGTTGCTATGTAATCAGAATGGTGTGATGAGGTGACACCTAGGTGGTTCGGCGGTTGCCTCACGAGGAGACAGAGGGTGGTAGAGGGTCACAACCAATAAGGATAGTAGACCGTCAGATACCCATCATCGGCAGCCAGTGGGATGCGGAAAGACTCGAGCTAAACCCAAGATACCATTTCACCCTTCACTATCGGGGTAAGGGGTTGAGGGGTGACGCCACATGATTGTTTAGATCGTTTTAGTAGGGGCATTTGCTTAGCTCTGGTAGTCTTTACTAGTTGAGGGAGGGGCCAAGGTGGGGCCATAGCCACCACGAAAACGTACCCTAGGTATATCTGTATATAGAGGCTCTTTAAAGATGGGCTTGTACAGATATGGAAAAGCTCCCGACCGAGTTTCGTGTTTCTTGTATCGACTTGCCACGGAACTCGGTGCACATTAGAGGACGTGCGATTGAGGCATCGAGATACAATTGAAGATAGTATGGTGGACAGTCTAGATACATGCATGTCGACCTAGGTGTTGTATCGTAGACTTGAGGGCATTACTCCGGTATGGTGTCTGATTCGAACAAAGGTGGCAGTCGGTACGTTTACATAGCATAGTAATGATAGGTATATATGGAATGTAATATTGTTATCCGTACGTCACTACAACATAGGATGAGGGACTACGTATATTCGGATGGTGTTACAGTGGAGAGCGTGCGAGTGGGGTATCGTGGGGTGTATCTTAATATTGGGGGTTGCTACATATATACTATATTAGGTTAATCCACTGGAAAGTAATTAGATACGACGTGTGTGCAAGCCTTGAGTGCTGATAACCCAAGTAACCTAATAAATAAGAAAATATGATTGAACGACATTTGTGGGATTATTCAAAGTGTATAGTTTAAATCTAGTCACCGGAACTTGTGTTCTGCCCCCTCCTCATAACATAATCGCAGGTTCGATTTGTGGCAGGGACATGATAGCCTTGGATACTGGTTAGGCAGTATTATTAATACGGTAAGGCTATATTTTGATTACTTTATCCATTCCATCTGTGAGATAATCTCTGAGCTCTGACACATTTTATGTCTCTGTCTTTTCTGCAGGATACCAGAACAAACCAATCCGAGTTTCGATAGATTGGAATTTTGAAAAAAGATTCGATCTGTCGAAATTGAGGTTGTCACATCTGGTATCAGAGCTTAAGTTTAGGATTCCTATATAAATAGTAAGTGAACGTATTTGTATTTTTAAAAATATAAATACATTATATATATACCTAGATCCATAGAGGAACCCACTAAATAGAAAGAGTATAATACGGTAAGAAATGGGATGTTTGTTTTGTACACTAAAGGAATGAATATGGAAATCCGAGACCCTTAGGTAATTTGAGTGGAGAGTGTACATTATACTTTGTATGGAAGGAAAAGTAAATCCCATATGATTAGTATTTTGGGTTAAGTGGGCTTGAAAACCTTATAAATTGGAAAAGGTTAAAAAGAGAAAAATGGATTAGGAATATATATAGTTGAGAGAATTGACCTTGGGGAGTGTCTAGCAAAGCCTAGAAGAATTGGAAACCCGCTTTGAGTCTAACCCCATTATTAACTTTTAAGAACTTGAAATTATAAAAGTTTTGGGAAAATGGTTTACGGTGTTTTCAAGTTTTAATTGTAAAAGTTATAAGTTTTAAATATTTAAAGTATACATATTGGCTTTTTGAAGGAAAATGGGGTATATTTTGCAAACAATAATTTCTTACGAAATTTTTACCTAAAGTAAAATTCTCTCAATAAAAGGTGAATAATATAGAGCATGTATAGCTCGCTTGTTTTCTTGTTATATTTCATACAAGAATCTTTAATAAAGAAAGATTTTAAATCTCTATTCTTATGACAACCCTTTTTGATAAATTATTTAAAGATAATTTTGTTGGGTGGACAAAATAAGTGCAAGAATTAAGAATAGAGTGGATGTCTGCACCCTGTAGTAAGGGGCTGAACCGACCTTATAGGTAAGAACGAGTCATAAACCTGATTGAGAAATAGTTGTCCTTACCTACTCCAGTTTTGTGATTTGAAAAAAAGAAGATGATTTACATTTTTAAGACGACATGTTTTTATGGTTTGGAAAAAGAAAGTTTTCATAAGAAAAATAAAGTTTTGACCCTTTTAATTTTTGGAAGAAAAAGGGCCAAACCATGTTTTAAAAAGTATGGAGTAGGTAAGGATTAGCGCCTAGGAAAGACGGGAAAAGTTTTGAGGCTATAAAGTAAATAGCGAGAATTATCTTGGAATAATAGTGAGTTCCCATAGAATGCGTGAAGCGTTGGAAAGCCTAGGATGTTGCTTGAAATAATTGTTGGAACACAGTTAGGATTAGTAGCGACTACTAGATAGAAAAGCACATATAAGTGTTTAGATCCCGTTTCTAATTTTCATGATAGGGGTAAAACCCGTTATCGCATTTCTGTGGGGATCGTTCCGTTATTTTTTGGGTAGTTAGGGTAACACCTAAACTTGTCGTATATCCCATAGTTTGGACTTTTCTGTCTAAGGGGAGGACATAGTCCCAAGATTCTTGGCCCTTAGTAGTAACTCTATAGGGTGTCTGTTCTCCTGTTTTAGTTGAAAGACTAGAGGCTTATTTAAATTTAAACTAAGATCAGATAATTAAATAAGCTAAGAAAAGAGAAAAAGTACAACTGAAAAGGAAATAGAAAAATTCAGTAAAGCAACAAACATGATAAATTATGAGAAAAGATGGATGAAGATAAAAATTTCCAAGGTAAAATAAAAAATAAAATCAGTAACAGAAGAAATTTTTTCTTATGTGTGCTGTGCTTGGACAGGAAAGTAGGGAACCTTTATAAATAGTAACAACAAAATCCAAGTACGGTTAGAAAAACGTTGAAAAAGAAAAGCAGGAGATGTGGAGTTTTCCGTTTTCCACCTTTTTGTAACATAAGAAATTGAATTTAGAAAATTAGATTTTTACGAAATTCATAAAAATAAAGTTGGTTGGTAGGATTATGGATGCAATAATTGGATGAACTATGCTCTTACTCAGTAAGAGTGTGGGAAAATTTGGATGAAAAAGCATTTTGATTTTCAAAAATATAGCATTCATGTAGAACTGCCAACATATTTAGGATGTGAGCATCATATTTTTAAAAGGATTTTTAAAAAACTTGCATACACATAGGAGATACTGCTTAGGCATACATGCATTATTATGGTGTACTTCATGTTGTACAAGTGCACAATGTTTGCAAAAATTGGATGCACACATGATGGATGAATATTATGTGAGGGGTTAATTTATTTTACCCTTATTAAATTTCCGAGATGAAATTTCCTAAGGGTGGGAGAATGTAACACCCCGTATTTTTAAGATAATAAAATAAGAATAATTTAATTAAATATTCATACTTAAGTAAAACGGACTACGCCATTGCGGCCGTCTCAAAATTCTGGTCAAGATAGACACCTGGTTTGCGTGAAACGGACATCATATGAAGAAGTTATGAGCATTAGAAGTTTGTATATGTATAAGGAGCTTGTATATGTATATATACATGTATATCAAATAAATATATCTAGAAAATTCGAAAATCAGTTCAAAAATTAAAATCGCATGCGGGAAAGTTCGGAGGGAAAATGGACCGTTGGGGGTCGACCTAGGGGTCGACCCACCTACGAATCTGGAACCTTCTTTTCTGATGTGGATGATTATGGTGTTTTAGATTTTGATCTGAGGGTCTTAGTTCCTCCGCTACTCCTATAAATAAGACCCTAGGCCTAACCCTAAATCTCATATTTCGACGGCTACGCTGGAGCTCCGCCATTGCTCTCTCTCTCACTCTCTCCCCCCTCAAACGTATTTAGAAATTTAGATTTACAAATTAGAAAGTCTTTAATTATGATCTGGAGGGAAGAGATTGGTGTTTTTATTAAAAGGCGTTCAGAATTACGTGAAAAACAAGGTAACGTCCCAAATCCAATCTATTCATATTCTTCCTATTTTCTTTCCCTTCTTTCTTAATAAAAATAGTCAATCCACATTGTAAGGTTTCAAATCAAATTAAAGGGGAAAGGAAAACGATGGATGATAGAACGAATTAGAACCAAAATTCGGGAAAAGCAAGGAAGGTGAGTGGGTTAAACTATAGTCTTTAGATAATGAGAAATTGCGGGTTTAATATAACCATTATCCATAATGGTTTGCATACCTAAATGAACTAGGATGGTTAATTATAAATAACCATCCACAATTTATATAACAATTTATTATAAATAAGTTGAGACTTTAATATGAATAGATCAGGAAATTCATATGTTGAATCCATTAAATTGGGGGAATGATTAACATGATATAATGTTAAATTGTTAATTTGGATAATTCATATATTGAATCAGTTGAAATGTTGGAATGTTTACATGTTATAATATTAATTTGAACAAGTGGGAAAAATTCATATATTGGATTTGTTGGAGTGTTAAAAAGTTTACATGTAAATTTCTCCCAATTATATACAGGGAATAATTGGAGTAAGTATATGACTATATGGATTCATGTTAACATAGAATCGAATAAATATGGGTCTGGGGCATCGACCAAATTATGTTTAAAAATCTTAAATTGAATCATAAGTATAAAAAAATGATTTGGGCGCAATTGGGATCATACGTAAAATATGAATTGGCATAATTCAAAAAATATGAATTTAGACATATAACCCATGATGAATATAATTGGGTAAATGGGCATTAACACCTATAAAGGCATATGTTTAGATAAATGATTAATAATGAATGCCTAGGATTATAATTAGTGATTGTAATTGCACTTATGACATGAGGTTAGGTTGCATTAGTGGTGGAAGTCTGCCCGGACCCAACCGGCATATCCAGCAACCACTAATGTTGAACCTAATGTGAGAGGTCTAAGTGTGCAAATACAAGACGGGCTATGACATGAGGTTAAGCCCAACTTGCGGAAGAAGTCTGCCCGGACCTAACTGGGATCCCAGTATCCACAAGTTGTAGGCCTAATGTGGGAGGTCTAGCCCATTATAAACCATAAATGGACATGGTAATGAATTGGACTACTTAACCCGATCTAATCCATAGGGATTGTATGAATATGAACTAAAGTTAGAGTTAGGTAAAAATTGGTTGGACAGAGGGTGGGCTAGGCAAATCTAAGGGGGTGGGTAATATTTAAATATAGGCCCTCAAACTTAGCCCGATAAGGTTATGTAATTAAAGACACCTAGTGGTATACATAACCAGTAGAAATAATAAAGTTATGTAATTAAAGACACCTTTTAGGGTAAGCATAACTTGTAGAAATGATAATCACCTATTATAAATAAATAACACGTTGTATAATAGGTAGACTTATCGTAGGGACAAGTGAATATTATAACTTAGGTTATAATAAACTGGTAAGGGAATGGGATAATTGGTGAACTGAGTTAAGAGACACTTAATTATAAATTAAGTAATCAGTAAACGGGAAAACTTGAAACCAGTTAAGAAAAGGGGGGAAATATATTGTACTTAATTATAAATTAAGTAATTTGTAAGCTTGGAAGTCTGAAACCCGTTGATAAGAATGTTTATTTTTGTCCTAGGGACAAGAGGAAATTATAACATAAGTTATAATAAACTGGCAGAGAAACTTATTAATGGACCTTAGTTAATAAAACTAAGTTAATAAGCAAACAACGATAAGTTGTATTGACAATGTAAAATGGAATTATGATTAAATGAGAAAGAATTAGGAAAACTTATGAAATGAAATAAGTCATATTTAATCATAAATGGTGAGTGACATGTTAATTAGAAAACATGTGAATTGGATATACTTAGTTACATATTAAGTAAAACATGTTGTTGTAATGATGAAATCAACAAGAATATAAAAGTGATTGTGGATTACAAACATTGGACCACAATCCATAAAATAACATGTGGTGGGCTTATTAATAAACTTAAATGGATTAAGTTGTATGACTGGAATTGATAAGCAAGAGAAACTTGGTAATTGGAATAATAATTGGAATAACCAAGTTAACTGGAAACCTGATGAGGTGAGGCAAGCGCGTAAAAGAATGTTTAGACATATGGTCTAACAACATGCTAAAGTAAGGCGCTTAGACCAGTCCGTGCGGTTGAGGGTAAATAACCCAACGGGGTAGATTATCGAGGTGCTGTAAGGCACGAGGGGGAGCGCACATTCATCTGATTATTCTGACGGCTCCGAAGGACTGGAAGGGGAAGCACACGGCTTCCTAAGGTACATAACATGCTCGTAGTAGTCCTCTGTGTGGCGGCGGATGTCTTATGCTGTGTCCGCAGAGGTTGGATCATGTTTAAAGACAGGTTCGAGTAGCATGTTAATCCCACTTTCAATGATCATTATCCTACAGTCAATCTAAGTTAAGCTCTCCCGGCAATCACCACTATACAGTTCATTAAAATGCTTGATAACATCATCCTGAAATTATTGTAAATCATGTTGTGCAAAAATTGCACAAATGCGGAGAAACAATAAGCAAGATCTAGATTTTCCAGTTGAACATCAATCAATCTAGCAACAATCATTCTATTACTCCAAACAAATACTAAATAACTATAAAGAAGAAATAACGATAATATTTGTACTGGTTCCACTATCATCAAGAAGATAATGTACGTCCACTCTAAAGAAAAGAGACTTTATTACGCATAAGAGAGAGATACAAGAGATTACAAGATAAAAGTTTACATAATCAAACCCCTGAATTAGGATTAACAAGAAGAGAGACTCTATTTGAGGATCTTTGGCTGAATGCCAGGATGAGTTTACAATGAAGTCGACCCCTAATATATATAGTCAGTGAAATATACGTAAATCATCAATCAAATTACCAATATATGGTAATAAATAATGGAGGTAAATTACCAAGGAAACAAACGACGCAAACATAGCAAGTAAATCACCATTTTTCTTTCCTTAGCATAAATGGAAGAAAATAATGTCTACATTTATTTCTTTATCATGTCATGCAAATGCAATCAATAATTTATGCATATCCATATTAAAAATATTTACTTTCCATTTTCATATTTGCTTCCACCATTTGTGATTTTGTATCACTAATTTAACACTCTATCTTGATGCAAAATCACATATCTCCAACACTCCATCTCGAGTCAAATTCTCTTCACATCATAAAATTCTTCAAAAAAGAACTCCACCTTAAGCTAAAATCTCATAGTGAGAAAAACTGAATATTTACCTAATGGGTTCCAGCAAAGCTACACCCATCACACCATGTTAACGAGTTTAGACTATATCCTCATCTGCCAACAAATATTAAAATATCCAAAATTCAAATAAGGTAGATTCCAAAATAATTTCAATACTATTAAGGCTAACATATCCTCTCAATTACCAATCTAAATACAAAGCCAGAAACTAAAGCCAATTAACAACAAAAAAGGCTAATCCATCTGTACATACAAAAAATCTCTCTCCTACCACTTAACTCAATCAAAATCATTACAAACTTCACCCACCGTTGATGTATCTTCCTCATGAAATGCACCACAAAAAAACCAATGGTCTAAGAAAGTTTATAATACCACAAAGTTCTCAGTCTTATCTTTATGGATTTTACAACTCGACACCCATCTATCACTTGACCTTAGCTCCTTTCCTGATCATCTTGGATCCCTCGAGCATCAACAAAATGAAGACCCTTGTCTGAAACATGATCAAAAGTTCCTAAATTTAGTGGTCCCTTCAACACACTAAACTTCTTATCACGTCAAAGTTTCAAGGCTGAAACGCTCTTCTTTCTCAACATAATATCCTCCACTAAAGTCTTCCTTTTACCCTAAAATAGTAATAGCATAATTACGATCATATATGTCGCTCTTTCTTGAAGCCATTGATGCACAATCTAAACAAATCGCCTTGCTCCAATACCAATCAATTGTGCAAAAATTGCACAAATGCTACAAAAAAATAAATAGTATCTAGATTTGCCAATTGATCATCAATCAATCTAATAATAATTATTCCATTACTCCAAATAAATAGTAAATAACTATAAAGTAGAAATAAAGAAAAACAACATTTACACTAGTTCCACTACCATCAAGAAGATAGTGTACGTCCGATCCAGAGGAAAGAGATTTTATTTCACATAAGAGAGGGATACAAGAGAATACAATGTAAGAGTTTACATAACCAAACCCCTGAATTAGGATTAACAAGAAGAGACACTCTATTTGAGGATCTATGGCTGAATGTCAGGATGAGTTTACAATGAAGTCTACCCCAATATATAGTCAATGAAGTATATGTGAACTATCAATAAAATTACCAATATATGGTAATAAATAATATAGGTAAATTATTAAGGTAACAAACAACGCAAACATATCAAGTAAATCACCAATTTCTTTCCTTAGTATAGATGAAAGAAAATAATGTCTGCATTTATTTCTTTGTCATCCCATGCAAATGCAATCAATAATTTATGCATATCCATATTAAAAATATTTACTTTCCATTTTTCATATTTGTTTCAACCTATTTGTGATTTTATATCACCAGATTTGACAAATCAGTCGTCTTTTACACTGTCATTCAAATCATTTAGCAAGTAATTATGATTTTTCCTATAAGATATTTTAGTGCAAAAGAATTTAGAGCATCATCCCCATTATTAAGCCATTTCTCCTTGGCCTTCCATTACATGCTAATAGCCCATTAGTGTAGGGCCACTTTGAGTTAAGCTTCGACTTCATGGTACTTCTCGTTTAGGGTTTACAGGGTTGTTGTCTAGTAGTTTAAGCAGTTCTTCAAATTAATCATGAAGGATTTGAGCTGTTTTAGTTCACTTCATTTTGTGTCCTCAGTCTGGTAGCCATTTTAAGAAAATAAACCAAGCTATACCATGCAATACCATTAGTTCGAACAATAAATATTAAATCAACAACATCATCATAATCATAACATAAGTGCCAATGGTTTGCATACCTAAATGAGGTGCCTTTTGAATTTTGTGTATTGTTGAAAGTGATGATAAGCAATTATCACTCGTAGAACTAGGTAAGACTTTCACTTTAAGTTTAGGTATTTTGTTGAGCGTGTCTAAATAAATACAAACCCTATCGAATCTACAACTTATCCTTTTTGGCTTCTCTATTTCTCCACGTATATTTGAGGCCAAGGTGGGAAGTTTCAAGCAGACCGGCAACTAACATACATTGGTTAAACTCAGCAGGATAGGATGATTTTACTGTAAGCCCACCTTTCCTCTCAGTAGTGCTAAGCACAACATTAAAGTCTCCCATAATCACCCATTGCTTGTAAGCTTTTTTGGGTAGATGGATTATGCTATTTCATAATTTATTTCTTAGAGATATACAATTATGGCATTGGTAAAGGTATACATTAGGTTAATATCCCTCCCACATTAGTGATACTAGCAGTTATTTTTGAGACGACCCGATTTCCCGTTCTCACGGAAACAAGGTTATCTTTTGGAATATAACACAGAAATATATAATAGCAGAACAGAATTAAATAAATACACCAGAATGAACAACAAAATATACTGGATAAAAGTAATCATCAGAGTTACACAGTATACAGGATCTTACTTAGTACAAATACAGTTCAGCTATACATAAATGTCTACAGCGGAAATAAACAAAATATGTACAATAGGAGCTGAACAGCATAAAAAGAAATAAATGATAGAATCCATCTTCAGCTCCAGCTATCCAGAAAGAACCAGCTAAACCTGAATACAAGGCTGCCCGTGTAGAAAAAGGGGCACCCGAGTTTGAGAGTGAAACAAACTACGAGTCAGTCATGGGACTGGTATGAGAAATCTACTCAACACATATATAATTGGCTAATCACAGGACCACGCCACTTTCGTGGAACGGGTTTACTCCATTGGATTGCCAGTGCTTTAAAACAAATCTTTCTTTTAAACATCGATATGCTTTTTATAAAAATGAAGCCATTATAAGACTCAGTTCCCATCACACAATGCAACGCAAACCGGAGGATAGAGTTTTTACCTTATAACGGCCAAGATATGCTTGATACGAATAAAACAAAGGCATTTGATATTATTACTAGTGTTTATATGTTTTGAAAACAATTTCAAATCATAACTATCAATCATAGACGACATGAGCGTCCCATGCCACTATGTCGCCAAATATATATACAATCGAAACCGCATCGTCACGTATTTGGAAATTGGATTTCCGTCATGAACCAAGGCAAAAGATAGTCCTTACCGAATTCGAGACAATCTAGCCCATGTCTCCGGAACAGCCGCAACTGCCCCTTGGATCGTCAGGGCCGGTCCACACGGAGTGGATTATAGTGCCTGAACAATACGTTCCTCCGCCCTTTGGGGCGTAAACGAGCCAACGAATGACTCCATCGGACCCGGATCGTCCGATCAAACCGAGGCGCCTCGCAACAGCAACAACCACATAGGTGAAAAGTATATAAATGTCAGGGCTGGTAGGTCACTGACACCACCCTAGCTAGAAAGAAACGCATGCCCTCCCTGAGGTCCTTCTCCCGTTTTAGGTTCATACCGGGGTGTGAGGCTCGCGAATTCACGTTATACACAAAGCTACGCCACACAGGCGGTGCTTTGATCATCACCACAAGACTTTGCTTTTCAACAGAAGCCCTGATCACTGCATCTTAGCATGCCACACAGGCAATTCACACCGTGCAACTGATGGCTATCATTCACACAGAACAAATTCCCATGTCGGACACACAGTCCATTTACAAGTCCGTTCTGGGTCTGAACGAAACCGGAGGCACTAAATACCTCGCAAACCCTTCGATCAACACGTACGTCTGGACGATCACCACTCATTATCCATATTTCGGGATGCCTCCCAATCAGGACCTCGGTTACCATCCAAACGAGGTGAAGATCTCCGGTCTTCGACCATCGTCTTCATCTTCGAATTTCAATCGTCGGTCGATTATTCGAAATGAGAATTAACTCGGCCTTTTCAAATAATTCACGTATATTTAGAATTTCAAATCGATTTATTTCAATGGTTAAATTATTCGACAACACCAATTGTGTTCTTTATATAGTTTTCACACCAAACACATTCAACCATCAAACATCACATAAATCAAGCAAATTCAGTTTATTTCCATTCCATATCGCTTACGATATTTTATAACTATTTATCGCTATTTTTATTTATTTTAAAATAGCCATTTTATTCAAAACGACGCTTCGGGCCATAAGGCGGTCGTGGCGCTGTTTTTCTTCAGATTTGATTTACACATATCTGAAAATCTAACCGTTGGATCTTCACAAAATTTACATCATTAGAAAGGTCTTTTCAAAACGAACCCAACGGTTCCAGTTTCGGGAAAATCCGACGGTCGGATCTCCCGGTACAATCGTTTGAATTTTCGATTTCAAAATACGAACTGCAGCGTCGTTATTCGATTAAATATAATTATATTTATATATATATAAATAAATATAATCGTTTCTGGCGCTGTTTTTCTTCAGATTTGAATTAAACATTCCAGACAATCCAACCGTTGGATTTTTACAAGGTTGGTGCCGTTGGAAAGATTATTCCAAGGCGAACCCGACGGTTGAGGTTTCGGGAAAATCCAATGGTCGGATTTCCCGTACTAGTCGTTTGAAATCACGGTTTCAAAATACGAACTGCACGGCCTCGTTTCGTTTTAATTTTATTTATATTTATATATTTATATAAATATAATTCCTTCAATGATTTCTATATCGTTTTCACTTCAAATATTTTTCTAACTCCTTAAATTTTGGAAAAATTTCGCCATAACCTCCCCTGCACCGGGAGCATCGGGAAATCGCAAATAGCGTTCCCGGTCCTTCTAATCTCAAAAAGAAAAAGAAGAAGCCAAGCGGCTAGCCAACAGGCTCAAAATCATCACCCAAACAAATCAGTAAATGTGTACCTATTTGTCGGGCACAAAATTTTATTCCTCTTCTCTAGCCCCTTTGCTATAACCTGTTCAATGAATATGCATGTACATATATATACAGTTCATATCATTTTTCATTTTCTATTCAACTTCATATTTGATTTCTATTTGGTTTAAAAACTCCATTCATTCTAATGTTACATAAATAGGTGCAAATCAGTTCATTAGCTAATTAATGAATATTTCAACTCATATATGTTTATTTTGAACAAGTGGCTATTTTTAACACTTCACATTTTAACGATTTATGCATACAATAAAAATGTGATTTTTATTGTAAAACGATTCATTTCAAAACACTATTTTTTTCTATATAGTGCATATAGTCGATAAAAATAGGATTTTTATCATAAAACCATTTCTTTTAAAACTAGATTATTTTACCCGTTTCATATAGTCGATAAAAATGTGATTTTTATTATCAAACGATTTATTTCAAAATATGAATACCATTCAACACATGAATTTCTAAACAACGAATGAATATCAATTCAACACATGAATGTTTTCTATAGTTTCTATATATCGATAAAAATGTGATTTTTATTATCGAACAATTTATTTTAAAATATGAATACCATTCAACACATGAATTTCTAAACAACGAATGAATATCAATTCAACACATGAATGTTTTCAATAGTTTTATATATAGATAAAAATGTGATTTTTGTTATCGAACAATTTATTTTAAAATATGAATACCATTCAACACATGAATTTCTAAACAACGAATGAATATCAATTCAACACATGAATGTTTTCAATAGTTTTTATATATAGATAAAAATGTGATTTTTATTATCGAACAATTTATTTCAAAATATGAATACCATTCAACACATGAATTTCTAAACAACGAATGAATATCAATTCAACACATGAATGTTTTCTATACAATGAATAAATATAATTTAAGCATATGAAAATAATTCAAACACACAAATATTATTCAAAATTTCGGCAGCATAACGGCAGGGTAGTTACACCGGGACCGTCCCTAGTACGGCTCCTCGCTCTACCTTAAAACCTCGCGGTTTTTGACAATGGGAAACATGCATCTAGTTCGCACGCAGGCGGCATGTATATATTTATTTCATTTCCACAAACTAATCCTATGTGGTTTCAACCAAATATTTCACAACCACAAATGGGTATTTTTCAACCACAATCAACCAATATCAATCACAAACAATCCCAAACAATCAATCGCTATCAATCAAATTTCCACAACAATTTCAACCAATAAATATCGTCCATGGTTTGTGGACGAGGGGCGTATATATATATATATATTTATATATAGCAATTCACTTTTACTTCACACATATATATATAAATTTTAAATCAGAAATCTCACCAATAGCTATCCAACTGCACGACTCTTCCTAATAGAAATCTTCGCCTTTTGTTGCTTTCACCCGTATTCTCTGCATAAGTAAAAATAGAATTTTTACTATGCTATTCAATATAAAAAAAATATGATTTTTACTTTTGCTTTCATCATATAAAAATATGATTTTTCAACATATAAAAATATGATTTTTTACTTCTCTTGAAAGTTCAAACCTTTCTTCCTATTTAAAGCTTTTACCTTTAAAACTAAATCAGTTTTTATTTTAAAACAAAATCAGTCTTTAACTTTTTAAAAATTCAGTTTTGAATACTTTTAAAAATTCAGTTTTTATAACTTTAAAAATCAGGTTTTAAAATTCTTTTAAAAGAAATCAGTTTTAATCTTATAAATAAATCAGTTTTAACTTATAAATAAATCAGTTTTAACTTATAAATAAATCAGTTTTTATTTTTAAAAATTTCAGCTTCTAACTTTATAAAAATTCAGTTTAAAATACTTTTTAAAATCAGTTTAAAATACTTTATAAAATCAGTTTTATAAAATCTTTATAAGATAAATCAGTTTTAATTTTATAAAAATTCATTTTTAACAGAATAAAAATAAATATAAAATAAAAATCAAATTCTCACCTCAATCTGCGAGGGGGGGGGATTGACAGCCAAGCTCGGCGGGGTGCTCGCGAATCAGCGTCGCGAACTGGGGGGGGTCTCGAATCGTTCGCGATGGAGGGAGGGGCTTCGGGTCTTCGTCGATGCAGGGCTTCGGGGTTCGAACGAGGGGCGGGAGGTCGACCGATTGGGCGGAGCGGTGGTGGTTGAGGGGTTCGGCGGTGGCTCGGCGAGGAGGGAGGCGGATCGAATCGATTTAGGTTTTAGGTTTTTTTTTTTTTTCTTCTTTTCCTTTCATCTGAATCTAAATAAAAAAGGGGGGGGAGGCCAAGCGGGAGATAAGGAGGGAAGGGGATTAAATTATTATATATTTTTTTTTATTATTTATTATTTAATTATTCAAAAAGTTGACTTTTACATACGACCTCGAAACGAGGCCCACCGCCTGTCGTCCATAGCGTTTAACCCCCATTCCGAACACAATGGGATATGTATCGTAAGCTGGTTTGATCGTTACAATCAGTTTCCTTTTGAATTTTCATTTAAATCACTATATTGAATTTTAAACGCACATTTCAAATTACCGGGGTCACATACTAACTAGAAAAATTCCAGAAAAATATTTTCTAGCTTCGTATTGACGATACGGTCCTAACAAAACTAGTTTCGTCGAATTCTGAGACCGTTTGAAAAATGGTCAATTTCCAGTCGATTAAAATCAACTGAAATCGGTCAAACGCGTTTTCCTTTGCCACGCTCACATATTGATTCGAAAAATTATGAAATTTGAAACCTAGCAATAACCTGACACTGCGGATCTAACAAAAGTGGTTTCGTCGAAATCCGAGGTCGTATGCAAAATGTCCATTTTTAAGGGCCTGAATTCCATAGCGACTATTCAGAATTTTCAACTGGACATATCTTTTGATTCCCGCTATCAAACTTCGATTGGTCAGATTCGTTAGAAAGATATTATCAATTAGATTCCATTATTTTTGGTTTCACTAAGATCCGGATTGTTTTGCACCCGGTATATTCAATTGAAGTTTGAAATCGAATTATCGAACTACCTCGCCATTTTCAATTCTATATATAATTATAATTAATTATATTCGTTTTCAAATGTCGATTCAAACTCAGTTTTCATTGCCATTATCTAAAATATTTATTTTAAATATTTAAAATCCATTATTTTAGCCAATTTAAAAATTTTAAATTGGTTCAGATTTTCTGGGTCGTTACAATTTTTTGGTCACCCATATTTAACACTTACACGTTCCAAATCATTTTGTGCTATATAACCATGATTCTACCTTTAGCGAAATTAGAATTGTTATTTGTAATAGTCATCCAACCACAAACTGTCTTTAAGCATTCTGATGGAATCGTAACTTAATTTATTTTCAGTAGCAACTATAAGCATAGGATTTACCTTATTTCTAAAATTAAAGAAGTCGAGTTTATAAGTGTCATTATTTAGACCCTAAGCACTCCAACAAAATGCAATGGCTCGCAAATCTGTACTATCTGAGTTGACTAATAATACCACATGTCCAACCCAAATTGCATAGAAAATACGAATCATTATTAGAAAGAAGTTAGAGGATGAGAAATAGAAAGAAAGAAATATTAGAAATGAAGATAACAAACTCACAACGGAACAAATAATATATATTAGGTAACATAAACTTTAAAATACAATTCAGTAACTTTATATACATACCATCATCAGAGCACAACAGCTATTTCTGGAATAGTTATAAACACCTGTTTCCAGATACAAATATGGTACACAACGGAATATATGATAGTCTATGGCTAACCGGTGAAGCCTCCTGCTTCAAAACTCTTCCAAGTGAATCTATAAAATCCCGACTACTTGGTTGCCCGTACAAATTTGGGCACCCAAGAGTTTAGGGAAAATAAACAAAATAAACTCTGGTCAGTCATGGGATTGGTGTGAGTAAACTCCAATCATTTGTTTAACTTAAAAAAAATCCTTTTGCAAGAAATGATAATCGTAAGACCGATCCACACATAAACACGGATGGTTTTTACCTTACGATAACCCAAAATATTTTTGATATCAAATCTAGTGATATTATAATAATGTCTACATCGAATAAATAGAATCTAGCGGAACGCTTGCATCTCACGCTCCAAATATATTATAAAACCAAAAACCGCAGGGCGCTTATTGGAGATTGGATTCCGACTATGAAAGGTATGGAACCACCTTCTGATAGTGTATCTCTAGAGGGGAATACACTGGGCTCAAACAAAAACGTCTTGCAACCCGGCCCACACATTACCGACCACTCATTTCGCTTGAGTGTATCGAATGTATATCACCAACGGTTGGGATCAACAACCATTTCCTAAAAAGGGACAACATCGATAGATTAAAGAATTAATAGGAATTTCTCTAGATAGGTGATTATACATCCTAATGGGAGCGACCCACATAGCCATGCTGCCTGCCCGATTTTTGTCATTTCCCGATTGTTGAGGCCTGAGGCTACGATTTCTTATCATTTATTGATAGCACAATCACTTTGAATGCCACATTTTCACATTCGTTTATCACTAATTGATTTGCACAAATATATTGGATATTATGCTAAGAGAATAAATCCTCCGCCACCATATATATTTATACAGACCAACATATTCGATCATTGGAAATACTCTGTCAGACATTCGTCCATACAGTTCGTCCTGGGACTGAATGAAACCGAAGGCACAATTTCTATTAATAGAAAAATTCTTTGCACTTTACTCCATCTTCGATTATCTTCATATAATCTGATTCGCAACGCTACTGCCAATACGGAGTGGTTCTCGAATAATAATCCAACCGGTCTCTCCATATTGACAATGATATTGGCAACACTTCGATAGTCATTTATTTAACTATCGAAGAAATAAAAGCATCCATTCATAGCATCAAACAATCACTGGGACCCTTAATTAATATTTCATTAATTAAATCACTTCTCCACTTCCTTATCAATATTTGTTAACCAAATCCTTTCAACAATCATCTTGGCCTTTTATATTATTTGGAAAACATATCCATATATCGCCTTCTTTTATTTTCTATATTTAGAAAATATCTTCTATTAATAATTGAAAAAAAATTCCAATTACTTCTCCATTTCACGACCATTCATTCTATACTTAGGAAATACTTATTATTATATTTCCAAAAATCTACTTACTTGGGTTAAAACGAATGTTATGTAAAACATCGTTACAACAACCCAAAATACTGCATTCGACTAAAATTCTTTAAACATTTCTTTTCGAGACTGAATCTTGCTATTTATCAGCTAATAATGAAATCAATCGAGTTGGGGTATAATTACCTCTCAGACCTTGACTGAAAATATTATTAACTTCAAAACAGACAAGACCACTAACTCGAATAATCAACACCATAATAAACCAATTTCCCATTTCTAAAACATATATAGTTTTCTCTTTCTATTCATACTCAATTTAAATTCACAGATTTTCTTTTTGTTTATAATATTCTATTTTTTTAGTTCGTTTTCTTATCGAATTCTATATATATCGATACATTGATTTATAACTATTAAATTTTCTTAAAAATATTCTAACTCCTTAAATTTCCAGAAAATTTCGCCATAACCCCCTTTGTATTGATCGATAGTTCAAACCTCAACTCGCCTCTCTAGGCCATTTCCATTCAAAAAGAAAATCAAAAAGCCAAGTGGCTTGCCGATTCGGCGCATAAAATCTCAAATGGAATTTAAACGTGTACCCTTTTGTCGGGCACACGAATTATAACATTCATACACTTCATCCCATACCTGTCAAACCCATGTACATTCGTTCCTAATTTTATTCCTACTCAATCTAGCCATTTTAATTAAATTCGCTAATTTATTCTTTAGTTAGCTCTTTTGCTTTTATCACTTTCTATTTGGACATATCACGTTCAAATATAATTTTAACTTGCTTATGACAAATCGGATTTCATTTTCGGTTCAAATTTCATATTGATTTTGAATATGAATGTACAAACTCCTTTTCTGATCCAAAGCCCAATTTCAATTCAAAATTCATTAACTAATTATTCTTTAGATTAGTTAATTCTATTCAACAATTAAACATCTGATTTGATTTTGTTTCAAAAATCATTTCATTACTCCACTATAGTTCAGATATTATTTATAACTCAAATCCGGATTTTTCCTAAACGAAATTCGTATTTTATTTACTTAAAATCCTTTTATTTATTTAAATAAACCTTTATGGTTTTATAATGGTTATGGCTCTATTTTTCTGGAAAATTGATTTTGATATAACTCAAAATACATTCGACGAAATCCAGATTTCTCTCTTTCATTAGAAAACTATTATCAAATCTGTCCTGGCGATTCTTGTTTCAAAGGATTCCGCCTTAAACTGAGTCTTGTATACTCCATTGAAGTTCGGAACGCCAATTTACGAACTGCCATGCTACGGCGAGTTCATTTTAATTATATTTATATATATAAATGTTTAAACCTCGTTTATAATAAATTCAACTCCATTCTAGTATCTTTTCAATATAAATGAAATCAAATTTTCCAATTCAACTTTTCTAATTCAACATAATATTTCTGATTTTCTAAAATTGTCGATTTTTCCTAACTTGGAAATAAATTTATTTATACTTCGATCTTCTATATTAAATTCCAATTCCTTTTACAAATAAATTATTTATAAAATTCGATATAATCGAATTTCAATTATAAACCCGTTGAATTCTTTTCAATTCAGCTTATATTCCGAATTCTGAAATATAATCAATTGTTTTGTTTCAAAACACTTCCCAACTTACTTTTAAATTCCTATTTGAATTTAAATGGTTCAAATTATCCAAATGATAATTTATTTTACCAAATTTATAACACTATTTATAAATTCAACTTCCCTGTTTCATATCTTTAAACAAGTTCCCTTTTAAATTTCTATTTGAAACTTTATCCCTTTGATATTCCGAATTGCGGAATAAAAGAAATTGTTCCCTTTCGAATGATTTCAAATTCTATTTTTAAATTCATATTTGAATTTAAATATTCAAATTATCTCTTGATAATTAATTCATTATATTTATAAACACCATTTTATAAATTTCCTTGTTTTATATTTAAACAAGTCTATTTCGAAATCAATTTAAAACCAAAATCTTATTTTGGAAATTCCTATTTATAATAACTTATATATATAACACCCAATTTATTTTCATATTCAATTTAACTTCTACTTAAATAAATTTGAGTTAATCGAATTCAAATCATAAATCCTTACGGATTTAATTTCGTTCAATTTGTATTCTGAACATTAGAATAAACTCCATCGTTTATTTCTTTAAAACGATTTCCCCATTTCTATTTTTAAATTCACATTTGAATTTAAATATTTAGATTATCAAATGATAATTTTTCACTTCATTTATAAACACTGTTTAAAAATTGATTTCAATTCCCCACATTATTCAATTTATAAACATCGTTTATAAATTCACTTCAATTCCATGATTATCTAATGAAAATCATTCCCGTTTATTTATTAACACCATTTATAAATTTACTTCAATTTCCTGTATTATTTAATTTATAAACATCGTTTATAAATTCAATACTTGTTTTATTTATCCAAAACAAGTTAATATTTCTATACCCCTTTAAAAATTCAAATTCTACTTTTTGAAAATAGGATTTCCCTTTTTGAATCTCAAAACCCTTTTTATGATATTTTTATAAATTACTATTTAGGCCCAGTGATATTTCAACCAATCAAAACACCCCATTTATTTATCACTGGTTTTCAAACACATCATATATGACAATATACATGGAAACAAACAAACAATAATATTTTTGAGGAATCAGTTGGATTCCTCCAACCCGTTTTCCTGCATCCTCAAACGTTAGCCAACATAAATAATACCCATCCTGCTTCGAGGCAGGATATCGTGGTATGAAGGTCATCCACTATATATATTGTGGGGTGCATAGGGAAATCATCCACTAACAATACCGCGGGCATCCGCTAATGATACTGTGGCACCAATATATATATATATATATATATATATATATATATATATATATATATAATAGCCACAAACACCAATCCTAAATAACTAATATATATTTATAATAGCCACAGTAATCTTTTAATGCAACCAAACAACCAATAAATATTTTTAACGATAAAATAAATCTTTATATAAAATTCAAGTGAGATTTACTCACCGTGATTTTTATTTCAGCTCATTCAGATTTTAAATTAAACCGAACGATGTTCGATTTAATTTAAATTCATCGTTGGTCCTGAAAAATCCCAAACCCATTTTAGCCAGCAGGCACGTCCTTACGAGCTCAAAGAATTCGACGACGTTCAGATCTATTTTCAATTGAATTAGAGTTTGTTCTATAAGTCACCGACTAATCCAAATAAATAAAAAAAATCAAAATTTATATTTAGATTAAGAAAATCACCTTAATCACCATTTTTAAATGTCTTTACTGCCCAAATCTCGAGTTGTAGAAACACTCTTCTGCACCCTTCAATAACCTCGGATTCTCTCTGGATAAGCTCGCAACTCCTTTGCCATTTTCCATCTGGACCTTCACAAGCACGCACAGTATTTTCCAGTGCCATTTTCGCACAACTGAACTCCCCTTAAAACTACAGCAGTCCTTAACTACATCGTTGGTCTCTTAAACAACGTTGAAACCCACCTCGAACTCCTCTTCCTATCTTGCTCAACCCCACGTTCACTGTTAGGCATCACACTGTACCAGCCTTCCACCAAACTCTACATCTCGATCCAGGAACCCATTCCACCGTTAATCACTTCGAGCCCCAAGTCGCATACCTAGTAAAAACCGCGACCCCTAAATCAAATGTCTACTCCGAGCCCCAAATCACACTATCCCAGATCCATGTTCGAACACTTTGTATCCTACTCCGAACTCAGATCTCGACTTCACAACTATCGCGTCGCCTTCTATCTCGATGTTGACTCGCTCTTAAATCCTTGAAGTCGAACACTGAACTCTCGCGATTTTACTTGAATTTGTTTTCAAGATTTTGAGATAAGGGAGTTTTACTGTTTTCAACAAGAACGGTTTTATTTTCGGTTTGTTCAGAAGCTTGGTTGCAGAAAATAAATGAGGGACTGCAGTTTAAAGAGAATGACTAACTAAAATCTCCTACTGAAGCTTTTGGTTGATTCTATTTTTGCAAAAGATCAAAATGAAAGAAACAGAGGGAGCGTCGCGATTTATATAAGAGATGAATACTTATTAGTGTAATAACCCGGAAATCCGAGCCAATTTAAAAATTTTATTTTGACAATTTTGATGAATTTTGAATATTTAAAATGAATTATTTTAAATAATAATGACGAGAAGTTTATTTTGAATAGAATTTGAATGTATATATTTATATAGATCGTCGTTAGAATATAAATATTTATTTATAATTCCAAAAGGAATTGAAAATGGCGCGTAGTTTGAAAATTCGATTTCAAATTTCAAATGAATGTACAGGATTCAAAATTAACCGGATTTAAGTGAAACCAAAAATATTAGAATCTAATTGAGAATATCTTTCCAACGAATCCAAAAAATTGAAATTTCATAGCGGGAATAAAAAGTTAGGCCCAGTTGAAAATTCAGAATAGTCGCTATGAAATTCTAGCCCTTAAAAGTGGAAATTTTGCAAACGACCTCGGTTTTCGAAGAAACCACTTTTGTTGGATCCATGATGTCAAATTATTGCTAGGTTTCAAAATTCATAATTTTCTGAATCAATATGTGAGTGTTGCGAAGGAAAACGTGTTTTAACAGTTTCAGTCAATTTCGATCGAAAAAAAAGGGCCATTTTTCGAACGGTCTCAGAATTTGACGAAATTAGTTTTGTTTGCACCGTATTATCAATACGAAGCTAGAAAATATTTTATGGAAATTTTTAGAGTCCGTATGTGGCCACGGTAAATTGAAAGTGCATCCAAATTCAATATATAGATTTATATTTTGATTTTAACGAAAACTGATCGAAACAGTCGAATCAGCCTACGATACATATCCCATTGTGTTCGGAATGGGTGTAAATAGCTAGGGACGATAGTTGGTGGGTTCGATTTCGAGCTCAAAATAAAAAGTTACCTTTTTGAAAAGAAAATGAAATTAATTAATTAAATAAAACCCTCTCTCTCTATACCTTCTCTCAGGCCCCTCATTGACCGATTCAAATAGAATAAAAAAATAAACGCGAACAAAGGGGGGGATCCGCCGCCGCTGCGGCCACCAGAGGCGCCGCACCTCCGTCACTGCCACCCATAAGGACCGCGCTCCTCCCCCTTCTTCTCTAATCGTTCCCGAACCCCAATCCTCCCCAAATCGAGATCCTCTAATCAAAATGCGAACCGAACCCAAAACCCGCCACTCCACCGCCTGTGGCCCACCGTTGCCGCCACTTGTACCTCCCCCGACCCTCTGACAACCTGCACCGCCCCCTTTCGAACCACCAGCGGCCCTGCGCGCTCCTCGCGCCTCAGTTGTTGGGTAATGTCAAGCCCTAGGTGGCCAGTTCAATCGAAGGCGGTCCTGGACTACGCGATGGAAGAAGAAAGGTGATTTTCGATTTTTAAAATCAGTTTTTACTATAATAGTTTATATTAAAAATGTGGTTTTTAATTTACAAGTAGCATGATAAAAATTTCGATCTTTATCATATACGTAGCGAGAAAAGATTATATTTTTATATAAGGAAAGTTTAGATTTTTATATAAGGAAAGTCGATATTTTTATATAAGGAAAGTCGAGATTTGTATATAAGGAAAGTAGAGATTTATATATATATTAACTTGATAAAAATATGATCTTTTTATATATATAATGTTTTGAAATAAAAATTCGATTTTTATATATGTGGTTTTGAAATAAAACATGATTTTATATTATAGAGATAATAAAAATATAATTTTTGTATAAGTAGTGAATCAAAAATATAATTTTTGTATAAGGACAAGAATAAAAATGTGATTTTTATTGTGAACAGCGTGAAATGGTTGAGTTGGAATGTCGAGCGAATCTAAACCGTTCAGAATTAAAGAATGATGGAGTGGAACCCCAAGGTGAGAACTCCTCACCAAAATTTTCTGTTCAGTTATTTATTTTATAACTGCATATATAAACTGCTGCCTGTCGTCCACAGACCATGGACGACTTGTGTGATTGTTTGTGTTGTGAAAATTGATTGTTGGTTGAAATAAAATATATATTCATATCAAGTACTTCAAATACAGTTACAGTAAAAAAATTAAAAAGGTAACAATGGCGTCTGTCCTAACGGCTGCTTTGCCTGCCGTCTCCTCCACGTCTTCTCTCTCCCAAGCTCCCGCCGTTCTAGCTCTGTCCTTTCCCTCCTCTGCAACCCCCTCCTCCCCCGCCTCCTACTCCTCCGGATCCTCATCTCCCTTCTGGACCTCCTCCTCCCTCTTGTCCCCCTCCACCTGCCGTTGGGGGCTCCTCCTCACCGACTCAATCCAGCCTCCCCTTCGATGCCTTCGGCCCCTCCTCCTCCTCCTCCTCAAATCCACCTCATACCCGTACCCTTCCCCATCTCGTTGGAGCCTTAGGAGCCTCCTCTTCTGCATTTCGTCAAGCTTCTCCTCTTCAACATCAGCAGCCCAGGTGGACTTCTTTGTTCTCTCATTTGCCTCGCAACGCTGGGAACTATATCCCAGTTGACTTCTTCCCTTCCTTCGATGAGAATGGTGCTATGGAATACACTGATGAGATTGTTCAAGGGGGGACCAAGGTCTGGAAGGAATCGTTGGTGGGATTCTTTCTGGACGAACCACTATGTTATACCGCTGTTGTGCAGAAGGTTAACTCAGTCTGGAACTTACAAGGCACAGTGACAGTAAAATCTGATGGTACCCTTTTCCTTTTTCAATTCTCTAATGCCGAAGATAGGCTAAGAATTCTAAAAGCGGATCCCATCATCATGCGTAATAAGCTTTTCATTATAAAGCCTTATGAACCTCAAGTTTGCAATGTCCGAGGCTCGGTGAAGGCTGTTCCCGTGTGGGTTCACTTCTCCAACATCCCTCTATACTTATGGTCTCACATAAGAATCAATTGGCTTGCCTGTAGACTGGGTAAATTAATTTGCCTCGACGAAATGACTGAGCGGCTTGAACGGTTGCATTACGCAAAATGTCTTATAGAGGTCAGACCTGAGAGTGAACTAGTAGACAGCTTCTTAGTGAAGACCCCGGACGGTGGGACCCAAAGAGTAACAGTGCAATATATTTGGAAGCCTCAAGTCTGTCTCAATTGTAAGGTTTTTGGACACTGCACTGAAAAATGTGGGGATACCACCTTAGAGAAAACTAATGAAGGGATAACGAATAACGTTCAAGTTCGGAAGTCCATTGCCCAGCAGGTCAGCAAGCCTAACAATGCTCCAATTACCCTCAGAAATGTTAATGTGGAGAAAGGAACGCAATTCACTGAAGTTAGGAACGAGCAAAGAAAAGATCACCAAATGCATAAGAGCAAGGAGGTGACTAATCACACGTGGCACAGAGTTGAAAGTAAAAAGAAAAAAGTCTCTTTCAAGTTCCCTCGTAATAGATCTACACTTGGGGATTATTTGGCTATCGCAAACAAGCCGCAAGGGCAGCGAAGGAGAGATGTTAACAATGTGCAGGTGGAGAAAATACTTGAAGAGGGGGAAGCTGTCACTACAAATGATAAGAATGGTATGCATAATCAACAAATAGTTTGTAGTGCCTTGCCTACCTCAAACTGTTTTAAGGGGCTGATACAGCACGACGAAGAACTCTCGAACAGTGTGGGTGAGCGCATGGAGACTGTTGAACCCATAACCCATAATTGTTTTGAGACTGGTGTTAAAGCTAATGGTCTTGTTGGAATAACCGTACGTGACGGTAATCATGAGGCACCTAAGATGACTCTGGGACTTGATCAACAAGTCACTGGAGGGTCAAAGAATCAAATCCTTCAAGCCTATGAAGATGTTCAAATGCAGATAAATAATTCGGAAAAGGATATTCAAATTTCCTCCCCTGCTTCTTCGGTAACCGCTAAGTTACCCATTCAGCCTCTCGAATCTGCAACCCCTGTGGTCATCGAAGTAGGTGTGTTAGATGCAACGTCCATTGTGACTGATCTTGAGAGGCAAGAGGTACAGGAGAAATCCAAAAACAAAGGAACTAATGAGATTGTGGCTAACAGTGGTGACATGGCTAGCATTGCTAGCGGAAACTTGAAAAAAGCACACAATGGTAAAATGTTTACTGATCATGAAGGCGATTTGCATGTGAATGGAGGTGAAACAGTCGTAGATGCTCAACTCAATATGGACCCTGTTTTAAGTGATGCATTGCCATTCTTTGCCGGTATGTCTTCAAGTGATGCCTTTGCGTTGGATCAACTGCAGGCAGTTATACAACAGGATGAAATTTTGCAACAAACGCTCCCTAGCTCTGATGAAAACGAGAACTCTTGCAAAAGCAAGACTGGCTCTACTACAAAATCTGCTAGAATAAACAAAGCTTCTCAACAGGAGATCACCAATACTCAACCAAATCTAAAACCTCCTCCTGGACATAAGGAACCTGAAGATTCCTGCTTCTATGAAGCTGACAGAGGTATAAAAAGCATGCCTAGAAACAACAACAACAACAACAAAACGAAAAGGCTACAAAAGAACCCTCAAAGATCTTAACTAGATCTATGGCAAATGTCAGCAACCCCTCAAGTGCGTCTCCCAATGCAGCAAAACCTTTGCGTCTGGAATATTAGAGGTGCGCACCAAGATTTTAAGCTTGACCAATGCAGACTGTTAATTCGCAAGTATAACCTGAGCCTTCTCCCTATCCTTGAAACAAAGCTAAATGAACAACTCACAACTCGTGCGGCAAGATACATTAATCCTTCTTGGAGCTTCATGCATAATCTTCAAGAGGCGAACTACGGTAGAATTCTAATTTTGTATGATCCTACTATTCATAATCTCTCTAAAATAGTGGCCACTACTCAATTTATTTACTGTCACAAACTTCACGCTCCCACTAACACCTCGTATTATCTTACTTTCGTTTATGCTAATAACTCTGCTAATGCCAGACTCTCTATGTTTAATATGTTGCCTGCTCAAAGACAAAACTCTCACCCTTGGATTGTCTGTGGTGATTTTAACTCGCCCCTCAAAATTTTTGACCGAGTAGGTGGTTCCATTGTGTTATTAAATGAGATAAGTCCCATTAATATATTTTTACATGACGCGGACCTTATAGAGATTAACTCTTACGGGGTTCAGTACACTTGGAATAATAGTAAGAGGGTTGGGACTAGGACTTTTACTAAAATTGATCATGCCTTTTGTAATGCTGCTACTCTCAATGCTTGGCCTGCTTTGGTTAATGAGCTTCCTCCTCCCTTATTATCTGACCACTCTCCGCAAATCCTACACTTAGGAGAAGTTACTAATCAAAGGAAGGCTAGCTTTTAATTTTTTAACACCTGGGCTGATGACCCACAATTTAACAACCTTGTTTTGAATGCTTGGAGTACCCCGACTTATGGAAACCCCATGTATGTTTTACATCAAAAACTTAAAAACCTTAAAAATGTGCTTAAAAACTGGGCTAACATTAAGTTTGGGTCTGGAAGTAAACTGTCCTCTGAATGGTTGCATAAACTTGAAGAAGTCCAAATCCGTATGAACATTTATACGTCGGATGCGAACCTCGCTGAGTTAGAAACCCTTTACTCCACCAATCTTAGAGAGGCTCTTTTTGCGGAAGCTCTCATGACCAAATAAAAAGCGAGACTTAAATGGGCTGAGGATGGTGATAGGAATACCGCGTACTTTCATGCGGTTTTAAAAGCGAAGCATAATAGAGAGAATATCCTTTCTATAACTGATAATGCAGGTATCGTCTTTAACTCTCAAGTTGATATTCAGACTGCATTCATTAAGCACTTTAGCGACCTCTTTGGTAATATTGATAACTTTGAACCTGACATTGAAAATATCAACCCCATGCACCTTCCTCGTTTGAATGATGAAAACCGTACTTATTTATGCTCTCCTATTACTGATAGTGACATCAAAAATGCGGTTTTTTCTCTTAATTCTAGTTCTAGTGGTAGCCCTGATGGTTTTAATGCAGTTTTCTTCCAAAAAACCTGGAACACTATTCATCTAGATGTTTGCAAAGCTGTTAAACACTTTTTTAAAAGAGGTAAAATGCAAGGGTCCTTTAACAACACTTTAATCGCTCTTATTCCTAAAGTGTCGAGTGCTTGTAATGTAAATGCTTTTAGACCTATATCGTGCTGCAATACTATATACAAGTGTATTTCTAAGATTTTGGCGACAAGGTTGAAGGTTGTCCTTCCTTTCCTTATTTCTAGCAACCAAGCTGCTTTCTTACCGGGACGTAATATCTTAGATAATGTGCTCCTTGCGCACGAGCTCCTTAAGGGTTATAATCACAAGCACATTTCTCCTCGTATTATGTTAAAACTTGATATTCGTAAGGCCTTTGACACTATACAATGGACGTCCATAATCAGGATCATGAGTTTTATGAGATTCCCGCCTACTTTCAATGCTTGAATTTTCGCTTGTATTAGTTCTGCTCATTTTTCTATTAACGTCAATGGCTCCTCTGTTGGCTTTTTTCATAGTAAGCAGGGTATTAGGTAGGGAGACCCGCTCTCCGCTTATCTTTTTATTATTGTGATGCAACTACTTACGGGCATGCTGAACGATCTGGTCGGAACAGGTAACTTTACGCTTCACCTCAAATGAAGGGAACCTGTTATTACTTCCCTTATGTTTGCGGACGACTTAGTCATCTTCTGCAAACCGGATAATAACACGCTCTCTAAGATTATGAGCACTCTTGATAATTTCTTCTGCATGACTCGTTTGCGTATTAATTTGGAGAAATCTGAATTCATATCAGCTGGTATTAGTAGTGATCTAATCTCTCAAATTACTATGCAAACCGGTCTCAAACCGAACGTATCTACTATGTCGTATCTTGGGTTGCCGCTTGCAACTTCAAGAATCACGACTCGCCAATGTGCTCCGCTATACGCTAGAATCACCGATAGACTTCAATGCTGGTCTGCTAGGCTGCTTTCCCAGGCGGGTAGGGTCACTTTAGTTAGATCTGTCATTATTGCGATGCATGTCTACTGGGCACGTACTTACATTTTGCCGGAAAAACTTCTAACTATGTTGCGCACCGCGTTTATGTGGTTTCTCTGGAAAGGCAATATTCACATCAAATATTTAGCTCCGATTTCCTTTAAACAAATTGAGAAACCGTTAAACAAAGGTGGCTTAGGATTAATAAATATGAGCATCTGGAATAGGGCTGCGCTTGGTAAGCATTTAAATGACGTTTTAATTAATAAAGACAACTTATGGGTCCAATGGTCAAATAAATATGTGTTGAAAACTGATACGTATTGGACTGTTAGTTGTAAGAGTAGCATGAGTTGGACTTGGCGAAGCTTAATTAAGCTTAGAAATGTCTTTCTGCCGCTCTTCAAGTATGGTCCGATATCTTATGGTTCGATCAGCTTTTGGAATGACCCCTGGTCCAATTTTGGTCTTATTTTATCCAGCTATATTTCTTATTTTAACATTTTGCAAAGTGGTATAAGCATCAGCACATGCGTGGCTAGCATAGTTCAACAAGACCAACTTAACCTGCCTGCTACTGCTATTCAAGAACTGGTGAACTGCTGGACTAATATTAGAAACAGATGGACTCAAATAAATGCTAACGCCTATGCTGTTTGGAACCTCTCAGGTGAACACTACTCTATTAAAAATTTGTACTATCATCTTCTTGGTGTTTCACTTCTGCCTCATTGCAGCTGGCATAAAATTATCTGGCGTCGGGACAATCAAATGAAGGAGAATCTCAGCTTGTGGAAAATTATTCACAGAGCTACCTGGACGTCTGATAGGCTTTGCGCGCTTGGGATGACAGCTGCTCTTACATGTTCTTTCTGTTGTGCCTATAATGAGACTCTCAGCCACTTATTCTTTGAATGTGCGGCTATCAGCAACCTCTGGACCGAGACCTTGAACCAGATTGATGTAGCTTTTATCCATGCTAGTAGCGAGCTTGAATGGGTTGAAATCAAAGCCAAGGCCAGTGGTAGATGCAACAGATCAAGAATTTTTACATATGTTCTAAAAAGTTTGTTCGACATATATGGATCCAAAGGAATCTTCAAGTTTTTGACATCGTGCATGCGCTCAACGAACACCAATTGAAACACGTCCTCTGGAATGACATTAAGGACGGTTTGAAATACCTGAAATTCGCGTATGATCCAGGGATTTTTGGAAGCTGATTCTACTGCTTCTTGCAGTTTTTGTCTTTATGTGTTTTGTCTTTTTCCTTCTAGCGTTGATATACCTTGTTTTCACTGTATTCCTTTTTGCTTTTCTGTCTTTGTCTCTAATGTAATCTTCTGAGGTATATCAATAAAAATGGTAGGGGTCCATTCAACCCCGTCGGCTTTGCCAATATATATATATATATATATTCATATGTTGAAATAAAATATATATTCATGTGTTGAAATAAAATATATATTCATGTGTTGAAATAAAATATATATATATTCATGTGTTGAAATAAAATATATATTCATGTGTTGAAATAAAATATATATTCATGTGTTGAAATAAAATATATGTTCATGTGTTGAAGTAAAATAAATATTCATTTACAAATCGAATGATTTTTTTATGTTCACTAATTTGACTGATATGGATTGGGACGATAAATTTTACACATCGCCCAACTGCACAAATAAAATCTGTGTTTGATTGTTTGAAACCTCACATGGGTGTTGGGATGAAATTGGACATACACTAATCCCAATAATTAGCTGTATGTCGATCGATTGATTAACTGGCTGTTATAAGCGTTGAATATTTATATTTGATGCTTATACAGTGTAGAATGCACTCTGGATGATGGTTGATGATTTATCGTTGCTATTATATACATGTGTTGTAGAAAATCTATATAATTAACATTATATGGTAACTGATTTGGCCTCATTCCAATTTGGAAGATAAGGAATATTATAAAAATAAATTCATGTGATGAATAGAAAATAAATTCATGTGTTGAATAGAAAATAAATTCATGTGTTGAATAGAAATAATTCATATGTTGAACAGAAATAAATTCATGTGCTGAATAGAAATAAATTCTTGTGTTGAATAAAGTAAACATTCATGTGTTGAATAGAAATATAAATTCATGTGTTGAATAGAAAAATAAATATTCATGTGTTGAATAGAAAAATAAATATTCATGTGTTGAATAGAAGTGTAAATTCATGTGTTGAATAGAAGAATAAATATTCATGTGTTGAATAGAATAAATATTCATGTGTTGAATAGAATAAACATTCATGTGTTGAATAAAAGCCGTGTTGATTAGATTGATGCCATTTTGACGTGAATGATATTTATATCGATTTTATTCATTTTTATAATGAATATAAGAAAGAAAGTGATTTCAAAATATAACGTTTTGAAAATATTATCATTTGTATATCGATGATGTGGAATATTCAATTTTGATTCGAAATTGAAAATGATGTTGAAATCGTTTCGAAAATGAATTTAAAACGATTTATAAAATACGTTTTAAAAGGAAATAAATGAAATATGTATAATATATATATATATATATATATATATATATATATATATATGTATGTATTATATATTAAATGGCCTGAATAGAACGCGCCACGCCGCGACAGTTCGCGAATTTCGACCATTGGCTTCGAATGGATATTACAGGAGATCCGACCGTCGGATTCTCCTAAAACTGGAACCGTTAAGTTGGTATCGAAAAGAGCTTTCTAATGAATATTAGAAATTAGAAATCTAACGGTTGGATTTGGAATTATGTCCAAATAAAATTTGGATAAGGTCGTTGTAAGTGCAGTTCGATGGTCGTTGATGGAATTCGACTGTACGGGCCTTGATAAAATTATTAAAAATAGTAATAATTGGTGTAAAATCATAAGAAATGATTTGTGAAGCATTGAGATGAAAATTTCCAAATTTGAAAAGATAAAAATAGATTTTTATCGAAATGAACTAGTTTTGAACTAGAATAATAATTTATTTATTTTTAAATAAATAAATTGGATTTGAAAGGGTTTTAAATGTAACCAGAAGTTTCAATAATTGAATTGGAACGGAGTGTGATTTTGGGTTTATAGTGAACTGTGTTTTAAATGACGTTGGTTCTTTAACCCAGTTAAAGATAGGATATGATTTCCCAAGTTAAACAATCATTGATATTGATTTTTTGGAAGATTAAAACGAAGTGGAGTTTTAATGAATCTTTAATTAGATTGAAATGATCGAGAATGGAGTATCACCAGTTTTGCTCTAGGCGTTAGTTAAATCTTTAATTAGATTTGAACGTGAAATGGTAATTGAATTTACCGATAACACCATGGTGTTAGATGTGAAGTATTACCAGTTTTACTTCATGGGATGAATAGGTTGGGATTGGGAAATAAAATAAATGATTACTTCGGTGTGGTTCGCTAATCCCGACTAGTTTGAATTGATATTCAAAAGAAGGTTAAAGAATAAATTTAAAGAATTTATCTTTGACAAAATTAATGGGAACTTTTCCCAAAGTGTAATAATATTTGAATAAAGGAATATTCTGAATTGGAATGAGGCGTATGTTGTGTTTGTGTAACACTTGTTTATTATATACGCGAGTTATTCAGAAAGACCGGGTTTATCTCATTCTAAATAACTGATTCGACGTGGAGTCGAGGATGAAGACGGTGGTTGAAGACCGGAGGTCTTCACATCGTTTGGGTGATTACTGGTGATATTGATTGGGCTGTACACCCAAGAGGAGGGAATCACTTGGTGATCGTCCAGACGTACTTGGAGATCGATGGATGTGCGAGGTACAAGGTGCCTCCGGTTTCGTTCAGACCCAGAACGAACTTGTAAATGGACTGTGTGTCTGACATTAGATTTTATTCTATGTGATTGATTTCTATTAAATATATATCTGTTTGGTGGTGGATAATTTATTCTTGTAATAACCCAAAATTTTAAGTGTATTTTTATTTTATTTTATTCGTTTAAAGCTAAGTTTGTTTGTACTTTTATAACTGTTTTTGATTTTGAATTAAAATTAAAACATGAAATTGATTTATAATGAAATGTTTACCTTTAATATTTTGTTATTTTCATTTATAATCAATTTAGATAATTTTATATTAAAAATGTTAAATTTTAGTCATTTCGTTTGAATCGGTTTTTGACGATTATTGCGGTAGCGGCAACTGATATATCTCAAATAAAAATGAAAATATAATATAAAAATAAAAATTTGAAAATATTATATTTGAGATGCGTCTAACCAGACATAGCGTAGGAATTAATTTCGTCGGAAAATTTGAATGTTTGTCGATCGTGTAATTTTCAATGCGAAGCTGCACATATCAGTTCAAATTTTTGTGATTTTTAAATCTCTTCGAAATCAGTTCGGACAAACATAAAAAGTATTCTATTTGTTGTCATAAATCCAACGGTGAAATTCGTTTCACAAAATTCGGACGTTTTGATCTTCGTTTAAATTGTTTTCTCATGCCATTTTCCTTTTAAAAGCGGTCCGTAATGCCGTTTTGAACGGAGTGTCATAACACTGCAAACTATATATCGTTGCGACCGTCTCATCGAGCTGATTACCGATATATATTCATTTGCCAGTTTCAGTGCTCGAATCGCGCTGAAAATGCGAAAAGGCTTGCGCAGTTCATTTTTTAAAATATAGCCATTTGAGTTCGACGTGTCCCTATTTGGATCCTGTATATTTTTATAGACATTTTGGGTCTGCAAAACCCGTCCTTCTATTCTACTAAGCCATCAAAATATTTTTTTGTTCACGATGTGGACACATTTACATTCTTTTGAACATGATGTTAATGCATGCGTAGTCTTGTAATGGCGCGTTTTGTTAGCTACCGAATAATTAATTTATTTAATGATTTATATATCGATTTGGCGATATCGATGACTTATAGTACAACGTTCGAACTTATAATTTATAATTATAATTAAAACGAACCTGAAACGTCACGGCAGTTCGCAATTTGGCGATTCGAACTTCAACTGAATGTACAGGATTCGTTTTAAGCCGGATTTCTGTGAAACAAGAAACGTATGGAGCTGGTGGAGTATATCTTTCTAGTGGAAAAGAAAAATCAGGATTTCATCGTATAGAGTTTGAGATATGTCTAAATAAAATTTTAAAATAGTCGCTATAGAATCGTTTATCGACCGTATCGATTTATTCGATATAACTAGAGATCGGGTTTAAATTTAGACAAGGTTCTTTTGGGGCATAGTGATAATTTAATTTTTATAATTTTACTGTAATTTTTAATTAATTTGATAAGCGACTTTTTATTTGAAGTATTTCGCACCCTGAAATCAACATTTTGAAGTTTCAAAATATGAGTCCATCTACCGGTATTATTATATTTTTGGGATCGTGGCACCGAGCTCGATACAACGGTATATTTATTTCTGTCTGGAGCAGCTCATATATTAATGAAATTTGACGTAACCAGAAATGTAAAACTTTACAACCCTTAGCTTATAATCAAAGTGTTTCTCACGATCAAACAATAGACCATGTTGCCTCTCTTCTCAACCATACACTCATGTCTATAATCAGCGGCATTTAAATGCTCCACGCATGGATACTTCGGTTTTTTTTAGTAAACTCTTCCCCTTAGTAAAAATATATGTCTAATATAAAAAAAAACATGAAGTCTTCATTTTTTTTCCTTTACAAACTGCCGAGCCTTTAAATGGCCACAAAATTTTAAAATCAAATCCTCTAAAAAGTTGATGCCTGGTAGGAAAACAAAACCTCACATACTGTTCGCATCCTAGTTTCCTGACCACCGAGAGCTTTTGGTCTTGAGCCACCGTTGGCCTAGAAGTCGTGAAGCAGGGGAGGACGTGAAGCGTGTAGTAAAGAAAGGTTGTAAATAAAGGGGACAGGTGTGTTTGATGTAAGAAGCTGTGGTTGGCAGTAGCAGGGTAAGTTGCGGCTACAGGAGCTAGTAGATGGTGAGCCATTAGGAGCCTGTGGATAACACATGCGGATTTGACTACACACTTCCAACAATGGATGAAAGCTTCATAAGGATCAGGTAGCATCTCCGTCAACATCACGGTATAGTTCTACATCCTGCTTAAATGAATGAGCTCATGTTTTGTGTCATAGAAAGAAGGGAAGAATGAAAATATACTTGAACGGATTTAGAACGTTAAGAAGCAAGGACGTGGGAAGGTGATAGGCTAGCTAGTGGAGAAGGTAGAAAACGGGTTCCGGGTTCACTGCTTTGAGGTGCTAGTCGGCAGGAAGAGAGGTGAGTGCTGATGTATGGGAGCGTGCAGTTGTATGGGAAAATGCGAGAGTGATTAAGAAGAGGATGGAGCAAAGCTTTAGCATGGAGTCTTATATACAGGAGGTCACGAGATGTTGTAAATAAAGTAAGAAGGACGGTGGGCTTGGTTGGTTATCTCGTGGAGTACGGAGGTGGTGTATTCTCTGAAGCATGTGCGTTTTTAATACTAGATGCATAGGAAGGAAGTTGATACTAGGTAGAAGGAGGGTTCGGAGGGGAGCAAATTGGTGAGGGTGGTTTTGAAAGCCGTGAAGAAAAGAAGGAGGGGCGGAGGAGTAAGTATCAAAAATGGTGAAAATAAGGAGCGGCCGATTTCTTATGAGAAGAAGAAGATAAACGTGGGCTTGGGGGAGAAATAAATGGGCCGGAGTTTAAAGGTTAAGCCCAATATAAAATATCTTAAGTTATTTTATATTTAAAATAGTGTATAAACTTCGGATTGCAATAACTTCCTCATGTATTATCGAAATTCAACAAAACAAGATCCAACAGGATCGTATGGACGAGAGCTTCACAATGGAGCTGACTGGGAGTGAATCCGAGCTCGTTACAATTTATGGAGAGATAAATTGTCCGACTGAATCAAATAACGCAAACCGTTATTTAACGGTTAACGTGCAAATGTGAGTAAAACTCACTAACTCTCCTTAGTTTATATTTTTATATAAACTGTGTTAAATGATTTGATTGCTGTGTATTGATAGTTTGGACTGTTAAATAGATTTGATTGAAACATAGATATAGTTATATATATATATACGACAATCAAATATTGATTCAGTTCATCAGTATATTTCATGTTGGAATGAAATTGATGTATATTTTGTTGTGTAACATCTGTGGATGCAGGGAAACAGGTTGGAGGAATCCGACTGGATTCCTCAACATTTATTTTACCGTTTTTCATATATTGTGATATATGATGTGTTATGAAATCTGTTATTGATTTCATATGTTTGAATGATACCGATCATTGTTATACGACACGTTAAACACCGTAGGTGGTACTAGAATGTAAAAAGGGAATTTTCAATGTTTATATTGAAAATAAATCTTATTTATAAAAATCGATAGGATTTTATAAAATGAAAACATTTATTTATTTAGGAAATAAATAAAGGAACATTTATTTAGATTATAAATAAATGGAATAAAGGAATATTTATTTAGGGAATAAATAAAGGAACACTTGTTCGGAAAATAAATAGAATTATACAAGGATAGATTTAAACACGTGCTTCGCACACGGTATAACACGATATGGATTTAAATGAGATATTAAATAGGAAATCTGTTTTAAACAGATAAATTGAAGTAGATTAATTTATAAATAATGTTTTATAAATTTAATAAATTATTTATCGTTGATAAATGGTATATATATAAGTCTGGACTTATATAGAGAAGTAGAAACGTTATTAAAAGGACATTTATAAAGTGAAGAACCGTTACTAAAAGTAAATCTTTATAAATGGATAAACGTTGTAAAAAGTAAATCTTTATAAATGGATAAACGTTGTAAAAAGGAAATCTTTTGAAATGAATAAACGTTAATAAAAGGAGTTAATCGAATTTAGTTATTCGAAATGAGTTATTCGAATTAGATATTTGAATAGAGTTAAACACATTAGAGTGATTCGAATTACTTATTCGAATAGAGTTAAACAAAGTAATTTGTTAGGTTAACCAAAGCAAGTTAGTCGAGTTAATCAAAGTAATTGGTTAAGTTAACCAAAGTAAATTAGTTAAGATAACTAAGCGGTTAGTCGAAGTGAATTAGTTAAGTTAAACTAATTGGAAAATCAAAGTGAATTAGTTGCGTCAAACTAAGTGACTTAGTTAAGTTAAACTAATTTGTAAATCAAAGTGGATTAGTTGCGTCAAACTAAGTGAATTAGTCAAGTTAAACTAATTGGTTAATCGAAGTAAATTAGTTGGGTTAATCAAAGTGAATTAGCTGAGTTAAACTAAGTAAATCGGTTAGAGTTAATCAAAGTGAATTAACTAAGTTAAACTAAGTGGATTAGTTCAGTTAATCGAGACAAGTAAATCAAGTTAGGTTAAACCATTTGAGTTAACCAGTTAGGTTAAACCATTTGAGTTTACCAGTTAAAGATAAACAGTTAGAGTTGACCAGTTAAAGTTGACCAGTTAGAGTTGATCAGTTAGAGTTACTCAGTTAGAGTTGACCAGTTAGAGTTGACCAGTTAGAGTTATCCAAGTGGAGTTAATCGAGTAGAGTTGCCGAATATCACTTATTCGAAGTAGAGTTTTCGAATATAGTGTATTCAAGGGAAGAGTAATCGAATATAGTTTATTCGAGTGGAGAAATCAAATGTTATTCATTTGAGAAGAGTTACCGAATATTATTTATTCGAAGTTAGTTAATCCAAAGGAGTTATTCGAAGTTAGTAATCCAAAGGAGTTATTCGAAGTTAGTTAATTCGATAGGAGTTAATCGAAATAGAGTTTATCGAATATCAGTTATTAAAAAGGGAGAGTTAATCGAATAGAGATTACTCGAAAGAGAGTTATACGTCGAATTCGATTATAGCGAATTCGGGAAAGTACTATTTACTTTCCAGGGTTTAAATCAAGATTAATTATTGATTTAGAAATTAGGTGTCTGTTAAATTATTCGAGTTAGGAGATAAAGTTATAATTTAGGTTAGATATTGTAGAAGTAGGAATTATAACGTTATAGTTATAATCAAACGTTTCCATATAAGAAGTAGATTTGTAACCTGAATCCGAGAATTTGCGTAAACAGATGATTGGAAAAAGTGAGTGACGAGCTTCATCTATTTCACAGTAAAGGACGTTGTTCAATTAAGGTCTGAGAGGTAATTATACCCCAACTTGATTGACTTCAGAATTGACAAAGGAATATTTGTGGTTTGATAGAAAAGGTTGATTTGAAATATAGTTAAGTAATAAGCGATTAATGGATTAAGCGTACGATGTTTTATACAACGTTCATTGGAAATCCGTAAATGAGTTTTGGAAACGTTTTCCAAATATAGTCAGATATGTTTTCTAAACATAGAAAATGAAATGTTTTCATGATAAGAATTTAAGAAATAGAGTTAAGCAAATTCAGAAACTGACTGGAGAGCGTAAGTTGAACGGTTTTCTAAGTGACGATCTGATGTTGGTTTCGACCTTCCGGATTGATACTTAGAGAATTGTTCTCATACTAGTTACAGTTAGGGACTGATAGTTGCGAAATAATAGTGATGTGAAAATAAGCTATGGAAATGTTTTCCAATGATTAATAACATATATTTTCTAAATATATGAAATAAGGAAATATGAACATATGATGATTGATCGATCGAATTCCCATTTGGAAATAAGATCGTTGTTTGTACACCGACATGTTTTCATTTGATAGTTGAATCACAGACTATCAAAGTTTTGACCATATTTACGTTGTAAATATGGAGAGACCGGTTGGATTATTATCCGAAGAACCACTCCGTATTAGCATAAGCGTTGCGAATCAAGTACGCTGAAGAAAATTGAAGACGGAGTGAAGTGCAAGGACTATTGTGAAAAGCCTAGGTAGGATGGATTCACTGAATAGTGCCTTCGGTTTGTTCAGTCCCAGGACAACGTATATGGACGAGTGTCTGACAAAGTATTCTTAACGAATCATATATGTTGATCTCTTTAAACGTATTTCGTTGGTGGCGGAGAAATTCGTTTCTCTTAGCTTTTATACTCGTGATGCCTTGAGAAATCGATAATGATTTGGCGGGTATGACGATGTGGCATTCAAAGTAATTGAAGAAATAATCTGTCAAAGTGATAAACGTGACCTCAAACCTCACAACTGGGAAATAACAGAAGTTGGGCTAGGCAGCATGGCTAGTTGGGCCATACCCAAGCAGGGTGTATTATCACCATCTAGAGAATATTCAATTGTACTTCTTTATAATCTATTTCAATGCTGTCCCTTATCGGGAAGGATGGTTGCTGATCCCGACCATCGGTGATAATATATTCGTTACACTCAAGCTAAATGAGTGAACGGTCATGTGTGGCCGGGTTGCAAGACGTTCTTGTTGAACCCTAGTGTATCTCCTCTAGAGTACACTGATCGGAAGGTGCTCCCATACCTTGTCTGTTGGAATCCAATCTCCAATAAGCGCTCACGGTTTTATTTGTATACTATGAATGTGGAACGTGAGATGCAAGCGTTCTGCTAGATTGATATCTATTTGTATTTAGACATTATTATAATATCAGAAAGTTATCCTTTATTTAACCAAGTGTTGGAGATTTATTCACACCAGTCCCATGACTGACCCGGAGTTTATTTTGTTTTGTTTCCCCTAAACTCTTGGGTGCCTAAATTTGTACGGGCAGTCAAGTAGTCGGGATTTTACAGGTACACTTGGAGAGCTTGGAGCAGGAGGCTTCAGGATTATAGCCATTATTATTCCGCTGTGTTGTTAAGTGTTGTACTTTGAAATGGTATGTATATACGAGTACTGATTTGTATTTCAAAGTTATGTTATATTTTATTCGTTCCGCTGTGAGATTCGTGTTTACTCTGATGATGTAAGTTCTTCTTCTTCTATTCTATTAGTTCTATCTTTTCTTCCTCACCCTCTACTTTCTTTCACTAACGTTCTCGGAATTTCCGACTCTCGAGGAGTCGGAAATTTCCAGCCGTTACAAGTCTTCTTTTCCCATTCAAAATCCACGTTCATTTTGATTTGCATTCTTGTGTTACCTTATTTTTCCCAAACTTCATGCATGCATGCGTTACATTCATCTTTATTCCTATGAGTTTCCTTCTACCTTTTCCTTTCCAAAAGCTAAACCATGCAAGCTACCTTCTTATTTGCTTTATTTTTCTAACCATTTCATCGTTCATTTTTTCAAATTGTTAGTTCATTGTGATTTCAAGGACTACCCATTTTCCAATTCCATCGCTTATTCTCTCAACCATTGCGCCATTTATATCATGCCCAGTTATTTGTGTCTCCTTATTTTCCAAAGCTTTTATTTCCAATGCACGTTTCATTTCATAGTTACCCATCCTTTAGTCTCGTATAATATCATTACCTTTTATATTTTCAAAACCTTTCATTTTATTTTAATTTAAAAACGTTCGTTCAGAAATTAATACCGGTTGTTTCTTTTGAATTGGAACCCGTCATATGCCTTTTAAAATTTGAACGTTGGTTCTTTTTGAAAACCTTCCTTCTTGATTGTCCATTCGTTCATCTTTCATTTCCAATGTTGTTTAAAATTTGTTTCGAATTCTTAAGTACTGCTTCGTGAAAAACAAAGAGTTTCCGTATAGAGACAAGTATGTTAAAATTGCAGCTATCCATTTCTTTATTCACTTCTCAACCAGTTGCTTTCCCAAATTATTCCCATAACCCACGTTATTCTCTCTATCCCTTCCATGAAACTGAACCCGTGACCCCATCGTGATCCACCTTCCCCCCGGCTTGTTGCGGAGCTCGTCTTCGTTAGCAGTTCGCTTGACGCCCTCCCACGCCGAGCTCCGAAACTCCGTTGTCACCCTACAGTTCGCCACCTGAGCAATTTCTCCGAACCCCCTTGTTGTCGAGTCAATACCCGAGCCAGCCCGAAGTCTCCCACTTCCTGACTCTAGTCCGCATCCGACCTCCTCGTCTTGTCCATTGCCCAAGTCTCTCCACCTTGAACCCCCTTGCGTGTGTATGGGTGACTGTGTGCATGTGTGCATGTGGTGACTGTGTTTGTGCGTGATGTATGTGTGTGTGAGAGTTTTATTGTTTGTTGTATGAGTATGCATGTGTCTATTTTGTATTTGTTTTGAGGGTGAGTGTGTGTTTGGTGTTATGTAAAAATGAAGATTTGTTTTGAAATTTATTATAATTGAAACATATATATATATATATATATATATATATATATATATATATATAGTTTTGATGTGTGTGGTGTGTGTGTTTTAAATTATATATATACATATGTGTGTAAACAGTTTTGTGTGTGTGCCCGCGTTGTGTTCATATGTATGTATAATTTATATTATATATATAGTTTCAGTGCGCGTCGAAATTTAAAATATATATATGTTATAATTTTGTGCATATATATGTCTATTTTAAAATGTATATTATATATTTGAAAAAAAATATGTAGTGTTAATTTTTGTGTCGAATTTAGCGTTGAGTTCGAAACCATACCCATCCCGATACCCGTACCGATCCATTTAGAATTTCCCCGACCTCCTCTTACAAAAATAAAATAAATATTGAGTGATCATCGAGTATATCCATTCTGAGTCGTGCCTTGAAGTCGTCGTCTCATTCTGCGTCTGTTTTCCTGTTGTCTCCATTTCTGTACCACGAAAGGTGAGTTTATCTCACACTTGACACACATTTTTCATGGATGTTTGATCAATAATGAACTGTTATATGAAATGTACAGGATTGTTGGTAGGAATTGTTTGATTTGATATGTATGCACATTTCATACGTGACACGATATACTCATATAACACGTAGTTGCACTGATGATGTATATGCTGTGATTGATGCTATGTGACTATTATTTGTGATTGTCGATACCCTAGGTTAGGAAAAATCACTAAGGGTTGAAATGATATATACCCGAACGGACATTAGATAGGGAAAAATCATTATGGGTTGAAATGATAGACCTGAACGGTTTTTATTGAATTTGGGATTGCGGATTTAAAGTGATAAATATCTGTATCACATGACTATAGGGTAGGAAAGTATATACAGACACCGTTGGTCATGTTTCGACGAAAAATGATTTGGAACATGATTTTTAAATAGTAAATTAAGATTTCATATTTTTTTTATATTTTAAAGATTTTAAACTTTTATATAATAAATCATTCTTTAAAACCTATTTCTATATTATTTTAATCTTATATATGTTTATAATCTATTTTTCTAATTTGTCTTAGAATTTTATAAACATATATATATATATATATATTTATTTTCAAAGTTATTTTTTTTTCAAACTTTAATAACAAACTAATAGGTGGATAAGTTAAGATTTTAGCGATTTGAACTAGGGATTTAAAGATTTGAATGTATATAACGAAACTTGATTTAATAAATGAGCTGATAGAAGATTTGAATATTGAACTTTCATAAGTAATGAACGTTAGTTGTGTAATTTGATTTTATTTAAGGTTATAATTGATATCGAATTGAGTTCGATTTTAAGTGACCAAAGGTGAATTTTAATGTATAGATTTTATATACCGAATTTATTTTATAATCGTATGGTTTGAATTAGAAATTTTGTTAAATCGCTTTTATAAGAATGGTTTAAAATTGTATGAACTATTTAAATTGTTGTATAAGAAGTTGATTCGATTAATGAGTTATGGAATATGATACAATTTATTGAAATTGAAGATAATATTTGATTTGAATTATAAATCGAATTTGAACAGAAGCAAGTGAATTTTTGAATCGACTTAAGCGAACTCTTATAAAGCTAAAACTCCATTTTTATGAATTGATTTGAATTTATAAATAAAGACTTCAAATTATATTTTTGGAATTATAAAACACGATATGATTCTTCGACTTGAAATTGAAATATGATATGATTTGTTGAAATCGAGATATAAATTTTGTTACGAAATATACCAACGGTGTAAGTATGGAAATCCCACCTATGCTATTTTGATATTTACTTAACTGATTTACATTATTGCATCTAGTATATTAGTTGGATGGATTCTTAAAGGATGGTTATCCCAAACATCTTTTAAGTTGTTGAGTGCATTTCATCGAACATTTCATTTGATTGATTTACTTCCACGAGAATGTTAGTCCTGATCCGAATTATTTTGTTTTGCATTATGGTTCGGTCAGATCGATTATTACTGCTTTCGAGATTCACTTTGGAGTTTGAAGTTATATTTGGTATTGCTCATCCTATATCCACCTGTTGTTCAGTCGTTCCAATCATTCAGTTGTTCTTGTCATTTCTATTTCAAACTGATATCATTTATCCATGTGTTAGAATTCATTTTTGTATTAGGCTTCCGCTATATTATTTATGTAAACTCTGATGTAAAATTTTATTTAGTAGCTTCATGAACTACTATTGTAATATTTATTTCCGCTGCGAGATATCATATTTCTCTGTATCTGTGTCTGTGATCTGTGATTCTGCGATTTATTCTATTTACCTCATAAGCTAATAAAAATTTGTCGTTTTGGACGGTCTGAGTTGACATGTTTTGTCAATTCGGCACGGTCAAAATGACGGGTCGTTACATGTGGTATCAGAGCTTTGGTTTATCAAAGCTTTAGCTTATGGGGTAAAAGATCATTAGAGAAAGGGTAGTGATACCCTAGAATGAGTGGAATCAGTCGTAGAATCTTTCTTGTGAGAGAGCGTATTTTGAAATATAAATTATTTTGAAACGTAAAATATTTTTGAAATTTAAAACCCTTCGAAATTCCCACTCTTCGAATCAGTTCTCTTTGATAGCTTCTTTGTTAAGTTCTCCTTCGATTTGAATCTTGATCCAATTAGGAATCCATCTTTGGGTTGTCGCGGTTTTTTTGAGATTTTGAGAGTAAAGTAAATATTTAAAATTAAGTTAAGATGTGGAATAAAATGATTTGGTTATAATTAAGGAGATCGTTTGACTAAACCTGAGAATTTTGTTTCGGAATACTTTGAAATTGATTTCTAAAGTTTTGGAAAAAGTACTGGTAGTATATACAAGTATTTACGAATAAAAAGTTTGAAGTGATTTTTTTTGAAATGTTTTCGAAAAGAAAATATATGAATAAATACCACTTTGGTAGCTTTGCTACATGATTTTCAACGAAGTTTTATTTGTGGAGCATGGTTTGATATATGCATATATGTGTATTTTGAATGACTGAAAGAAAATCCGGAATTGATTCTCAAGTTGGTTGAATGATAATCCTTTATATTAATATCGTGTAATTATACATCTTTAGATGTTTTGATAAGAAATAATTGAACTAATGTTTTCCAATTATTAAATTGAAAGGTATATTTTTCAACTATTTGAATGATCTGACCATTTGTGAACAAGATTTGGAATGATATTTAATCTTCAAATTTATTATAAAATCAAAACTGAATTGGTATTGAAATGAAAATTCGAGAAATCTTTGGTATTGAATATCTTATATGAAGTTTTTGAACCTTATATAAATATATGGAAGATTAATATAAAATGATTATTAATTCGAAAGCTGTTGAATTGGAGGTTAATTGATGAAATCTTATATAATGGAATTTATATAAGAACGATATATTTGAAACAAGATGTTGAAAAGGAAATCTTATGTAAATTAACATTTATGTAACTGCAATATATACGAAACGTGAAATGAAGTACTATATATATAGTATATATGTTTTCGAAATAAAGATATGGGAAGTACCTTCCATCGAAATCGCAATTCCTGAGAGAGGGATTGCATTGGCACTCATCGAGGACTGTCCATCGAAAATCGAAAATCGTAGCTACGTTGGTATTCCGTCGAGGGAGTATCCATGAATATTGGAATCTCACTCGGTGAGATCACGTTGATTATCATTATTACTTATCTGTTCTAGCGTAATTCGGGGGGCGAGATGCCTACAGTTATAAGCGATTTCACTGGGATAGTGACGTAACCGCCGTGTAACTGCGATCTAGACGCCATAGCGTAATTCGAGGGCGCGATGCCAACAGTTACAAGCGATTTCACTGGGATAGTGTCGTAACCGCCGCGTAACTGCGATCTATGGCAATAACCATGGCGTAATTCGAGGGGTGTGATACCTACGGTTACAAGCGATTCTACTGGGATAGTAGCGCAACCGCCGAGTAACCGCGATCCATGGGGGAAGTATTTTCCATATCTCTTTTATATGTTTAAGTATTTTCACTGGGAGTTGAAACAAGGATATTTAGTACTTAGAGATTTTGGTCGTACGTCTGGCCAGCGTATGCCTAACATCTGTGAGAACGACAATAAACTTGTTAAACTTCGAGTTATCAAGTATTTTCAAATATTAAATAACAAACCAATAACTTGCAATTAAATTTATATAACCTCAACATAATAAACTAAGAAAGTGATTTTTAAATGTTTTTAAAACAAATATTTTGGATATAAAATTTTGTTTAAGATTTAAATCTTTTCTGAAACTTCCTTTCCATTTGAAACCATCGTCCTTCGTAGATCCTCTTTGGTTAGGTTCTTTCAGTCGCTCGGCTTTTAACTCAAATTCTGTAACTATTCCTTGTCCATAACAAGGCAAGAAGTAGAGGGAGAGTATAAGTCTTCTAGCAAGTTCATATTTATTAAAAGTTGATTTGAAATAGGTATTTTGAAAGGGATTATAATATATAATTTTCTTCGTATAATATTGAAATTTTATATATATTCTAGTTAAATATAGAAAGACGTTTTGAGTATTTACTTGACGTTAAAATTAACCTATCGAATACCAGTGATTTGGGTATACGTCTGATCAACGTATATATTAAATCCTATAAGTATTTGATAGATATAGAGTCACACTTCAGTCGCTTGAAAATGATTTTGGTGATGACTGCGCAACATCATCGATATTTATTTTCGGGTTTCGAAAGTGGGATAAATATATATCGCCAATTGAGACGTCGAGTGAATACTTAAAACTATTCTGAAATGGTAGAAAATATTTTAACATTGACTTATAAATATATAATTTTCAAAGTATATACGGATATGAAAGTAAATTTGAACTATTGTTTTAAATATATTAGTTATTTAATTACTATTTCTCTGCCTCGTTCCTTTTCGGGGATGAAAAGATTTAAGTAGGGGAGAATGTAATAACCTAGAATTTTAAGTGTATTTTTATTTTATTTTATTCGTTTAAAGCTAAGTTTGTTTGTACTTTTATAACTTTTTTTGATTTTGAATTAAAATTAAAACATGAAATTGATTTATAATGAAATGTTTACCTTTAATATTTTGTTATTTTCATTTAGAATCAATTTAGATAATTTTATATTAAAAATGTTAAATTTTAGTCATTTCGTTTGAATCGGTTTTTGATGATTATTGCGGTAGCGGCAACTGATATATCTCAAATAAAAATGAAAATATAATATAAAAATAAAAATCCGAAAATATTATATTTGAGATGCGTCTAACCAGACATAGCGTAGGAATTAATTTCGTCGGCAAATTTGAATGTTTGTCGATTGCGTAATTTTTAGTGCGAAGCTGCGCATATCAGTTCAAATTTTTGCGATTTTTAAATCTCTTCGAAATCAGTTCGGACAAACATAAAAAATATTCTATTTGTTGTCATAAATCCAACGGTGAAATTCGTTTCGCAAAATTCGGACGTTTTGATCTTCGTTTAAAATGTTTTCTCGTGCCATTTTCCTTTTAAAAGCGGTCCGTAATGCCGTTTTGAACGGAGTGTCATAACACTGCAAACTATATATCGTTGCGACCGTCTCATCGAGCTGATTACCGATATATATTCATTTGCCAGTTTCAGTGCTCGAATCGCGCTGAAAATGCGAAAAGGCTTGCGCAGTTCATTTTTTAAAATATAGCCATTTGAGTTCGACGTGTCCCTATTTGGATCCTGTATATTTTTATAGACATTTTGGGTCTGCAAAACCCGTCCTTCTATTCTACTAAGCCACCAAAATATTTTTTTGTTCATGATGTGGACACATTTACATTCTTTTGAACATGATGTTAATGCATGCGTAGTCTTCTTTTCCCATTCAAAAGCCACGTCCATTTTGATTTGCATTCTTGTGTTACCTTATTTTTCCCAAACTTCATGCATACATGCGTTACATGCATCTTTATTCCAATGAGTTTCCTTCTACCTTTTCCTTTCCAAAAGCTAAACCTTGCAAGCTATCTTCTTATTTGCTTTATTTTTCTAACCATTTCATCGTTCATTTTTTCAAATAGTTAGTTCATTGTGATTTCAAGGACTACCCATTTTCCAATTCCATCGCTTATTCTCTCAACCATTGCGCCATTTATATCATGCCCAGTTATTTGCGTCTCCTTATTTTCCAAAGCTTTTATTTCCAATGCACGTTTCATTTTATAGTTACCCATCCTTTAGTCTCGTATAATATCATTACCTTTTATATTTTCAAAACCTTTCATTTTATTTTAATTTAAAAACGTTCGTTCAGAAATTAATACCGGTTGTTTCTTTTGAATTGGAACCCGTCATATGCCTTTTAAAATTTGAACGTTGGTTCTTTTTGAAAACCTTCCTTCTTGAGTGTCCATTCGTTCATCTTTCATTTCCAATGCTGTTTAAAATTTGTTTCGAATTCTTAAGTACTGCTTCGTGAAAAACAAAGAGTTTCCGTATAGAGACAAGTATGTTAAAATTGCAGCTATCCATTTCTTTATTCACTTCTCAACCAGTTGCTTTCCCAAATTATTCCCATAACCCACGTTATTCTCTCTATCCCTTCCATGAAACTGAACCCGTGACCCATCGTGATCCACCTTCCCCCCCCCCCCCCCCAGCTTGTTGCGGAGCTCGTCCTCGTTAGCAGTTCGCTTGACGCCCTCCCACGCCGAGCTCCGAAACTCCGTTGTCACCCTACAGTTCGCCACCCGAGAAATTTCTCCGAACGCCCTTGTTGTCGAGTCAATACCCGAGCCAGCCAGAAGTCTGCCACTTCCCGACTCTAGTCCGCATCCGACCTCCTCGTCTTGTCCATTGCCCGAGTCTCTCCACCTTGAACCCCCTTGCGTGTGTATGGGTGACTGTGTGCATGTGTGTATGTGGTGACTATGTTTGTGCATGATGTATGTGTGTGTGAGAGTTTTATTGTTTGCTGTATGAGTATGCATGTGTCTATTTTGTATTTGTTTTGAGGGTGAGTGTGTGTTTGGTGTTATGTAAAAATGAAGATTAGTTTTGAAATTTATTATAATTGAAACATATATATAGTTTTGCTGTGTGTAGTGTGTGTGTTTTAAATTATATATATACATATGCGTGTAAACAATTTTGTGTGTGAGCCCGCGTTGTGTTCATATGTATGTATAATTTATATTATATATATAGTTTCAGTGCGTGTCGAAATTTAAAATATATATACGTTATAATTTTATGCATATATATGTCTATTTTAAAATGTATATTATATATTTGAAAAAAATGTGTAGTGTTAATTTTTGTGTCGAATTTGGCGTTGAGTTCGAAATCATACCCATCCCGATACCCGTACCGATCCATTTAGAACTTCCCCGACCTCCTCTTACAAAAATAAAATAAATATTGAGTGATCATCGAGTATATCCATTCTGAGTCGTGCCTTGAAGTCGTCGTCTCATTCTGCGTCTGTTTACCTGTTGTCTCCATTTCTGTACCACGAAAGGTGAGTTTATCTCACACCTGACTCACATTTTTCATGGATGTTTGATCAATAATGAACTGTTATATGAAATGTATAGGATTGTTGGTAGGAATTGTTTAATTTGATATGTATGCACATTTCATACGTGACACGATATACTCATATAACACGTAGTTGCACTGATGATGTATATGCTGTGATTGATGCTATGTAACTATTGTTTGTGATTGTCGATACCCTAGGTTAGGAAAAATCACTAAGGGTTGAAATGATATATACCCGAACGGACATTAGATAGGGAAAAATCGTTATGGGTTGAAATGATAGACCTGAATGGTTTTTATTGAATTTGGGATTGCAGATTTAAAGTGATAAATATCCGTATTACATGACTATAGGGTAGGAAAGTATATACAGACACCGTTGGTCATGTTTCGACGAAAAATGATTTGGAACATGATTTTTAAATAGTAAATTAAGATTTCATATTTTTTTTATATTTTAAAGATTTTAAACTTTTATATAATAAATAATTCTTTAAAACCTATTTCTATATTATTTTAATCTTATATATGTTTATAATCTATTTTTCTAATTTGTCTTAGAACTTTATAAACATATATATATATTTTTTTTCAAAGTTATTTATTTTCAAACTTTAATAACAAACTAATAGGTGGATAAGTTAAGATTTTAGCGATTTGAACTTGAGATTTAAAGATTTGAATGTATATAACGAAACTTGATTTAATGAATGAGCTGATAGAAGATTTGAATATTGAACTTTCATAAGTAATGAACGTTAGTTGTGTAATTTGATTTTATTTAAGGTTATAATTGATATTGAATTGAGTTCGATTTTAAGTGGCCAAAGTTGAATTTTAATGTATAGATTTTATATACCGAATTGATTTTATAATCGTATGGTTTGAATTAGAAATTTTATTAAATCGCTTTTGTAAGAATGGTTTAAAATTGTATGAACTGTTTAAATTGTTGTATAAGAAGTTGATTCGATTTATGAGTTTTGGAATATGATACAATTTATTGAAATTGAAGATAATATTTGATTTGAATTATAAATCGAATTTGAACAGAAGCAAGTGAATTTTTGAATCGACTTAAGCGAACTCTTATAAAGCTAAAACTCCATTTTTATGAATTGATTTGAATTTATAAATAAAGACTTCAAATTATATTTTTGGAATTATAAAACATGATATGATTCTTCGAGTTGAAATTGAAATATGATATGATTTGTTGAAATCGAGATATAAATTTTGTTACGAAATATACCAACGGTGTAAGTATGGAAATCCCACTTATGCTATTTTGATATTTACTTAACTGATTTACATTATTGCATCTAGTATATTAGTTGGACGGATTCTTAAAGGATGGTTATCCCAAACATCTTTTAAGTTGTTGAGTGCATTTCATCGAACATATCATTTGATTGATTTACTTCCACGAGAATGTTAGTCCTGATCCGATTTTTTTTTTTTTTTTTTTTGCATTATGGTTCGGGTCAGATCGATTATTACTTCTTTCGAGATTCACTTTGGAGTCTGAAGTTATATTTGGTTTTGCTCATCCTATACCCACCTGCTGATCAGTCGTTCTAGTCATTCAGCTGTTCTTGTCATTTCTATTTCAAACTGATATCATTTATCCATGTATTAGAATTCATTTTTGTATTAGGCTTCCGCTGTATTATTTATGTAAACTCTGATGTAAAATTTTATTTAGTAGCTTCATGAACTACTATTGTATTATTTATTTCCGCTGTGAGATATCATATTTCTCTGTATCTGTGTCTGTGATCTGTGATTCTGTGATTTATTCTATTTACCTCAGAAGCTAATAACAATCTGTCGTTTTGGACGGTCCGAGTTGACATGTTTTGTCAATTCGGCACGGTCAAAATGACGAGTCGTTACAATTCTCTTGCTTAACGCCCTTCTCTGAGACGTACGAGCTCAGGGGTAATATATTGATGGATATCAATCGCATGGAGTGAATTGCCTATGTGGCATGCCTAAGTGGCAAATGATCAAGGCTTTTATTGAAAAGCATAGTCTTGTGGTTGATGATCAAAGCACGGCCTGTGTGGCATTGCTTTGTTTAGTGTTGATTCGCGAGCCTCACACCCCGTTTGTGAACCAAAAACGGGAGAGGACCTCAGGGAGGGCATGCGTTTCCTTCTGGCTAGGGTGGTGTCAGTGACCTACCAGCCCTGACATTTACATTATTTTCACCTTTGTGGTTATTGCTGTTGCGAGGCGCCTCGAATATATCAGTGACCGTATGGAGCTGATGGAGTCATTTGGCTCATTTACGCCCCAAAGGGCAGGGAAACGTAGTGTTCAGCCATTTTAATCAACATCGTGGACCGACCCTGACGCTCATAGGGTCGATGCGTTCTGTCCCTGAGACATGGGCTAGATTGTCTCGAATTCGATAAGGACGATCCCTTGCCATGGTTCACAGATGGAAATCCAACTTCCAATACGTGATATTTGCGGTTTTGATTGTAGAGTCTAATATTGGCGACATGATATATGGTATCCATGCCGTCTATGATTAATACTTATGATTGAAATTGTTTTGACACTATACACTTATGGTAATAATAAAAGATGAATTTAGCGTATCAAGCATTTTTTGGCTATTATAAGGTAAAACCCTATCCTCCGGCTTGTGTTGCATTGTGTGATGGGACCTAGGTCTTATAATAGCTTCATTGTTCTTTATTTAGCATTGCGCTATTGTTTTATGCACTGGTATTCTTGGGAGGAAACCCGTTCTGTGTTATATGGTGTGGTCCCTTGATTTACCTAACTTTAAAATAATGATTAATAATTGTTTTAGTTCTCACACCAGTCATATGACTGACCTGGAGGTTATTGTTTTAACCTAAACTCTGGATGCCCCTATTTTCCACATGGGCAGCTAGTAGTTTTGGTTTTGCAGATTTATATTCACAGGAACCTGGTTTACAGCTGGAATGATATCCGGAAAGCTCTGTATCCGTATATCTCTTTCAGTTGTGTATTGTATTATTTTTCTGCTGCGTTAATGTATTTAAATCTCTGATAATTTATGATGTGTAATATTTATTCATACTCTGTATATTCTTGTATTCTGATGGAATTGTTGTAATTAACAATGAAACGTTCTTCTGTTTGCATTCCGATGTGGCTTGTACTCAAAGTAATCTGGGCTTTCTCTTCTCTTCGGAGATCGGGAAATTCCCAATTGTTACAGTGGTATCAGAGCTTTGGTTTACAAAGCTCAGAGAATAAGACATATTAGAACCCTACAAAAGAATTCATCAGAGATTGGATTAGTAATATCCAATGAGAATGACTCCTTAGAGATGGGATCAGTAGTATCCTAGAACCAGTGTGAAGAGTATATTTTTAAAATGAAAACAATTTTGTTTTGAAAATTTAAATCAATTATTCGTATTTGATTATTTATTTTATATTGAATTTGGACAATCCCACATATAAAGACTTTGCATATACGTCTGATCCACGGCTATTCGATGTTTTAATATACTGGATAGATATAGAATCACACTCTAGTCGCCCGGGGATGATTCTGACGATAGTCTAGACATCATCAGAATTGGTATTCAAGTTTTGAAGGTGTGATATCAATATATTTCCATTAGACTGGTGTGAGAACCAAAATTAGATAGGGTCTATTGTTGTGATTTGGCATCAAAAATATGATTTTTGGACTATGTATCAAAGTTATGAATTTCAAAAACTAATCAACTAATTGATTGCTGATTGTGTTGTTTGATTATTGGTTGATTAATTAAAATTTGAACCATTTAGCCAGATTGAACCAAATAGTGAATTGTATTGGAAATTTGTCGCATTTGCATGCATATACATGTTCTTACATTGAACAGGTCGTAGCAAGGGGGCTAGAGAAGAGGAATAAAATTGTTTGCCCGACAAATAGGTACATGTTTATTGTATTTATTGGGTTTAGATGATTTTATGAGCCGATTGGCTAGCCGCTTGGCTGTTTCTATTTCTTTTTGGATTGATGAAGGCCATGGGAGGCTATTTGATATATCCCGAAGCTCCCGTGCAAGGGAGGTTATGGCGAAATTTTTCGAAAATTTAGGGTGTTAGCCAAATTTTTGAAAAATTTGAAAAGTTTTTAGAAACCGAAAAGTTGAAGAACTTAAGCCTTGATGAAAATACTGGAAGTTGAGTTGATTTGTGAAACAACTTTCAGCTTTGTTCCTTTTCGGGGATGAAAAGTTTTAAGTGGGGGAGATTGTAATAACCAGGAAATCCGAGCCAATTTAAAATTTTTATTTTGGCAATTTTGATGAATTTTGAATATTGAAAATGAATTATTTTAAATAATAATGACGAGAAGTTTATTTTGAATAGAATTTGAACGTATACATTTATATAGATCGTCGTTAGAATATAAATATTTATTTATAATTATAAAAGGAATTGAAAATGGCGCGGTAGTTTGAAAATTCGATTTCAAATTTCAAATGAATGTACATGATTCAAAATAAACCGGATTTTAGTGAAACCAAAAATATTAGAATCTAATTGAGAATATCTTTCCAACGAATCCGAAAAATTGAAATTTCATAGCGGGAATAAAAAGTTAGGCCTAGTTGAAAATTCAGAATAGTCGCTATGAAATTCTGGCCCTTAAAAATGGAAATTTTGCAAACGACCTCGGTTTTCGACGAAACCACTTTTATTGGATCCGCGATGTCAAATTATTGCTAGGTTTCAAAATTCAAAATTTTTTGAATCAATATGTGAGCGTGGCGAAGGAAAACGTGATTTAACAGTTTAAGTCAATTTCGATCGACCAAAAAAAGGGCCATTTTTCAAACGATCTCAGAATTTGACAAAATTAGTTTTGTTTGGACCGTATCATCAATACGAAGCTAGAAAATATTTTATGGAAATTTTTAGAGTCCGTATGTGGCCCTGGTAAATTGAAATATGCGTTCAAATTCAATATATAGATTTATATTTTGATTTTGATGAAAATTGATCGAAATAGTCGAATCAGCCTACGATACACATCCCATTGTGTTCGGAATGGGGGTAAATAGCTAGGGATGACAGTCAGTGGGTTCGATTTCAAGCTCGAAATAAAAAGTTAACTTTTTGAAAATAAAATGAAATAAATTAATTAAATAAAACCCTCTCTCTCTATACCTTCTCTCAGCCCCCCCATTGACCGATTCAAATAGAATAAAAAAATAAACGAATGAGGGGGGGGGGAATCCGCCACCATGACCACCAGAGGCGCCGCACCTCCGTCACTGCCACTTACAAGGACCGTCGCTCCTCTCCCCTTCTTCTCTGATCGTCCCCAAACCCCAATCCTCCCCAAATCGAGATCCCCTAATCAAAAGGCGAACCCGACCCAAAACCCGCCGCTTCACCGCTTGTGGCACACTGTCGTCGCCACTTGTACCTCCCCCGACCCTCTGACAACTTGCACCGCCCCCTTTCGAACCTCCAGCGGCCCTACGCGCTCCTCGCGCCTCATTTGTTGGGAAATGTCGAACCCTAGGTGGCCAGTTCAGTCGAAGGTGGTCCCGGACTACGCGATGGAAGCATAAAGGTGATTTTCAATTTTTAAAATTAGTTTTTACCTATAATAGTTTATATTAAAAATGTGGTTTTTAATTTACAAGTAGCATGATAAAAATTTCGATCTTTATCATATATGTAGCGAGAAAAAGATTAGATTTTTATATAAGGAAAGTTTAGATTTTTATATAAGGAAAGTCGATATTTTTATATAAGGAAAGTCGAGATTTTTATATAAGGAAAGTCGAGATTTTTATATATATATTAACTTGATAAAAATATGATCTTTATATATATAATGTTTTGAAATAAAAATTCGATTTTTATATATGTGGTTTTGAAATAAAAACATGATTTTTACATTATAGAGATAATAAAAATATAATTTTTATATAAGTAGTGAATCAAAAATATAATTTTTGTATAAGGACAAGAATAAAAATGTGATTTTTATTGTGAACAGCGTGAAATGGTTGAGTTGGAATGTCGAGCGAATTTGAACCGTTCAGAATTAAAGAATGACGGAGTGGAACCCCAAGGTGAGAACTCCTCACCAAAATTTTCTATTCAGTTATTTATTTTATAACTGCATATATAAACTGCTCCCTGTCGTCCACAGACCATGGACGACTTGTGTGATTGTTTGTGTTGTGAAAATTGACTGTTGGTTGAAATAAAATATATATTCATGTGTTGAAATAAAATATATATTCATGTGTTGAAATAAAATATATATTCATGTGTTGAAATAAAATACATATTCATGTGTTGAAATAAAATAAATGTTCATGTGTTGAAATAAAATATATGTTAAGTGTTGAAATAAAATAAATATTCATTTACAAATCGAACGATTTGTTAATGTACACCGATTTGACTGATATTGATTGGGACGATAAATTTTACACATCGCCCAACTACACAAATAAATTTTGTGTTTGATTGTTTGAAACCCCACACGGGTGTTGGGATGAAATTGGACATAAACTAATCCCAATAATTAGCTGTATGTCGATCATTGATTGACTGGCTATTATAAGCGTTGAATATTTATATTTGATGCTTATACAGTGTAGAATGCACTCTGGATGATGGTTGATGATTTATCGTTGTATTATATACATGTGTTGTAGAAAATCCATATAATTAACATTATATGGTAACTGATTTGGCCTCATTCAAATTTGGAAGATAAGGAATATTATAAAAATAAATTCATTCGTTGAATAGAAAATAAATTCATGTGTTGAATAGAAAATAAATTCATGTGTTGAATAGAAATGAATTCATGTGTTGAACAGAAATAAATTCATGTGTTGAATAGAAATAAATTCATGTGTTGAATAAAATAAATGTTCATGTGTTGAATAGAAATATAAATTCATGTGTTGAATAGAAAAATAAATATTCATGTGTTGAATAGAAAAATAAATATTCATGTGTTGAATAGAAGTGTAAATTCATGTGTTGAATAGAAGAATAAATATTCATGTGTTGAATAGAATAAATATTCATGTGTTGAATAAAATAAACATTCATGTGTTGAATAAAAGCCGTGTTGATTAGATTGACGCCATTTTGACGTGAACGATATTTATATCAATTTTATTCATTTTTATAATGAATATAAGAAAGAAAGTGATTTCAAAATATAACGTTTTGAAAATATTATCATTTGTATATCGATGATGTGGAATATTCAATTTTGATTCGAAATTGAATATGATGTTGAAATCGTTTCGAAAATGAATTTAAATGATTTATAAAAATGTTTTAAAAGGAAATCGATGAAATATATATTAAATGGCCTGAATAGAACGCGTCGCGCCGCGGCAGTTCGCGAATTTCGACCATTTGCTTCGAATGGATATTACGGGAGATCTGACCGTCGGATTCTCCAAAAAACCGGAACCGTTGGGTTCGTATCGAAAAGAGCTTTCTAAAGAATATTAGAAATTAGAAATCTAATGGTTGGATTTGGAATTATGTAACGACCCAGATTTTTGACCGTTTAAACCGACAATAAACCACACATGTCGACCCAAACGAATCGCCAACCCAGATAGTTATTTGGGGAAAAAGAAGAAAAAGAAGAAAGGAAGAAAAACAATCACAGAACCTCACAGCGGAAGGACAACATATAATAAACAAATAATATTCCAAAACATTTAAACATATACATTTGAGTTACAATATTCAAATCAATCAGAGTTATACACTTACATACACATAATGCAGCGGAAATAGAATGTAGTGGATACATGTATATCAAACTCCGTCTTCGATCTCCAAGGCAAGACAATCATCATTAACTGCAACATCTGCTGACCCGAGCGTATTGCATAAAAAGAAAACACAACAAACACTCGAATCAGCACTAAATCATCTCATATTAGTCAAATTAAAATACAGAATAATATCGGTGTCAAGGTGCAGTAACTCAAGAGATGTTACGGGATTTTTCCATCTCTCAAGGATCCGTTAAACTAATACATACATAGTATAATACGCTATTACAATAGTGTTTATTCAGTAAAGTATAATTATCGAAAATAGCGTAAGCGGGATTACCATGTTACCCTTACGCCGTTTATACCATTGCCGTACAGTTTGCATATAACACACCAGTACGTCGGTGGATAGGGATGCGCCGTGATACGACAACGTTAAATCAAAATCGTAGGGGCTCGATCAGGATAATATGACAAGGCACTGAGGAATACCCCGGTAGGATTCTACCGAATTCGCGGGCCCCAGGCCGGTGGTAACGCATAGCCGCAACTACCGCCCACCTCGAACGACATTCCCATATTCAAAGGTGCACCCAAATCGATCATAATAGTAATAGAGATGGTTTCGAAGGAGTGCGTTCGATCAGAGATGCGATCTCATTAACCCGGGTATGGCTCCTGTTTTAGTCATTTCAATTATGACCCGAAGGTCAAGTCTAATCCATCATCGTTCTCTTTCTTCAAATCCAGTAATCGCCTCCATACCATCCTACTCCGGTTCTGGAACTTCCACCGCGTACACAGTTGTCAAAGTGGTATCGACACTGACAGAGAGTATGCCTTATGTCGACTCCGGTCTCCTTAACAACCGAACGTTTACATTTTTCACATCGGTCGGTTCTTTTACATTTCACAAAAGTTCGCTTTCATATCAAAATATTGGATTTTAATTCGAGGTCATTTTATATTCAAAAGAATATAATTTTCATATCAAAATAATTTCGATCATTCCCAAACCGATTATATTCCAAACCAGGATTTATGTCCATATCATTATATTATATTCATATATAATATTTCAAATCGATATATATATACATATATTCATACAGAATATACTTTATTCCAAACGATTTCAATTATTCCAAATCAAATTACATTTGAACTCATTCATATTCAATAATGTATATATTTCCATATCTATTCATTTCAAATTCTTAGAATCCCATTCATATTCACGTAGAATAAACTCCACCCTTTTCGTATAAAATCGATTTAAAATCAATTCATATTCAAAAAGAATATAACAGTCTCTCGACTCCATTTGAACCAACGATCTAAACCCAACCACTTTCCATTCGGAAGGAGAATAAAATTTAAAATAAATACTTATAAATATACCATATACATATAAACTTTTTACTGATAAAATTTATTAGATTATACTACGGTAAGTCAAATTTCTATATATATATAAATCAAGATTTTTTTTTTATATAATTTATAAATAATAATGTATAAGAAATTCTATTAAAATAAGATAGATATATAGTCATAATAAAATTAAATAAAATAAGATAAATTATAATAAAATAGAATTTAAACTTTAAATTATTTCTCCTTCCAAATTTCAGCACTCGGATTTAAAACCCAACCTCAAATGGAGTTACATCATTTCAAGGTCTCATTTCAAGCTCCCTTCGACCATTTTACGTTTCGAGAATTCAAACCATACTCGTATATAGTTTAAAACAATTCAAATATTCACGATTTCTTTTATTCCAAAATTTTAAATTTAAAAGAATTATTTACATTCGAGCCCAACCATTGGAATAAATCCTAAATTATAGTTAAATCCAATTTTCAAATTTCCCAAATTTGCTAGGAAATTTCTTAACCATTTCAATATCATCGAGAATTCATATTTAAAGAAAATAATAATAATTTATCGAAAACCGATACATTTCCTTTAAACGAAATTTTACATCGAATATATTTCAAATAATTTCTCAAATCATTTAACCAACCGATGTCCGTATAAAATTTGCTATCCTATGGCCAAGTGGTTTAAATTAAAATTCTCGATATTCAGGGATGGATCTATCATTTCAATCCAAATCAGGGTCACAGAGATTTATCATTTCACTCTGCGTTCTTAATTCATTTTATCGATAAATCCCGGGTTTATTCGATGCCCGCAACATCAAGGTAAAATGGGACTTATCGTCAAATGTGGGCACACAACATACATGCACTGAATTAATTAGTATTACGGATAATATCAATTCAGAATCATATCAACCAGGGCAACCATCACAACATTTCATTCAACAGTAAAAGGAATCATCTTATCGATTAACAAACGTCAGGGTTTCAATTGGAAATTTAAAATAAATTTAAATAACAAATTATCGATTATCATTGCATGTTAACACTTGCATGTCAAATTTAAATCAATCATCCATCGAACAACACAACCATGTAACCAAATTCACTTCATAATTTAATTCAATAAATATGGGAATAATTCAGTATTTCGTGAGCGAATAAACACTCACCTTTGGGTTACAATTTGAATCGAACGTCCCGAAAAGGCCCAAAATTTGACAGTCTCCAATGGCAGTGAAATTACTGTCAAAACGTCCGCAACTCCGCCACGATCCCAACGCAACAAACCGTTCGTAAATCCGAGTTAATACGAAGAAGTTATTAGTGTTTTATCCTTTGAATTCGATATATATATAAATAAATTAAAAACTCTCTCACCCACTAGAAGAATGCCACGTCAGCCGGCCCCAACCTTCTTCCCGCTTGCTCCAGCTACAGTACCTCGCAGAAAACACCCATCGGCCTCCAAACTTTGACCACCTAGAACTCCGTCCACCGTCCATATCATAACCTCCGGCCACCTGCGCCAGAACCGTACGACCGAGGCGCCTCCAACCATCCAAGTCCGGCGGCCTCCGGTGACCCCATCGGCGAGCTGGGGCAGCAAACACGGATGACCCAAACCGAACAAAAACGGGAAATTCTCTCTCCTCCCTACGAATTACAACATGCGACCACCACCAACGAGATCCCCAGGTCATCCTCTTCCAAACCCATATCGCCATTTCTCCGATTAACAAGCAAATCGAAAAGCCCTAATTCAAACCCTAGGGTTATGAATTTTCTCAGCTTTGACCACGATTTCTGGCGAATCCGTCCACTGCATGTCGAAACGAACTGCAGATCTGTGTTCTACTCATCGAGAGCTTCGATTTGATATATAATTTGCTATAGTTTGGAGAGATTTTATTTTTGGAGTTTGAATTTTATTTTCTAGGGTTTTAAAAATATATTTCAGCCATGAAAATAGAGTTTTGATGAGGGAGGTGAATGTATAGTGTTAATGGGCTGATGTGGTGTTGAATGGGTTTATATATATATAAATATCAGGTCCAGACTGGTTAACACACACACTGTTATCGCATATCAATTCGAACGTACATTTTACAATACCGGGGCCATAAAATGACTTCGAAAAATCTGGAAAAATTATTTCTGTCTTTGTTTTGACGATACGGTCCCAACAAAACTGATTTCGTTGAATTTCGAGACCGTTGGAAAAATGGCCTTTTTCGGGTCGATCCAATTTAACTGTCAACTGGTAAAACGCGTTTTCTCTTACCACGCTCCCATATTAATTCGAAAAATTCTGAAAATTGAAACCTAGCAAAAATTTGACATTCCGGATCCAACAGAAGTGGTTTCGTCGAAAACAGAGGTCGTTTGAAAAATGGCTATTTTACAGGTCCTTATATATTCTATAGCGACTATTCTGAATCTTCATTTGATCATAACTTTTGACTTCCGTTACGGAATTTCGATTTTTCAGATTCGTTGGAAAGATATTATCAAACAGATTCAAATATTTCTTGTTTCGCTAAAATCCGATTTATTTTGAATCCTGTGCAGTCGATTGAACTTTGAAATCAAATTTTCAAACTGCAGGGCTATATAAATAATTATATAAATTCCATAGCGACTATTTTCAAATTTCAACTGGCCGTAACTTTCAAATCACACTATGAAATTCCAGTTTTTCACATTCGTTGAGGAGATATCGTCAAACAGAGTTATATTTTTCTGGGTCGTCCCAATTCTGATTTAAAACGAATTTTATACATTCAATTGAAATTTAAAATCGAATTTTCAAACTGCCGCGCCATTTCAGGCTCGTTATATAATTAAAATAAATTTATTCGTTTTTACTTCGATTAAAATAATTTTTCCGTCGTTATTATTTAAAATAAATCGCTTTAAATATTCAAAATCTATAAATTAACCAAAACGACATTTTCAAATTGGTTCGGAATTTCAGGTCGTTACATTCTCCCCCACTTAAAGTCTTTTCGTCCTCGAAAAGAGAACGAATCGATATTAAGTGCATATTTATTTCAAATTCATATTTAAAATGATATTTCCAAAACAAACATAGTTGTAAAACTCGTAATTTTTTTTTTTAACTCCCGAAATCACGGAAAATTTCGGTAGCATCTCCTTTGTACGGAGAGGTCTGGGAAGAATCCCAAAATACATATGACTCAATATACATCTCATCCAACGATGAGGCATCCCAAAATGGGGAAAAACAAAATATAAAACCACAAAACCATATACCACAAGTACGTACCTCGTTTAGCGTTTATTTTGCGGTTTTTATTTACCTTTGCATTTAGTATTTAGCGCAAGCGAGCTTCAAAACGAAATGCGACTTCTTACACCTGCCAAAACTTACATATACATGAAAATCAACATATATACAATATATAGCAACTTACCTAACATACATTAATCATTTAACCCCAAAACCAATATTTTTATGTCAAGCCAGCAACCCAAATGAAGTTTATCACCCATTAAATGCTGGAATTTGACTAAAACCCACTAGGTAAAAGTTGTAGCATTTCTTTTAAGCTTTCCAATTTGTTCGGATTCATCGAATTCCGACAATTCATTCAAAAGTTATGACTGTTTTACTTCAACTTATCGGATATTTCAGATTTTTGCATAAACATTGATTGATTCCATTTCAAGTTCAACTTTCCGATTCGAAAATTTAAGCCAAGCTCAACCATCTAAATAAATTATCATTCCATTAAATTCGAGTATTGTTACCCTTTATCGCTTAAGTATACTCCCGTTCATTTCACTTGTATTAAGCAAATTTTATTTTATCTATTCATATTATGCCATCGTCTATCTTACTCAAGTTCATTTCAACTTATTCATTTCAGTTGTTATTATCTCTTTACTCGGAAAATGAATTCGAATTAAATTTGTTTACTCAATTCCGATACATTTTCTATATATTTCCCATTCAAGTTACATGAAATATTATTCCTCTAACATGCTTATTTACTCGACTCACCCTCTCATGATTGGAATTTAGGAAATGTTCACCCTCGAAATTTTTCCAAAATTAGTTCTCAAATCATCCTATTTAATTTCCTTATTTGATTTACGATTTAATCAACCATAATGGGTAATGACTTTATATTATCACCCACTAAAACAAATACATACATATTTAAACTCATAATATATATTTAATATATTTTTAAAATATAATCGAAAACCATATTGTGTCAAGTCATTCTGTCCGAGCATTTAGAAATTCCTATCGATTATATGGCGTCCCATATATCGACCAGAATCTATAAATATTCAACAGAACAATTAACACAACATAAAATCATTTTATATCCAAAATACAAATACGCTCTCTCATATATTCACTCGAACTCATTCTAGGGCGTTACTAACCCCATCTCTAATGAGTTAATTCCCAAACAGAGCCAAGGTTATCGCTAACCATTGCTCTGATACCAAATTGTAACGACCCAGATTTTTGACCGTTTAAACCGACAATAAACCACACATGTCGACCCAAACGAATCGCCAACCCAGATAGTTATTTGGGGAAAAAGAAGAAAAAGAAGAAAGGAAGAAAAACAATCACAGAACCTCACAGCGGAAGGACAACATATAATAAACAAATAATATTCCAAAACATTTAAACATATACATTTGAGTTACAATATTCAAATCAATCAGAGTTATACACTTACATACACATAATGCAGCGGAAATAGAATGTAGTGGATACATGTATATCAAACTCCGTCTTCGATCTCCAAGGCAAGACAATCATCATTAACTGCAACATCTGCTGACCCGAGCGTATTGCATAAAAATAAAACACAACAAACACTCGAATCAGCACTAAATCATCTCATATTAGTCAAATTAAAATACAGAATAATATCGGTGTCAAGGTGCAGTAACTCAAGAGATGTTACGGGATTTTTCCATCTCTCAAGGATCCGTTAAACTAATACATACATAGTATAATACGCTATTACAATAGTGTTTATTCAGTAAAGTATAATTATCGAAAATAGCGTAAGCGGGATTACCATGTTACCCTTACGCCGTTTATACCATTGCCGTACAGTTTGCATATAACACACCAGTACGTCGGTGGATAGGGATGCGCCGTGATACGACAACGTTAAATCAAAATCGTAGGGGCTCGATCAGGATAATATGACAAGGCACTGAGGAATACCCCGGTAGGATTCTACCGAATTCGCGGGCCCCAGGCCGGTGGTAACGCATAGCCGCAACTACCGCCCACCTCGAACGACATTCCCATATTCAAAGGTGCACCCAAATCGATCATAATAGTAATAGAGATGGTTTCGAAGGAGTGCGTTCGATCAGAGATGCGATCTCATTAACCCGGGTATGGCTCCTGTTTTAGTCATTTCAATTATGACCCGAAGGTCAAGTCTAATCCATCATCGTTCTCTTTCTTCAAATCCAGTAATCGCCTCCATACCATCCTACTCCGGTTCTGGAACTTCCACCGCGTACACAGTTGTCAAAGTGGTATCGACACTGACAGAGAGTATGCCTTATGTCGACTCCGGTCTCCTTAACAACCGAACGTTTACATTTTTCACATCGGTCGGTTCTTTTACATTTCACAAAAGTTCGCTTTCATATCAAAATATTGGATTTTAATTCGAGGTCATTTTATATTCAAAAGAATATAATTTTCATATCAAAATAATTTCGATCATTCCCAAACCGATTATATTCCAAACCAGGATTTATGACCATATCATTATGTTATATTCATATATAATATTTCAAATCTATATATATATATACATATATTCATACAGAATATACTTTATTCCAAACGATTTCAATTATTCCAAATCAAATTACATTTGAACTCATTCATATTCAATAATGTATATATTTCCATATCTATTCATTTCAAATTCTTAGAATCCCATTCATATTCACGTAGAATAAACTCCACCCTTTTCGTATAAAATCGATTTAAAATCAATTCATATTCAAAAAGAATATAACAGTCTCTCGACTCCATTTGAACCAACGATCTAAACCCAACCACTTTCCATTCGGAAGGAGAATAAAATTTAAAATAAATACTTATAAATATACCATATACATATAAACTTTTTACTGATAAAATTTATTAGATTATACTACGGTAAGTCAAATTTCTATATATATATAAATCAAGATTTTTTTTTTTATATAATTTATAAATAATAATGTATAAGAAATTCTATTAAAATAAGATAGATATATAGTCATAATAAAATTAAATAAAATAAGATAAATTATAATAAAATAGAATTTAAACTTTAAATTATTTCTCCTTCCAAATTTCAGCACTCGAATCTAAAACCCAACCTCAAATGGAGTTACATCATTTCAAGGTCTCATTTCAAGCTCCCTTCGACCATTTTACGTTTCGAGAATTCAAACCATACTCGTATATAGTTTAAAACAATTCAAATATTCACGATTTCTTTTATTCCAAAATTTTAAATTTAAAAGAATTATTTACATTCGATCCCAACCATTGGAATAAATCCTAAATTATAGTTAAATCCAATTTTCAAATTTCCCAAATTTGCTAGGAAATTTCTTAACCATTTCAATATCATCGAGAATTCATATTTAAAGAAAATAATAATAATTTATCGAAAACCGATACATTTCCTTTAAACGAAATTTTACATCGAATATATTTCAAATAATTTCTCAAATCATTTAACCAACCGATGTCCGTATAAAATTTGCTATCCTATGGCCAAGTGGTTTAAATTAAAATTCTCGATATTCAGGGATGGATCTATCATTTCAATCCAAATCAGGGTCACAGAGATTTATCATTTCACTCTGCGTTCTTAATTCATTTTATCGATAAATCCCGGGTTTATTCGATGCCCGCAACATCAAGGTAAAATGGGACTTATCGTCAAATGTGGGCACACAACATACATGCACTGAATTAATTAGTATTACGGATAATATCAATTCAGAATCATATCAACCAGGGCAACCATCACAACATTTCATTCAACAGTAAAAGGAATCATCTTATCGATTAACAAACGTCAGGGTTTCAATTGGAAATTTAAAATAAATTTAAATAACAAATTATCGATTATCATTGCATGTTAACACTTGCATGTCAAATTTAAATCAATCATCCATCGAACAACAAAACCATGTAACCAAATTCACTTCATAATTTAATTCAATAAATATGGGAATAATTCAGTATTTCGTGAGCGAATAAACACTCACCTTTGGGTTACAATTTGAATCGAACGTCCCGAAAAGGCCCAAAATTTGACAGTCTCCAATGGCAGTGAAATTACTGTCAAAACGTCCGCAACTCCGCCACGATCCCAACGCAACAAACCGTTCGTAAATCCGAGTTAATACGAAGAAGTTATTAGTGTTTTATCCTTTGAATTCGATATATATATAAATAAATTAAAAACTCTCTCACCCACTAGAAGAATGCCACGTCAGCCGGCCCCAACCTTCTTCCCGCTTGCTCCAGCTACAGTACCTCGCAGAAAACACCCATCGGCCTCCAAACTTTGACCACCTAGAACTCCGTCCACCGTCCATATCATAACCTCCGGCCACCTGCGCCAGAACCGTACGACCGAGGCGCCTCCAACCATCCAAGTCCGGCGGCCTCCGGTGACCCCATCGGCGAGCTGGGGCAGCAAACACGGATGACCCAAACCGAACAAAAACGGGAAATTCTCTCTCCTCCCTACGAATTACAACATGCGACCACCACCAACGAGATCCCCAGGTCATCCTCTTCCAAACCCATATCGCCATTTCTCCGATTAACAAGCAAATCGAAAAGCCCTAATTCAAACCCTAGGGTTACGAATTTTCTCAGCTTTGACCGCGATTTCTGGCGAATCCGTCCACTGCATGTCGAAACGAACTGCAGACCTGTGTTCTACTCATCGAGAGCTTCGATTTGATATATAATTTGCTATAGTTTGGAGAGATTTTATTTTTGGAGTTTGAATTTTATTTTCTAGGGTTTTAAAAATATATTTCAGCCATGAAAATAGAGTTTTGATGAGGGAGGTGAATGTATAGTGTTAATGGGCTGATATGGTGTTGAATGGGTTTATATATATATAAATATCAGGTCCAGACTGGTTAACACACACACTGTTATCGCATATCAATTCGAACGTACATTTTACAATACCGGGGCCATAAACTGACTTCGAAAAATCTGGAAAAATTATTTCTGTCTTTGTTTTGACGATACGGTCCCAACAAAATTGATTTCGTTGAATTTCGAGACCGTTGGAAAAATGGCCTTTTTCGGGTCGATCCAATTTAACTGTCAACTAGTAAAACGCGTTTTCTCTTACCACGCTCCCATATTAATTCGAAAAATTCTGAAAATTGAAACCTAGCAAAAATTCGACATTCCGGATCCAACAGAAGTGGTTTCGTCGAAAACAGAGGTCGTTTGAAAAATGGCTATTTTACAGGTCCTTATATATTCTATAGCGACTATTCTGAATCTTCATTTGATCATAACTTTTGACTTCCGTTACGGAATTTCGATTTTTCAAATTCGTTGGAAAGATATTATCAAACAGATTCAAATATTTCTTGTTTCGCTAAAATCCGATTTATTTTGAATCCTGTGCAGTCGATTGAACTTTGAAATCAAATTTTCAAACTGCAGGGCTATATAAATAATTATATAAATTCCATAGCGACTATTTTCAAATTTCAACTGGCCGTAACTTTCAAATCACACTATGAAATTCCAGTTTTTCACATTCGTTGAGGAGATATCGTCAAACAGAGTTATATTTTTCTGGGTCGTCCCAATTCTGATTTAAAACGAATTTTATACATTCAATTGAAATTTAAAATCGAATTTTCAAACTGCCACGCCATTTCAGGCTCGTTATATAATTAAAATAAATTTATTCGTTTTTACTTCGATTAAAATAATTTTTCCGTCGTTATTATTTAAAATAAATCGCTTTAAATATTCAAAATCTATAAATTAACCAAAACGACATTTTCAAATTGGTTCGGAATTTCAGGTCGTTACAAATTATGTCCAAATCAAATTTGGAAAAGGTCGCTGTAAGTGCAGTTCGATGGCCGTTGATGGAATTCGACTGTACGGGCCTTGATAAAATTATTAAAAATAATAATATTTGGTGTAAAATCATAAGAAAATATTTGTGAAGAATTGGTATTAAAAATTCCAAATTTGAAAAGATAAAAATAGATTTTTATCAAAATGAACTATTTTTGAACTAGAATAATAATTTATTTATTTTTAAATAAATAAATTGGATTTGAAAGGGTTTTAAAAGTAACCAGAAGTTTCAATAATTGAATTGGAATGGAGTGTGATTTTGGGTTTATAGTGAACCGTGTTTTAAATGACATTGGTTCTTTAACCCAGTTAAAGACAGGATATGATTTCCCAAGTTAAACAATCATTGATATTGATTTTTGGGAAGATTAAAACCAAGTGGAGTTTTAATGAATCTTTAATTAGATTGAAATGATCGAGAATGGAGTATCACCAGTTTTGCTCCAAGCGATAGTTAAATCTTTAATTAGATTTGAACTGAAATGGTAATTGAATTTACCGATAACACTGTGGTGTTAGATATGAAGTATTACCAGTTTTACTTCATGGGATGAATAGGTTGGGATTGGGAAATAAAATAAATGATTACTTCGGTGTGGTTCGCTAATCCCGACTAGTTTGAATTGATATTCAAAAGAAGGTTAAAGAATAAATTTAAAGAATTTATCTTTGACAAAATTAATGGGAACTTTTCCCAAAGTGTAAGAATATTTGAATAAAGGAATATTCTGAATTGGAATGAGGCGTATGTTGTGTTTTTGTAACACTTGTTTATTATATACGCGAGTTATTCAGAAAGACCGGGTTTATCCCATTCTGAATAACTGATTCGACATGGAGTTGAGGATGAAGACGGTGGTTGAAGACAGGAGGTCTTCACATAGTTTGGGTGATTACTGATGATATTGATGGGGCTGTACACCCAAGAGGGAATCAGTTGGTGATCGTCCAGACGTACTTGGAGATCGATGGATGTGCGAGGTACAAGGTGCCTCCGATTTTGTTCAGACCCAGAACGTACTTGTAAATGGACTGTGTGTCTAACATTGGATTTTATTCTGTGACATTGATTTCTATTAAATATATATCTGTTTGGCGGCGGAGAATTTATTCTCTTGCTTAACGCCCTTCTCTGAGACGTACGACCTCATGGGTTATATATTGATGGATATCAATCGCATGGAGTGAATTGCCTGTGTGGCATGCCTAAGTGGCATAGCTTTGTTTAGCATTTATTCGCGAGCCTCACACCGCGTTTGTGAACCAAAAACGGGAGAGGACCTCAGGGAGGGCATGCGTTTCCTTCTAGCTAGGGTGGTGTCAGTGACCTACCAGCCCTGACATTTATATTATTTTCACATGTGTGGTTATTGCTGTTGCGAGGCGCCTCGAATATATCAGTGACCGTATGGAGCCGATGGAGTCATTTGGCTCATTTACGCCCCAAAGAGCAGGGAAACGTAGTGTTTGGGCATTTTAATCCACATCGTGGACCAACCCTGACGCTCCTAGGGTCGATGCGTTTTGTCCCTGAGACATGGGCTAGATTGTCTCGAATTCGGTAAGGACAATCCCTTGCCTTGGTTCACAGCCAACTTCCAATACGTGATATTTGCGGTTTTAATTATAGAGCCTAGTATTGGCGACATGATATATGGTACCCATGCCGTCTATGATTAATACTTATGATTGAAATTGTTTTGACACTATACACTTATAGTAATAATAAAAGATGAAATTTAGTGTATCAAGCATTCTTTGGCTATTATAAGGTAAAAACCTATCCTCTGGCTTGTGTTGCATTGTGTGATGGGACCTGGGTCTTATAATAGCTTCATTGTTCTTTATTTAGCATTGCGCTGTTGTTTTATGCACTGGTATTCTTGGGAGGAAACCGGCTCCATGTTATACGGCTTGGTCCCTAGATTTACCTAACTTTAAAATAAAGATTAATAATTGTTTTAGTTCTCACACCAGTCACATGACTGACCTGGAGTTTATTGTTTTAACCTAAACTCTGGGTGCCCCTATTTTCCACACGGGCAGCTAGTAGTTTTGGTTTTGCAGATTTATATTCACAGGAACCTGGTTTACAGCTGGAATGATATCCGGAAAGCTCTGTATCCGTATATATCTTTCAATTGTGTATTGTATTATTTTTCCGTTGCGTTAATGTATTTAAATCCCTGATAATTTATGATGTGTAATATTTATTCATACTCTGTATATTCTTGTATTCTGATGGAATTGTTGTAATTAAAAATGAAACATTCTTCTGTTTGCATTCCGATGTGGCTTGTACTCAAAGCAATCCGGGCTTTTTCTTCTCTTCGGAGATCAGGAAATTCCCAATTGTTACACTTAGGTATTAAGTAACCAGTACTGTGCAAGGTACATTAGTTTTAATGGCGATTTGATGTTTATTTAATGCGATTTGATATAAAGAGATTTTTATTACTTTTAAACAGATTCTGATTCGAACTTTGATTTGGTTTTAACCTTATCCATTAAAATATCTCAGGATTCATACACGAACCGCTATTTTAATGTATTGATCGACGTTTTAATATTATTCCGTTATCCTGAACTGGACCGAATATATTTTGGTATTTAATTTGAACATATATATATATATATATATACATAATAACTATATTAAATTGATATAATATAAATTAAATTCAAAACAATTCTTCCTTGAAAATAAATTAATATTATCGTCAATTCTATTCAAATAGAATTTATACTGGTTCATTGTCTTGGTTTATTTTTAAATTCTGGATTCAATTATATTTTTAAATTCAAATAAAATTCATTTTTATCATTTGAATTATTTATCTCCGTTTTAAATTCGAATTGAATTATTTGAACTTCTCATATTTCGATAATTATATATATTCGAAATAAATTGTATTTCTATTATAAAATCTATAACACAATATATATATTAATTTATACTGTCCACTTAATATTTAAAACCATATTAAATATTTAGAATAAATCGTCCATAAATCTGGGTCGTTACACATAAGATCGACATCAAAGGGAGTCAATTTTTCTCCTCATTACAAGAGCTTTAACTGACTTAGGAATTCCCTTATTTCTTTTATCTTTCACAAATTGCGTCTCATAATTAGGGTTGTCTTTGGTGTATCATGGATGGTTATTGATTTTCATAAGTTGTTCTGACTCAATTTCCTCTAAGTTTGTATTCAGGTTTTGTAAATCTTCAGTTGTTGCAGGGTTATCCACCTCTGATGTTGTACCCTCTGAGTCCACTTGCTTCTGTTAGACCATCTAGTGTAGGGATGATTCCAAACTTGAACACTCGCCAAGGGTCTACTTGTTCTCAAACTAAGGAGTTTTTGCATCTTGTTAGTACTAGGTTGAATTAGTAATGCTATAGTGTTTACATGGATAGTTGTATATTTTGGGTCTGTTTGTGAAACAATAGTGTTTGCTCCCTTTATGTTATGGCTGCTGTTACTTTTTGCAGGATTAGGGAGATGACAAACTCTGTTACATCTTATGTTATATTTTAGTCTAATGTAGCTTATGGTTGGTTTGCTTCTGTTGATTGTGTTTTGTTTTTTACTTGCTATTGCTACTAATATCGGGTAACCAAAACACTTACACTCATTGCATACAGAGGGTATAAACTCATATTCAACTTCTTAAAAATATGTACGACTTACAACACCTTTATCTCTTAATGAATTAGGGAATTTCGCATCTGCCTTGACCTCAATTAGGACTCTAGCAAAATTAAGTCACTTAACATGTCTAGTGATGTCATCGATGTCTATTGGCTTTTCAATAAGACTTTTCAGTTTACTAATGCCTCTTGCATTTCGTAAGGCAAGATGGAGTTATGTTCATATGAACCCAAAATGGATAGGTTACTAGCTTATCTCTTTCGAATCGGAAGTTAGCATTCCTCTTTTCATGAAAATGAGGCCACTATCCAGAAACCAAGGTCACCCTGATAATCTTCTCCGGTCTTTAGCTTATTCAAAATTAACTAGGTATAAACCATTATCATGGGAGAAAATTTTACAAGTACCTTTTGGCTTCCATTCACGCTTAATGAACACATTAAAATGAACACATTAAAGTGAACACATTAAAATGAACACATTAAAATGAACATAGTATGGGTGTTTACATGCCATTTAGATATACATGGAGTTATTACATATTTTTTTATTCTTTATAGTCAATGATATCGATTTTTCCCAAAAAAACCTTCAAAATCGAGTTTAGCCTATGAGAATCCATGCCTTCTTTGATTCCAACTTTATTTCCTAATACATCCACCCATGAGCGGGGGCCAACAACACTTTTGAAGTTCATTTGGGTTGTTTTTGTTTTGGATTGAGTCGAAACCCTAGTCTATGGTCGTTGATTGTTCACATCTAACACTTCTTTCTGCTTTCCTTTATGTTCAAACTCCTGCCACACACTCTATCATCAACGTCCACCGAGAAGGTATGAGTTAGAGTTGAATTAGCTATTGGATTCGCCTGGCGTGAAGATGCCTGATTCAAAGAGATTATATGGTAGGTTGAATAAGTATTTTTATATGTTCATACATACATATACATATACATGTACATATATATATATATATATCTACACACACAAACATACATATATACATATATTTATATATACACACATATACATACATTTATATACATGTACATATTTTCCTTGAAAGAGATACATGTGTGTGTGTGTGTATGTATGTACATACACAAACACACACGCACACACACTCACACACACACACACACATATATGTATATACATATATATGTGTGTGTGTGTGTATATGTATATAATACAAAAGTGGATAAGCAGAAACAACCTAATATGAAGTACAAACCAATGAAATATATTACAAACATGAATAAAATAAGAAAATAATCAGAGAAAACTAATATCTAATTGAAACAACTAAATAAAGCTAAGAATAATATCCACCAACCGGAAAAACTAACAGCTAAAAGCTATAAGTATAAATACACAAACATACAATTATATACCCAAACGAATTAATTAGAAAACAATAGTAGTTATAGAAAAATTAATAACGGATAAAAAATCAAAAAGAGAACAAATCAATATTATATAATAAACAAGACAAAAATAGAGAGAAGCCTTGCTAAAGTCGTAAAACAAGTGAAAAATTAGAAGATAACACAGTTAAAGCATTATTATTAAGGTTATTATTATGATTCATTTTATGATTTAAAAACTTAATAAAAATAATAATAATGTTAAGGAACTTTTTTATAAAAATCTCTTTTGTTGAGTTTGTAACTAGGATTCGAAATTTAATTAAAATGAAATAAAGAAATTGTATAAGTTAAATTATTACTGTAACTATTAAAAACACATAGATTACATTCAAACTAAATGAATCAACAAATTGTTATGATAATAATGTCTAATAAATATCCATTATTAATTTTATAAAAAAATTTAAAATTATTTTAGTATATTTCGCAATTAAAATGTCTAAAATTTAAATTAAAACAACAATTTTTTAGGATATTCTTCAAAATAAATTTAGTTATATTACAACTAGGATATAAATAATGGATATTTTTTAGACTACTGTTACAAAAATAACATTTCTTATTTTTAGAAATGCAATAGTATTCAGTTTTCTATGTAATATTAACCACATATGAATTTTAGTTTTAGAAGGATCATTAACTTTGTAGAGATATCTAATATTTTCAGTTTAACACTCGAAAAATTAAAAAAACTATAGAAGGAATGAGAAGTATGGTTTTTTGCTTTTATCCCAGCCCATATATTAATATCTTTCCCATTATCAATATTTCAAAAAAAAACTATTTTGGTATATAATAAAACCAATTCCTTCAAGGCAATACCCTTTGACATATGATTAGAAGTAAAATTCTGATAAAAACAACAAATAAATATTAAGGATTAATATATTTTTGGAGTTGCAGATATCATATAATTCCTTGAATTTAACTCTGAGTGGAATAGTAAAAATACAATTATCATCCCAAAATTAAGTGTTATTACCAGAATGAACAATAAAATTAATAATGAATTATAACCATCAAAATCTAACCTAATAGATTTTTTAGAAATGAGACAACTCATTATCATTATCTATAGTAATGTGATTCAAATTGTATGAATCAACATATCATGGATTAGAGATTAATGTATTCCACAATAAATTTTAGTAAAGATAAATTTAGGTTATGAAAATTAATTATGCCTTAAACCCCCATCATTTTCTGAGTTACAACCTATTTTCTAGTTAACAAGCCATTTAAAACTACTAAAGGGATTATCTTTGCACCGTATTAAATTAAAACTATATTTTGTGTGTATGTATATTAAGTATATTTACCAATAACAAATCATTACATAATTATTTTAATTTGAAACATGAAACCAAAGCTTTAATTTAAAATTGAGGTTTTATATTAGTAACCATGAAATTGATGTTTTATGATACTATAAACATACAAGTAAGTATATATGTATGTAGGCCCATTATAATAATTCAAAATTATAGTTATTAGACTTTAAATATGGTAAAGTCTATTTGAACACAAAAAATAAACATAAGTGGGGAGACATAAACCATCAGGTTGCCCCCTGATTCCCATCTGTCACATAAAGACAAAATATCCAATACATTGGATTTTTTCTTCCATTTTGTGTCTAGCCTTGTGTTTAAATAGACGCTCCCTTTAAATATCTACTTAATTTTTAATCATAGGATTTTTGAAATTTCATACCATGAACTCAATTTTACTAATCATTTAAATATTGGAGTTTGTGGATTATATATTAACTTAACGGATTTAATAATCTCATTTAATGATCATTAATTGATTAATAACGATTATAAATCCAATTTACAAATTTATTTACAATAATAAATTATTTGGATTTGCATCGATAATTGAATTGGAAATTATAAAATAATGTTAAAATATGGAAAGTAGGATTACTAGGAACGGTCGAGTGAAGTTCGTACTCATGCCCCAGGTTTCGGTAAGGCTAAGTTGATGTACATTGGGAATTCACTCTTTATACTCTCTTGTCTAACTCTGGGTTTGCATATCATATGTCAAGTCCTTATCTTTTATACTCTCCTGTCGTCGTTCAGGTTAGAGCTATAGCTTAAGCGATCTTAAGTCCTGGTGTGTCTATCACACTTACCTATTATTTTATACTCTTTCCCAAGTCATCGAGTGTTAGAGTTAATCACGGGAATGGTCAAACCATATTTACTTTGGCTTCATTCCTTTACCTTTAGTCTTAAGTGAGGATCACCACTCTAACGGTCGGGTCATGCTCAAGTTCGATTAATTGTTTCCTGTCAAGTCTCAGGACCGAGTTTGTGAAGTGTTTGGGGCAGTCAGTCGATGTATGGCTATTCCTAGTTCATGTGCCCCTTTCTCATCTAATCGTGCGCAGGGAAACACCAATGGGTAGTCACTTACACCCTTTGCTTCGACTCAGCATTAGTTGGTCGAATCACAACATTTAGCCCAGAAATAACGAAAAGTCATAGAGCATGGGGAAGGACTAAGAGTTTTTATTAATGGCTAAAGAAGAATTGGTGAGTCCAACCTTATTACATTATTCAAAAGCAAAAAATTATTTGCAAAAATAACTAGAAATAAAAGCTTAAGTAAAATTATGCTGAAGATGCTTGACATTTTATGCACTTGGTAGTCAATCACCATCAACGGTCATTAACCTGAAAGCTATGATTTCAAGTCTCTATTGAATGATGTAGGTTCTTCCAACTTTGGACTCATATGGACAATGCCAGGGAAGACACATTTCAGGATGAGGTTACCAAGTTCGATGCTTCTAGGTTGAACATTTGTGTCATAGTATCCGACGAACCGATGTCGATGTACAACAACTCGCAAATTGGTCTCCTCTCTCTTTTCATCAATCATGTCGAGAGACTCTAGGATGAGATCTTTATTAATCAGAGGATCATAGTAAGTTGCTCAGTGAGAGGGGACTTCGAGCTCGATTGGTATGACTTCTTCAGAGCCATAAACTAGTGTGAATGGAGTATGGTCAGTCACTGACTTGTGAGTCATTTGAGATGTGAAAAAGGCTAATTATAGCTTATCGATCCACAGGCCTCTAGCCTTTTCTAATCGCTTCTTCAGGATGGATTTAATGATCTTGTTCACTGCTTCTACCCGTCCATTTTATTGTGGGTGAGTGACTACCATGTATCGTTTCTCGATAAGGTAACACCAACGAAAATCTTTGAATTTTGTTCTATCGTACTAGGTCCTACTATCAGTTATGATACTCATAGGAAGTCTAAATCGACAGACAATGTTTGTGACGATGAAGTTAATCATCCGCTTAATCAATATTATTATCAGTGGTTCAGCTTTGGCCCATTCAGTAAAATAGTTCATTGCCACAATTGCATACTTTTCTCTGCCTTTAGAGATTGGGAGGTTACCGATGATGTCTATTCCCTACACCGTAAAAAGTTAGGGACTAACCATTTGGGGGAACTGAGTAAGAAGAACTCTTAGAATTTGGAAAACCTTTGGCATCTATTGCAGCATCGTGAATAATTCATCATATCTCCATTAACAATAGGCGAGAAATAGACGTATCAAAGTATCTTCTTTGCCAAATTCTACCCCAATGCGGTTGCGGAACTCGCCTTCATGCACTTCTCGCAGTACATGCTTGGCGTCATCGTGAGCTACGCACTGAAGTGGAGGGACGGAGAACCCTTTTCTATATAGTGTGTCTTTCTGAATGATATATCTCATCACGTGATATAGGAGGGCACACTTTTCGCTTTTTCACTCGGATATGGCTTTGTATAAAAGGAAGTCTTTTATAGTAGTCATCCACGATTCCCTTTCAGACTCGACAGTCAGCGTTCAGTCAACTTGCATCCAATTTATGCTCAGTGCTAAATGTCTCAACTGGAACCAACCCTATTTGCTTTGGGTTCTCTGAGCTAGCTGTAATAACCCGGAAATCCGAGCCAATTTAATTTTTTTTATTTTAGCGAATTTTGATTATTCAAAATGAATTATTTTAAATAATAACGGCGAGAAATTTATTTTGAATAGAATTCGAATGTATATATTCGTTTGAATCGGCGATAGGATATAAAAATTTATTTATAATTATAAAAGGAATAGAAAATGGAGCGGTAGTTTGATAATTCGATTTCAAAATTCAAATGAATGTACCGGGTGCAAAATAAACCGGATTTTAGTGAAACCAAAAATATGTGAATCTATTTGTGAATATCTTTCAAACGAATCCGGAAAATTGAAATTTCATAGCGGGAATCAAAAGATATGTCCAGTTGAAAAATCAGAATAGTCGCTATGGAATTCTGGCCCTTAAAAATAGGAATTTTGCAAACGACCTCGGTTTTCGACGAAACCACTTTTGTTGGATCCGTGATGTCTAGTTATTGCTAGGTTTCAAAATTCGTAATTTTTTGAATCAATATGTGAGCGTGGCAAAGGAAAACGCGTTTGACCAGTTTCAGTTGATTTTAATCGACTGGAAAATGGCCATTTTTCAAATGATCTCAGAATTCGAAGAAATTAGTTTTGTTAGGACCGTATCGTCAATACGAAGCTAGAAACTATTTTTTGGGAATTTTTCTAGTTAGTATGTGGCCCCGGTAAATTGAAATGTGCGTTCAAATTCAGTACATAGAGTTATATTTTGATTTTGATGAAAACTGATTGAAACGATCGAATCAGCTTACGATATATATCCCATTGTGTTCAGAATGGGGGTAATTAGCTACGGACGACAGGCAGTGAGTCTCATTTCGAGGTTGAAATAAAAAGTTGCTTTTTGAAATTAATTAAAAGAAAAAATAATAATATATATTATTATATACCCCGCACTCCCTCTCTTCCCCCATTATCTACCACTCCAGATCGAACAAAACAAATGAAAAAAAAAGAAGAAATCGATCAGCGGAGTCGTCGCTCCACCAAGCAACGTGTCGCGCCGCCCTAGGCCGCCGCCGATCTCCCCTGGCGCGCCTCCCCTCCTTCTTCCCCTCCTCCTCCTCTCTCTTTCCTCCTTCTCCTGATGCCCCTCCTCCCTCCACCTTCAGTCACTCCCAAAAGCCCTAAGCCTCTTCAAATCGCAACCCCCAAACGTTGTTGGCCCCGCCTCCGACTGCCACCACCGGCGCCAGTAAACCCCATCACCCCCACGTGCTATCTCCTCCGGTTGCGACCCCTTGGCACCAGCGAGCAAACCCCTTCCCCCTCTTCTAAAATCTAGGTGTAAGTTCTTCTCTTTTCTTCGGTTTTTATTTCATATAAAATCTACGATTTTTAATTCTATAATGTTGCTTTAAATTCAGTTTTTTCTATGCAGTTTTTTTATGAGAAAAGGTCAAAGTTTTAATATAGGAAGTTCATATTTTTATGGTGATAAAGTTTAGATCTTTATAAGGAAAAAACAAAATATAATTTTTATAAGGTAGAAGTATTAAAAATATGATTTTTATATAATAGAAAATATAAAAATACTATCTTCATATATGTAGCGAAATAAAAATCTGATTTTTCTTATATATATGTTGAAATAAAAATGTGATTTTTATAGCGATGTAATAAAAATTCGATCTTTATATGTGAAGTAAAATAAAGATACGATTTTTATTTATTGAATGAAGCGATAAAAATATAATTTTTATTATAAACAGCAGGACAAGGACTGCATTAGAATTTCAGACAGATTCGGATGGTTCAGCAGTTCAAAAGTAAAGCACGGCGAAGTGGAACCCTCGGTGAGAACTCCTCACCTTTAATTTAAATTTCTAGTTAAAAATATATACTAGGATGCAGACGGTGTTTAGTAGCACCCGACACCCATCGTCCTCAGACCATGGACGGCTTGTATGCTTGTTTGATTTGGATGTGTAGTAGATTGTGTGATGAGATGTGAAATGAAATAAAATATTTTATAGTGGAAAATATTTTATAGTTAAAATAGAATTTTTAACGTGTATTTAAAATGAAATAAATATAAACAAATTGGACGATTTGTTTATGTACACACATTTGACTGATATTGATTGGGACGATAAATTTTACACATCGCCCAACTGCACAAATAAAATCTGTGTTTGATTGTTCGAAACCCCACACGGGTATTGGGATGATATATGACATACACTAATCCCAATAATTAACTGTATGTCGATCGATTGATTGACAGACTGTTATAGGCGTTAAATATTTATATTTGATGCTTATACAGTGTAGAACGCACTTTGGATGATGGTTGATGATTTATCGTTGCTGTTATATACGTGTGGTAGAAAATCCATATAATTAACATTATATGGTAATTGATTGGGCCTCATTCCAGTTTTGAAATAGAATATTTGAAAAAGAAATATTTGAAAAAGAAATATTTGAAATAGAATATTTGAAAATAGAAATATATGAAGCCGTGTTGATTAGATTGACGCCATTTTGACGTGAACGATATTTATATCGATTTTATTCATTTTACAATGAATATCGAAAGTGATTTCAAAATCTGATATTTTGAAATGAATTGAAATTAGAATTAAATTGAACTGAAACGAATTAGAATTCGAACTGAATTGAAATTGAATAGAAATGAATTCGAATTGAAATCGAAATTGAATTGAAAACAAACTGAAATTGAATTAAAAATCGATTTGAAATGAATTTAAAACGAATTTATAAGAAAAAATTCAATTTTGATTTGAATTTGAAATGAAGTTGAAATCATTTTGAAAACGAATTTAAAACGATTTATATAATACGTTTTCAAAGGAAATCGACGAAGTATATATTATATATATATAATATAGTGGCCTGAATAGAACGCGCCGCGCTGCGGTAGTTTGTGAATTTCGACCATTGACTTCGAATGGATATTGTGGGAGATCCGACCGTCGGATTCTCCTAAAACCAGAACCGTTGGCTTCGTATCGAAAAAAGCTTTCTAACGAATATTAGAAATTAGAAATCTAACGGTTGGATTTGGAATTATGTCCAAATCAAATTTGGAAAAGGTCGTTGTAAGTGCAGTTCGATGGCCATTGATGGAAATCGACTGTATGGGCCTTGATAAAATTATTAAAAATAGTAATAATTTGTGTAAAATCATAAGAAATGATTTGGGAAGAGTTGGGATGAAAAACTCCATATTTGAAAAGATAAAAAATAGATTTTTATCAAAATGAACTAGTTTTGGATTAGAATTATAATTCTATTTATTTTTTAATAAATAAATTGAATTTGAAAAGGGGTTTTAAAAGTAATTAGAATTTCCAATAATTGAATTGGAATGGATTTGAATCGAAATTGTCTTTGGAATATTTCGATGTTGGATTTTGTGATTATACAGATAGCGTTATGGAAATTTGAAAGATATATTTATATCGTTACTTCCCATACGATATTTGTTGATTTCAGAATTTGATATTGAATATAAGCCGATATATTTTCTATTAAGAGCCTTGTATTTAATGTCAAATGTGATTTGGGTTTGTCGTGAATGGTGTCTTCATTAACACTGTTCTTAAGCCCACTGGAGAAAAAGATTAAATCTTTTTATTTAGATTTAATGAAGTGTACCAATTAAATAATATTTAATTGGAATTGAATTGGTATTGACTTTTGGGTTTATCGCGAATAGTGTTTTAAATAACACTTGTTCTTTAAGCCGATAATTAATGGAATGTGATTTTGGGTTGTCGTGAACGATATCTTCAATAATACTGTTCTTAGACCCAAAGAAGTTAAGAAAATTAGAAACTAACTGGAGATTAGTTAAGTTGAATGGTTTCTGGGGTATTGATCTGATGTTGGTTTCGACCTTAGGGGTTAATACTTAGGGAATTGCTCACTTGCTAATTTACGGTTAGGGACTGATTGAAATGTGATGTGATTTTGGGGTTTATCGTGAACCGTGTTTTAAATGACACTGATTCTTTACCCCAGTCACGGATTAAAACTAAGTGGAATTTTAATGAATCTTTAATTAGATTGAAAAGATCGAGAATGGAGTATCACCAGTTTTACTCCAAGCGATAGTAAAATCTTTAATTAGATTTGAACGTGAAATGGTAATTGAATTTACCGATAAAACCGTGGTGTTAGATATGAAGTATTACCAGTTTTACTTCATGGGATAAATATGTTGGGATTGGGAAATTAAAACAAATGATTACTTCGGTAAGGTTCGCTAATCCCGACTAGTTGGAATTGATATTCAAAAGAAGATTAAAGAATAAATTTAAGGGAATTCATCTTTGATAAAATTAATGGGAACCTTTCCTTAAGAATGTGAAATTTAGAAACTAACTGTAGGTTAGCTAAGCAGAACGATTTCCTGGGTATTGATCTGATGTTGGTTTCGGCCTTCGGGGTTAATATTTGGGGAATTATTCTCTTGTTAATTTACGGTTAGTGATTGATGAATTGGAATGAGGCGTATGTTGTGTTTGTGTAACACAAGTTTATTATATACGCGAGTTATTCAGAAAGACCAGGTTTATCCCATTCTGAATAACTGATTCGACGTGGTGTCGAAGATGAAGACGGTGGTTGAAGACCGGAGGTCTTCACGTCGTTTGGATAATTACTGATGATCTTGATTGGGTCGTACACCCAAGAGGAGGGAATCAGTTGGTGGTCGTCCAGACGTACTTGGAGATCGATGGATATGTGTAACACCCCGAATTTTAGTTAATACTAAAATTCACTAATTACAGGATAAATAATCTCAGATGTGGGAATTGGGGGTAACGGGCTGCGTCATTGCGTTCGTCTCGGAAAAATACGCGAAATAGAGTCCGAGTTTTCGAGAATCGGAGCCCGTATGGCCCGGTTATGGCCCAAAGAAGTTTTCCGAAAATTCAAAGTTAAAAACAGATTTAAAATTCAGTTTTAAAACATAATTGGAGCCAAAAGCGGAGGTGGCGGGAAAGTTCCCGCCTAGCCCCATGTCGACAGGCGTGTCGACAGGGGTGTCGACAGGCCCAGTGGTGTCGACAGCCCTGTCGACAGGGGTGTCGACACAGGGTGTCGGCCCTGTTGATCTGGGTGCACCAGATCTGGTTTTTGGTTGAGTCTTGGGCTGGGTTCTAGAGATTTCCTAAATCTAACGGACCTAATCTAACCTAGGGTTAATCTAAGGGCCTAAAACACTCACCTAATCTATAAATACACCCTAAACCTACCCTAATCCATACTAAAAATAGAAATGATGGCCTCATGCCGCCAAATTAAATCCTAGAAGGAGCCTTCACTAGTTTATGAAGGAAGTTGCAAGCTAATCACTCTCTAATCAATCTCTAATCATCACCATCTTCATATTTAGCAACTAATTCCACTTCATAAGTTTGCTAATCTTGGGTTTGGTGAGTTTCTATCACTTTAACATCAATTGCTAAAGTAAGTAGATTGGGTGTAATGAGACTTATGGTCTTAAATGCGGATTAGTGAGTTTGAATCATTTGTAATGATATGCTACTTTATATGCATAATTAATAAGTGGGTTTATGCATGTTTGATAAGTTGGTTTATGCATGCTTAATAAGTTGGTTTATGCATGTTTAACAAGTGGGTTTATGCATGTTTAATAAGTGGGTTTATGCATATTTAATAAGTGGATTTATGCATGTTTAACAAAGTGAGTTATGCAAGTTCATATGCAAGTTATGTATATGCTTAAATGCAAGTTTAACATGATATGCAAGTTATGCATGCTTATGCAAGTATGTGAATGCTTATGCAAGTATGTGAATGCTTATGCAAGTATGTGAATGCTTATGCAAGTATGTGAATGCTTATGCAAGTTATGTGTATGCTTAAATGCATGTTTAACATGTTATGCAAGTTATGAGAATGCTTATATGCAAGTTCAACATGTTATGCAAGATATGTGTATGATAATATGCAAGCTCATATGCAACATGTTATGCAAATCATGTGTATGATAATATGCAAGTTTGGGTTAAATGTAGTTGGGTTAATATATGCTCATAAATGCAAGTTGACATCCTCTTAACCCATGACAAAGTTATATGCTAAACCCATGATATTTGTGATGGATCTTCCCCTTTATTATGTCATGAAATGAGAACGATTTACGTGGGGAACGATGGGGTTGGTAAATATGTTAATAAAAGTATGATTTTGTATGATTAAGCATACCATAAAAAAATAAATTAACATAAGTGGGAATTTACCTATTGAGTTAGGTCTACCCCATGGGAATTTAACTATTGAGTTAGGTCTACCCATGTTATGAAAACTTGATATTAATTAGGGATAATTAATATGGGGGTGATTAATTAGGTGTAATTAATCGACTAAGACACGAGGTTGGACTCATTTGTAGTGTAAAACTGCCCGGACCCTACCGGCTTAACCAGTTGCTACAATTGTTAGCCCAATGTGAGGGGTCTTAGCCATAAATTAAATACGTGATTAAAGTAAAGACACGAGGTTAGACTCTGTTATGACGTAAGACTGCCTGGACCCTACCGACTTAACCAGGCGGTCATAACAGCCAGTCTAATGTGGGAGGTCTTTATGGGAGATCACGATCTTAATTAATTAAGAAACACTTAACCATAGTAGCATGTAGTGGGACATGAGGGGTTAAGTGGGTGCCTTGGGTGGCATGTGGAAATTTAGTGGTTGCCCTGGGTGGCATGTGGAATCTAGTGGGTTGCCTTGGGTGGCAATAGAAAATACGATTAGAATACTTAACCAAGTGAAACATGTAATTAAACATGATTAAAGGGTTAAGTGGGGGTACACTAGATAAGTGACAAGCTTAGGTGGGTAGCTTGTGGGGGCCCATTTCAACCAGTAACCCATATGTATCTTATTGGGCTCGACCCATGTCGAGGACGGGACATGCGTACTGGGCTTGACTATAAGAGGCCAAAACGGGGTAGCGGTGGCAACGCAAGTCCAACGGGTTTCATATGCGTGTGTGGACCCGGGCTGGTAGGTAAGACGTTGTTGCATCGTGTAGATATAAGCCGTGCACCGCTTGTTGTATCGGGTTGCCACTTTGGGGAGTGATACACCCCACTGTGGGACCAGCACGGGTATCTACGGTACGGAGTCGATCGCTTGGGGAGTAGTGGGGTACACCTAGTGGAGATAGGGGCAGACGGCACCTATGTGGTCAGCTAGGGGTACATGAAACTACTAGTCATATCTTCCTTTTAAGTCCTTGGGTGGGATCAACCTTTAAGTAGAAATGACTGGTGTGGTGCAGTGAAGTAATTATCCTTGGTGGGTAAATGCGTCTGTACAGTTATCTTAGTTTATCCTAAGTCTACCAAGCTGCTTAGTGTAGCCATTCATCCCAAGACATTACCATATGTCAAGTTTATGTCTTCTCTGGTTACTTTAATGATTGTATTGTTAAAGTTATAGGACTCGCTCAGACTTATGTCTGACCCCGTTGTTTTTATCTTTTTCCCAACCCTCAGGTCCTACGGTGGATCCTAGCAGTAGTGGAGCTTGATCGGATTGCTGTTCCAGTCTTCAGGAGCTTGGATAGATGTAAAGCTCCAGTTACCCAGTTATCTTCTCTTTTGTCTTGGCTATTGTATGAGAGAGTGGGATTATGTACTTCTTTATTTTGATGGATATTGTACTTGACTTTTACTGTGGTTTTATGATGTAACCAGACATGTTTATTTCCGCTGTTATGAGATGATGATTTAAATTTCAAGTACTATTTATATCTGTCTTGTTGTAATTTTTCTGTTCTATATTCACTAAAATACTCCACCGATGCTATGGCATTCCCTTAGAGAGTGACCATAGCGGGCGTGGGGTGTTACACGTGGTATCAGAGCAAAGGTTACCGGAACAGATAAAATTTTTAGAAAAATATTTTTATAAAAACATTTTTGGAAGAGATATTTTCAAAAACATGTCTTTAAAGAGAAAAGTTTTTGAAAGAAAAGCATAATCCCCAATAGCCATATCTATATCCTTCGAATTTTCCGTTTTGAATCTTTCCTTTTTCGTTTCAGCATGGCTGAGGATCTTAACTTTCCGGAGGGTGTGACGGTACCAGTATGGTATAGGAAATTGATGGAGGCTAGGGCCACCACTGCAGGTCCAGCAAATATTCCTCCACTAACCGTAGCACCCGATCTTCCTCCTCCCCCTCCTCCTCGCACGGATACTTTTGCTAAGACTTGCAAGGAATTTAAAGCTATGGGAGGAAAACCTTTTCAAGGATCTGAAACTTTTGTGGAGGCTAGGGATTGGCTTAAAGAGGTGGAAGAATTAATAGATATCTTTGAGATGGAAGAAGGAAAGAAAGTCAAGTTAGCTGCTTGGTTAGTGAAAGGAGAGGCCTCATTCTGGTGGGAGGTCACTAATGGAGAACGCCCCGTTGACTCTTGGGCGGATTTTAGGCAAAGATTTGTGGCAAAGTTTCTCTCAAGGGCAGAGGAAAACTTGTATATGGAAAGATTCTTGACTCTAAAGCAAGGAAATCTCTCGGTGAAGGAATATGTCAACAAGTTTAATCAATTGGCAAGGTTTGGCCTAGACATGGTGAATACACCGGAGAAGAAGGCTTTGAGGTTCGTGAAAGGCTTGAATGAACCGATGCATGGGTTGGCTATGACTCATATCCCTATGGGGGCCACCTTTGAGAAGCTAGTTGACATGGCACTCATGCATGAAGAAGAGAAGGGTCCCAATGCTAATAAGGCACCCGAGAATAAGGGAGATCAAAAGAGACCTCAGCAACAACAACAAAACAAAGGTGGGAAAGGCAACGGTGGCAAGGGCAAGAAGAAGAAGTGTTTCAATTGTGGGACACCTGGCCACCTAAGCAAGGATTGTCGCAAGAAGAAGAAGACTGGCTGCTTCCACTGTGGTGAAGCAGGGCATCTAGTGAAAGACTGTCCTAAGAAGGAGCAAAGGACGGGATCTACCTCAGGAGGACAGGTGCAAGCTCTTATGGCACCGAGTCAGGCTAGGGGCAAGTACAGGCTCTCGCGGTTCCACCGATTCAGGAGAGAGGTAGAACTATCTCTGTTGAAAGTTTGGTTTTTCTATTTGATCATCCTGTCCGTACATTGTTTGATTCAGGCGCATCGCATTCGTTTATCTCATCCTCATTAGTTGAGTCACTGCACTTAGACACCAGTCTGGTAGATGATCCCTTGGTTGTTTCAAACCCAATTGGGGGCTCCACTTATTTGTCCATGATATGTTTGGGTTTGAAGATTTCTATACTTAGCATTGAGTTTAGATGTGATGCTTTTGTGTTGGGCTTCACGGGCTATGGGTTGATTTTGGGCATGGACTGGTTATCCAGTAATGGTGCCGTTCTTGATTGCGAAAGGAGAGTTGTTAGGCTCATGACCCGCTTAGGTAACACTCTCGAGATTTCTTGTAATCCCATGGATTCTGTTATGCTAAGTTATCTTGAATCGCTTGACGCTTCAGTCAAGAGTTTGCAATCTGTTAGAGTGGTCCGGGAATATCCGGATGTGTTTGAGGAGGTGAAGGGCTTACCTCCGAAGCGGGAGATTGACTTCCGAATATATCTGGTGGATAATGCTAAACCTGTATCTTTACCAGTGCGCCACATGGCTCCTCGTGAGAGGAGGGAACTCCATAAGCAAGTAGGGGAGTTGCTTGAGAAGGGGTTCATAAGAAGAAGTATATCGGAGTGGGGTGCTCCAGTAGTATTTGCCACAAAGGCGGATGGGTCCCTCAGACTTTGTGTAGACTATAGAGAACTCAACAAGCTCACAAAGAAGAATAGACACCCATTGCCGAGGATTGATGATCTTTTCGATCAGTTGGTTGGCGCTTCAGTATTTTCTCAGTTGGACTTAGCCACGGGGTTTCATCAGTTGAGAGTGGCTGAGGATAGCATAGACAAGACTGCCTTTAGAACTCCGGATGGGTTCTATGAGTGGCTGGTGATGCCATTTGGGTTGACGAACGCCCCTGCATACTTTGTTGATTTGATGAGTAGGGTGTTCAGGGAGTTCCTTAATAAATTTGTGGTGGTCTTTGTGGATGATATCTTAGTATTTTCTAAGAGTGAAGAAGAGCATGCCCTACATCTTGGGGAAGTATTGAAGACTCTTCGAGCACATAGCCTTAAGGCTAAATTCTCTAAATGTCACTTTTGGAGGAAGGAGGTGCGGTTCTTGGGGCACGTGGTCTCCAAGGAAGGGATAGCTGTGGATCCCGCGAAGGTAGTATCAATTCAGGATTGGAAGGTTCCGAAGAATGCTACCGAAGTAAGAAGTTTCTTAGGGTTGGCGGGTTACTATAGGAAGTTTATCAAAGACTTCGCGAAGATATCAGCCCCATTGACCCGCTTAACGAAGAAGAATCTTGTTTTCGCATGGGACGTAGATTGTGATGATGCGTTCCGACGGTTAAAGAGAGCTTTAACCACTGCTCCAGTTTTAGTATTGCCAGATGGGAGCAAGCCATTTGTTGTCTATACCGATGCTTGTGGGACAGGACTTGGCGCAGTCTTAATGCAAGAGGGAAGGGTGATAGCCTATGGTGGAAGGCAGTTGAGGGCACATGAGAAAAATTACCCTACCCATGATCTAGAGTTGGCCGCTATTGTTTTTGCGCTTAAGATTTGGCGCCATTATCTTCTTGGTGAGAGATTCGAATTGTTCACTGACCACAAATCATTGAAGTACTTGTTTTCTCAGAAGGATTTGAATTTGAGACAGCAAAGGTGGATGGAGTTTTTAGCATCCTATGATTTCGAGATAGCGTATACCCCTGGCAAGGGTAACGTGGTGGCGGACGCCTCGAGCAGAAAGAGGTTGTCCTTGAGTCCATTGTTCGTGGAACAACGAAGCTTGGAATTTATCTCGATGTTTGATTTCAGACCTTCCATAGATTATGTACCCGGTTTGCTAGCTTCCTTGGAGGTTAGACCTACTCTTTTGGGACGGATTGGAGAAGCACAGAGGGACGACCCACAGTTGGTTGAGTTGGTGGAGAAGCTCATAAGGGGGGAGTCGTCCAGCCATTTGAGTAGGTACACCCTAGACGATAGGGGGTGCTTGCGTAGAGACGGTAGACTTTGTGTACCGCAAGACGAGGGTTTGAGGAAGGTTATTCTTGATGATGCACACCGTTCTAGGACGACTATTCATCCCGGTGGGGACAAGATGTACCAAGACATGAAGAGGGTTTTCTTCTGGGCCGGTATGAAGAAAGATGTGGCCGAGTATGTCGCTCGATGCTTGGTGTGCCAACAAGTGAAGGCGGAGCAAAAGAAACCTGGTGGGTTGCTTCACCCATTGGAAGTTCCGCAATGGAAGTGGGATAGCGTCTCGATGGATTTTATTGACGGGTTACCCAGATCAAGAAAGGGTAATACGGGAATTTGGGTGGTGGTAGACAGACTTACTAAGAGCGCCCATTTCATACCTATGAAGAGCAAGAGGACCGCTCCATGGCTAGCTTCAGTATATCTTCGAGAGATAGTTCGATTGCATGGGGTACCCTCTAGCATAGTGAGTGATCGAGATCCTATCTTCACTAGCGAGTTCTGGAGAAGTTTGCAAGAAGCAGTGGGGACTCAATTGTGTCTGAGAACCGCATATCATCCTCAGACGGATGGCCAGACTGAGAGGGTGAATCGTGTTCTAGAAGACCTTTTGAGACTTTGTATCTTAGATTTTGGAGGTACATGGGAAGAGCATCTTCCATTGGTGGAGTTCGCATATAATAACAGCTTTCAGTCCAGTATTGGTATGGCTCCTTTCGAAGCTCTCTATGGAAGGCCTTGCCGATCACCTGCATGTTGGTGGGAATCTACGGATAAGATCTTGCTTGGGCCTGATATGGTTAGGGAGACTTCTGAGAAGATTGACTTGATTCGAAGAAGGATGAAAGCAGCGCAGGATAGGCAAAAATCTTATGCGGACAAGAGGAGGACGGATCTTGAGTTTGAAGTTGGGGACATGGTCTTTGTCAAAGTGTCTCCGTTACGAAATGTGGTTCGCTTTGGATCTGTTGGGAAGTTAGCACCAAGGTTCGTAGGGCCGTTTCCTATCAAGGAAAGGATTGGACGGATGGCATATAGAGTGGAGTTGCCCGACAGACTTAGTTGTGTACATGATGTATTCCATGTGTCCCATTTGAGGAAGTGCTTACATGAGACCGCAGAGGTGGTAGAGCCGAGCTTGCTTAAAGAAGTGGAAGTAGAGCGTGATGCGACTATTCGACGAGCTCCTACTCGCATCCTTGGGTCAGAGACTAGGAAATTGAGGAATCGAGAGGTTCAACTAGTCAAAGTGCAATGGGGAGAAGATGAGAGCAACGCAACTTGGGAGACGGAAGCGAAGATGCGTTCATTGTACCCATTTCTTTTTGAGGGTATGTCTTTACTTTCTCCTCTATCGTTGTCTAGTACTTATCTTATCTTTAGTATATCCTCTCGTTAGTACTGATTGACCTTTAGATAGGGTAAACCTATGGTTGAAACATGTGTTTGAGACATGTTATGGTTGATGGATGCAAGTGGATGCAAGTGTTTGCTAGTGGTTGCTCGTGGATGCATATACACACACTCTAGGCACTAGATCGGCTCAGTCACTTCATATCGCATATTGCATAAAAATTGTGTGTAGGAAGCTATTTTGATGGATGTATAATGATTGAGTTATCATATGGATGATGCATTTTGGTGAATGACTGTGCACTCATATAGATATTGTATGTGTCGATAGGGTTCTCTCGCATACATAATGGATGCATGGCACTATCATGGTTTGCATATGTTCATACATTAGATAGGGAACATATACACACACTTTTTGCATATGCTCATACATCATTAGAAACTGTTTAAGGACAATGGATGCCCGTGGTTGATGGTTTGAGTAGATGGTTGTTTGGATGGTAGGATATACATTCTCCTTAGCTTAGAGATTTCGGGGACGAAATCCTTTAAGGAGGGGAGAATGTAACACCCCGAATTTTAGTTAATACTAAAATTCACTAATTACAGGATAAATAATCTCAGATGTGGGAATTGGGGGTAACGGGCTACGTCATTGCGTTCATCTTGGAAAAATACGCGAAATAGAGTCCGAGTTTTCGAGAATCGGAGCCCGTATGGCCCGGTTATGGCCCAAAGAAGTTTTCCGAAAATTCAAAGTTAAAAACAGATTTAAAATTCAGTTTTAAAACATAATTGGAGCCAAAAGCGGAGGTGGCGGGAAAGTTCCCGCCTAGCTCCATGTCGACAGGCGTGTCGACAGGGGTGTCGACAGGCCCAGGGGTGTCGACAGCCCTGTCGACAGGGGTGTCGACACAGGATGTCGGCCCTGTTGATCTGGGTGCACCAGATCTGGTTTTTGGTTGAGTCTTGGGCTGGGTTCTAGAGATTTCCTAAATCTAACGGACCTAATCTAACCTAGGGTTAATCTAAGGGCCTAAAACACTCACCTAATCTATAAATACACCCTAAACCTACCCTAATCCATACTAAAAATAGAAATGATGGCCTCATGCCGCCAAATTAAATCCTAGAAGGAGCCTTCACTAGTTTATGAAGGAAGTTGCAAGCTAATCACTCTCTAATCAATCTCTAATCATCACCATCTTCATATTTAGCAACTAATTCCACTTCATAAGTTTGCTAATCTTGGGTTTGGTGAGTTTCTATCACTTTAACATCAATTGCTAAAGTAAGTAGATTGGGTGTAATGAGACTTATGGTCTTAAATGCGGATTAGTGAGTTTGAATCATTTGTAATGATATGCTACTTTATATGCATAATTAATAAGTGGGTTTATGCATGTTTGATAAGTTGGTTTATGCATGCTTAATAAGTTGGTTTATGCATGTTTAACAAGTGGGTTTATGCATGCTTAATAAGTGGGTTTATGCATATTTAATAAGTGGATTTATGCATGTTTAACAAAGTGAGTTATGCAAGTTCATATGCAAGTTATGTATATGCTTAAATGCAAGTTTAACATGATATGCAAGTTATGCATGCTTATGCAAGTATGTGAATGCTTATGCAAGTATGTGAATGCTTATGCAAGTATGTGAATGCTTATGCAAGTTATGTGTATGCTTAAATGCATGTTTAACATGTTATGCAAGTTATGAGAATGCTTATATGCAAGTTCAACATGTTATGCAAGATATGTGTATGATAATATGCAAGCTCATATGCAACATGTTATGCAAATCATGTGTATGATAATATGCAAGTTTGGGTTAAATGTAGTTGGGTTAATATATGCTCATAAATGCAAGTTGACATCCTCTTAACCCATGACAAAGTTATATGCTAAACCCATGATATTTGTTATGGATCTTCCCCTTTATTATGTCATGAAATGAGAACGATTTACGTGGGAACGATGGGGTTGGTAAATATGTTAATAAAAGTATGATTGGGTATGATTAAGCATACCATAAAAAAATAAATTAACATAAGTGGGAATTTACCTATTGAGTTAGGTCTACCCCATGGGAATTTACCTATTGAGTTAGGTCTACCCATGTTATGAAAACTTGATATTAATTAGGGATAATTAATATGGGGGTGATTAATTAGGTGTAATTAATCGACTAAGACACGAGGTTGGACTCATTTGTAGTGTAAAACTGCCGGACCCTACCGGCTTAACCAGTTGCTACAAATGTTAGACCAATGTGAGGGGTCTTAGCCATAAATTAAATACGTGATTAAAGTAAATACACGAGGTTAGACTCTGTTATGACGTAAGACTGCCCGGACCCTACCGGCTTAACCGGGCGGTCATAACAACCAGTCTAATGTGGGAGGTCTTTATGGGAGATCACGGTCTTAATTAATTAATAAACACTTAACCATAGTAGCATGTAGTGGGACATGAGGGGTTAAGTGGGTGCCTTGGGTGGCATGTGGAAATTTAGTGGTTGCCCTGGGTGGCATGTGGAATCTAGTGGGTTGCCTTGGGTGGCAATAGAAAATACGATTAGAATACTTAACCAAGTGAAACATGTAATTAAACATGATTAAAGGGTTAAGTGGGGTACACTAGATAAGTGACAAGCTTAGGTGGGTAGCTTGTGGGGGCCCATTTCAACCAGTAACCCATATGTATCTTATTGGGCTCGACCCATGTCGAGGACGGGACACGCGTACTGGGCTTGACTATAAGAGGCCAAAACGGGGTAGCGGTGGCAACGCAAGTCCAACGGGTTTCATATGCGTGTGTGGACCCGGGCTGGTAGGTAAGACGTTGTTGCATCGTGTAGATATAAGCCGTGCACCGCTTGTTGTATCGGGTTGCCACTTTGGGGAGTGATACACCCCACTGTGGGACCAGCACGGGTATCTACGGTAGGGAGCCGATCGCTTGGGGAGTAGTGGGGTACACCTAGTGGAGATAGGGGCAGACGACACCTATGTGGTCAGCTAGGGGTACATGAAACTACTAGTCATATCTTCCTTTTAAGTCCTTGGGTGGGATCAACCTTTAAGTAGAAATGACTGGTGTGGTGCAGTGAAGTAATTATCCTTGGTGGGTAAATGCGTCTGTACAGTTATCTTAGTTTATCCTAAGTCTACCAAGCTGCTTAGTGTAGCCATTCATCCCAGACATTACCGTATGTCAAGTTTATGTCTTCTCTGGTTACTTTAATGATTGTATTGTTAAAGTTATAGGACTCGCTCAGACTTATGTCTGACCCCGTTGTTTTTATCTTTTTCCCAACCCTCAGGTCCTACGGTGGATCCTAGCAGTAGTGGAGCTTGATAGGATTGCTGTTCCAGTCTTTAGGAGCTTGGATAGATGTAAAGCTCCAGTTACCCTGTTATCTTCTCTTTTGTCTTGGCTATTGTATGAGAGAGTGGGATTATGTACTTCTTTATTTTGATGGATATTGTACTTGACTTTTACTGTGGTTTTATGATGTAACCAGACATGTTTATTTCCGCTGTTATGAGATGATGTTTTAAATTTCAAGTACTATTTATATCTGTCTTGTTGTAATTTTTCTGTTCTATATTCACTAAAATACTCCACTGATGCTATGGCATTCCCTTAGAGAGTGACCATAGCGGACGTGGGGTGTTACAATACGCGGGGTACTAGGTGCCTTCGGTTTCGTTTAGACCCAGAACGGACTTGTAAATGGGCTGTGTGTCTGACATTGGATATCATTCTGTGTGATTGATGGATATCGGTTGCATGGAGTGGTTTGCCTGTGTGGCATGCTAAGATGCAAATGATCAAGGCTTCTGTTGAAAAGCAGAGTCTTGTGGTTGATGATCAAAGCACGACCTGTGTGGCATAGCTTTGTGTAACGTGAATTCGCGAGCCTCACACCTCGGTTGTGAACTAAAAACGGGAGAAGGACCTCAGGGAGGACATGCGTTTCTTTCAAGTTAGAAGTTTCATCAGTGGTTTTACACGCCCTAACGAGTTTGACTTATGTGGTTGTTGCTGTTGCGAGGCGCCTCAGATATACCGGTGACTATGTGAAGCTGTTGGACTCATTTACACCCCAAAGGGTGGGGAAACGCAGTGTTCAGGCATAATAATCCACATCGGTGGACCGACCCTGACGATCCAAGGGATAGTTGCGGATGTTCCTGAGGGGCGGGCTAGAGCGTCTCGAATCGGTAAAGTACTATCTTTTGCCTCGGTTCACAGATGGAAATCCAACTTCCAATACGTGACATGTGCGGTTTTGATTGAAGATCCTAGTATGGCGACATAGTGGGATGGGGCGCTTATGCCGTCTATGATCGATACTTATGATTTGAAGTTGTTTTATACAATATGCACTTATAATAGTATCAAATGATTTGTTTTAAACGTATCAAGCATTCTTGGCTATTATAAGGTAAAAACCCTATCCTTCGACTTGCATTGCATCGTGTGCTGGGACTTGGGTCTTATAATAGCTTCATTGTTCTTTATTTAGCATTGCGCTGTTGTTTTATGCACTGGTATTCTTGGAAGGAAACCCGTTTCGTGTTATACGGCGTGGTCCCTTGATATACCTAACTTTAAAATAAAGATTAATAACTGTTTTAGTTCTCACACTAGTCACATGACTGACCTAGAGTTTATTGTTTTAACCTAAACTCTGGGTGCCCTTATTTTGACACGGGCAGCTAGTTGTTTTTGTTTTGCAGATTTATATTTATAGGATCCTGGTTTACAGCTGGAATGATATCCGGAAAGCTTTGTATCCGTATATCTCCTTCAGTTGTGTATTGTATTATTTTCCGCTGCGATGTATTTAAATGTAATTTAAATCTACGATATTTCTGTGTAATATTCATTTATACTCTGTATATCATTGTATTCTGATGGTATTATTGTAATATACAATGAAATGTTCTTCTTTTTGTGTTCTGATTCGTCGTGTTCTCATTACGATTGGGGTTTCAAACGGTCTTGGTCGGTTTAGCGATCGATTCGGATCGAGCGAAATTCTTTTTTGTTACAGTAGCCGTTTTGGTCAATGAATCAACCTTCTCTTTCTGATCATGAGGAATGTGTGAAATGCAACAATATTCAAATCTAGATAGCTTCGAATGAACCTGATTGAGATAGGGAGAAAGACATTCCCCTTGATCTGAAACTCCTTCCTGACCTAGCACACAACAATATGCGAGTCATGGAAAATTTGAATCAATTCTAATCCTAATTCCTTAGCAAGTTTAATCCTAACAATCAGGGCTTTGTATTCGGCTTTATTGTTGGTCGCATGAAAGAACAACTTTAAAGCATAACAGATCGATCGCTCCTGAAGAGTTACCAAGACGACCCTGGCCCCTTAACATTGATCATTACGAGCTCCATCAGCATATAAATTCCAACGTGCAGTCGGCAATTCAGACACTTTTGCGATTTTATGTAGGGATATGAATTCAGCTATGATTTTAACCACGCTTACCCCTAAATGACCCTTTATGGAATGTTGGCAAATATCAGGCTAAATCAGTTCGATATTTCATTTGAGAAACCTTCCAAATGCCTAAGGTGATTGAAGGACCTATCATAGCAGTTGGTCGGTATAAACCTTGATGGGATGAGCTTGAAAATAATAGCGAAGCTTCCTTGATGTTATTAGAAGACAGTTTGCCAACTTCTCGTTCTTTGGGTAATTATTCTCAGCCCCTATTGGCATTATTCACATAGTACATCTGTCATTGGATCTGATTCTCCTTACAAGTGCACAACTAATAGCGTGTAAAGGCATCACAATATAGATGAATAATTCCTCGTGATTCACTAGTTTTGATAATATCAAAGGCCACACCAGATGGTCCAATAGATTCTGAAATGCCTCAAATAGTCTAAAGTCCAAGTAAAGTTGCACTTTCCCTTCTTTATTAAGTTAAAGAACGGGATGCACTTTCCCGTTGCTCTGGATATAAATCGACTTAGAGAGGCTACTTACCCATTAAGTCTTTGCACATCTTTATTCTTGGTGGACTTTTGAATGTTCCTAATGGCTTTGATCTGCTTGGGGTTGACATTTATCCCTCAAGAATGGACAATGAAACCCAAGAATTTTTCCAATGCAACGTCGAAAAAGCATTTCAAGGGATTGAGTTTCATGTCATATTTGTGGAAAATACTAAACACCACCACTAAGTCATCGACATGGTTGGCTGATAGTCGTGATTTTACGAGCATGTCATCTATGTAAATCTTCGTTGAACTCCCAATCTGGTCTTTAAACATGCGGTTGACCAATAGCTGATATGCCATTTCGACGTTATTCAAACCGAACGGCATGACCATGTAACAGTACAATCAGATATTGGTAATTAAACTAAACTCGTATGTTCCTGGTCCGGTACATGCATTGGTATCTGGCTATATCCGAAGTATGTGTCCATAGAAGAGAGAAATTTGTGTTGTGCTATAAATTCCATGAGTTGATCAATTCTTGGAATTTGGAAATTATCACTGCAGCAGGCTTTATCCAAATCGTAAAAGTCAGTGCACATCTTCCATTTCCCATTAGATTTTGTGATGACCCCAAACTTCCACTAGGTGAAAGTAAGGAATAATCATATGGAATACAACATAAATATAACAATACATATCACTGATACAATATAGCAGAGGAAAACCATAGCATAATAACATCATAGCAGCGGAAATATAATGTCATAAACCACAGAATTCCAACAGTCACAGAATCCAAATTATTACATCAAGTTTGCAGAAATGAAAATAAGTTCCAACTCCCAAAATAAGCAATACGAAATGAAACAAGTCTAATGACTGAACTTAAAGATAGAAAAATGCAATAGAAGTAAATGATAGCTGTCCTCAAAGCTCCAAGTCATCACCTTTCCGCAAAAGCAAATCCAAGCAAAGATAATGAGCAACTCCAAGAAGACTCCAAGCAAAAAAAATGAACCTGTTTACTTGGCTGCCCGTGTAGAAAAGAGGGCACCCGAGTTTGCAAAAAGGTGAAACAAACTACGGGTCAGTCGTGGGACTGGTATGAGAATTCATAACTAGTTTAGTAATAATAATATGACAAATCCAAAGACCACGCCGCTAATGCAGAACGGGTTTACTCAATGGATTGTCGTGCATAATTTAAAGTGTCAGAACGTACAACGTTGCAATGCTTTTTAGAAAATGGAATCACCATAAGACTCAAGTCCCATCACACAATGCAACGCACACCAGAGGATAGAGTTTTCCCTTATGGTGATTAAACATGCTAAATACGGCAAATACGAGTTTAATATTATTATTAGTGTATAATAAAACATTTCAAAATAAATGTATCAATCCTAGGAAACATAGTACCCCATCCTACTATATCTCCAAACTAGTAATACAATCAAAACCGCAGGGCCGTATTTGGAATTTGGATTTCCATCTGAGTCAAGGCTAGGGAGGAGATTCTTACCGATTCGAGACACTCTAGCAATGCCCCAGGATTGGTACTCTGTCCAAACCTTGGATCCTGCAGGGCCGGTCCATACGTTAACGCTTAATGGATCGGCAATTCCTGAACACACGCTTCCCAGTCCTTTTGGACCTATAATACGGCCAGTGGCGACCGCATAAAACCAAGGCCTCGAAAAATCCAACAACCACAATGAATAAATGCCAGCGCTGGTAGGTCCCTGGCACCACTCTAGCTAGAAAGAAACGTGTGCACTCCCTGCGTTCCCTTCTCCCGTTTTAGACTCCTCCGGTGTGTGAGGCTCGTGAAGTCACGTCATACACAAAGCTATGCCTAAACAGGCTATGCTTTGATCATCCCACAAGGCCTGCTTTTCAACAAGAAACCTTGATCATTGCATCTTAGTATGCCACACTGTCACTCCATACCTTACCATTGCTTCTCCATCAATACATAAATGGGTGTTAAGTAGAGAATAAATTCTCCACCACCAATATTTATATATTAACAGAAAATCAACAATATGATATATAACGAAGTATGATGTCAGACACACCATCCATTTAAACTTATGCTCTGGGTCTGAACGAAAGTCAAATCCGTGAAACCAACACGTACATCTGGGTAATGACCTTGACCCATGAATTGGTAGAGTGTCAATTCAGGGTCTCGATCGCTGTCCATTCGAGGGAAGATTTACAGTCTTCATGCGTCGTCTTCTTACTTCGATCTTCATCGTCGTTTTGATTATTTGGAATGAGATTAACTCGGCCTTTCCAAATAATCTTCGTATATATATATATATATATATATATATACATATATATATATATTGGAAACTCTTCCTTATCGTTATTTCTAATTTATAACGATTATTTCCTATTCTATTTAATTGAAAACAATTAAATCTTTAATCAGCGACGATTCAGGTCAATGGCGGTTCTGGTGCTATTCTCAATCAGTTTTGATTTTCACATATCTCAAAATCTAACCGTTGGATTTTGACGTATTATATATCGTTGGAAAGATTTTTCCAAGACGGTCCTAGCGGTTTCAGTTTCAAGAAAATCCGACGGTTGGATCTTCTTGTATAGTCATTTAAAGATATAATTTTAAAACGCGAACTACTGTGCTCGATTCGTTTAATTTTAATTATATTTATATATAAATATATAAACGTAACCCGTTTAACTCTTTATTCTTAAGTATATTTTCCTTCTTTATCCTTTCATCCCTTCATTTACAGAGAAATGCAAATCATACTTGAATGATGAATTCTTCCTTTTTGATTCTTTTAATTTCTTTAATTTACGGTAAAATGTAAATTATATTTCATCGTCCAATTCCTTCTTACATGTAAAATGTAATTTATAATTCATCGTTCTTAAGTACATATAAAAATACAAATTTTATCTACAATGTGAATCCTACTTCTTGTTTACATTATAAAAATGTAATCTTTATTTACAAAGTAAACCCATACATTCATTTCATAGAAAAAAATGAAATTTCATTCATGTGGGTTAAATTCATTCATAAATTACATAATAATATGTAATTTATTTCATACGATGAAAATTCATTCATAAATTACATATAAAAATGTAATTTACTTTATGTGAACTAATTTCATTCATAAAATAAAATGTAATTTATTTCATGCGATCTTAACTCATTCATAAAATGCATATACAAATGTATTTTATTTCATGCGATGTTAATTCATTCATAAAATACATATAAAAATGTAATTTATTTTATGAGGTCTTAATTCATTCATAAAATACATATAAAAATGTATTTTATATTATGCGGGCTTCATTCATTCATAAATTACATAAATAAATGTAATTTATGTCGTGTGGTCTAATTTCATTTATAAATTACATAAATAAATGTAATTCATGTCATGCGGTCTAAATTTCTTTAAATTACGTTATAAAATAACGTAACTTATCCTACGGTCAATTCTCTTTTTATTAACATTATAAATAATGTCAATTCATCCTACAATATCATTCTTTTATCTTAACATTATAAATAATGTTAATTTCCTACAGTGAAAATCCCCTTTTTATTTACATTATAAAATAAAGTAAAATTATCCTACGTTGTGATTACTATATAATTTACATTAAAAATAATGTAAAATGGACATACGGTGAAATTCATGTATATTTACATTAAGAAAAATGTAAATTTTACATACGGTGAAATTCTATCATATTAATATTAAGAAAATGTAAATTTCACTCTTGTCACATTTCTATTTAATTTGTGTTAAACAAAATGTAAACTTCCATTCTCAAGTTACAATATAAAATCCACTCTTCATTACAATGTAAATTTTACTCTTTAAATCCAATGTAAAGTCCATTCCTTTTATACATTAAAATTAATGTAAATCTTCCTTCGGTGGAATTTTCATGTATTAACATTAAAAATAATGTTAACAAATCCTACGGTTAATATTCACATATATTAATATTAAAAATAATGTTAATAAATCCTATGGTTAAATATTCTCTTTAATTTACATTAATAAATATGTAAATTTTCATACGGTAAAAATTTCCTTTATTTACATAAATAAAAATGTAAACTCCTCCTACGGTGAATGTTCATATATATTAATATTAATAAAAATGTAAACTTTTCATACGGTGAAATTCTAACGTTAATTTACATAATAAAATGTAAAATTTATGTCATCACCAAATTCTAATTTTTAATTTACATAATAAAATGTAAAATTTATGCCATCTCCAAATTCTAATTTTTAATTTACATAATAAGATGTAAATTTATATCAACGCCAAATTCTAACATTTCATTTACATAATAGGATGTAAATTTTATGTCAACGCAAAATTCTAACATTAAATTTATATAATAAGATGTAAATTTATGTCAACGCAAAATTCTAACATTAACAAATATGTTAAATTTGTCATACGATGAAATTTCTTATTTTTAACATTAACAAAAATGTTAAATTTCTCATACGATGTTATTTCTTATTTTTTTAACATTAACAAAAATGTTAAACTTCTCATACGATGTTATTTCTTATTAATATTAACATTAGAAATGTTAATAACATACTATGGTCAAATTACTTTTTAATATTAACATTAGAAATGTTAATAACGTACTATGGTCAAATTACTTTTTTTAATATTAACATTTCTATTAATATTAACATTTAGAATAATGTTAATTCATCCCATGATAAAATTTCTCATTAATATTAACATAAAAAAAATGTTAATTGCATTCTGCGGTTGAATTTTATACTATTAACATTAAAAAAAAAATGTTAATTTACATCCTACGGTGAAATACTTTTTTATTAACATTAAAAATGTTAATTTCATCCTACGATAAAAATACTTTAATATTAACATTAAAAATGTTAATTTCCACATGCGGTAAAATACTTATTATTAACATTACAAATAATGTTAATTTCCACATGCGGTAAAATACTTATTATTAACATTACAAATAATGTTAAACTTTCATGCAGTGCAATTTCTTAATATTAACATTAAATAAAATATTAATTAACATACGGTAAAATTACTTAATGTTAACATTAAATAAAATGTTAATTAACATACGGTGCAATCTTCTTTTAAATCAATATTAAAAATGATGTTAAACAATCTTTTCTTTTTATATAACATTAAATGATGTTAATAAACCATACGGTCCATTTCCTTTAAGATTTACATTAGAATAATGTTAATCAATCTTTTCTTTTTATATAACATTCAAAATAAATGTCAATGAATCATACCGTGTACATTTTCTAACTTAACATTAAATAAAATTGTCAACCTAACATACGGTGAAAATTTTCTTTTTTTAACATTAAATAAAAATGTCAAACTCACATACGGTGATATTTTCTTAATTGACATCAACATAATAAATGTCAATGAATCACACGGTGTAAATTTCCTATATTAACATCAACATAATAAATGTCAATGAATCATACGATGTAAATTTTCATATCTACAAGTTTGATCAACCCAAATCCTGACACAAGCGATAACATATGATAGCGATATCAAATTTCTTTGATGATAAATTAAATCAATCCAATCCTAACACAAGCGAAAACATATGAGTAGTGACCATTTTATGTCCTTTTAGTTTAAATTGAAAATTAGATCAGTCTAATATCAATCCAAAGTGATAACATGTGATAGTGATAAGCAAGAAAACCAAATGGATCTATACTAGCTACTCAATCATAGAACAATCATCATCAAACATGACCAAACAAGTAGATCTGAACCATACATCGTAATTGAATAATTTAATTTTATTAAGTTTTAAATAAAGGAACTCTCACCTTGTTTGGATTAGAATAATAATAAATCCAAATAATTTTCAGAATGCTCCAATCAATCAATCAATATTCTTTAATAATAAAGAATTAATAATTAAATAAATTAAATTTAATTAAAAATAAATTCTCACATATCTAATCACTTAAAGTTTCAGATCTAGCGTCCTAACATCGCAAAGCAATCCAAATCTATAATCCATAATAACATCCATTATTGATTTTCAACTTCTCATAACGCAAGCATAACAATTAAACTAATTAAATTTAACTCAAAATGAATTCTCACATTGATTGGATAAGAATTTAAAATGCCAAATAAATTCAGAATTCACTCTAATCAGTCTCAGCAAAGCCTACTCGTCGCCACGGTCCTGTCGGATCTGAAATTTTCAGATTCGGGGTTCATACGCATTAGTTATCAATGTTTGAATAATTCTGACTTTTAACAACTGCTGCAGCAACGCTTAAAAGCGTCGCAAAATCTGAAGCATACCTTATTTTCAGAATTTGTTCAAAACTTTGGATCAAGATATCTCAGGCTACGGTTGACAGTTTTAGGTGCCGTTTGTTGGAGAATGATCGCCTTGGAGAGAGCTATCGGCGCCAGGAATTGGAGGAGGTGCGCACGCACGTGGTGGGCCCGGTTTGCAGCGAACGGCGGTGGCTTCTCGGCCCTGGTGGCGGCGCTACGATGCACGAGAGGTGCTGGGACTTGTCGGAGATCGAAGAGCTCGGGAAGAGCTTCGAAACGAGTACTCACACGCTAAATTCCGTTAAGAAATGAGAGAGAAATCAAGGTTTGAAGTTTTGAAGGATAATGGGTTTTGGTGGCTGCAGAAAATGACGCGAAGGAGACGATGAACAGTGAATTCGGGTTTAAATAATATTATATTAGGTTTTCCTGATCATTAGTTAATAATTTAATTAGCCCGTTAAAGCCCGTTTTGGTCCGAACTCCGATTTAGGCCTGCTTACTGTCGTTCTTAAGGTTTTGAGGCCTTCTGAACGCAATGGAACATGTTACAGGACCCAATTCCGAAATTTATTATGAGTTCTGGAATAATTATATTATTTTATTAATATTTTAATGTATACCGTACATGAAAATTCACCGAGGTCACAAATTAACTTCAAAAATTCTCGAAAATTATATTTAGCTATGTTTTGATGCTGTGGACCTATGAAAATTAATTTCGTTCAATTCTGAGTCCATATGAACTTTTAATGAATTTTTAAAGTCAAAAATTTGCCCGTTTACACTGAAAAATCAATTATAATTATATTTTAATTCTAAAAATTACCAAAAAATCATTTTTAGCTTTGTTTTGATGATACGAATCCAACAAATTTATTTCGTTGAATTCTGAGACATTTTAAAAAATGGCTATTTTTCAGTCAATTAATTTTGACCGAAACTGACTAAACACTGTTTCTTTTGCCACGCTCACGTACTAGCTTGGAAAATTCTAAAATTTGAAACCTGGCAATAATTTAATATTCCGAATCCAACAAATGTTGTTTCGTCAGAAACGGACACTGTTTGAAAAATCACTATTTTCTATGGCTATATATTTTATATTAAAAATACATTTTTAAACAAATAATTTTCGAAACTCCAAATATATAGGTGTTTATACTTTTTAAGTGCAGGAACGTCATTCCGGACTCAATGGAAGTGGTTTTGAGTCGAAATTCCTTTATATGTAAAAAGTAGCATTTTTGACCTATGCAAATTACCCAACGACCTTTCTAAAAATTGAATTGGCCATAACTTTTGATTTCCGCTATGAAATTTCGATTTTTCGGATTCGTTTGAAAGATATTTTTAAATAGATTCTAATATTTTTGGTTTCACTAAAATCCGTTAAATTTTGCGTCCTATACGGTCAGTCAAAGTTCAAGTTTGACTTTTCAAACTACCGTGCTATTTCTAACTCTTTTTATAATTAAAATTAATTTATTCATTCTAATTTCGATTTGAACCAAATTTTTGATCATTATTATTTAAAATAGATTATTCTAAATATCAAAACTCATTTAAAATTACTTAAAATAAATTTTAAATTGGCCCTAAAATTCAGGGTTGTTACAATCTTCCCCACTTAAAAACTTTTCGTCCTCGAAAAGGAAATGAGAAATAGAAGAGTAGGTACTTACCTAGAGAACGTAGAATGTTTTAATTTCTAACTTCTTAACCGTGTCGTTGGGAATAAAGCTCCTCAGTTCCAGTAGCGTCTTGCCTCCTTGCTCTAGCTCTACTAGTTCTAGCGACCCGAGTACCCATTTTTAGTTAGTTCTGTACGATCAAGGGAAGAGTCAGAACAACTGTAATGGTGGTTCTAAGAGAAAGAAAAGATCGAAGGATGAATGAAAAGATGACGAAAGTGACTGGCTATTATGTATCACATGAAATGTCCGCCATAGAATATTGTGATTCTATGTAAACGAATTTGTTATAAATATGTTATATTCCAAAGCTAAATTTAACCAAAGCTCTGATACCAACTGTGATGACCCCAAACTTCCACTAGCTGAAAGTAAGGAATAATCATATGGAATACAACATAAATATAACAATACATATCACTGATACAATATAGCAGAGGAAAACCATAGCATAATAACATCATAGCAGCGGAAATATAATGTCATAAACCACAGAATCCCAACAGTCACAGAATCCAAATTATTACATCAAGTTTGCAGAAATGAAAATAAGTTCCAACTCCCAAAATAAGCAATACGAAATGAAACAAGTCTAATGACTGAACTTAAAGATAGAAAAATGCAATAGAAGTAAATGATAGCTGTCCTCAAAGCTCCAAGTCATCACCTCTCCGCAAAAGCAAATCCAAGCAAAGATAATGAGCAACTCCAAGAAGACTCCAAGCAAAAAAAATGAACCTGTTTACTTGGCTGCCCGTGTAGAAAAGAGGGCACCCGAGTTTGCAAAAAGGTGAAACAAACTACGGGTCAGTCGTGGGACTGGTATGAGAATTCATAACTAGTTTAGTAATAATAATATGACAAATCCAAAGACCACGCCGCTAATGCGGAACGGGTTTACTCAATGGATTGTCGTGCATAATTTAAAGTGTCAAAACGTACAACGTCGCAATGCTTTTTAGAAAATGGAATCACCATAAGACTCAAGTCCCATCACACAATGCAACACACACCAGAGGATAGAGTTTTCCCTTATGGTGATTAAACATGCTAAATACGGCAAATACGAGTTTAATATTATTATTAGTGTATAATAAAACATTTCAAAATAAATGTATCAATCCTAGGAAACATAGTACCCCATCCTACTATATCTCCATACTAGTAATACAATCAAAACCGCAGGGCCGTATTTGGAATTTGGATTTCCATCTGAGTCAAGGCTAGGGAGGAGATCCTTACCGATTCGAGACACTCTAGCAATGCCCCAGGATTGGTACTCTGTTCAAACCTTGGATCCTGCAGGGCCGGTCCATACGTTAACGCTTAATGGATTGGCAATTCCTGAACACACACTTCCCAGTCCTTTTGGACCTATAATACGGCCAGTGGCGACCGCATAAAACCAAGGCCTCGAAAAATCCAACAACCACAATGAATAAATGCCAGCGCTGGTAGGTCCCTGGCACCACTCTAGCTAGAAAGAAACGTGTGCACTCCCTGCGTTCCCTTCTCCCGTTTTAGACTCCTCCGGTGTGTGAGGCTCGTGAAGTCACGTCATACACAAAGCTATGCCTAAACAGGCTATGCTTTGATCATCCCACAAGGCCTGCTTTTCAACAAGAAACCTTGATCATTGCATCTTAGTATGCCACACTGTCACTCCATACTTTACCATTGCTTCTCCATCAATACATAAATGGGTGTTAAGTAGAGAATAAATTCTCCACCACCAATATTTATATATTAACAGAAAATCAACAATATGATATATAACGAAGTACGATGTCAGACACACCATCCATTTAAACTTATGCTCTGGGTCTGAACGAAAGTCAAATCCGTGAAACCAACACATACGTCTAGGCAATGACCTTGACCCATGAATTGGTAGCAAGTCAATTCAGGGTCTCGATCGCTGTCCATTCGAGGGAAGATTTACGGTCTTCATGCGTCGTCTTCTTACTTCGATCTTCATCGTCGTTTTGATTATTTGGAATGAGATTAACTCGGCCTTTCCAAATAATCTTCGTATATATATATATATACATATATATATATATATGTATTGGAAACTCTTCCTTATCGTTATTTCTAATTTATAACGATTATTTCCTATTCTATTTAATTGAAAATAATTAAATCTTTAATCAGCGACGATTCAGGTCAATGGCGGTTCTGGTGCTATTCTCAATCAGTTTTGATTTTCACATATCTCAAAATCTAACTGTTTGATTTTGACGTATTATATATCGTTGGAAAGATTTTTCCAAGACGGTCCTAGCGGTTTCAGTTTCAAGAAAATCCGACGGATGGATCTTCTTGTATAGTCATTTAAAGATATATTTTTAAAACGCGGACTACTGCGCTCGATTCGTTTAATTTTAATTATATTTATATATAAATATATAAACGTAACCCGTTTAACTCTTTATTCTTAAGTATATTTTCCTTCTTTATCCTTTCATCCCTTCATTTACAGAGAAATGCAAATCATACTTGAATGATGAATTCTTCCTTTTTGATTCTTTTAATTTCTTTAATTTACGGTAAAATGTAAATTATATTTCATCGTCCAATTCCTTCTTACATGTAAAATGTAATTTATAATTCATCGTTCCTAAGTTTATATAAAAATAAAAATTTTATCTACAATGTGAATCCTACTTCTTGTTTACATTATAAAAATGTAATCTTTATTTACAAAGTAAACCCATACATTCATTTCATAGAAAAAAATGAAATTTCATTCATGTGGGTTAAATTCATTCATAAATTACATAATAATATGTAATTTATTTCATACGATGAAAATTCATTCATAAATTACATTTAAAAATGTAATTTACTTTATGCGGACTAATTTCATTCATAAAATAAAATGTAATTTATTTCATGCGATCTTAACTCATTCATAAAATGCATATACAAATGTATTTTATTTCATGCGATGTTAATTCATTCATAAAATACATATAAAAATGTAATTTATTTTATGAGGTCTTAATTCATTCATAAAATACATATAAAAATGTATTTTATATTATGCGGGCTTCATTCATTCATAAATTACATAAATAAATGTAATTTATGTCGTGTGGTCTAATTTCATTTATAAATTACATAAATAAATGTAATTCATGTCATGCGGTCTAAATTTCTTTAAATTACATTATAAAATAACGTAACTTATCCTACGGTCAATTCTCTTTTTATTACATTATAAATAATGTCAATTCATCCTACAATATCATTCTTTTATCTTAACATTATAAATAATGTTAATTTCCTACAGTGAAAATCACCTTTTTATTTACATTATAAAATAATGCAAAATTATCCTACATTGTGATTACTATATAATTTACATTAAAAATAATATAAAATGGACATACGGTGAAATTCATGTATATTTACATTAAGAAAAATGTAAATTTTACATACGGTGAAATTCTATCATTTTAGTATTAAGAAAATGTAAATTTCACTCTTGTCACATTTCTATTTAATTTGTGTTAAACAAAATGTAAACTTCCATTCTCAAGTTACAATATAAAATCCACTCTTCTTTACAATGTAAATTTTACTCTTTAAATCCAATGTAAAGTCCATTCCTTTTATACATTAAAATTAATGTAAATCTTCCTACGGTGGAATTTTCATGTATTAACATTAAAAATAATGTTAACAAATCCTACGGTTAATATTCACATATATTAATATTAAAAATAATGTTAACAAATCCTACGGTTAAATATTCTCTTTAATTTACATTAATAAATATGTAAATTTTCATACGGTAAAAATTTCCTTTATTTACATAAATAAAAATGTAAACTCCTCCTACGGTGAATGTTCATATATATTAATATTAATAAAAATGTAAACTTTTCATACGGTGAAATTCTAACGTTAATTTACATAATAAAATGTAAAATTTATGTCATCACCAAATTCTAATTTTTAATTTACATAATAAAATGTAAAATTTATGCCATCTCCAAATTCTAATTTTTAATTTACATAATAAGATGTAAATTTATATCAACGCCAAATTCTAACATTTCATTTACATAATAGGATGCAAATTTTATGTCAACGCAAAATTCTAACATTAAATTTATATAATAAGATGTAAATTTATGTCAACGCAAAATTCTAACATTAACAAATATGTTAAATTTGTCATACGATGAAATTTCTTATTTTTAACATTAACAAAAATGTTAAATTTCTCATACGATGTTATTTCTTATTTTTTTAACATTAACAAAAATGTTAAACTTCTCATACGATGTTATTTCTTATTAATATTAACATTAGAAATGTTAATAACATAATATGGTCAAATTACTTTTTAATATTAACATTATAAATGTTAATAACGTACTATGGTCAAATTACTTTTTTTAATATTAACATTTCTATTAATATTAACATTTAGAATAATGTTAATTCATCCCATGATAAAATTTCTCATTAATATTAACATAAAAAAATGTTAATTGCATTCTGCGGTTGAATTTTATACTATTAACATTAAAAAAAATGTTAATTTACATCCTATGGTGAAATACTTTTTGATTAACATTAAAAATGTTAATTTCATCCTACGGTAAAAATACTTTAATATTAACATTAAAAATGTTAATTTTCACATGCGGTAAAATACTTATTATTAACGTTACAAATAATGTTAATTTCCACATGCGGTAAAATACTTATTATTAACATTACAAATAATGTTAAACTTTCATGCAGTGCAATTTCTTAATATTAACATTAAATAAAATATTAATTAACATACGGTAAAATTACGTAATGTTAACATTAAATAAAATGTTAATTAACATACGGTGCAATCTTCTTTTTAATCAATATTAAAAATGATGTTAAACAATCTTTTCTTTTTATATAACATTAAATGATGTTAATAAACCATACGGTCCATTTCCTTTAAGATTTACATTAGAATAATGTTAATCAATCTTTTCTTTTTATATAACATTCAAAATAAATGTCAATGAATCATACCGTGTACATTTTCTAACTTAACATTAAATAAAATTGTCAACCTAACATACAGTGAAAATTTTCTTTTTTTAACATTAAATAAAAATGTCAAACTCACATACGGTGATATTTTCTTAATTGACATCAACATAATAAATGTCAATGAATCACACGGTGTAAATTTCCTATATTAACATCAACATAATAAATGTCAATGAATCATACGATGTAAATTTTCATATCTACAAGTTTGATCAACCCAAATCCTGACACAAGCGATAACATGTGATAGCGATATCAAATTTCTTTGATGATAAATTAAATCAATCCAATCCTAACACAAGCGATAACATATGAGTAGTGACCATTTTATATCCTTTTAGTTTAAATTGAAAATTAGATCAGTCTAATATCAATCCAAAGTGATAACATGTGATAGTGATAAGCATGAAAATCAAATGGATCTATACTAGCTACTCAATCATAGAACAATCATCATTAAATATGACCAAACAAGCAGATCTGAACCATACATCGTAATTGAATAATTTAATTTTATTAAGTTTTAAATAAAGGAACTCTCACCTTGTTTGGATTAGAATAATAATAAATCCAAATAATTTTCAGAATGCTCCAATCAATCAATCAATATTCTTTAATAATAAAGAATTAATAATTAAATAAATTAAATTTAATTAAAAATAAATTCTCACATATCTAATCACTTAAAGTTTCAGATCTAGCATCCTAACGTCGCAAAGCAATCCAAATCTATAATCCATAATAACATCCATTATTGATTTTCAACTTCTCATAACGCAAGCATAACAATTAAACTAATTAAATTTAACTCAAAATGAATTCTCACCTTGATTGGATAAGAATTTAAAATGCCAAATAAATTCAGAATTCACTCTAATCAGTCTCAGCAAAGCCTACTCGTCGCCACGGTCCTGTCGGATCTGAAATTTTCAGATTCGGGGTTCATACGCATTAGTTATCAATGTTTGAATAATTCTGACTTTTAACAACTGCTGCAGCAACGCTTAAAAGCGTCGCAAAATCTGAAGCATACCTTATTTTCAGAATTTGTTCAAAACTTTGGATCAAGATATCTCAGGCTACGGTTGACGGTTTTAGGTGTCGTTTGTTGGAGAATGATCGCCTTGGAGAGAGCTATCGGCGCCAGGAATTGGAGGAGGTGCGCACGCACGTGGTGGGCCCGGTTTGCAGTGAACGGCGATGGCTTCTCGGCCCTGGTGGCGGCGCTACGATGCAAGAGAGGTGCTGGGACTTGTCGGAGATCGAAGAGCTCGGGAAGAGCTTCGAAACGAGTACTCACACGCTAAATTCCGTTAAGAAATGAGAGAGAAATCAAGGTTTGAAGTTTTGAAGGGTAATGGGTTTTGGTGGCTGCAGAAAATGACGGGAAGGAGACGATGAACAGTGAATTCGGGTTTAAATAATATTATATTAGGTTTTCCTAATCATTAGTTAATAATTTAATTAGCCCGTTAATGCCCGTTTTGGTCCGAACTCCGATTTAGGCCTGCTTACTATCGTTCTTAAGGTTTTGAGGCCTTCTGAACGCAATGGAACATGTTACAGGACCCAATTCCGAAATTTATTATGAGTTCTGGAATAATTATATTATTTTATTAATATTTTAATGTATACCGTACATGAAAATTCACCGAGGTCACAAATTAACTTCAAAAATTCTCGAAAATTATATTTAGCTATGTTTTGATGCTGTGGACCTATGAAAATTAATTTCGTTCAAATCTGAGTCCATATGAATTTTTAATGAATTTTTAAAGTCAAAAATTTGCCTGTTTACACTAAAAAATCAATTATAATTATATTTTAATTCTAAAAATTACCAAAAAAATCATTTTTAGCTTTGTTTTGATGATACGAATACAACAAAACTTATTTCGTTGAATTCTGAGACTTTTTGAAAAATGGCTATTTTTCAGTCAATTAATTTTGACGAAACTAACTAAATACTGTTTCTTTTGCCACGCTCACGTACTAGCTTGGAAAATTCTAAAATTTGAAACCTGGCAATAATTTAATATTCCGAATCCCACAAAAGTGGTTTCGTCAGAAACGGACACTGTTTGAAAAATCACTATTTTCTATGGCTATATATTTTATATTAAAAATACATTTTTAAACAAATAATTTTCGAAACTCCAAATATATAGGTGTTTATACTTTTTAAGTGTAGGAACATCATTCCGGACTCAATGGAAGTGGTTTCGAGTCGAAATTCCTTTATATGTAAAAAGTAGCATTTTTGACCTATGCAAATTACCCAACGACCTTTCTAAAAATTGAATTGGCCATAACTTTTGATTTCCGCTATGAAATTTCGATTTTTCGGATTCGTTGGAAAGATATTTTTAAATAGATTCCAATATTTTTTGTTTCAATAAAATCCGTTAGATTTTGCGTCCTATACGGTCAGTCAAAGTTCAAGTTTGACTTTTCAAACTACCGTGCTATTTCTAACTCTTTTTATAATTAAAATTAATTTATTCATTCTAACTTCGATTTGAACCAAATTTTTGATCATTATTATTTAAAATAGATTATTCTAAATATCAAAACTCATTTAAAATTACTTAAAATAAATTTTAAATTGGCCCCAAAATTCAGGGTTGTTACAGATTTCTTCACTAGGATGGTGTACGATATCCAATCGGGGTATAATGAATCTTAGATGAATTCGTTGCTCTTAAGCTTCAGCACCTCCTTTTTCAATGCAGTGGATCTTTTGGGACCAAGCACACGTCTTTTCTGCTTCACTGGGATGTATTTCGGGTTGACATTGAGCAAGTAACTCACAAATCGGTGAGATCCCACACATGTTAGCGTGGGTCTATGAGAATACATCAAGATTTACGTGAAGAAAATTAGACAGCTCCCTCATCTAGAAAGGACCAAGGTGCGATCCTATTTTCAACAACTTTGACTGTAACGACCCAGATTTTATTAAGAAATATTTAATGAATATTAAATATTTAAAACGATTTGTTTTGAGAATTAACGACTTGAAATTCATTTAATTTAAGGTTTAAACGTATAATTTATAATACAATTAAAAACGGGCTCACAACAGCGCAATAGTTCATAATATTACATTTTGAACTTTAAACGAATATATAGGATTCAATATAAGTCAAAATTCATTGAAACAAGAAACGTTCGGATCTGTTGAACTATAGTTTTACAATGAAAGTGAAAATTTGAGTTTTCATCTTGTAGATTGTGAGTTATGTCCAAATCAAATTTCCCGAAATTCATTATGGAATCATTTATAAAACATAACGATTTATTTATATAATAAAAAGGATTTTTATATAATTTGAATATCGATTTAGCTTGAAAATGGAAGTATCGAGTTTTCAATCCAATATATCTTATTCTGAAGCTATCTGAAGTTTTATTTGGTTATATACAATAATTATAATATGTTTTGCAAAGAATTGGAATATTTTGAATTTGAATTATATTTTATCGATTTAACTGAATATGGAAAAAAGCTATTTTGCAATCGACCTCTGATTTTGACATAACTAATTTTATCAGATTCATAATGATAAATTATTATAAGATTCCAAATTTCAGGCAATCGGAGTTAGTATGTGGTCGTGCAAGCTATAAATGTTCAATGTAAATACGTATGTCAATAATTTAAGCTCGAACGAGTGCTATTTGAGCAAAGGACCCGGATTTTGATGAAACAAATTTCATTAGGACCGTAATGACAAAACGTATTTGCATGTCAATTTTCATCTTGAATGGAGCTCATATGCGTCCGTGCGAATTTTTAAATGACGAATGGAGATAGCGATAGGCACGAAGCAATATAATATAATACATGAAGCTTCACCTACAAGCTAACCTACTCCTATAAGTACACCCTCCTCCACCCTAAACCCAGTCCCATTTTTCATCCTTAACATTTGCAATGTATTCCCTCATTTTCTTTTGATTTTTATCTTCCAAACTATCAAGAATGGGAGGAAGTCACCAACATGAAAGTTGGAGTACCCGGTGAGGGCCACCTACTGTTAAAATTTAATGGTGATTAGTGAACGGAAGTGGATGGAATCTCTCCACAACTGTGACGTGATGGATTTTAATTTTTGGGCTTTTTTGTGCAAACAGCCAAGCGTTGGATAAAGTGGTTATCTAGGAAATTGGAGAGGGGGGAGGGCTACAAGTTTGTAGTTCGGGGTTCGGCCCGAAAACAATGGCGGCGACGATAGATTAAAGGGAGATGGACTATTTTGGTTAGCCACAAACATATATTGGCTTGTTATGGTCGACGGAGCCACTTTTAGGTGGTGGCTCCAGTTGAAGAAATGTCGAGGAGACCAAGATCTATCTACAGGTCAATTTTGGTGGAGGTCGGTAGATCGAGGCATCGAAATTTAGCCCTGAAGCCTTTTCCATTCGTGTTCGGAATTTGCCTCGATGAGGGTGACTGGGGATGGTGCCGTCAGGGCAAGCGTGGCATGGAGGGAGCATTACGGTTGTAGGCGGCTCTAGACATCTGGCGGTCTCTGGTGATTGGGGCGAGCAACGTTTGGTGGTGAATGACGTTGGGGAATTTAGGGAAGAAGGATATTAAGGTTATTTAATTATTTACTTAATTAAATGATCGTTCAATGTTCGTACAGTTATATCTCCTTCATATGAACTTAAAGTTGGACAGAACTGGATCCGCTGGAATCGTGGAGTTAAGAGCTTCACAACAAAAGTGATTTGGATGATATTGGAGCTAGTTGGAATTTTGGGTTAAATTAAACCCACGTTTAATTTAACTTAAAAGCGATTGTTATTATAACGATCAAAAATCATTGTGAGAACTTTTAACTGTTTTGAAATGTTACTATAATCTTACCTGATTATATATTGATCGCTTATGGTTGCTATGATTGCTTTGTTGATGATGGATGTTTGTTGTATTTTATTTATACTGTTATGTACATTTAAGCGTTAACAATTGTAACGCTTATCTTCTGACTGTTGTTTGATGGATGATGGACCATTGTGGTTATTGTTATTGTTCACACAAATTGGCATCAAAAAGATAAAATTATTTCGGAACCGATTGAGTCGAGTTCCATTGGTATTTTAAATTGATATATTTTCATTTAATTGAAATAAAGCATAAAAATGGAAATTGGACTTTTATATCCGAAATGATTTGGAAATGGAGTTAATATGATTCAAACAACTATTGAAAAATTTGAAATGGATTTGAAAGAGTTTTGAATTAGAAATGGCTTATTCTAATTTAAAATAGAGTTTGAATAGTATATTCAAAAGTGAATTCGAGTTAGATACATAAACGACGTTTTTAACTCGACATGATTGTTCCAATGATCTTATTTATTTTTATAGTGGATTTCAGGATAGTTTGGATTTCAAAATATTATGTTTTGAAAAATATTATTATTTTAATATTATAATAATATAGAATATTCAATTCTGATTTATAATTGAATTTTAAGTTAGAATCGCTTTTAAACAATTTTATAAATTATATTCGAATTGAATCAAATAATTTTATTTAAATATTTATATGGTCCAAATAGGACGTGTCGCATAACAGTAGTTCACGAATTTCGGCCATAAACATTAAATGGCTATAACTAATGCAATTTGAATCGGGTTTACATGAAAATAGAAACATTGGTTTTCTATTAATGATAGATTTCAAATAAAAGAAGAATTTTGGAATTCTATCTTATAGATTTCAAGTTATGATTAAAACTATTTTTGGAAAGTCGATGTAAACGCAGTTCGATGACCATAATTGGGAATTGATTGGAATGGCCTTATAAAAATTATTAAAAATATGGGAAAATTATGATAAATCATAATTAATGATTTCAAAGTGGGAAAGGAAATATGAAGTTTCAAACTATATTTTAGATATTTGGGTTTTCAGCATAACTGGTTGAAAACTGTAAAACGACGTTTTGAGAATTTAAGTTATTTAAAATTAAGATACCCAAATATTTGTTTATTGGATTTAAAAGATTAGTTTTGAGATTTTTTTTAATTAAGATTAAATGGAATAGGTATTTGTATGTAAATGATGTTCGGGTATCTAGTACGGATTACCGTTGTGTAGATGTTTACTATTCGAGGAATTTGGAAGAGGTTTACATCATTATTCCACTTATATTATTCGTTGATTATGAGAATTGGTGTTGAATATAAATGGTTGTAAATCCTATTCAAATCTTACATTTGATACCAATTGGTTTGGGGTTTTTTGTGAATGATGTCCTCATTAACATCGTTCTTTAACCCAGTTAAATATGAAGTATATGGAACAAATCTTTTAATTAAGATCAATGGAGTTTTCCAAAGTGAAGTTTTTCAATAAATAAATTAAATTGAAGTTGAATGGAAATCAATTTAGTGATAATCGAGATGGGTCTCTATGACTGAAGACCTTAACTATTTAAAGAATTTAAAAGGCTTTGTCGTTATTTCGCTTATAGTATTAGTCCGATTTGGGAATTTATATCGATTGTGAACTGATATGATTTCCATGAAGATTCCATTTCTAATGGAAGTATGATTTTTGGTTCATCGTGAATGATGTTTTAAATAATGTTTGTTTTTTAATCCATGTAAAGGAAATGATGATTTTTTCAAGATTAGTTGGAATGAAATCTTTATTTAATTCGAATATAAAGATTTAATGAAAGAGTTTTCCCTAACAAACAATAATGGGAATGAGTTTGAGAATCGCTTTAAAGAAGATAAGCATGTTTTTCACGTAAGCGATAAGATTAAGAAATCGTAAGTACGATTTAGGGTTTGGTATAAATATGTTTTCCTCGTAAAGAGAATTGAAATCTTTAATTAGATTTGAAATGAAAGAAGGTAATAAAATTTACCAAAATATGAGTGGTATTAGATATGGGGTAGCACCAGTTTCTTCTCCATGGGATGAACAGGATGAGAATGAGATAAAGATTTGAGAAATTACCCTTTATGAGATTCAATAATCTCGATAAAGCACAGAAAATGTGATTTGAGTTTGTGAAATAAGATTTTAGTAATCTTTTGAAATGATTTCCACGAAAAGATTTAAACAAGAGTTCAAAGAATGTAAATCTTTGACAAGATTTAAGGGAGCAATTTCCAATGTAAAGAATGATTTGAGTAAACGAATATTCCGAAATGGAATATGAGACTCATCATATTTTATATATAGATTATGGTTCGTAAAGATGCGCTAGCTATTCGAAAAGATCGGGTTTTGACCTATTCTTAATAACTATACGAGTATTGAAGATACTTGAAGATGGTGGAAGATCGCTTCACATCTTTTGGTTTTATTGCTGATGTCTCAATTGGGAGGTACACCCGAGACGAGGTTACAAGTGGCAGTAGTTCGGACATACTCGTTGATTGTTCGAATTTGCAAAGGTCTCCTCCTTTATTGGACGAGGACGAAGGTGCCATCGATTTTGTTCAGACCCAGAATGAACTTATAATTGGATGTGTGTCTGATGTTGTTACGACATTACCAATTAGATTATATTGATGTTATATCAGTTAGTGGCGAAGAATTTGTTCTTTAAGCTTAACACCCTCCTCTGAGACTTATGTACTCAGAGGGTTATATATATTAATAGACACAATTATACGTTGTGAATTGACAATGTGGCATGCTAAGTGCTGAGGCGATTAAAGTTTTTTGTTTAAAAGAAGAGTTTTGTGGATAATGATCAAAGAATGGCTTATACAGTGTAGTTTTGTGTTGAAACGTGACTTTAGAATCTCACAACCTGTGAATGGACGAAAACAGGATGATGGACCGCAGAGATGTCATGGTATGGAGCCCAGGCAAGTTTATTTATGTGGATGATAGATTGAGGTGCCTCAGAATGGTCAAATGCGACAGAGGAACTTTATGTTCAGGAAATATCCTAATCATCCTGTTAGTGTTGGCCGGCTCTGCCGCTCCGAAGGATCACATGTGTGAGCCTTGGGACGTCTTGCGAGAGGTGTCACGAACAGTTAAGGAATATCCTTTGCCTTAGTCATTGTTGGAATCCAACTTCTAATACGAGATTTGCATTTTCATATGTAACCTAATAGCCAACATAATAGGATGGGACATTATGCAAGCTAAGATTTATACATTTACTTTTGAAAGTCATTTCGACACTATGCACTATTAATAATAAAAAAGACTTTCGCGTGTCAAGCATGTTTGGATATTATAAGGTAAAATTCTCTCTTATGGTACACATTGCATTATGTGATGGGACTTGAGTCTTATAATAGCTTCATTTTCAAAAAGCATTGCAAGTAGTTTATGGTAGATATTCATGTGAAGAAAACTCATTCTGTTTTATACGTTGTGGTCCCGTGATTTGTCAAACTTTAAAACAAAGTAAATAACTGTTTTAGTCCTCACACTAGTTCCATGGCTGAACAAGAGTTTATTGTTTCCAACTTAAACTCTGGGTGCCCATATTTTTCACATGGTATCAGAGCTTTGGTTTATACAAAGCTTTCGGGTACGTACGAATCGTTTGAACAAATGGAAAGAATTTGTCAGAGGTAGAATTAGTAATATGCTAAAAGAGTGACTCATTAGAGATAGGGTTAGTAATACCCTAAAATGAGTTAAGAGTATTGTTTATACGAGAGAGTGTATTCATAAAAATGAATTTGGTTTTTGAAGAAATAAATGAACACAGATAACTTACATGCTTATCTTATAATAAGAGTTTGAGTATTTTATTTGATGTTGAGGTTGGACTATCGAGTGGACGAAGATTTTGAATATACACCTGGTCGGTTGATGTATATACGAAGTCTCAGATATACTGGATAGATATAAAATCACATTATAGTCATTTGAGGATGATTTTGATGATGAATGCCAGGGAGATCCACTAAGTTCATACATGTTTCTCATCATCAAGGAGATGATCACATTGATCCTCACTAAGTTGTATAAATCCAAGCACATTGATAACTATCCATAATGTTATAATCTTCCTATATCATCTTTCTGCTATCTCGATGACTTAATTATATTTGCTAAACCCAATCATAAATCGATAAGTGATATAAAGTTAACTCTTAAAGACTTCTATAAGTTATCTAGGTTAAATGTTAGCAAGAAAAAAATCCTCCATCTCTATCACTAGTCTAAATGCATCAACTTCCCATGAGATAACATCTTTACTTGAGTCTTGTTAGCCATAAAACTCGTTAACATCCTAAAGTAGTCTACAAGGGACAAATTCTGAAAGAAGATGCCTTATGTCAATCTCGTTGTTATTAATTATTCTAAAAGGGTTGTGCTTTTAGCTCTCTAAGTTTCTAGAAGCCTTTGTTTAAGATAAATAGACATTTCGAGCTTTCGGGTACTGGGTTACTGAGGGAAAATGAAGCTAAGGTTCATATGTCATATCTGACTAAAACATTCAACAATGTAGAAAACCCTTTTCCTTTCGAAAGGTTAGCAATTCTTCTGGGAAGGCTTTGTATTTTAGAACTTAGTGAATAAAGAATCTTATTTTGCAAAATCCATCAAAAAGGGGAAGAATTTAATTGTATTTTCTCAAGGGAATCGGCTTTCGTTGGTAGTAACTCTCCCTACACTTTTGGATATGATTTTTCTACTTTGGGCCCTTTATTCTTCATCACTTCTCATGGGTTGCGTAAATTGGTTGCAAATAAGAAATTATGAGTTAAAATCATATGTTGCGTGTATCGTCTTGTGTTTATGGTAGTTCCAGAGAGTATCTTCCAAGAAGCGGATTTGATTGTAGTAAGAAGCATGTGTTCATGCAAGCTTCCGGCTTGTAGTAATGACTTATCCTTAAACGAAACTCCCTTCAGTATGATGAGCCTTTCATTGAATATATGGATGTTTCTAATGTATTACTATCCGAAACCCCTTTCTTTAAGCATTTTAAGGTCCATGCTTTGCTGCTTGGATCCAGAACATGCTTCTTGAAGGATATGCCCTTCATTGTAGCCGAAATGGGCTTTTCTTCGGTACACCGGAAGCATGTTTCTTAACCATTGCCATGCATAATGATAATTAGTCTTTCAACCGTTGTACAAATCCATTGATTTATCCGGAGATCTTTATTTTGGTTAACTTCTGAAGCACTCGACTTCTTCCTTCTCCTTCCGGAAGCTTCCTTCTTTGCTTTGCCCTTATTTCGCCCTGTCTATCCGAAGGAATAAATTTTGGTTAATATTTCCACCTATTGTGAAAGAAGATTTTGGCAAAGATTATGAATGCTTCTGTCTTATTCCTACCTGCAACCTTATTCATGTTAGCATTTAAAAATAGCATATATACATACGTTCATTTACTTGTATTTATCTAGATAGGTAGAATTTCAATTCTCCTGGTAATAACATAGAACCGAAAACTAATTTGGTCATAAATGAGTAAAGGGTCAACATTCACTTCTGGGATTTATTAGCACAAACGAAGACTCTTCCGGCATAAAATAAATCCCAATTTTGGGTAATAGTAATCCGAAAATCTTTTCCTAGATGATGTTAATATGACCGAAACCATTTTCAGTGTATAGGAAATTCAAAACCAAGATTCACGTATTAGAATATTAAAAATTAAAATAATGGAATTAATTAACCATAAGTAAAAACACCTTTGTCTTAATCTAGTCAAGAAATAATAGAGGGCCGTAATAATTTCTGGTATTAAAATCCATATTTGTATACTAAGATTAATAGTAGATCCTAAATCTTCTCTAGTGACAATAGATATGAAACCGCTTTCGGCTCAGTAGTAGTCATTCTAATGCTCATATTTGGGAAAAGACATCAAGAAATCTCATTACGAAAATAGTAGGTGGAAAGCATGTCTCGACATAGCAGAAGATCTGAAATCCAGGAATGGGTATTAAAATAATAAAAGTCCAGAAAACCCCTTTTTGGAAGCAGTTTTTTTGAATGAAGCCCCTTTCGACTCATAGAAATCTTGAAATCTTTCTTTTGGAAACGATAAATATGAAGCCTTCTTCACCTTAATATTAGACGTGAAACCAGGATTCACGTGATAAAATAGTAGAAGTCCATAAATATTTTTTTGGAAACAATTATTCTGAACGAAGCCCTTTCGGTTCATAGAAAAATACCCAAACCCTAATTCCTGTAATAAATTAAATATAGAAACCTTCTTCTATAATATATTAGGAGCTTCCTTTGGCTTAATAGAAATCTTGAAACTAAGATTCAGGTATTAGAATAACAGAAGTCTAGAAAACTCTTATCTAGAAGCAGTTCTTATGAACGAAGCCCCTTTTGACTTATGGAAATCCAAAAACCATCAGTTAGGCAATAATAGAAATCAAGAAATCTTTTTCTGGACAAAATAGATTCGAAAGCATTTTCGGTTTTAACCGACTCTTTTCCTTTTTTGTTTCTTTAAGTAGATGCTTCGAATATGTTAGGTGCTCCTTTCGAGCTTTCCTTCCTTTCTGCGGGACGGGGCATAAGCAGAGGCAGAGCATAATCAACTTTAGAGCTGGGGAAGGGCGTGCTTATGCTGAAGTAGAGGAAGTGCTTGTTCAAAAAAGAACAAAGGGAGAGCATGGTTTATTTGGAACCGAGCTTGTTCATCGATGATTACCCATCCTCCTCTAGAGGGTGCCTAGACCGTGTCAAGGGCTTGTTGGTGCCGGGCACGTCCTTCGTGCTTACCCTCTTCCCTCAGGAGGCGCCTTGGTTTACCTAGGGCCATGAGCCAGACTTAATTGCTCTAGGCTTACCCCATCCCTCTTTGGAAGGACCTAGGTACACCAAGGAATTTAATGGGAGTTGGGCGCATCCCCTTGACTTACCCTTTCTCCCTTTCGGGAAGCTCCTTGACTACGTCAAGGACCTTTTATAGTTAATTCATTACAAATGGGCTTTTTACCCTCAACCAAGTAGAATTTCTTATTTTGGTTTTCTATTAGAAATCATTATCCAATATTCTTATCCATGTTGAAGAATTCACCAAAATTTCTTTAAGTCTAATTTTCCTTTTCCTTGCCCTCGGGACTAAATTTCCTTAATTGCTAGTGGAGATATTTTCCTTGATAAATTTATTTTGTTTACTTATGGGGGAAAATATAGCTCTAAGTGTTCCACATTCCATGTTCTCTGTAACGATCCAGAATTTTAACCATTAAATTTGAACATTTAATTTGGTTTTAAATATTGATTTGGAAATTTAGATAACTCTAATTCAACAATTTTGAGTATTAATTCAATTTGAATAATTAAAAAATAAATTTAATTCTGAAATAGTCAATATATGTTGAATTTGCAATAATATATGAATTGAACAACATAAAAGGACTTAATTAAATTTAAATTTGAATTATATTAAGGAATTAGTTTATTAAATGAAATTTGAACGTATAATTCATGTTTAATTAAACTTGAGCTTATAACGTCGTGATAGTTCGTAATATTATGTTTCGAACTTTAAATAAATGTACATGATCCAATATAAGTCTTAATTCTTTTAAACAAGAATCTTTCAGATCTACTGGATTATAATTTTATAATGAAAAAGAAAATTTAAGACTTCATATTGTATATTTTGAGTTATGACCAAATCAAATTTTTAGAAGGTCGCTATAAAATCGTTTATAAACCATAACGATTTATTATGTAAAATAAAAGGGTTTTTAATAAGTTGAATTTTGTTATAACCAGGAAGTTTAAATCGAGTTAAGTTAGTTGAAGCTATATAAATTCTATTTTGAATATTTATGATAATAATTTATTATCAATGAATTTGAATCGAAGTATATTTTATCGATTTAGTATGGAACATAAAAACTGTCAATTTTCAAACAACCTCGGATTTCAATGAAACTTATTTTATAAAATCCATAATAATTAATTATTTTAAGATTTCAAGTTTTAGGTAACTTGGATTTATTTTGTGAACAGGCGCAATGTAAACGTGTATTAATTCACGTTGTGAAAAAAAGAAGTTCTATAAACGATATTGGAATTCGACGAAATCAGTTCTATCGTATTCGGAATATTAAGTTATTAAAAGATTACGATTTTCATTGTGATCGAAGGTTCTATATTGTGGTTTAAGCGTGTTACTTCGGACGTAAATTTCATATGAATATTTTAACAATAAACCTACCATATAAATAACCCTAAACAGCCTAAACCCTAATCAATAAACATTTCGTGGTCAAATTTTTTTCCGCTGACACCTCTTCATTTGCAATCAAAAGTCAAATTAAATCACAAAACTAAAGAAGAATTAGACGAAACTTCCTACATGAAATTTGAATAGCTTGAGGAGGGCAACCTAACTGTGTTGACCGAAGGGGGCATGATAGCCTATGGAAATTGGAAATCGCTGGCGAAGTCAAGTGTAGAAGTTTCGCCTTTTTCGATATCGGTGCCGGAGGTGTTGATTTCACGGGATGCTGTCTGAAGGTTGAAGGATTGTCGTAGGCATTTGAAATGGATGGATTTACATTTTTCGATCAACCCAATATTTTTGGCAACCGGAGTAAGGTCGGCGTTCGAGACTCATGGCGATGGTGTAGATCGAAGTGGTGGAGGTAGGGCTAGTTGAGGCAGTCATTGGTGAACTGTAGTGGCGACGGGTGGTGGTTAAAGTATTGTGATGGAGATAATTCAAAGAGTTGAATGTGGGTGTGATAACCCCAAACTCTCATGCCACGGAAGTAAGGATAATCATTGGAATATAACACATTTATCACAACAGCAAATTACAGATAATAGCATAACAAATGAAATCATAGAATAATACTCATCATCATAGCAGCAGAATCATAAATGTCATCAACATCATAGTTGCACAGAAATAGGATATTACTTAGTACATAAAGGTTCCCACAAATAGAAAACAAGTCTAGAACATCCTCAAATACAGCATAGATAAAGTGATGTCTAAATGTCCCAAAATAGAGATAAGAGATAAAGATAGTCTTCGTCTTCTACCAAAAGAGCACACCATGTTGCGGTGAATATCCAAAATAATCCTGTTACCTATTTACTTGGCTTCCCATGTAAAAATAAAGGCACCTGAGTTTGCAAGTGAAAACAAACTACGAGTCAGTCATGGGACTGGTATGAGGAATCTTACTTAACTTACCTAACAATAAGGCTAATCACAGGACCACGCTGCTAATGCGGAACGGGTTTACTCCACTGGATTGCCAGTGCATAAAATAAGTAAATCTTTTAAACAACGCAATGCTTTTTTAGAAAGATGAAACCATTATAAGACTCAAGTCCTATCACACAATGCAATGCAAACCGAAAGATAGAGTCTTACCTTATAATAATCAAACATGATTGATACGTATAAAATAATAATCATTTGATATTATTTCTAGTGTCTAATCAGTTTAAAACACTTTTAAAATAAATGTATCAATCATAGACGGCATAGCTACCATATATGTAACACCCCGCGAATTCTATAACTGTGAAATGCACAAATTAAAGTATAATTAATTTTAATCAAAGAACTAAGGGAAACGGGATACGCCATTGCGTTCGTCTCGGAAAAATACGCGAAATAGAGTCCGAGTTTTCGAAAAACGGAGTCCGTATGAAGAAGATATGGCCTTCGGAAGTTTTGAATTAAGTTTAAAAATTCAAACAGAATAAAATAACTCAGAAAATCAAATTTAAATTCCAAAATGGGGCCCAATGGGACAGGGCGGAAAAACACCCGCCTAACGCACCCAGGTCGACTGGGCTGTCGACCTGGCCTAACCAGGTCGACAGGGCTGTCGACAGGCATGTCGACCTGGTCCAGAGCCAGGTCGAACCCAGTCTAACCTGGCTGGCCTATTCTATGCTGGTCGATTTTCTGTGGTCTGCTTTGTCATTAGGGCTAGGTGGCGGGCTCTAATTGGTCTCTCCTTAGGATGAATGGCTACGATCAATCCAAGCAACATCAATGGCCCTAATCAGTTCATTACCCCTATAAAAACAACCCTAGGCTAACCCTAATCTATTCATTCAAAAATAAGAACAAAGCCGCCATGTTGCTGAGGAACGACTAGGGGTAGCCACCAATTGGAGAGAGGATTAGGAGGCAAATTCTAAGGCATAAAGCAACTCAATCAAATCAAACCGCATCTTCTTATCCCTAAACTTGAGAATTCGCCTCACCATTGTAAGTAGAGTATTACTTTGGTATGAACAAATAACTGTGTTAGTTTGTATACTTGGATGTGGTGATAAATAATTCATATTTGTGCGTTACTATGATTCTTATCGATTTGGGATATTATATATGTTTGGATATTCTCGAATTATGTTATTCATTATAAAGAACTACATGCGGTAGTTCTATGCAAGTATACGTTTGGAATATTCGCAAATTATGTAATCCATGTTGAAGCTACATGTATGTAGTTGATTAATAGAAATTCATGCAAGTTTGGGGTTTTGCTACTATGCCATCATAATATGTATTTTTATACAAAAATCATTTTTGTGAGTAATTGGAATGAGTTTGGGTTATTATAATCCATATGAAATTATGTTGAGAATTTGGCATCATGTATTAAGCCATGCTTTTGTACTAGAACACCTATTTGCAAACTTATGAATATGACTAGGCTATGATTGATAATTTGTATAATTGAAATTGTCAACAAGAATTATATGATGACATATGTGGTACATAGCTAGGTTAGGTTCAAAATCCCTTTTTGCAAGTTTACATGACTAAAGTAAAAATCATGATTTCGTGTTAGAAATATTTATGCCATGGTTATGTGAACAAATACTTATGCCATGCTTATGTTTGACATTATGCCATGCTTATGTTAGAAATATTTATGCCATGCTTATGTTTGACATTATGCCTAAATAAAAATATAGGTTCATGTTGTAGTTATGACTATGTGTCAATAATGATACCCAATTTAGATTCTTATCTCAACTACAAGTTTACATGGCTTGATTCATGTCACCTATGCTTTATGACCAAAGTATATGTTACCACTATGCAAGTACACCAGTTTCTATTTTATATTTCCAACGTCATATTGCAAGTTCATGCGCTCACCTTCCCCTTTTTGTGTATGTAATCACGCTTTAAGCCTCCCCTTTTCGCATGGCTACGTTGGGCTTTAAAAGGCTAAGCCCAACATATATATAATAAACGGACGTGTTAAACGGGGGAAAATAACGTTGGGTTAAAATTACTAATGAATGAAAATATAAAATAGAAGGGCCCAAATTCAAGTATGGGTTGGGCCCATGATTGGTGTAACCTTTACACCATTAACTTAATAATGGACCGCAAATATTTACATATAAGAAAATAAAGAAGAAAGACAAAATATGTAAATGTAGAACATACGATGTGTTTAACCCGAGGTTGGATTGAGTTGTGATGTAAACCTGCCCGGAACCGCCCGGCTGTCTAGTAGTCACAACAATACCTATCCAATGTGGGAGGTTAAACATGGAGCCCAATAAGGACCCGAGGTTAGACTGAGTTGTGGCGTAAGACTGCCCGGAACCAACCGGCAACAGGCAGCCATAACAATACCTGTCTAATGTGAGAGGTCAGGGCCTTAATAAGACAATTAAGGCTGAGTCAGGATTGTTAGGATTAAGTGAACTAAAGACTTAATCAAAATGGAACATGCTAAATTAAACGGACTGGTGGGGGTTAGGTTAGGAAACACTTAACCAACTTAGCATGTTGGCTAGAGATAGAAAACCTAGTAACGGGGGGACCCTTTTCAGCAGTAACCCTAGAAGGTGTATCAGGATACCCTGAAACTAGGCAGGGTGGGGCACGATTACTGGGCTGATTGTAAGAGGTCAAATCGACGGCGGTGGTGTAGCAGTGTAGGTTCTAACGGGGTGCGGGCGTGCACACACTCCTGCGCAGAAAAATAAGGCACTGGACACCAGTAGCATACCTGTGCATTCTAAGGTTGTGTCGGGCCGCCACCATGGGACTTGATACACCCCATGGTGGGACCAGCATAGGTAACTACAACATCGGGGGCCGTAAGACACATGTAATTATGCGAGTAGGAGCCGATCATCGTAGAACGGATCACATCACCCTGATTATGGGGTGCCAGTTGGAAACTAGTTTATATGGGTTCAGAGATTAACATGTGGTACGATAGTATATTCGACCCTAGACAACTTAACCAAGTTTACAGTACTTTCCCACTTCTTGTTTATACTTATCATACCCAGTTCTTTATTCATAGACAAAATAGTACTAGACTTACTCAGGCTTTATGTCTGACTCTACTTTTCTTTCGTCTTCTTTTCTTCCGTTCCCCCCCCCAAGGTCCACAGGGAGGGAACACAGCAGCTTGACCGGTCTTAACTTCCAGCTTGAAGAGGAGACATGTATTGCTTGGTCCTTTTCGTCTTGAACTATGGCTTTGGACAAACTCTATGGGGCTTTTGCAGTTTATCTATGTTTTATTTTTGCTTCTTTAAATAATGTAATCAAGACAGATTATGAAAAGTGTTATGTTTTTGGAAAAGATGTAAGACAATTATGGTGATGTTGTTGTAGCACGTATTTGCTTTTATGGAATAAAAGTTTGTTGATTTTCCGCTGTTTACAAATATGTGTTCTTATATCTGTCTTGTATATCTGTGACTTATACTTATAAACCTCCACCAAAATTAGGGCATTCAATTTGAGAGTGACCCTAACGGAGGTGGGGTGTTTCACTTGGTATCAGAGCATAGGTTTACCAGATAAGATAAAAAGTTTTGAAAAATTATTTTCAAAAAGGAAATTTAAAGAAGCATTTTTAAAAGAAAAATGTTATTTTATTTTAAAAAGGCAAAGTCCACTCCCCAAATCCATAGGTACTATCTCTTATCCTTCGTTTTGAATCTATCCTTTTTGTTTCAGCATGTCCGAAGATCTTAACTTGCCGGAAGGGGTGCCAATACCTGGTTGGTTTAGACGATTCTTAGAAGCAAGAGCCACTCAGCCAGGTCCTACCATTCCTCCTCCCCCAGCTGCCGGAAATCATCCAGCTGCAGCGGCACCTTTTCCTCCACCTCCTCCTCGGGGAAACACGTTTGCTAAGATATGTAAAGATTTTAAAGCTATGGGAGGAAGGGATTTCCATGGAACTGAGTCCTTCGTAGCAGCCAAAAATTGGCTGAAAGAAACTGAGGACCTATTCATCATCTTTGAGGTAGAGGATAGACAAAAAGTACAATTGGCAGTGTGGCTATTGAAGGGCGAGGCTTCCTACTGGTGGGAAGTCACTAATGTTGAAAGACCAGTGGAGACATGGGAGGACTTTAGGGCAAGGTTTGAGACTAAACTTCTCTCAGATGCGGAAAGAAGTTTGCAGTTGGAAAAATTCTTATTTCTTAAGCAAGGGGACAAGACAGTCAGAGAATATGTGAATCAGTTCGATGAGCTGGCTAGGTTTGGGCTTGACCTAGTCAATACCCCGCACAAGAAGGCTCTCCGGTTCGTCAAAGGGTTGAATGAGCCATTACACAGTTTGGCCATGACCCATATACCCATGGGAGCCACGTATGAAAGATTGGTGCAAATGGCATTGCTGAATGAAGAGGATAAGGGCAAGAAGGAGACAAAGGCAGAAAGCTCTCAAGGAAAGAAAGAGGGTTTGCAGCCTAAGAAGACAGACTTTAAGAAGGGCGGGAAAGGTAACAAAGAGAAGAGGAAGTGCAATTTCTGTGGCAAAGTGGGGCACTTAGTAAAGGACTGCCGGAAAAAGAAGGCCAAGGAGAATGGTGGGTGCTTTTCTTGCGGTGAGACAGGCCATAGGGCTAAGGACTGCCCAAAGAAACGAGGACAGGGGCAGAGGGCTGGATCCACCCCAGGGGCACAGGTTCATGTGCTGGAAGCGCCACCTCTGCAACAGCGAGGTATAAATACTTCTGTAGAAAGTTTAGTTTATCTTTATGATCACCCCGTTCGCACTTTATTTGATTCTGGCGCATCACACTCCTTTATCTCGTCTGCTCTAGTAGAATCTCTGCACCTAAAAACTAGTATGGTAGAGGACCCCTTAATTGTTTCAAACCCAATTGGGGGCCCAGCTCATTTGTCTATGATCTGTGTGGGATTGAAAATTTCTATTCTAAGTGTAGAATTTCAATGTAGTGCCTTTGTTTTGGGCTTTTCGGGTTATGGTTTGATTTTGGGTATGGATTGGCTATCCAGTAATGGGGCCATCCTTGATTGTGAGAAAAGGGTTGTTAGGCTCCTAACCCAGCTCGGTAATACTTTGGAAATTTCTTGTAATCCCTCATATGCGGTTATGCTTAGTTATCTTGAATCGCTAGATGCCTCTGTTGAAAATTTGCAATCAGTTAGAGTGGTCCGGGAATATCCGGATGTCTTCGAAGAGGTGAAGGGCTTGCCTCCGAAGCGGGAAATAGACTTCCGCATGTATCTTGTAGATAATGCAAAGCCCGTTGCGTTGCCCGTTAGACACATGGCTCCACGAGAAAGGAAAGAGCTCAGTAAACAGATTAAAGAGCTTCTAGAAAAGGGGTTCATTAGGAGGAGCATTTCAGAATGGGGCGCTCCAGTGGTGTTCGCTACAAAGGCGGATGGTTCACTCCGTCTATGTGTTGACTATAGGGAGCTCAACAAGCTAACGAAAAAGAATAGGCACCCTCTCCCTAGAATTGACGATTTATTTGACCAGCTTGTAGGAGCGTCTGTTTTCTCCCAACTCGATTTAGCAACCGGTTTTCATCAGCTAAGGGTGGCTGAAGATAGCATCGATAAAACGGCGTTCAGAACCCCAGACGGCTTCTTTGAATGGCTTGTCATGCCTTTCGGCTTGACAAATGCACCTGCTTACTTCGTGGACCTGATGAGTAGGGTATTTAGAGATTTCTTCAACAAATTCGTAGTGGTCTTCGTAGATGATATCCTTATCTTCTCAAAGAGTGAAGAGGAACATGCTCAGCACTTAAGGGCAATCATGGAAACTTTACGAGTCCATCAACTAAAAGCCAAATTCTCCAAATGCCACTTTTGGAGAGAAGAGGTGAGGTTCCTTGGGCACATAGTATCCAAACAAGGGTTAGCAGTGGACCCTGCTAAGGTAGTGGCGGTACAGGATTGGAAGACACCAAGGAATGCAACTGAGGTCCGAAGCTTTCTAGGACTAGCGGGTTTCTATCGAAAATTCATAAGGGATTTTGCGAAAATCTCAGCTCCGCTCACGAAATTGACTAAGAAGAATCTAGTGTTCAATTGGGACTTGGATTGCGAGTTTGCTTTCCAACGACTGAAAAGGGCTCTCACAACCGCCCCAGTTTTGACGCGGCCAGATGGGAGCAAGATGTTCACTGTTTATACGGATGCATGTGGGACAGGGCTAGGCGCCGTCTTAATGCAAGAAGGAAGGGTAGTAGCTTATGGCGGGAGGCAGTTGAAAGTGCACGAAAAGAACTATCCAACCCACGATCTTGAGTTAGCCGCCATCGTCTTTGCACTCAAGTCTTGGCGACACTATCTCCTAGGTGAGAAGTTCGAACTTTACACTGACCATAAATCGTTGAAATATCTTTTCTCGCAGAAGGATCTTAACTTGAGGCAACAAAGATGGATGGAGTTTCTTGCCTCGTACGATTTCGAAATCTCCTACACTCCGGGCAAAGGCAACGTAGTGGCAGACGCGTTGAGCCGAAAGAAATTGACCCTAAGCCCGTTGTTTGTTGAAAGACAAAGCCTAGAGTTTATAGCCAGCTTTGACTTTAGGCCTTCCCCCGATTTCGTACCAGGCTTGCTAGCATCTCTCGAAGTGCGCCCAACTTTAGTGGATTCAGTAGGGACAACACAACGCGAAGACCCTCAGCTTGTGGAAATAATTGATAAGCTAATTAGGGGTGAGACTTCAAGTCACCTCAACAGATACTCCATCGACGATAAGGGATTGCTAAGGCGAGACGGAAGACTATGCGTCCCACAAATAAAAGATTTAATAAAGAAGGTTCTCGAGGAAGCACATCACTCCAAGATGACGATACACCCAGGCGGAGATAAAATGTACAAAGACATAAAAAGGACTTTCTTCTGGAACGGCATGAAAAAGGACGTGGCAGAATTCGTTTCTAAGTGTATGGTGTGCCAACAGGTTAAAGCGGAACAGAGAAAGCCTGGCGGATTACTACATCCTCTGGAGGTCCCGCAGTGGAAGTGGGATAGCATCTCAATAGACTTCATCGATGGGCTGCCTAGGTCTAGGAGAGGCAACACTAGCATTTGGGTAATAGTGGATAGGCTTACTAAAAGCGCCCACTTTTTACCTGTCAAAAGTAAAAGAACTGCCTCATCCCTAGCATCACTTTACCTTAAGGAAATCGTTCGACTCCATGGAATACCATCTAGCATTGTTAGTGACCGAGACCCCATCTTCACCAGCGAGTTTTGGCGGAGTCTGCAAGAAGCAGTAGGAACGCAGTTATGCTTGAGCACAGCCTATCATCCCCAAACTGACGGCCAAACAGAGAGAGTGAACAGAGTTTTGGAAGACCTTTTAAGACTATGCGTCCTTGACTTCGGAGGGACATGGGAAGACCACCTTTCTTTGGTGGAATTTGCCTACAACAACAGCTATCAAGCAACCATCGGAATGGCGCCCTTCGAAGCTTTATATGGAAGACCGTGCCGATCGCCCACTTGTTGGTGGGAGTCTACTGATAAGTTCATACTTGGACCAGATATGATCCGAGAGACTTCAGAGAAAGTAGACTTAATACGAAGAAGGATGAAGACGGCCCAAGACAGAAAAAAGTCCTATGCTGACAAGAGAAGGACCGACCTTGAATTTGAGGTTGGAGACAGAGTTTTTCTCAAGGTATCACCGCTAAGAAACGTTGTTCGTTTTGGAACCACAGGAAAGCTAGCACCAAGGTTCGTAGGGCCATTCCCCATCATCGAGAAAATTGGGAAAATGGCCTATAGATTAGAGCTACCCGAGAAGTTGGCTGGAGTCCACAACGTTTTTCACGTTTCACATCTCCGAAAATGTCTACATGAGTCTGCTGAAGTGGTAGAGCCAAATATCCTCGAAGAGGCCGAAGTGGAACGCGAAGCAACCATAAGGAAAGTTCCAACCCGCATATTAGGAACGGAAGTGAAGAAGCTACGCAACCGCGAAGTCAAGCTCGTCAAAGTTCAGTGGAGCGACGCCGAGGGAGACGCGACTTGGGAAACTGAAGCTAGAATCCGTACAGCCTACCCTTTTCTGTTCGAGGGTACATCCTTGATCTTTCATTTTCCTTAAGTTGCGCTTTTATCTATCTTTTTAGGTATATTTCCTCGACCTTATCTTTTAGGTAGAAACCCTTTGGATGGAAACATGTAATTGAAACATGTTATGGATGATGGTTGCAAGTGGTTGCAAGTGGTTGCAAGTGGTTGCTAGTGGTTGCTCGTGGTTGCATATACACACACAATCTAGGGTTTTAGATCGGCTCAGTCACTTCATATTGCATATGCATATATGTTTGCATTCATATGTGGTTGAACTTTAATGTGTTGTCATGTGGATGTTGCATTTGTATTGAATGATTGTGCACTCATGTAGAATCAAGAATAGGAAAATTTGCATACATAATGGATTCATGGCACTTACATAATTCGCATTAAGGAGGTCAACTGAATCAGTAGACCGCCTGATTTTGCATTAGATAAGTACATGTACACACACACTTCGCATATGATCATGAAGCATTAGAAGTCTTTTAAGGACAATGGATGCTCGTGTTTGATGGATGAGTAGATGGATGATTGGATGTTAGGATATACATTCCTCCTAACTTGAATATTTCGGGGACGAAATCCTTTTAAGTGGGGGAGAATGTAACACCCCACGAATTCTATAACTGTGAAATGCACAAATTAAAGTATAATTAATTTTAATCAAAGAACTAAGGGAAACGGGATACGCCATTGCGTTCGTCTCGGAAAAATACGCGAAATAGAGTCCGAGTTTTCGAAAAACGGAGTCCGTATGAAGAAGATATGGCCTTCGGAAGTTTTGAATTAAGTTTAAAAATTCAAACAGAATAAAATAACTCAGAAAATCAAATTTAAATTCCAAAATGGGGCCCAATGGGCCAGGGCGGAAAAACACCCGCCTAACGCACCCAGGTCGACTGGGCTGTCGACCTGGCCTAACCAGGTCGACAGGGCTGTCGACAGGCATGTCGACCTGGTCCAGAGCCAGGTCGAACCCAGTCTAACCTGGCTGGCCTATTCTATGCTGGTCGATTTTCTGTGGTCTGCTTTGTCATTAAGGCTAGGTGGCGGGCTCTAATTGGTCTCTCCTTAGGATGAATGGCTACGATCAATCCAAGCAACATCAATGGCCCTAATCAGTTCATTACCCCTATAAAAACAACCCTAGACTAACCCTAATCTATTCATTCAAAAATAAGAACAAAGCCGCCATGTTGCTGAGGAACGACTAGGGGTAGACACCAATTGGAGAGAGGATTAGGAGGCAAATTCTAAGGCATAAAGCAACTCAATCAAATCAAACCGCATCTTCTTATCCCTAAACTTGAGAATTCGCCTCACCATTGTAAGTAGAGTATTACTTTGGTATGAACAAATAACTGTGTTAGTTTGTATACTTGGATGTGGTGATAAATAATTCATATTTGTGCGTTACTATGATTCTTATCGATTTGGGATATTATATATGTTTGGATATTCTCGAATTATGTTATTCATTATAAAGAACTACATGCGGTAGTTCTATGCAAGTATACGTTTGGAATATTCGCAAATTATGTAATCCATGTTGAAGCTACATGTATGTAGTTGATTAATAGAAATTCATGCAAGTTTGGGGTTTTGCTACTATGCCATCATAATATGTATTTTTATACAAAAATCATTTTTGTGAGTAATTGGAATGAGTTTGGGTTATTATAATCCATATGAAATTATGTTGAGAATTTGGCATCATGTATTAAGCCATGCTTTTGTACTAGAACACCTATTTGCAAACTTATGAATACGACTAGGCTATGATTGATAATTTGCATAATTGAAATTGTCAACAAGAATTATATGATGACATATGTGGTACATAGCTAGGTTAGGTTCAAAATCCCTTTTTGTAAGTTTACATGACTAAAGTAAAAATCATGATTTCGTGTTAGAAATATTTATGCCATGGTTATGTGAACAAATACTTATGCCATGCTTATGTTTGACATTATGCCATGCTTATGTTTGACATTATGCCATGCTTATGTTAGAAATATTTATGCCATGCTTATGTTTGACATTATGCCTAAATAAAAATATAGGTTCATGTTGTAGTTATGACTATGTGTCAATAATGATACCCAATTTAGATTCTTATCTCAACTACAAGTTTACATGGCTTGATTCATGTCACCTATGCTTTATGACCAAAGTATATGTTACCACTATGCAAGTACACCAGTTTCTATTTTATATTTCCAACGTCATATTGCAAGTTCATGCGCTCACCTTCCCCTTTTTGTGTATGTAATCACGCTTTAAGCCTCCCCTTTTCGCATGGCTAAGTTGGGCTTTAAAAGGCTAAGCCCAACATATATATAATAAACGGACGTGTTAAACGGGGGAAAATAACGTTGGGTTAAAATTACTAATGAATGAAAATATAAAATAGAAGGGCCCAAATTCAAGTATGGGTTGGGCCCATGATTGGTGTAACCTTTACACCATTAACTTAATAATGGGCCGCAAATATTTACATATAAGAAAATAAAGAAGAAAGACAAAATATGTAAATGTAGAACATACGATGTGTTTAACCCGAGGTTGGATTGAGTTGTGATGTAAACCTGCCCGGAACCGCCCGGCTGTCCAGTAGTCACAACAATACCTATCCAATGTGGGAGGTTAAACATGGAGCCCAATAAGGACCCGAGGTTAGACTGAGTTGTGGCGTAAGACTGCCCGGAACCAACCGGCAACAGGCAGCCATAACAATACCTGTCTAATGTGAGAGGTCAGGGCCTTAATAAGACAATTAAGGTTGAGTCAGGATTGTTAGGATTAAGTGAACTAAAGACTTAATCAAAATGGAACATGCTAAATTAAACGGACTGGTGGGGGTTAGGTTAGGAAACACTTAACCAACTTAGCATGTTGGCTAGAGATAGAAAACCTAGTAACGGGGGGGACCCTTTTCAGCAGTAACCCTAGAAGGTGTATCAGGATACCCTGAAACTAGGCAGGGTGGGGCACGATTACTGGGCTGATTGTAAGAGGTCAAATCGACGGCGGTGGTGTAGCAGTGTAGGTTCTAACGGGGTGCGGGCATGCACACACTCCGGCGCAGAAAAATAAGGCACTGGACACCAGTAGCATACCTGTGCATTCTAAGGTTGTGTCGGGCCGCCACCATGGGACTTGATACACCCCATGGTGGGACCAGCATAGGTAACTACAACATCGGGGGTCGTAAGACACATGTAATTATGCGAGTAGGAGCCGATCATCGTAGAACGGATCACATCACCCTGATTATGGGGTGCCAGTTGGAAACTAGTTTATATGGGTTCAGAGATTAACATGGGGTACGATAGTATATTCGACCCTAGACAACTTAACCAAGTTTACAGTACTTTCCCACTTCTTGTTTATACTTATCATACCCAGTTCTTTATTCATAGACAAAATAGTACTAGACTTACTCGGGCTTTATGTCTGACTCTACTTTTCTTTCGTCTTCTTTTCTTCCGTTTCCCCCCCAGGTCCACAGGGAGGGAACACAGCAGCTTGACCGGTCTTAACTTCCAGCTTGAAGAGGAGACATGTATTGCTTGGTCCTTTTCGTCTTGAACTATGGCTTTGGACAAACTCTATGGGGCTTTTGCAGTTAATCTATGTTTTATTTTTGCTTCTTTAAATAATGTAATCAAGACAGATTATGAAAAGTGTTATGTTATGTTTTTGGAAAAGATGTAAGACAATTATGGTGATGTTGTTGTAGCACGTATTTGCTTTTATGGAATAAAAGTTTGTTGATTTTCCGCTGTTTACAAATATGTGTTCTTATATCTGTCTTGTATATCTGTGACTTATACTTATAAACCTCCACCAAAATTAGGGCATTCCCTTTGAGAGTGACCCTAACGGAGGTGGGGTGTTTCAATATACTATGTCGCCATATATAGGCTTACAACCAAATCCTAATGTCGTATTGAAAATTGGGTTTCCATCATGAGTTGAGGCTAGGAATCATCCTTACCGATTTCGCGAAACTCTAGCAAATTCCTCAGGACTCATACGCTGGCGAGCCATGGTTAGCAGCAGGACCGGTCCATAAATACTTTAATGGATTAGTTATTCCTAAACAATACGTTTTCCGGTCCTATTGGACCTATCACTTGGCCAGTAGCGACCAATATCCGAAGGCCCTCACAGTCCATCATCCACATAAGTAAAAATGTCTGGGCTCCATACCATGACATCACTTCTCGCTAGAAAGAAACGCATGCACTCCCTGTGATCCTCATTCCATTTTTTACTCATACTGGGGTGTGAGGCTCGCGAAGTAACGCTATACAAAAAGATATGCTAATTAAAGTTGTGCTTTGATCATCAACCACAAGGCTCTGCTTTTCAACAAAAGCCTTGATCATTTGCATCTTGGCATGCCACATTGACAATCCACGCCATGCGATTGATATCTATCAATGTATAACCTCTAAGCTCGTACGTCTCAGAGAAGGGTGTTAAGCAAGAGAATAAATTCTCCGCCACCAAACAGATATATATTTAATAGAAATCAATTCACATAGAACGAAGTCCAATGTCAGACACACATCCATTTACAAGTCCGTTCTGGGTCTGAACGAAACCGGAGACACCTTATTCCTCGTACCGTATGTCCAATACGGAAGAGAGGTTCTCGCATATTCGGACAATCAACAAGTACGTCCGGACAACTACCACTTTAATCCTTTCCTGGGAGGAAACCAATCCAGGGCATCAGTAGTCATCCATTCGATGTGAAGATCGCCGGTCTTCAACCATCATCTTCAAAGTCTTCGATTTTAAATCGTCGTATAATTATTTGAAATGAGATTGAACTCAGTCTTTTCAAATAACTCTCGAATGTATATAATTCAAATCATTTCATATCATTAATATTATTTTATAACGATTTATCGCTATTTTTATTTATATAAAAATAGCCCATTTAATTCGAACGACGTTGCAGGTCGTTACGCGGCCCTGGCGCTGTTATTATCCAAATTTGAATTACACATTTCTCGAAATCTAACTGTTGGATCTTAACAAATTTAGTATCGTTGCAAAGTCTTTCCAAAGCGAACCTAACGGTTCCAGTTTTGGGAAAATCCGATGGTCGGATCTTCCAGTATAATCGGTTAAAATTACGATGCCGAAACGAACTACCGCGCGCAATTCGTTTAATTTTAATTTTACATATATATATATATATATATACACACACACACACACACACATACACACACATTTAAATCGTTCAACGATTGCAAAACTATTTAATCTATTACATGTAAATTTTTTCCAATTCATGTTCATGTTAAAATTTATATTTTTAACGAACAAAATATTTTTTCAAGACATGTAATTTCTTTTATACATTTCCTATACATGTTAATAGTGATGCTTTTAACAAACAAAAAATATATTTTAAACATGTAATTATTTTGTACTAACTAACATGCTAAAATTGATATTTTTAACTAACAAAACATATATATATATATATATATATATATTAACATGTAATAATTTTATTCTAACTAATATGTTAAAACTGTCATTTTTCATGACAAACATGTTTTACATAAATTCCTCTTTATTTTAACATAACATATTAAAAATGTCATTTTTAGTGACACAACATGTTTAACATGAATTCCCTTTTTTTATTCTACCTAACATGATAAAATGTCCTTTTTTATGAAAAAATATGTATTAACATGTTTTTCTTTTTATTCCAATATAACAAAATAAAATGTCACATATTAATGGAAAAACATGTATTAACATTTTTTTTTATTCTAATCAAACGTCACATATTAATGACAAAACATGTATTAGCATGTTTTTATTTTAATTCCAATCTAACATAATAAAATGTCACATATTACTTGCAAAACATGTATTAGCATGTTTTATTTTTATTCTACTTTGCTAATATGTGAATGACATTATCCTATAGAATCAATACACATTATTGTTTTTCCTACTTCGCTAACATGCAAATAATAAAGTTTTAATAAACAAAGCATGTATTAACAAGTGATCATTTTCCTTTGTCGCTAACATGTAAATGGTTAAATTTTAATAAACTAAGCATATATTAACAAATGATCATTATTCTTCTCCGCTAACATGTTAATGGTTACATTTTTATTTAGAAAAACCTCTTTAATGAATCAAACAATAGAAATATAATTTTTATTGTCTAATCTTTTTCTTTAAACATGATTCTTTTCATTGAATCAAACATACATCTAACATGTTAATTTTAATGTATAAACATTTTATTTAAAACATGATTATTTTTATTGAATCTAACATACACTAAAAATGTCATTTTTAATGTTTAAACAATTTATTTAAAACATGATTCTTTTTTTTTATAATGAATCGAAACATACATTAAAAATGTCCCTTTTATTGTTTAAACATTTTTCTCTAAAACATGATTCATTTTTAATAATGAATCAAAACATACATTAAAAATGTTATTTTTATTGTTTAACCATTTTTCTCTAAAACATGATACTTTTTAATAATGAATCAAAACATGCATTAAAAATGTTATTTTTAATGTTTAACCATTTTTCTCTAAAACATGATAAATTTGTGATTCATATATATACAATAAAAGTAATTTTTATTGTATAAACAATTATTTCCAACATGACAATTTCTATGATCCATATATACAATAAAAAGGTAATTTTATTGTATAAACAATTATGACAAATTCTATGATTCGTATATACAATAAAGAGGAAATTTTTATTGTATAAACAATTATGACAAATTCTATGATTCATATATACAATAAAAAGGAAATTTTTGTTGTATAAACAATTATGACAAATTCTATGATTCATATACACAATAAAAAGGAAACTTTTATTGTATAAACAATTATGATAAATTCTATGATTCATATATACAATAAAAAGGAAAATTTTATTGTATAAACAATTATGACGAACTCTATGATTCATATATACAATAAAAAGGAATTTTTTTTGTATAGACAATTATGACAAACTCTATGATTCATATATACAATAAAAAGGAAATTTTTATTGTATAAACAATTATGACAAATAAAAAAGAATTATTTATTGTATAAACAACTATGACAAATTCTATGATTCATATATACAATAAAAAGGAAATTTTTTTTGTATAAACAATTATGACAAATTCTATGATTCATATATACAATAAAAAGGAAAATTTTATTGTATAAATAATTATGACAAATTTTGCTACCCAATTCAGTCCAATGGATCATCGCAACCAAAATCAATCAATTCAAATCTTGTACAACACACATATAAATTTTAACACCGTATATATATAAATTTCACATCGCAATCACAATTAAATTTAATTTTAAATTAGAGATCTCACATTGGTTTTGAATTCTTCAAAAATTGTAGATCGCTCTAAAATTTCCCTGGTTACTTCTAAAATGTAGTAGACACAGCCACGATCCCAACAGTCCCTGTTTCATGTGATTCCGACATCGTACGAACAAGTTATGATTTTTGTCGTGTTAATATTATTTTAAATTTAATTAATTAATTAATTTAAACAAAAAAAAGGATTACCTTCTTCTACACAGTTACACGGCCGACGCCCTTTTTCGTTTGTTCAAACTTAGGGTTGGATTTTCCACTCCGATCGAGACGCCGAAGGATGATCAGATGGCACCACGCTCATGGGCTTGGAAGCGCGCCAGGTGGGACCCACGGTGGCGAACTTGGTGATAGGTTAGGGGAGTTTTAGCGGTCGATGCGACAGAGGTTTGGGTGTCTGGATCTCAACGGATACTCAATGATAGGAGGTGATGTCCATATGGATGTGAAGAGCAAGAAAAGTACTACAATATTGTCCAAAGGATCGATATGTTTTACTAAGAGGATTGAAAGTTATTGGGGGAAGAAGTTCTGAGCAATTCTGGCCACTAAACGACGATGGAGGTGGCAGCTATGAGTTAAAATTAGGGTTTTGTAAATTGCTAGGTACTTATAATATTATATTATTTAATTCTTTAACACTAAAAGGCCCGTTAATTCATACTAACTCCAAATTAAGTCTAGCGATTGCCGCCCCTAGCCAAATACCCCCATTCCGGACACAATGGACTATGTTTCGTAAGACCATTTGACCGTTCCAGCCTGTTTTTCTTTAGATTAAAATATGAAACATTTAATATTAAATTTGACCATACATTTTAATTTACCGAGGCCACATACTGATTCCAAAAAATTTCGAAAAATTAATCTAGCTATGGTTTGACGATACAGTCTTAACAAAATTAATTTCATTGAATTTGAAACCGTTTGAATAATGGTATTTTTAATGGTCATTCCAATTCAATAGAAATTATCAAACATATTTTAATTTACCATGCTCACATATTAATTCCAAAAATTATGAAAATTTAAACCTGGCAATAATTTGACATTCTTGATCCAGCAAAAGTGGTTTCGTCGAAAACGGAGGTCGTTTGCAAAATGGCTATTTTTAATAGCTTTTTTATTATTTAAAAATAGAAATTTTAAATTCTGACACATTTTCTATTAAAATTTCTAAAAATAAATTTTTTAAACCAGTTCTGATTTTTCGGGTTGTTACAATCTCCCCCATTTAAAATCTTTTCGTCCCTGAAAAGGAAACAATAGTAAAGTAGGAAACAAAATGGAAAATGCAAAATATTGTAAATGTAACTCAACACAAGAGCCAATTAGAGATATCCACTCTGCACTTAGAATAAGCCTGTTTAAAGTTATTCTTAGTCTCCCGTGTACAGTCTCTGGGGTCCCCGCTCCACTGCGCTTTGACTAAATGGATCCTCTTGTTTCTCAGAACTCTAGTTTATTTGCCAATAATTTTCAATGGCTCTCTTCTCACTGCTTAGCTTGGGGTAATCTCCAAATATTATTGTGCTGATTCCTCCACAATTAATTCTGGATCATGTACATGCTTTTGAAGTTGAGACACGTGAAATACATCATGTACTCCTGGCAACCAGTCAGGCAACTGAACCCTGTAAGCAAGAGTTCCAATACTTTTGAGTATAAGGAATGAACCAATGAATCTAGACGCCAACTTCCCTGTCTTCCTGAAGCGGACTACTCCTCTCAATAGGGGAACTCTCAAGTATACATAATCACGAACAGAAAATGCTAAATCTCTTCTTCTCGAGTCTGCATAACTCTTCTATCGGCCATGAGCTGTTTGCAGTCGCTTCTTAATGAAATCGACTTTATCCGAAGCTTCACGAATCATGTCGGGACCCAATACTAGTCGATTGCCTGGTTCTACCCAACATGAGGGGGATCTACATGGCCTGCCATACAATGCTTTGAATGGCGACATTTGTAAGCTTGCTTGGTAACTGTTGCTTGCTACAACATTGGCCTTCCCTGGAGCATACAAGATATCCAGATCGTAAGCCACAAGAAATTCTAACTAACGCTGCTGCCTCAAATTCAAGTCCTTTTGTGTGAACATATACTTCAATGATTTATGATCTGTATATAATTCGAACTTCTCACCTAGAAGACAGTGCCTCCATATTTTCAAAGCAAACACGACGGCCAACAACTCAAGATCATAAGTAGGATATCTCTTCTCATGCGGCTTCAACTGACGGCTAGCATAATCAACTACTTTGCCTCTTTGCATCAATACCACACCAACACCTTCAAGAGGAGCATCTGTATAGACGGTCAAATCTTGATTACCATAAATAATAGTCAACACTGAAGCAGTGGTCAACTGTAATTTCAGCTCTTGGAAAGCCACCTCACATTCAGGTGTCCAATTAAACCTTATGTGCTTCTTGGTAAGCTTCGTTAATGGACAAGATAGCTTCGAAAAATCTTTAATGAATTTCCGATAATAGCCAGCCAATCCTAGAAAACTTCCGACTTCTATAGTGTGCTAGGCTGCTTCCAATCTCTAATGGCTATGATTTTTCCTGGATCCACTGAAATTCCTTTCTTCGATACTACATGACCGAGGAACTTTACTTCTTCTTGCCAGAATATGAATTTAGAAAATTTGGCTTTTAATACATTCTTTCTCATAAATTCCAAAACTTCTTCCAAATGCTTTTCATGCTCAGCAGTGGACTTAGGGAAGATTAAGATGTCGTCAATGAAAACTAGCACAAATTTATTTAAGATATCGCAGAATACTCTTTTCATTAAATCGACAAAGTAAGCAGGAGCGTTACATAAGCCGAACGGCATTACTAACCACTCATATAATAAGTATGGACCTCTGAAAGCTGTTAAAGGAACACACTCTTCAACAATATGCAATTGATGGAAACCTGTAGCTAGGTCTATTCTAGAGAACATTTTGAAATTAAAAAAATAATAGAAAACTCTCTCTCTCCCCTCTCCTATACCCTCAGGCCCCCGCGTTCATTGTAAAAATCAAAAGAAAAAAAATAAAAAAGAAAAAAAGGGGGCGGAAGTCCTAATCGATCGCGCCCCCCTAGGCGCCACCCACCGCCGGGCTCCCCCACCCAATCGCCTACCTCGCGCCCCCTCCTCCTGTTGCTGCCGCCGCTGCTTCTTCTTCTTCCTCCCTTCAGCCCCGCGAGAAACCCCGACCCTCTCCTTCCCTTCCTCCCCCTTTTCTTCCTCCAATCCGCAGTTGACCGACGACCGGACCCATTTCCACCACCAAAGAGGGCTGCCGATCACCCCCATCCCCTCCTTGACCCCTCTGTTGCGCCATTCTCACCCCCTCCATCCAGGAGTAAGTTTTGTTATTTATTTTTATTTATTTAATGAAATAAGTGTGTTTAAAAAGATCAGTTTTTATAAGAAGCATGTTTGAAAAATCAGTTCTTTTCTATGAAGATCATTAATTTAATTTTTTTTATATGATAAGAATTAAAATAAAGAAGAGATTTTTATATATAATACGTTAAAATAACGACGTGATTTTTATATATATAACATGAAGTAAAAATTTGATTTTTATATAATGTAGAGATTTAAAAATATAAATTTTCTCATGTGAAAAGCGAGTTGAAAATATGATTTTTGGCATATGAAAAGCATTATAAAGATTTGGTTTTTTAATGATATAAAGATTCGATTTTTAGAAGTAAAAATGAGACCTTTGGTTGAGTAAAAATATAATTTTAGCATTGAAATAAAAATGTGATTTTTTTTTATATATGTAGTGAATACGGGCTACGAAAGTGACGAAGGGCGAGCACAGCAAGGATTTTTCTACATATGAAGAGTCGTGATGTTTGGTTTAGCTAGTCGGTGAGAACTTCTCACTTTAAAATTTCTTTTCTAGTTTAAATTATATACTAGGATGCAGACGGTGCTTAGTAGCACCCGACACCCGTCGTCCACAGATCATGGATGGCTTGTATGTTTGATTGGTTGTAATAACCCGAAAATCTGGGCCAGTTTAAAATTTTTATTTTAGCAATTTTAGCGAATTTTGATTATTTAAAATGAATTATTTTAAATAATATCGACGAGAAAATTTATTTTTAATATAATTCGACGTATATATTATACGCGTCGTCGTTAGAATATAAATATTTATATATAATTATAAATAGAATTGAAAATGGCGCGGTAGTTCGATAATTCGATTTCAAACTTCAATTGAGCATACCGGATGCAAAACAATCCGGATTTTAGCGAAACCAAAAACATTAGGATCTAATTGATGATATCTTTCCAACGAATCCGAATAATCGAAATTTCATAGCGGGGATCAAAAGATATGTCCAGATGAAAATTCTGAATAGTCGCTATGGAATTCAGGCCCTTAAAAATGGAAATTTTGCAAATGACCTCGGATTTCGACGAAACCAGTTTTGTTGGGTCCATGGTGTCAAGTTATTGCTAGATTCCAAATTTCATAATTTTTCGAATCAATATGTGAGCGTGGCAATGGAAAACGCGTTTGACCGGTTTCAGTTGATTTTAATCGACTAGAAATTGGCCATTTTTCAAACGGTCTCAGAATTCGACGAAACTAGTTTTGTTAGGACCGTATCGTCAATACGAAGCTAGAAAATATTTTTCTGGAATTTTTAAAGTTCATATGCAACCCCGGTAATTTGAAATGTACGTTTAAAATTCAATATAGTGATTTAAATGTAAATTCAACGGAAACTAATCGAAACGAACGAATCAACCTACGATACATATCCCATTGTGTTCAGAATGGGGGTATTTAGCTAGGGGCGACAATCGTGGGTTTGATTTGAAGTCCAAAGCGATAAACAAGTAAAATATGAATTTAATAATATTAAAAATATAATATATATATATTTAGAAACCCTAGCTTTCTCTATTTAGAAAACCGAGCTGCCAGTTCCTGAAGTAAATGGCGGAAAACGTTCCAGAGTTCTTCCCCAAATTTCGTTCGATGCATTCATTAATTTCAAAATCAAATAGAAGGAAATCAGAGTGTTAGGAAAGATCTTTAATCCAGTACCAGCAAGATCGAAAATGGAAGAGAATACTGTTCGATTCAAGGGCGCAAAGAGCTGCCGTCGATGGCCAAATCCAGCCACCTGTGGCGGATCGAGTTGGACGCTGGCGCCAGGCACGGGAAGGTGGCGGCCATCCCTTCCAAATGGCAGCGTCAGATGGGGCCCACGATCATCATGGAGCGAGCGGCAGTGAACCCTAACGGGTTGAAGAGGGGTTCGTTGATTCCTGAAGCAACGGGAAGATGGATTAGGGGAAATGGAAATGCAAGGCGGCCTAGATTGTTTTGAACGAGATTAATGTAGTTTACAAACCCTAATTAGATTAGTTAATTACTTAATTAAGTTTTAAAACAGAAAATAGCATTATTTTGAAACTGAAATTAGCTTTATTTCTTTTCTATAAAAATAGCATGGTTTTAGAAAGAAAATATGACTTTTAAAAAAAAATGAACTTGTTTTGAAAAATATATAGACCTTGTTCTGAAAAATATATTAGGACTGTTTTTGAAAAATAAAATAGCATTGATTTTGAAATATCTTTGAATTGAAAAATATAGAAGAAGACTTTGCTTTGAAAAATATAGAAGAAGATTTTGTTTTTAAAAATATAAAAGCAAGGAGCTTTAAAAATATAAAAGGATTTTTAAAATAAAAATAGCCTGGGTTTAAAAATTCGATTTTTATATATAGAATAGCGAAGTAAAAATTCGATTTTTATATATTGAATAGCGAAGTAAAAATTCGATTTTTATATATTGAATAGCGAAGTAAAAATTCGATTTTTACATAGGTAGTGACTACAGGCGACGAAAGTGATAAGAGGCGAGAACGACGAAGACTTCTACAAAAGAAGAGTCAAGATGTTTGGATAGCTATAGGTGAGAATTTCTCACTCTTCAATTTCTTTTCTAGAATATATATATACTAGGATGCAGACGGTGCTTAGTAGCACCCGACACAACCGTCCACAGACCATGGACTTGTTTGTTTGGTTGCATAGATTAGTCAGATTATTTGATTTGTATTTGGTTGTTTGGTGGATTTGATTGATGTGTGAATGGCGTGGGCCTTCACTAGACCGGGGATAAGGCTAGGCCTTGTCCCGTTTCTAGTATCGTGCCGTTATGCCGCCGAAATTTTCTAAAATATGTTAGAAAAATAAAAATATCATTTTATTGAATAAATGAACCGAATAGGATATTCATAGGTTGAATAAAATGTTTTATCGTTAAAAATATAATTTTTAACGTGAAAATAAATAAATAAATATTTATAAACAAATCGGCCGATTTGTTTATATACACGGATTTGACTGATATTGATTGGGTCGATAAATTTTACACATCGCCCAACTGCACAAATAAAATCTGTGTTTGATTGTTTGAAACCCCACACGGGTGTTGGGATGAAATTTGAAGTTCACTCATCCTAATTGATTAAATATGTCGATCGATTGATTGACAGGCTGTTATAAGCGTTAGATATCTATATTTGATGCAGTGTAGTGCACTTTGGTTGATGGTTGATTATCTATCGTTGCTATTATATACATTTGTTGTATGGAATCCATATAATTAACTTTATATGGAAATTGATTGGGCCTCATTCCAATTTAGAAAATAAAGAATATTATAAAATAAAGGTTCATGTGTGGACAGTACTCATCCATTGAGATTGGTCATGTGTTGAACGAAATATTTTGATAATAACAACTATTTAGAAAAAGAAATATTTAAAATAGAATATTTGAAAATAGAAATTTAGGAAGCCGTGTTGATTAGATTGACGCCATTTTGACGTAAACGATATTTATATCGATTTTATTCATTTTGAAATGAATTGAATTGAAAACGATTTCGAAATGAATTGAATTGAAAACGATTTTGAAATGAATTGAATTGAAAACGATTTCGAAATGAATTGAATTGAAAACGATTTCGAAATGAATTGAATTGAAAATGATTTCGAAATGAATTGAATTGAAAACGATTTCGAAATGAATTGAATTGAAAACGATTTCGAAATGAATTGAATTGAAAACGATTTCGAAATGAAATGAATTGAAAACGATTTCGAAATGAATTGAATATAAAACGAATTCAAATTGAATTGAAAGCAAATTGAAATGAATTCAAATTGAATTGAAATTTGAATTGAATAGAAATGAATTTTAAAACGAATTTATAAAGAAGAATTCAATTTTGATTTGAATTGAAATAAAGATTGAAATTGCTTTTGAAACGATTTTAAAACTATTTATATAATTCGTTTTAAATAGAAATCGATGAAGTATATATTATATATATTATATATATAATATAATGGCCTGAATAGAACGCGCCGCGCCGCGGCAGTTCGTGAATTTCGACCATTTATTTCAAACGGACATTACGGGAGATCCGACCGTCGGATTCTCCTAAAACCGGAACCGTTGGGTTCGTATCGAAAAGAGCTTTCTAACGAATATTAGAAATTCAAAATCTAACGGTTGGATTTGGAGTTACGTCCAAATCAAATTTGAAAAAGGTCGCTGTAAGTGCAGTTCGATGGCCATTGATGGAAATCGACTGTACGGGCCTTGATAAAATTATTAAAAATAGTAATAATTTGTGTAAAATCATAAGAAATGATTTGTGAAGATTTGGGATGAAAAACTCCATATTTGAAAAGATAAAAATAGATTTTTATCGAAAGGGACTAGTTTTGAACTAGAAATATAATTCTATTTATTTTTAAATAAATAAATTGAATTTGAAAAGGGTTTTAAAAATAACTAGAATTTCCAATGATTGCATTGGAGTGGATTTGAATCGAAATTGTCTTCGGAATATTTTGATGTTGGAATTCGTGATTATACAGATGTTGTTATGGAAGTTTGAAAGATATATATTTATATCGTTATTTCGAATACGACATTTGTTAATCGTAGAATTTGATATTGAATATAAGCCGATATATTTTCTATTCAGAGCCTTATATTGAATATCAAATGTGATTTGGGTTTGTCGTGAATGGTGTCTTCAATAACACTGTTCTTGAACCCAGTGGAGAAAAGATTAAATCTTTTTATTTAGATTTAATGAAGTGTACCAATTAAATAATATTTAATTGGAATTAAATCGATATTGATTTTTAGGTTTACCGTGAACAGTGTTTTAAATAACACTTGTTCTTTAACCCGATAATTAATGGAATGTGATTTTGGGTTTATCGTGAACCGTGTTTTAAATGACACTGATTCTTTAACCCAGTCGAAGATTAAAACTAAGTGGAGTTTTAATGAATCTTTAATTAGATTGAAATGATCGAAAATGGAGTATCACCAGTTTTGCTCCAGGCGATAGTTAAATCTTTAATTAGATTTGAACGTGAAATGGTAATTGAATTTACCGATAACACTGTGGTGTTAGATATGAAATATTACCAGTTTTACTTCATGGGATGAATAGGTTGGGATGGGGAAATTAAAATAAATGATTACTTCGGTAAGGTTCGCTAATCCCGACTAGTTTGAATTGAGATTCAAAAATAGAATAAAAAAAAAATTCAAGGAATTTATCTTGGATAAAATTAATGGGAACCTTTCCCTATGAATGTGAAATTTAGAAACTAACTGTCGGTTAGCCAAGCAGAATGGTTTTCAGGATATTGATCTGATGTTGGTTTCGGCCTTCGGGGTTAATATTTGGGAAATTATTCTCTTGATTAATTTACGGTTAGTAACTAATGAATTGGAATGAGGCGTATGTTGTGTTTGTGTAACACTTATTTAAAATATACGCGAGTTATTCGGAAAGACCGGGTTTATCCCATTCTGAATAACTGATACGACGATAAGTCGAAGATGAAGACGGTGGTCGAAGACCGGAAGTCTTCACGTCGTTTGGGTGATTACTGATGATCTTGATTGGGCTGTACACCCAAGAAGATGGAAACAGTTGGTGATCGTCCAGACGTACTTGGAGATCGAAGGATATGCGGGGTACTAGGTGCCTCCGGTTTCGTTCAGACCCAGAACGGACTTGTAAATGGACTGTGTGTCTGACATTGGATTTTAGTCCGTGCGATTGATCTCTATTAAATATATATCTGTTTGGCGGCGGAGAATTTATTCTCTTGCTTAACGCCCTTCTCTGAGACGTACGAGCTCAGGGGTTATATATTGATGGATATCAAACGCATGGAGTGAATTACCTGTGTGGCATGCCTAAGTGGCAATTCATCGAGGCTTCTGTTGAAAAGCAAAGTCTTGTGGTGATGATCAAAGCACGGCCTTTGTGGCGTAGCTTTGTGTAACGTTTACTTCGCGAGTTTCACACCCGGTATGAACCAAAAACGGGAGAGGACCTCAGGGAGGGCATGCGTTTCTTTCTAGCTAGAAGTGGCGTCAGTGGTTTTACACGCCCTGACGAGTTTGACTTATATGGTTGTTGCTGTTGCGAAGCGCCTCGGATTGATCGGTCGTTCTCGAACCGATGGAGTCATTTAGTTGGCTCATTTACGCCCCAAAGGGGGGGGGGGGGACGCAGTGTTCAGGCATTTTAATCCACATCGGTGGACCGGCCCTGTCGCTCCAAGGGCCCACCTGAGTCTGGGTCCTGTGGCTCGGGCTAGACAGTCTCGAATCGGTTGAGGACTATCTTTTGCCTCGGTTCATGGATGGAAATCCAATTTCCAAATACGTGACATTTGCGGTTTTAATTGTAGAACTAGTATGACGACATGATATATGGTACCCATGCCGGCTTTGATTGATATTTATGATTTGAAATTGTTTTGACACTATACACTTATAGTAGTATCAAATGATTTGTTTTAAACGTACTAAGCATTCTTTGGCTGTTATAAGGGAAAACCCTATCCTCGGCTGCGTTGCATTGTGTGATGGGACCTGGGTCTTATAATAGCTTCATTTTTAGAAAAGCATTGCGTTGTTTACTTATATGCACTGGTGTTCTTGGGAGGAAACCCATTCCGTGTTATATGGCGTGGTCCCTTGATTTACCTAACTTTTAAAAACAAAGATTAATAACTGTTTTAGTTCTCACACCAGTCGCATGACCGACCTGGAGTTTATTGTTTTAACCTAAACTCTGGGTGCCCTTATTTTGACACGGGCAGCTAGTAGTTTTGGTTTTGCAGATTTATATTCACAGGATCCTGGTTTACAGCTGGAATGATATCCAGAAAGCTTTGTATCCGTATATCTCCTTCTAGTTGTGTATTGTATTATTTTCCGCTGCGATGTATTTAAATGTAATTTAAATCTCTGATATTTCTGTGTAATATTCATTTATACTCTGTATATTCTTGTAATCTGATGCATTGTTGTAATATACAATGAAATGTTTTTTATATGCGTTCCGTTTTGTCCTGTTCTCAAACAATAGGGCGTTTCGAACGGCCTGGATCGGTTTAGCGACTGGTTCAGACCGAGCGAAATTCCTTCTCGTTACAGTTGGTATCAGAGCTTTGGTTTACAAAGCTCAGAGAACAAGACACGTTAGAACCATACGAAAGAATTCATCAGATATTGGATTAGTAATATCCAATGAGAATGACTCGTTAGAGATGGGATCAGTAGTATCCTAGAACGAGTGTGAAGAGTAGTGTTTTTGATAAATAAAAGTGAAAACAAATTTTGTTTTGAAAATTTAAATCAATTATTCGTATTTGATTATTTATTTATATAGATGTGGACAATCCAGTATATATAGATTTTGCGTATACGTCTGATCCGCGTATACGTTTGATAAATATATAGATTTTGCGTATTTATTTATATAGATGTGGAGGTAAAAACCTTATCCTCCGGCTTGCGTTGCATTGTGTGATGGGACCTGGGTCTTATAATAGCTTCATTTTTCTTTATTTAGCATTGCGCTGTTTGTTTTATGCACTGGTATTCTTGGGAGGAAAACCATTCCGTGTTATACGGCGTGGTCCCTCGATTTACCGAACTTTAAAATAAAGATTAATAATTGTTTTAGTTCTCACACTAGTCACATGACTGACCTGGAGTTTATTGTTTTAACCTAAACTCTGGATGCCCTTATTTTCGACTCGGGCAGCTAGTAGTTTTGGTTTTGCAGATTTATTTTCATAGGATCCTGATTTACAGCTGGAACGATACTCGGAAAGCTCTGTATCCGTGTATTTATTTTCCGCTGTGATGTATTTAAATGTAATCTAAATCACTGATATTTGTCGAATGTAATATTTATTCATGCTCTGTATATTCTTTTATCTGATGGAATTGTTGTAATAACAATGAAATATTCTTCTGTTTTGCCGTGTTCTGAAGATAATCCAGGCTTTCCTTACCAGGGAAGTTCGGGTCGTCTCAGTTTGAAGAAGTTAACGTACGTAATTCCATTGGAAATACTCTGTCAGACATCCGTCCATACAAGTCATCTAGGAACAGGATGAACCGAAGGTACTCTCCTACTGCATCCAATATAGTAATCACCCCATGGATCAGTAGCGAGAAGTCCTTGCAACCCGAAGATTCCAACCACGAAAGCACCACAGTATATCTTGGCCTGCAGACCAAAGATGATTAGCAGTTCTTCCGTTTAGGAAGATCTACGGTCTTCAATGCTCCATCTCGATCATCTTCTGATATCTTCACGTATTTGTTGGTCGGAATGGTTTTCAAATATTAATTCGATCCCGGTCTTTCCGTACCAACAATCGTATTGGACAGATTTGATAGTCGGTGATTTAACTATCAAAATAAATAGTGATTCAATCATGACCATCCAATGAGTAAACTGGTTCAGTATTCATCATTACTTGGCCTTTTAATTATAACAAAAATGTAAATTTAAAACTCTTAAATATTCCGATATTATAAATATAGTTTTTCCACTTCTTATTTAACATAAGGTTTTCCTTTAAACAAATACATTTTTATATATCCAGTTTTCTATTTTCACTTTCAAAACATTATACACGTTATTTTCTGATATTGGGAAATCAGTTAAATAATTACTCGTAAACAACACTACGAAATATCTTTTATTCATTTTCTGAAAACAATAATCCATGCTTACTCTTATAGAATAGAACTCAACTTTACGTTCCTTTCCAACTTGAAAAAACCATTATAATTTCACGCAATCCCTTTATATTTCCCTTTTCACTTTGGAACTCTCGTTATATATATTCTCCACATTTCCATAACCTATACACTATTATTTCTCTAATGGAAATGATACATTATTACTAACCTCTTTTACCATTACAACTAATACTATCCGCAGATAATCCTGATGTCGTTCGAGTTGGGGTATTTGAATTACTTCTCAGACCTTGATCAACAACGTTCATATTGAAGATAAATACAAGTTGAAATCCCAAAAACCAATATTTCATTCTAATATAAATTCAAATTCCATTTAACTATTCTATTCAAAATATGGTTTCATAAAACCTCCTTATCATTTTTGAATATCTCTTTCTCGACTATACCCCTTCTTTCTTAATTAAGTAACTTCTTTAACCCTTACCTCTTTAAAACAAATTCAATTTATAATTTAGATTGGTTTACAAAACCGTACGACCCACTTTTTTTTCCAAATTCACTCTTACCAATTCCCTTTTTAATCCATTCAATCATTTCCTACTTGGAATTCTTATTTCAATTCCCCAATTTACTTAATCCCAATTTTAAGTAATGTTAATTTAAAATTAACGCTATAACATCTTTAATCTTATTTATATAACCTAGATTTATTTTAAATCCTTTTTCTCTTAATCTCCTTTTACTTAATTCAAATAATTAATTAACATTCATTTAAGCTATTATATTTTCTTGAATTCGTCTTTCTAACTTCATCCTAAGAATTTGGTTTAAAATATAAAACCTGTTCATAAACTACTTTCACCAATTAATTAGAGTTCATTTCACTTTCGATTACTTTTTTATTGAATTTCAATAAAAAGTAATTCCCTTAATTATTATTAATTAAATAATAATTCACTTCAATCATTAACTATTTTAGTAATTAATTTATTTATTCACTAAAATAAATAGTAAATTCCCTTTCTAAAATCCTCTTAAAATTAAACAAATAATCTTTAAACTATTGTATTAGATTAATCCAAACAAACTAATTTAATAATTAATTCCAATTAAAAGCTGTTGATTTCGTCCACTCAAAACACAGTTATTTCATTTATCAATTCCAATTCGTTTTCCCTTTAAATTAATTAATAATATAATTAATTTAAATAATTCCATTTAATTATTTCTTAACAAAAACAATTATCAAATTTTAACCGTTAGATTATTTTCTATTCTCGTATTTTATAAATCTGATTAACATCAAAATTGACTTTATAAAATCACTTAATAATTTATTATAATTTAAATAATAAAATAAATATTTATTTCCTTTTAACAAACCTTTATTCAAATAATATGTTTCAAAATCTATTTTCAGTTATAAATAAAATTTATAACTTCAGTTCTATCGATTCACCTGACAGTAAATCAATATAAACAAAACAATTGATTTTATAGGCCATACGTTGCCAAATACTCATCCAATACCGCCCATTGGTTTAAACTAAGCAAATGTTGAATTTTCGGCCAACAATCAAATCAGTCATCCCATCAGATCAGTTCATATATGAAAATATGAAAGTAAATAATATATTTGAGGAATCCCGTTGGATCCCTCCAACCTGTTCTTCCCTGTACCAAACTAGTTATCTCGGATCAGATTATTCAATTCCTTTTAACTGATAATTTCTATAACTATAAATAACGACTACTTAACATCAACCAATCAACCGAACAATTCAAACAATTAAACACGTTTATAAATAAACGTGACTAATGGGGTAGGTTACCTTCATTGGATCAAATCATTAAAATAACGATTTGATATTTCATTGAAATTAAACACGGTTTAATTTCGTTAGTTAAATCAGCAAATGGATATATAATTTGTAAACAGTCAACCGTTAGCAAGCAGAGCAAACAAAATAATAACCAACTTATATAAAATATAAATGGGAAATACTGAGTGAGTTTAACTCACCTTGATTTGATCAGTCACTGAATCGGTTCCATTGCAGTTAAATTAAACAAGTGTTTAATTTAACTGAAAATCCCTCTTGATTCCAAAAGCGTCCAGGTTGGTTCCATGATGTAGTGCTCGCCAATATGGTTCTAGCGACATCTGGTTTGTCTAGTTCTGATCATATATGTAATAGTTATTAATGTTTAAGTACTAACGGTTATACTAAATTATCTAAACCATTAATTATATTATTACTAAAATATTAAATTGATTACATTTGTTTTGCATAAAACTGAGCCATCCATTCCTTGCTTACGTTCACATGCCAATTCTCTACCGTTATTTCTATCTGCTTTTTTCCAAGTCGATCCTTATCAACATATTAAAATTAGCTTACTAATTTTATTTTAATTGAATATAAAGGCTGCCAAACTAATTACTTAGATTAGAACTAATTACACTTTTATATTCTGGAATCAGATCACCCTTAATTTTTCCGATGTGCCTTTTCCTTTCTTCCCGTTTTGAATACTCGTTCCAGAACTCATAGTGTAACTTTTTCCAATGCACCTAGTAAAATAATAGTTCAATTATATTATTGATTAAAGAAAAAAAAATCTTAATTAAGTTGGAAACAGTGTTTGTACTCAATTAGAAACAAGGCCCGATCCACTTTCAAATCTGCACTGTCACTTCGTTCACTCCGGAAATGCTCTTCATCGTTTAAAACAACCTGATGTTCGAAATATGTTATCGCTTCATCCCAGGAATCACTCATGGATCCATTCCAGTAAGGCAGTTGCTTCTCTCTTCTGTTTTTTTTATCTCAACATATGGCCGACGTCCCCTGTCCCAATACTGCTACATCTTTCTCCTCTATTTCATCTCACAACAGCTCCTTTAAGTCCTTCTCCGGCACGCACTTCTTTGTTTAAACAAATGCTCTTCATCATGGTTCTTCATTGGTTCCAGGATACACGTTAAATTTTTGCTTCCTTGTTTAAGAATTTTGGACTGACTCCTTCGCCAACCACCTTACTCTTCTTGCTAATTTCGTTATAACCACTACGGTTAGGAAAGACTCAGTCTTTTACCGCTCCCTTAAATCATTGTTCTAGTATTTTTCATTGTCCTCCTTGTACCTTAATAGTGCTTCGTTATTGAAGCCTCGTCCTTACACAATACATAATGCAGCTCCAACTTCCATCACCGCACTATCATACGGGCCTACGGACCCCATCAGAGATAACCAGTGCCCTCGCCTCGACGTTCTCTACCTCCGTCGAAGACCCCAACTCACTCGACCTCGCCTAGCTGTGCCAAATCAACCACAACTGCCTTATACAAGAACAGGCCTTCCCATTTTCTTCTCTCCTTTCCTACTGTATCAACGGCTTCACACAACTGATGGCCAATACTGAAAACCACTAGTCCCGCCCATTCTCGCTTTGCCAACTTAGCCACTCATGTCCACACAAACAACCTCGTACCCTATATTGAAATCTCAACACCCACGCCCTCATCAACTGCAACCGCCTTCCCAGGTCATCCGCTTCCACCTCCACCAAGCCACTCCGACCGTGCCTCCCTCCGATCCCGATGACCAGTTGACTACCCTCCCTGCAGTCGATTTTTCTAACACTCCGGTTTGTGAGATACTGCTTGAATTAGTGTGAGTGGAATGGCTCAGAAGTTTCATTTTGATTGTATTTTAATCCTTTACCCATGTTTCAGGGTGAAAGTTAAATAGCTGAAAAAGAAAGGAAGGTTACTATTTATATAAGAAGGGGTTACGTGGATAACACGATGAGGGAGTTTGGCAACCAAGAAAAAGAACTGCGTGGCTTGCAAGGAAAGTTTGTGTGGTTTGATTGTCAAGTAAATTAAATTGTCACATCTGAGTTGTGCAAAGAAAAGCAGGGAAATTTTGGTTTATGCGCAGGATGCTGAGAGAAGGAAAAATTGGTGTACGTTTTACTTTAGATTTGAACCATGGTAGGTTTTTTTGAATTTTCTTAAAGTCGAAGTATATTGGTTTGTTTATAAATTAAGTTGCATTTGTATCACTTCATACCGGCTTTACTTTGAATAGATAAGAAGTGTGTCTATCTATAGTGTAGCTGTGAAGTATTAATTGTACACATGCTTTTGCATGTGCGAAATATATTTTGGAAGAATAGAGCTGGATATTTCAAGATTTAACTAAGTGCAGGTGTATGTGTGTTGCTTAGGGTTTAGATATTTAAAATAATATTTGTATATTTGCCGTAAATTTTATCGCTATTTGACGTTAACTGTTTAACCTCGCACCAATAAACACAATCCCTAAAAATTACGAAAATGTACGCTATGATAAAATTTGATGTTACAGGCTTAATGAAACTAATTTCATCGAAAACGGAGACTGTTTGTAAAATGGCTATTTTAAAGGCTTATATTTTAAATAACGATTTCGATAGTGACTATTTCAAAATTCGATTTGGACATAACTAACAATCTAAAACACAAAATCTGGATATTTCTCTTTCATATGAAAATTATAATCGATACTGTTCCAACGTTTCTTGTTTCATAGAATTCCGACTTATATCGCATTCTATATGTCCAACTGAAGTTCAAAACTCCATTTTACGAACTAAAGCGCCATTTCGAGCTCGATTTAAAATTATATAAATATATAACGTTTAAACTTCATTTCAATAAAGAATTAAATATTAAAACCCATTAATATTCCAAATAAAATAATTAAAATAATAAATAAATTATTTGACTGCCAAAAATACGGGTCGTTACATTCTTCCCCCCTTAAAATAATTTCGTCCTAGAAATTGCCAAGGTAGAAAAACGTTACAAACCCGTTAATTTTCAAATCCAATTTATTTTGAATCAAAAACCAATCCAATACCATATATAAATATTTTCAAAAATATCGAAAAAAATTCTAACACATTAAATTCCCAGAAAAATTCGGTAGAGTCTCCCCTGCACGGAGTGATATCTGCGATATCGCAAACAATATATACATTGACTCATATGGTCGGAAAACAAAAAAACCAAAACCCAAAATTTTATATTTTTGTGTAGGCGTACCTTTTTCAAGCGCTATTTAGCATATTTGCTCAACATATATGCGATTTACTTGACCAATATCAATTTGCCTAGCCATCTGGCACCTCTACTTAACTCAGTTCACATATAAGTAATAAATATATAAAATTCTGAGATGATATTTTACTAATCAACTGGTATACTAATTATAGAATCAAACACACCACATAAATTTATTATCAGTCACAGGGTTAAATCATAAGTTCCAATTTATATGCAGTTTCAGTCCAGTTTAATTATACTAGAATTTATTCTTTAGTTCAAAATTCATTTAACTCCCATAAACTGTTGATTATTTCCATTCAAACAAACCATCATCCAATAACGAACAATTTACAATCAACAACCAATACACAACCAAATCAACCAAATCAATTGAATTACATTCAATATTTATATTTTATTTTGGTTTCACATATTTGAACATCAGTCGACTAACATCCGATTGATTTCTATTTGATTATTATTTATTAAATTTTCAAATTCCAAATCAACATTATTTGATTTTGACATTATTCTCAATTTAATTACACTTAACCACGTTAAGTTTTCAATTCAAATTTTCAATTCAATTTGAATTCTATTCAAATCAATCAAACACACTAATATCTCAATAATTTAACAAAACTATTTACTTTCTATACAAAAATATAATTTAGGCAAAATTATTTCATTTACCTCTTTACAAAACAATATTGTGTCCATTGCCAGTTCAATGCTTCTCAACACTTGAACCGATCAACCAACACAATGCAAAATATTTATATATAAAATTTACAAATACGCTCTCATATATATACATCTCATTCTCGATCTAGGGTATTACTAACCCAATCTCTATCGACTTATACCACAGAGCCAAGGTTATCACTAAACCAATAGCTATGATACCACTGTAACGACCCAAAGATTTTCGGCCCCAAAAATCGACATAAGTACAATTTCTCATGTCGATCTTCCAAACACCGAAAACACTGGATTGTTATTAGAAAGAAATTAGAGGGTGAGATAAGAAAGAAAGAAATATTAGAATGGAAGAAGAAGAAGAAACAACACAACACAGAGTCTTACATCGCAGCGGAACAAAATATAATACAAGAATAAATCTTTAATGAGAGCTTCAAAAATACTTACAATATCAGAGTACATCACACATCTGGACAGTGATCATAATCTGTCCTCATATACAATCACACAGCGGAATAGATACTAGATACAATACGTATGAACAACTCCAGCTCGTCTCTGGACATCGCGGCATCCGATAACCTGAACCTGTACACCCAGGTCTAATCCGAGCATTTACAAAACACCGGGTCAGTCTGGTGAACCAGAGTGAGAAAAACCCCCATAGTATTAAGGGTAATTATCCAACTTGCTTTTAAAGTTCAAAAATCTTTTCGAAAGAAAAAGATAATCGTAAGACCAGATCCACACATAAATATGGACGGTTTTTACCTTACGATAACCCAAAACATTTTTTTGAAATCAATATCTTTTCTGGTATTATAATAGTGTCCACATACAAGTAAATATCAATCTAGTGCAACACTTGCATCTTACGTTCCACGTATATAGTATACAATCAAAACCGCGGGCGCTTATTGGAGATTGGATTCCCACCATGACAAGGTATGGAACCACCTGCCAATAGTGTATCTCTGGAGGCGAATACACTGGGTTCAACAAGAATGTCTTGCAACCCGGCCCACACATGATCGACCACTCATTTCGCTTGAGTGTATCGAATGTATATCACCAATGGTTGGGCTCAAACCACCGTTTCCTGAAAAGGGACAACATCGAAATAGATTAAAGAAGAAAACGGAATTTCTCTAGATAGGTGATTATATACCCTAATGGGGGCGACCCACATAGTCATGCTGCCTGCCCGATTTTTGTCATTTCCCGGTTGATGAAGCTTGAGGTTAAAATTATCTTCTAGAAATATCTGGTTACCATTCACTTTGAATGCCACATCATCAGATCCATCAAATATCACTAATTGACTTCCACAAAAATACTCTAGTTATTTGGCTAGAGAAAAACCATTTCTCCGCCATTAACTATGGTACGATTGAAGAAGTTAACATACGTAATTCCATTGGAAATACTCTGTCAGACATCCGTCCATACAAGTCATCCAGGAACAAGATGAACCGAAGGTACTCTCCTACTGCATCCAATATAGAAATCACCCAATGGATCGGTAGCAAGAAGTCCTTGCAACCCGTAGATTCCAATCACGACAGAACCACAGTATATCTTGGCCTGCAGACCGAAGATGATTAGCAGTTCTTCCGATTAGGAAGAACTATGGTTTTCAACGCTCCATCTCAATCATCATCTGATATCTTCACGTATTTGTTGGTCGGAATGGTTTTCGAATATTAATTTGATCTCGGTCTTTCTGTACCAAAAATCGTATTCGATAGATTTGATAGTCGGTGATTTAACTATCAAAATAAACAGTGATTCAATCATGACCATCCAATGAGTACACTGGTTCAGTATTCATCATCACTTGGCCTTTTAATTAAAACAAAAATGTAAATTTAAAACTCTTAAGTATTCAGATATTATAAATATATATTTTCCGCTTCTTATTTAACATAAGGTTTTCCTTTAAACAAATTAATTTTTATATATCCATTTTTCTATTTTCACTTTCAAAACATTATACACATTATTATCTGATATTGGGAAATCAATTAAATAATTAGTCGTAAACAACACTACGAAATATCATTTATTCATTTCTTGAAAACAATAATCCATGCTTACTCTTATAGAATAGAACTCAACTTTATGTTCCTTTCCAACTTGAAAATACCATTATAATTTCACGCAATCCCTTTATATTTCCCTTTTCACTTTGGAACTATCTTTATATATATTCTCCACATTTCCATTAACCGTTACACTATTATTTCTCTAATGGAAATGATACATTATTACTAACCTCTTTTACCATTACAACTAATATCATCCGCAGATAATCCTGATGTCGTTCGAATTGGGATATTTGAATTACCTCTCAGACCTTGATCAACAACGTTCATATCTGAAGATAAATACAAGTTGAAATCCCCAAAATCAATATTTCATTCTAATATATATTCAAATTTCATTTAACTATTCTATTCAAAATACGGTTTCATAAAACCTCGTTATCATTTCTGAATATCTCTTTCTTGACTATACCCATTTTTTTTTAATTAAGTAACTTCTTTATAAAACCCTCTCTTTAACCCTTACCTCTTTAAAACAAATTTAATTTATAATTTTGATCAGTTTACAAAACCCTACGACCCACCATTTTTCCAAATTCACTCTTACCAATTCCCTTTTTAATCCATTCAATCATTTCCTACTTGGAATTCTTATTTCAATTCCCCAATTTACTTAATCCCAATTTTAAGTAACGTTAATTTAAAATTAACGCTATAACATCTTTAATCTTATTTATGTAACCTAGAAATATTTTAAATCCTCTTTCTCTTAATCTCCTTTTACTTAATTCAAATAATTAAGTAACATTCATTTAATCTATTATATTTGTTTGAATTCCTCTTTCTAACTTTATTATAAGAATTTGGATATAAATATAAAACCTGTTCATAAACTCCTTTCACCAATTAATTAGATTTCATTTCACTTTCGATTACTTTTTTTATTGAATTTCAATAAAAAGTAAATCCCTTAATTATTATTAATTAAATAATAATTCACTTTAATCACTAACTACTTCAGTAATTAATTTATTTATTCACTAAAATAAATAGTAAATTCCTTTTCTAAAACCCTCTTAAAATTAAACAAATATTCTTTAAACTATTATATTAGATTAATTCAAACAAACTAATTTAATAATTAATTCCAATTAAAAGCGATTGATTTCGTCCACTCAAAACACAGTTATTTCATTAATCGATTCTGATTCATTTCCCCTTTAAATTAATTAATAATATAATTAATTTAAATAATTCCATTTAATTATTTCTTAACAAAAACAATTATCAAATTTTAAACTTAATAATTTATTATAATTTAAATAATAAAATATTTATTTATTTCCTTTTAACAAACCTTTATTCAAATAATATATTTCAAAATCTATTTTCAGTTATAAATAAATTTTATAACTTCAGTTCTATCGATTCACCTGACGGTAAATCAATATAAACACAACTATTGATTTTATAGGCCATACGTTGCCAAATACTCAACCAATACTGCCCATTGGTTTAAACTAAGCAAATGTTGAATTTTCAGTCAACAATCAAATTAGTCATCCCATCAGATCAGTTCATATATGATAATATGAAAATAAATAATATATTTGAGGAATCCCGTTGGATCCCTCCAACCTGTGCTTCCCTGTATTAAACTAGTTATCTCGGATCAGATTATTCAATTCCATTTAACTGATAATTTCTATAACAATAAATAACGACTACTTAACTGTAATAACCCGGAAAATCTGAGCCAGTTTAAAAATTTTCTTTTGGCAATTTTAACGAATTTTGATTATTTAAAATTAATTATTTTAAATAAAATCGACGAGAAATTTATTTTGAATAGAATTCAAACGAATATATTTATATAGATCGTCGTTAGAATATAAATAATTATTTATAATTATAAATAGAATTGAAAATGGCGCGGTAGTTCGATAATTCGATTTCAAACTTCAATTGAACACACCGGGTGCAAAACAATCCGGATTTTAGTGAAACCAAAAACATTAGGATCTAATTGTGAATATCTTTCCAACGAATCCGACAAATCGAAGTTTCATAGCGGGAATCAAAAGATATGTCCAGTTGAAAATTCTGAATAGTCGCTATGGAATTCAGGCCCTTAAAAATGGACATTTTGCAAATGACCTCGGATCTCGACGAAACCAGTTTTGTTGGGTCCATGATGTCAAATTATTGTTAGGTTTTAAATTTCATATTTTTTCGAATCATTATGTGAGCGTGGCAAAGGAAAACGCGTTTGACCAGTTTCAGTTGATTTTAATCGACTGGAAATTGGCCATTTTTTTTAAACGGTCTCAGAATTCGACGAAACTAGTTTTGTTAGGACCGTATCGTCAATACGAAGCTAGAAAATATTTTTCTGGAATTTTTAGAGTTAGTATGTGACCCCGGTAATTGGAAATGTGCGTTAAAATTGAATATATACTGATTTATACTTTATCTTTGACGGAAACTGATCGTAACAGCCGAACTGGCTTGCGGGACATATCCCATTGGGTTCGCAATGGGGGTAATTAGCTAGGGGCGACAGTCGTTGGGTCTCGTTTGGAGATCGAACGAAGAATCAACTTTAAGGATAAATTAAATAATTAAATATTATATAATAATTTTCATATAAGCCCCTGCCCCTTTCCCATTCTCAGTCAAACCCCCCGCCCCCATTCTAAATCGAGAAAACCCAATCCCCCTTTCTTCTCGTCGCTCCCCTCGCGCGCGCCGCCGGCCAAAGCGCCCTCCACCTCCGAATGCCACGCCCCACCTCAGGCGCGTCCCCCTCCTCCAATCTCCGCCTTCCCCTTCTCTCCTTCCATCCTCGAACGGAAACACCCCGAAGCCCCACGCTGCCACCGTGGACCCCGCCCCGCCTGCGCCAGCACCGGACCACCCCATCACGACCGCGCCCCCCTCTCGCCCTCTCTTCTCTCCCCTCGTGCCTTTCCTTTTCCACGAGACCCAAAGTCGCACCCCCTTCGCGAAACCCACCTCGCAACCGAAAACCCCTCCAGCCCAGATGCGAATCGCGAGAAGCCCTAGCCCAAATCGCACCACTCGGAGCACCACCAGGCCACGCAGCTCCCGACGATGAAGTCCCCCTCCAACCAAAGAAAATCCGGTAAGTATTTAGTTAAGGAAGTTTCGATTTTTAGTGTAAATATAAATCAGTTTTGTTTATATAAATCAGTTTATTTAAACCAATTTTTATATAGGAAAAGGTCGATTTTTTATATAAGAAAAGGTCGAGTTTTAATATAAGAAAAGGTCAAATTTTTATAAAGAAAAAAGGTTAGATTTGCTTATTAAAAAGATTAGATTTTTGAATCAAGAAATATTTGATTTTTAGTATAGGAAAGACGAAATTTGTATCGGTAGAAAGGCGGGATCTTTATCTAATCAAGTTAGAATTTTTACATTAGAATAGATGGAATTTTTACATTAGTAAAAATGTGATTTTTATTTATTGAACATCGAAGTAAAATTGTGATTTTTATTTATTGAACATCGAAGTAAAAATATGATTTTTATTTATTGAACATCGAAGTAAAAATATGATTTTTATATATTGAACATCGAAGTAAAAATGTGATTTTTATATATTGAACATCGAAGTAAAAATGTGATTTTTATATATTGAACATCGAAGTAAAAATTCGATTTTTATATATTGAATAGCATAGTAAAAATTTGATTTTTATATAGGAAGTAGCACTGTTAAAAATATAATTTTTAACATATACTTCGTGAAACAGACTGCGTTGGAAGCACGACGAAGATCTTCTACCTATGAAGTGTCGTGAAGTTGGATAGCTATCCGTGAGAATTTCTCACCTTTCAATTTCTTTTCTAGATATATATATATATATATATATATATATATATATTAGGATGCAGACGGTGCTTAGTAGCACCCGACACAATCGTCCACAGACCATGGACTTGTTTGTTTGATTGCAAAGATTAGTTAGATCATTTGATTGAAATTGAACTGTGTGGTGAAATGAATGGATTTGATTGATGTGTGAATGGCGTGGGCCTTCACTAGACCGGGGACAAGGCTAGGCCTCGTCCCGTTTCTAGTATCGTGCCGTTATGCCGCCGAAATTTTCTAAAATAAGTTAGAAAAATAAAAATATCATTTTATTTAAAGAATGAACTGAATAGAAATTCATATGTTAAAATAAAATGTTGTATCGTTAAAAATATAATTTTTAACGTGAAGTGAATAAAATAAAATATTCATTCACAAACCGGACGGTTTGTTTATGTACACCTATTTGAAGGACATTGATTTGGTCGATAAATTTTACACATCGCCCAACTGCACAAATAAAATCTGTGTTTGATTGTTTGAAACCCCACATGGGTGTTGGGATGAAATTTGAAGTTCACTCATCCTGATTGATTAAATATGTCGATCGATTGATTGACAGGCTGTTATAAGCGTTATATATCTATATTTGATGCTTATACACTGTAGTGCACTTTGGTTGATGGTTGATTATTTTTCAATACTATTATATGCGTGTGATGTATGAAAATCCATATAATTAATATTATATGGTGATTGATTGGGCCTCATTCCAATTTGAAAAATAAAGAATAATATAAAATAAAGGTTCATGTGTTGACAGTACTCACCCGTTGAGATTAGTCGTGTGTTGACAAGAATAAATATTCATTTATTGAATAGAATATTTTAAAATAGAAATATATGAAGCCGTGTTGGTTAGATTGACGCCATTTTGACGTGAACGATATTTATATCGATTTTATTCATTTTAAAATGCATATTGAAAAGTGATTTCGAAAACGCATATTTTGAAACGATTTCGAAATAAATTGAATGTATAACGATTTCGAAATGAATTGAATGTATAACGATTTCGAAATGAATTGAATATATAATGAATTCAAATTGAATTGAAATTTGAATTGAATAGAAATGAATTTTAAAACGAATTTATAAAGAAGAATTCAATTTTGATTTGAATTGAAATGGAAGTTGAAATTGCTTTTGAAACGAATTTAAAACTATTTATATAATTCGTTTTAAATAGAAATCGACGAAATATATATTATATATATTATATATATAATATAATGGCCTGAATAGAACGCGCCGCGCCGCGGCAGTTCGCGAATTTCGACCATTTATTTCAAACGGACATTACGGGAGATCCGACCGTCGGATTCTCCTAAAACTGGAACCGTTGGGTTCGTATCGAAAAGAGCTTTCTAACGAATATTAGAAATTTGAAATCTAACGGTTGGATTTGGAGATACGTCCAAATCAAATTTGAAAAAGGTCGTTGTAAGTGCAGTTCGATGGCCATTGATGGAAATTGACTGTACGGGCCTTGATAAAATTATTAAAAATAATAATAAATTGTGTAAAATCATAAGAAATGATATTGGGAAAAATTGGGATGAAAAACTCCATATTTGAAAAGATAAAAATAGATTTTTATCAAAATGAACTAGTTTGAACTAGAATTATAATTCTATTTATTTTTAAGTAAATAAATTGAATTTGAAAAGGGTTTTAAAAATAACCAGAATTTCCAATGATTGCATTGGAGTGGATTTGAATCGAAATTGTCTTCGGAATATTTCGATGTTGGAATTCGTGATTATACAGATGTTGTTATGGAAATTTAAAAGATATATATTTATATCGTTATTTCCAATACGACATTTGTTAATCGTAGAATTTGATATTGAATATAAGCCGATATATTTTCTATTCAGAGCCTTGTATTGAATATCAAATGTGATTTGGGTGTGTCGTGATAGGTGTCTTCATTAACACTGTTCTTGAACCCAGTTGAGAAAAGATTAAATCTTTTTATTTAGATTTAATGAAGTGTACCAATTAAACAATATTTAATTGGAATTGAATTGATATTGATTCTTGGGTTTATCGTGAATGGTGTTTTTAAATAACACTCGTTCTTTAACCCGATAATTAATGGAAATGTGATTTTGGGTTTATCGTGAACCGTGTTTTAAATGACACTGATTCTTTAACCCAGTCACAGATTAAAACTAAGTGGAGTTTTAATGAATCTTTAATTAGATTGAAAAGATCGAGAATGGAGTATCACCAGTTTTACTCCAGGCGATAGTTAAATCTTTAATTAGATTTGAACGTGAAATGGTAATTGAATTTACCGATAACACCATGGTGTTAGATATGAAGTACTAACCAGTTTTACTTCATGGGATGAATAGGTTGGGATTGGGAAATTAAAACAAATGATTACTTCGGTAAGGTTCGTTAATCCCGACTAGTTGAATCGAAATTCAAAAGAAGATTAAAGAATAAATTCAAGGAATTTATCTTGGTTAAAATTAATGGGAACCTTTCCCTATGAATGTGAAATTTAGAAACTAGATGTCGGTTAGCTAAGCAGAATGGTTTTTTGGATATTGATCTGATGTTGGTTTCGGCCTTTGGGGTTAATATTTGGGGAATTATTCTCTTGATTAATTTACGGTTAGTTACTGATGAATTGGAATGAGGCGAATGTTGTGTTTGTGTAACACTTTTATAAAATATACGCGAGTTATTCGGGAAGACTGGGTTTATCCCATTCTGAATAACTGATACGACGATAAGTCGAAGATGAAGACGATGGTCGAAGACCGGAAGTCTTCACGTCATTTGGGGGGATTACTGATGATCTTGATTGGGCTGTACACCCAAGAAGATGGAAACAGTTGGTGATCGTCCAGACGTACTTTGAGATCGATGGATATGCGGGGTACTAGGTGCCTCCGGTTTCGTTCAGCCCCAGAACAGACTTGTAAATGGACCGTGTGTCTGACATTGGATTTTAGTCCGTGTGACTGATCTCTATTAAATATATATCTGCTTGGCGGCGGAGAATTTATTCTCTTGCTTAACGCCCTTCTCTGAGACGTACGAGCTCAGGGGCTATATATTGATGGATATCAAACGCATGGAGTGAATTGCCTGTGTGGCATACCTAAGTGGCAATTGATCGAGGCTTCTGTTGAAAAGCAAAGTCTTGTGGTTGATGATCGAAGCACGACCTTTGTGGCGTAGCTTTGTGTAACGTTTACTTCGCGAGTTTCACACCCGGTATGAATCAAAAACGCGAGACGGACCTCAGGGAGGGCATGCGTTTCCTTCTAGCTAAAAAGTGGCGTCAGTGGTTTTACACGCCCTGACGAGTTTGACTTATGTGGTTGTTGCTGTTGCGAGGCGCCTCGGTTATATCGGTTTCGGCCGATGCATTCTGGTCGGCAGACGGACCAGACTTACGCCCCAAAGGACGGCGAAACGCAGTGTCCAGGCATTTTAATCCACATCGGTGGACCGGCCCTATCGCTCCAAGGGTCACTCGAGCTCTGATCCTGAGACTCGGGCTAGACAGTCTCGAATCGGTAGAGGATCTTGCCCCTAGCCTCGGTTCATACCATAAATGATAACCCAACTTCCAATACGTGTATTGCGGTTTTAATTGTAGAACTAGTATGGCAACATGATATATGGTACCCATGCCGTCTATGATTTATATTTATGATTGAAATTGTTTTGACACTATGCACTTATAATAGTATCAAATGATTTGTTTTAAACGTATCAAGCATTCTTTGGCTGTTATAAGGGAAAACCCTATCCCCCGGCTTGCGTTGCATTGTGTGATAGGACCTGGGTCTTATAACAGCTTCATTTTTCTTTATTTAGCATTGCGCTGTTTGTTTTATGCACTGGTATTCTTGGGAGGAAACCCGTTCTGTGTTATACGGCGTGGTCCCTTGATTTACCTAACTTTAAAAATAAAGATTAATAACTGTTTTAGTTCTCACACCAGTCACATGGCTGACCTGGAGTTTATTGTTTTGACCTAAACTCTGGTTGCCCCTATTTTGACACGGGCAGCTAGTAGTTTTGGTTTTGCAGATTTATATTCACAGGATCCTGGTTTACAGCTGGAACGATATCCGGAAAGCTTTGTATCCGTATATCTCTTTCTAGTTGTGTATTGTATTATTTTCCGCTGCGATGTAATTAAATGTAATTTAAATCTCTGATATTTCTGTGTAATATTCATTTGTACTCTGTACATTCTTATAATCTGATGCATTGATGTAATATACAATGAAAGGTTCTTCCGTCTGCGTTCTGATTTGTCGTGTTCTCAAACGATAGGGCGTTTCGAACGGTCTTGGTCGGTTTAGCGACTGGTTCGGACCGAGCGAAATTCCTTCTCGTCACATTAACATCAACCAATCGAACAATTCAACCAATTAAATACGTTTATAAATAAACGTGACCAATGGGGTAGGTTACCTTCACTGGACCAAATCGCTAAAATAGCGATTTGATATTTCATTGAAATTAAACACGGTTTAATTTCATCGGTTAAATCAACCAATGGATGTATAATTTGCAAACAGTCAACCATTAGCAAGCAAAGCACATAAAATAAAAACCCAATTTATATAAAATATAAATGAGAAATACTGAGTGAGTTTAACTCACCTTGATTTGATCAGTTGCTAAATCGGTTCCGTTGCTGTTAAATTAAACAAATGTTTAATTTAACTGAAAATCCTCTTGATTCCAAAAGCGTCCAGGTTGGTTCCGTGATGTAATGGTTCTAGCGACATTTGGTTTGTATAGTTCTGATCATACATATAATAGTTATTAATGTTTAAATACTAACGGTTGTACTAAATTATCTAAACCATTAATTATATTATTACTAAAATATTAAATTGATTACATTTGTTTTGCATAGAACTAAGCCGTCCATTCCTTGCTTACGTTCACAGGCCAATTCTCTACCATTATTTCTATCTGCTTTATTCCAAATCGATCCCTATCAACATATTAAAATTAGCTTACTAATTTTATTTTAATTAAATATAAAGGCTGCCAAACTAATTACTTAGATTAGAACTAATTACGCTTTTATATTCTGGAATCAGATCACCCTTAACTTTTCCAACATGCCTTTTCCTTTCTTCCTATTTTGATTACTCGTTCCAGAACTCATGGTGTAACTCTTTCCAATGCACCTGGTCAAATAACAGTTCAATTTTGATTAAAGAAAAAAAAAATCTTAATTAAATTTAGACAGTGTTTATACTCAATTAGAAACAAGGCCCGATCCACTTTTACATCTGCACTATCACTTCGTTCACTCCGGAAATGCTCTTCATCGTTTAAAACAACCTGCTGTTCGAAATATGTTATCGCTTCATCCCAGGAATCACACATGGATCCATTTCAGTAAGGCAGTTGCTTCTCTCTTCTGTTTTTTATCTCAACATATGGCCAACGTCCCCTGTCCCAATATTGTTTCATCTTTCTCCTCTGTTTCATCTCACAACAGCTCATTTAAGTCCTTCTCGTGCACACACTTCTTTGTTTAAACAAATGTTCTTCATCATGGTTCTTCGTTGGTTCCAGGATACACGTTAAATTGCTGCTTCCTTGTTTAGGAATTTTGGACTGACTCCTTCGCCAACCACCTTGCTCTTCTTGCTAATTTCGTTATAACCACTACGGTTAGGAAAGACTCAGCCTTTTACCGCTCCTTTAAATAAATTGTTCCAGTATGTTTCATTGTCCTCCCTGTACCTTAATAGTGCTTCGTTATTGAAGCCTCGTCCTTACCCAATACACAATGCAACTCCAACTTCCATCACCGCACTATCATACGGGCCTATGGACCCCATCAAAGATCACCAGTGTCCTCGCCTCGACGTTCTCTACCTCCGCCGAAGACCCCAGCTCGCTCGACCTCGCCTAGCTGTGCCAAATCAACCACAACTGCCCTATACAAGAATAGGCCTTCCCATTTGCTTCTCTCCTTTCCTACCGTATCAATGGCTTCACACAACTGATGGCCAATACTGAAAACCACTAGTCCCGCCCATTCTCGCTTTGCCAACTTAGTCACTTATGTCCACACAAACAACCTCTTAACCTGTATTGAAACCTCAACACCCACGCCCTCATCAACTACAACCGCCTTCCTAGGTCATCCGCTTCCACCTCCACCAAGCCACTCCGGCCGTGCCTCCCTCCGATCCCATTGACTAGTTGACTACCCTCCCTGTAGTCGATTTTTCTAACACTCCGGTTTGTGAGATATTGTTTGAATTAGTGTGAGTGGAATGGCTCAGAAGTTTCATTTCTATTGTATTTTAATCCTCTACCAATGTTTCAGGGTGAAAGTCAAATAGCTGAAAAAGAAAGGAAGGTTACTATTTATATAAGGAGGGGTTACGTGGATAGAACGATGAGGGAGTTTGGCAACCAAGAAAAAGAACTGCGCGGCTTGCAAGGAAAGTTTGGGTGGTTTGATTGTCATGTAAATTGAATTTTCACATTTGAGTTGTGCAAAGAAAAGCAGGGAAATTTTGGTTTATGCGCAGGATGCTGAGAGAAGGAAAAACTGGTGTACGTTTTACTTTAGATTAGAACAGAGGTAGGTTTTTTTGAATTTTCTTAAAGTCGAAGTATTTTGGTTTTTTTATAAATTAAGTTGCATTTGTATCACTTCATACAGGTTGTACTTTGAATGGATAAGAAGTGTGTCTATCTGTACTGTAGCTGTGAAGTATTAATTGTACACAGGCTTTTGCATATGTGAAATGGATTTTGGAAGAATAGACCTGGATATTTCAAGATTTAACTAAGTGCACGTGTATGTGTGTTGCTTAGGGTTTAAGATATTTAAAATAATATTTATATGTATACCGTAAATTTTATCGCTATTTGACATTAACCGTTTAACCTCGCATCAATAAACACAATCCCTAAAAATTACGAAAATGCACGCTATGATAAAATTTGATGTTACAGGCCTAATGAAACTAATTTCATCGAAAACGGAGTGTTTGTAAAATGGCTATTTTAAAGGCTTATATTTTAAATAACGATTTCCTTAGCGACTATTTCAAAATTCAATTTGGCCATAACTAACAATCTAAAACACGAAATATGGATATTTCTCTTTCATATGAAAATTATAATCGATACGATTCCAACGTTTCTTGTTTCATAGAATTCTGACTTTTATCGCATCCTATATATCCAACTAAAGTTCAAAACTCCATTTTACGAACTGCCATGCCATTTCGAGCTCGATTTAAAATTATATAAATATATAACATTTAAACTTCGTTTCAATAGCAAATTAAATATTAAAACCCATTAATATTCCAAATAAAATATTTAAAACAATAAATAAATTATTTGACTGCCAAAAATACGGGTCGTTACAACACAAATATTATGGATGATGTAAACTCTTTCAGATTTTGGTCTAATTTATAAAAAAGTACCGCTAAAATGTGATAGTAAAAGTGTTATAGATTTGTCTAATAATCCTGTTCACCATTCACACACTAAACACATCGATGTGAGACACCATTTTATTAGAGACCACATTTCACAAGAAGATATTTGTATAGAGTTCGTTTCAACTGATTATTAACTTGCTGATATTTTTACAAAACCTCTTCCCAAAGATAGATTTTCATGATTACGCTTAGATTTGGGAATCATAGAAATTGATTGATCATTATCCATTTTTTTTAAATATTCTTAAATGGTTATTCAAAAGTTAAATGATTGACCATTTGAACTATTTTGGAATTCGTTGAAATTATGTCAGATCTTGAAAGTTGTGATGAGTATTGACTACGGTATCGTGAGGAAGTATTATTAGATTCTCATGACGCTTGAACAAATATTATAATATCTTTAAATTAGTGCATTTTTCACGATTATTTTCTACTATTTTCATCCTTTTGACATTCATCATGATTTAATATAATGTGGGGAGTTTAATTTTAAGAATAAAGAAAATCATGAAATATATATAATAATAATTTATCCTTGGTATTCACTCCCATTTAAAAGTCCTTGCGGTTATGCATGGGTGAATTACCTTAATCTCTATGTGTTTCTATTCTCACTTAAAAGACCTTTGGCTTGTGCATGGATAGAACTCATTGAGAGGATAAAGTTAAGTTACTACTAACCCCATTTAAAAGACCTTTGGGCTATGCGTGGTTAGCAAGTGCTTAATACTTTTTTAGAGCCTATCTAAATCCTTTGAAATTCAAATTCAAATATTCAATTTTATTGAACTCTCCTCATTTTTATAAAATCAATCGTGAATCCATCATTCTAATAAGTAAAATTTGCTTCTAATTTTAAAGAATATTATGATTTTTGTTTGATCAAATGAGATTTACGATATATTTTCCCTCTTGATTTGAATTTATATTTCTAGTCTATATTCATCACTGTTTTAATTTCTATTATTCTTTTGATGATAACATAAGGGGGAGAATGGTCAAGATTTTGATGGATGAGTAAACATTTATAGATTTTTTTTAAATTTGGTGTTTTGATTAATTAATTTCAATTTTTTTTAAAAAATATATGCATCAATAAGGGAAGCTTAGTTGTGGGGGAGCATACAAATAGGGGGAGTAATATACTTCACATTCAAACACATTCAATGTCATCATCAAAATGGGGAGATTGTTGTATATAACAGTGTTGTATACATAATTATATGATTTTTGTTTGATGATAACAACCAAATATATTTTATTATTGAATGTGTTTGTAACTGTACTGATATACTACACAATAGACAGGAATATAATATTTCTATTTAAATAAAATACCACTGTATAGAAATTTAAACAATCACACAGTAATTTATTTAAATAAAAATATTTTATTTCAATTTCAAAAAGTACATCTTTTATAACTCCTCTATTTGATATACTACATTTCATTCATCCTTATTACAACTATGTCACTAACTCTATATAACTACATTTACATTGACACTGTTATTTTTTCACTGTTTTCTATCTTCCATCTTCTGTCTTCACTGCTCTCCAATCCAGTCCAGTCATCTTCATACCTATCACATAAAGAAGAACACACATAGTAGACTGCAATAAAAATAAAGTTAAATAAAAGAAAAAAATGATTTTTAAAATTTTATTTGCCTCAGAATTACGGTGTGTTTCTCATCATTTTTCTAGATATTGTCTGATATACAGGAACATGAAAATCTCGTCTGATGACTGCATGTGCACACGTGCATATACAAACACATGTGCACTGCCTCGCCGATCAGTGTACGACTGAGGAGTAGCCACATGGACCGTCTCGACCCAATGCACAATCAACAATGGGACAATCAAATACGAGTCCAAGAAATAAAGTCAACACAGCAAATCATGGCCCAAATCAAAAGTCAAGATACAAGGCATGAGTGATCAAGTGAATAAGCATGATTAAGAATGGAACTACAACATAAACAGCAAAGTGGTGATTCATTAAAATGGTACAATAAACTAGATAAATAAAGTTCATGGCAACAACAATTTTTTTTAAATAAATAGATAGGTGAGCATGGTTCGAGCAAGATGGTGTAACAGTGGATGTACAAATTCATACAAGGAAATTGGTGCTGCTACAAATGGCCGAGCATATATGGTGACATATTTATGGGTAACACATCAATATACATGCACAAGCACATGGAGCCTAGTATAAGACAAATTGTATAAACTCAAAACTGGTGCATGCAAATACAAGTGTCAGTGAACACAACAGCTCTGCCATCAATATGTTCATATACATCAAATATGGCAAGCATAGAACTAAAGTGAAGTGTCATAGAATTTTTTTTTAACCAATTTCAAATGCAAGTGCACATTTCTATTCATTCTTATGTACACATACAACAACTGGTGTTTAGTTTGACACATGGTGTAGCCATCATGAAGATCATACACAAGGAAGCATATGTTTGATGATATGAAAGGATACAAGAAAGTGCACATGACATAGAAGATCAAATTGTGCTTCAGCACCATACATGATAGCAAGGGAAGAAAAATTCTAGCGATCGAACCAAGCAAACCAGTAAAGCTCAAGTCAAATTAATGAACAAGTCAAGGTACAACAAGTGATACACACAGCAAATGAATCTGCATTTCTCTACATGGCAAATCAGTTCAGCTAGCATGGATTTGTACAATAATTATTACATGGCAGCAGTATCATGAACGAGTAATTACATGGCTGCAGTATCGTGAATTGGTAAAGTAACTCATAGATGTACATAGCATCAGTAAAGCAAATGCAAAATGAGTACAAAAATGGTACACAAGGTAAAACAGTTGAATGATCAAAGGGTTTTTCAACATTACATAGACAACAAGAAATCAAAGCTGGTTAAGTTAAATCAGGTGCATCAGTTTAGAGTCGAAGATTCGGTCCAAGTATAACATGTTTAAGTTCTTAACAGGATCAAAGAGTATCTGCTCATATTTTAAAATGTAAAATTCCAGCAAATAAGGGATTAAATCAAAGCCCAAAGGATCAAAGACTAATTCAAATTTCCAGAAACGTACAGGAAAAGTAAAAATTCAAGCAATCTCGCAATATCAAAGTTCTAGAACAGGTTGAAGTTTTCAAACCCCAAAACACAAAACTGAAACCAAAGAAAAATCTGTAATATCCCAATGTATAACGAAAGAACAATTTAAGGGGGAACAAATTAACTAAAATCAGATATTCTAGGGTTTAAAAACCTTATAAATACACACGCTTCATCACAGGCAGAGCAACAAAATCAAAAATACATAATCTAAGAGAGCCGAAATCGATAGATTTACTCACTTTTATTTGAGAGCCGAAGAGAAAAATTCCAGAAATCGAAGCAACAGAGAACAACACCACGAGAAGTTCATCTGGGATTACATCAACAACTCAAGCAATCAAAATCGATTTGGGATTTCATATAACCCTAGATTGAAAATCCGTCGCTGCCATTTTTAATTCTCAGAGGAAAAGAGAAGGGTTGAACTGAATTACAAAGGAGGTCGGCCATCGTTTAATTTAGAAAGGGGATAACCCTTAACTTTAAACTCCTAGGGTTCTTTAGCTTTGTTTATTCTTTTAAAATTCAAGTTTATTTTTATTTGAGAGTCAATAACTACTAGGTCCTATAGTTAGAAAAATCACAACTTAACGAATCGAGTTGCGTTAAGGTCTTGAGCGTAGGGTTTAAACAGTAGGGAGAAAAGGTCGTGAGCTTACAAGCGTCCATAAGTGAAGAGATTGTTTATAATTCCTAGTAGAAACCTTGAATGCAGCAGTAGGCACAGTTTTTTCGAAGCTGGGTATCTCTGTGTGTGATTTTCTTTCTGCACATTTTTTTGTGATATTTTATTTTATTTTAAATTCATTTAATTTGCAATAAACCCTATTCACCCCCCTTTAGGGTTAATCTAGATCCTATAGGATGAGTAGATGCATGATGGATGGTAGGATGCATTCTTCTTAAATTGAAGATTTCTTGGACGAAATCCTTTAAGCAAGGGACAATATAACACCCCGTAATTTTAAAACATGACATAAGAGATAATTAAAGAATACTTAATTTTTATAAGAAGAACTAAGGGAAACAGGCTATGCCATAACATTTGTCTCAGAATTCTGCTTGGAATAGAGTCCGAGTTTACGTAAATCGGATATCGTATGAAGAACTTATGAAGCTTAGAAGATTTCAGTTTAAAAGCAAAATTTATTTAAATAATAATTAAATAACAAAAACTGTTCAAAAATCAAAATTTAGACAAAGCGGGCTGAGCGGGAAATTTCCCTTCCCGCTCGTGGGTGTCGACATGGGTGTCGACCCCATCGGCCCAGATCTGGCCTGACATGTTCTATGGTGGATCTGATGACGTGTTCATCTGGGATTGGTGGGATAATGTGTTTTTCTGGCCTGGATGGTTCAGATGGATCCTAATCTAATCTAAAGGCCCTAATTCACCTAATACATCTATAAATAAATACCTAAACCTATCCCTAATCTCATTGTTATCATCCATGGTGCCTCCTTGTTGTTCTAATCTAAACTAGCCTTTCTTCTCCACCGAAACAAAACAATTAGAAGATCAGATCTACAAATTAAAGTAGAGATTATTCAAGATCAGAATTGCTACTACATCTAATTCTCTTTTATAAGAATCATATCGCTGTGAGTCTATGTTACTTTCGCATATAATTAAATTAAAATGTAATTGTGATAGGATTGTAAATTGGATCTGATGTATATGCCTGTAAATAAGATGAATCATATCAAGTTTTGTAATTTGTTATCCTTTAGATTCATACCCAATTGCTATTATCATATGCTGATCTACCTTGTCGTTATTCATTTCATATGCCCATTTATATGTTTATGCCAGTTTTGATGTTTTGATTCTCTTCCCTTCTCATTTTCCTCTTTCTTTATGAGATTAGGCTAACTTCGAGCCTAACATATTGCATTAAGATTTACGTACGAATAACGTTGGAACAATTGGGAAATGTTTGGGAAATATGTAATAAAATAAGATTTGACATAAATTGTTGATGAATATGGAAAATTGGTTTGGGCATAATTGAGTATAACTTGTATACATGAGATTATGCATAATTTGGATTATAATTATAAGCATAAATTGGATTGGAATTTATGGGTAACTGGGAAATCACCATAATCCAAGATTTGAAATTGAATTAAGAAAGAGATAATGAACGCAAATTGATTTGGGCATAATTTGGATTAAAAATTATAAACATAATTTAGATTGGAAATAATGGGTGATTGTAATATATTATAATCCAAAATTTGAAATTGGGATTTGAATCAAGAAAGTGAAAATGAACGCCTAAGACACGAGGTTAGATTCGGATTGCGGTAGAAGTCTGCCCGGAACTGCCCGGTATATCCCGCAACCGCAATTTGGTAATATAATGTGAGAGGTCAAGGGCAGAAATTAGATGCGTAATAATGCAAAGACACGAGGTTAGATTCGGATTGCGATATAAGCCCTCATGGAACCGCCCTGCATATCCAACAACTGCAAAACGATAATCTAATATGGGAGGTCTTGCAAGATTATGGTTATAATGAATTAATGAACACTTAACCAAGATAGGACATGTAATTAGGCATGGGGATAATAAAGGGTTAAGTGGGTAACATGGGTAGCATGTGAAACATAATTAAAGCACTTAATCAACATAAGACATGTGATTAGACATGGGGATAATAAAGGGTTAAGTGGGTAACATGGGTAGCATGTGAAACATAATTGAAGCACTTAACCAACATAAGACATGTGATTAGACATGGGGATAATAAAGGGTTAAGCGGGTGACATGGGTAGCATATGAAACATAATTAAAGCACTTAACCAAAATGAGACATGTGATTAGACATAGGTATTAAAGAGGGGTTAAGTGGGAATTCCTAGTGGGGACCAAGCTTAGGAGGGAAGCTTGTGTCAAGTGTGGATCCTTTTCAACCAGTAACCCATTTCAGTATCTATAATTGCTCGAACTAGGTCGAGGATAGGGACACACTTACTAGGGTTGATTGTAAGAGGTCAATAAAGAGTTAGCGATGGCAGTGCAAGTCCAATAGAGTCATATGCGTGCGTGGGTTCAGGCCGGTAGGTAAGACGATGTTGCATTGTGTAGGTATAAGTTGTGCATTTCAGTAGTATCGAGGTTGCCACCTTAGGGAGTGATACTATAATGACCCGCATTGGCAGGGGTATTATGATTAATTTATTTAATTATATCAATGGTGATATAGTGAATTTAATAGCCGAGGAATTAAATAATGGTGAATATTTAATTAAAATATTAAATTAAATAATATATTTAATTCTGAAATAATCAGAATTGGCTGAAATGACGATATGGTGTGAACTGGGCAATTCAAATTATATAATTCAGTTTAGAATTGAATTTGAATAACGAATATATTATATAAACGACAGTTTGAACGTAGAATTATAATATAATTAAAAACGAGCTTGAAATGGCGCTGCAGTTCGTAAATTGGCGATTCGAACTTCAACTGGATGTACAGGATTCGTTTTAAGCCGGATTTCTGTGAAACAAGAAACGTGTGGAGCTGATGGAGTATATCTTTCTAGTGGAAGAGAAAAATCAGGATTTCATTGTATAGATTTTGATGTGTGTCCAAATCAAATTTTAGAATAGTCGCTATAGAATTGTTTATCGACCATAACGGTTTATTCGATATAACTAGTTATCGGGGTTGAATTTAGACAAGGTTCTTTTGGAAAGTAGTGATAATTTAATTTTTAGAATTTTACTATAATTTTTAATTAATTAAATAAGCAACTTTTTATTTGGAGTATTTGGCACCCTGTATCGACATTTTGGGGTTTCACAATATGAGTCCATCTACTGGTATTATTATATTTTTGGGATCATGGCACCTTGCTGATCACGACGGTATGTTTGTTTCTGTCGATAACGGTCCTTAAAATGATAAAAAACTCTGTGTAGCGCGATACCCTCAAAATATCTAGATATTTATAAAACCATATAAATACACCTTAACTTCCATTCTCCTTACGACCTAACCTTATTTACTCTGGCAAAAACTCTTGTGCCGCCACTTCAATCGGAGAAAGAAAATCACCGCACGCTTCTAAAATCCTCCAACAATTCAAACAAAAATCATTAAATCCCACTATACATATATTCGATTTCCTTATGAGGTTAACTTCAAGCTCGTGTGGGTTTTGTGGGGTGCGATGTACTCCATCGCGGATGAGAAATGGGTATGGCTGTCTAGGGCTGAGATCTGCGTGGGGGTGGGAAGCTTTTGTTTCCTGAAGTGGTTAAGGTCATCGGTGAAGTGGGGATGCGGGTTTTAGTTTTGCGTGTGTGCTGGTGTCGATGCTGGGTGTATACGGAGGTAGTGGGAGGTCGAGTAGCTGATGTTGGGAGGATCTGAGCTTGGTGTGGATAGGGGAGAAGTGTGGTTTTCTGGGGTTGGCAGTAATCAGAGAAGAGCAGGATTTTTGTTTAGGGATGTGCTGTGTCTCCTGGAGTTTGAAACCGCAGGGTGTAAGTGGAGCAAGACGTGAAGGGGATTTTGTGGAAGTTTTTCATGGATCTGGAGTTCGGTTGATTTGCTGATGAAGGAATTGGTGTGGTGATGTGTTGGAGTCCGTTGATCTTTGGTGAAGAATGAAGGGTGCAGGATTTTCTGGTGAGTGTTGCGTGGGCTTGTCAGATGTGAAATTGGAGGGGCCTTGGGCCATCTAAAAGGAAAGGAAAGGGGAGTCTAGGCTTTAAGGGTTTGGGCCTGGAAAATTTGCAAATGGGTTTGAGTAGATGGGCTGGGCCAGATTGAAATAATGAAGTGGGCTTGGGTTTTTTTTTAAAACATGGTCGGGCCCGGATTTTCAAAGTGGGCTTGGGCCTTATTAAATGGTGAGCCCGGTTGTAAAATAAAATCTAGTTAATTTAAAATCTAAATAAATGTATTAACTTGTATGTATTATATCTTATACATATTGTATCAGAATCGAGTGAAATCAGATCCTACAGGATCGCATAAACGGACACCTTATTATGGAAATTACTGGAAATGGATTGGAGCTCGTAACAATTTATATCGAAATAAATTGTCCGATCCGAATCAACGACAATTATCGTTAATTAACGATGATAGTCTAATGTGAGTAAATCTCACTAACTTTGAACAGTTTATAATTTCATGTTATATTTGTAGAACTGTTAGATATTGGCTGATTGACTGTTTGATTGAACTGCTAGTCAGTTAGTTAATTTTTTCTATATTGATTCTGTTTAACAGAATATATCATATAGAACTGAAAAGTGATATTATCTATATTGTTTAACATCTGTGATGCATGGAAACAGGTTGGAGGAATCCGACTGGATTCCTCAACATTTATTTTACTGTTTTCATATATGGTGATATATGATGTGTTATATAATCTGTTATGGATTATGTGTGTTGGAATGATGTTGATCATTGTTATTCGATATTGTAAATATCATAAAAGACCCTGGGATGTAAAAAGAAGTATTTCAATGTATATTGAAATAAAGGAATTTTATAAAATCACAGGATTTTATAAAAGGAATTATTTATAAAACGAACACGGTTTTATAAAAGGGATATTTATTTAGAAAATAAATAGAAGTTATAAATAGGATATGTTTGTAACGGTAAATAGAAGTTATAAATAGGATATATTTGTAACGGTAAATAGAAGTTATAAATAGGATATATTTGTAACGGTAAATAGAAGTTATAAATAGGAAATATTTGTAACGGTAAGTAAACGTTATAAAAAGGAAATAGTTGTAACGGAAAACGTAGTTTATTCGAAAGAAGTTAATCGATGTTAGTTAATCGATTAGAGAATAAAGTTAAAAAGAAGTTAATCGATGTTAGTTAATCGATTTGAGAATAAAGTTAAAAAGAAGTTAATCGATGTTAGTTAATCGATTAGAGAATAAAGTTAAAAAGAAGTTCATCGATGTTAGTTAATCGATTAGAGAATAAAGTTGAAAGGAGATAATCGATGTTAGTTTAATCGATTAGAATAGAAGCAAGTGAGTTAAATCGAATATAATTATTCAAATAGAAGCAAATGAGTTAATCGAATATAGTTATTCGAATAGAAAGTAAAAGGAATTATCGAATATAGGTTATTCGAAAGGAGTTAAGTGAAATGAGTAAATAAATAGCGTTAGTCAAATAGTGTTAGTCCAATAGGGTTAATTGATAGGGGTTAGTCCAATAGAGTTAAGTGAAAAGAGTCAATCGAATATAGCTATTCGAAGATGGTTAAGTAAGGAAGTTAGTAAAAGGAATATAAAGTGAACTTTGCCAATTTCAAAGTTAGAAATGTTGTTCAGTTAAGGTCTGAGAGGTAGTTCTACCCCAACTTTATTGGCTTCGTTTTAACTAAGGAATAGTTAAGGTTCGGCAGTAAAGGAAATGGTTTGAGTTGGCATCGCGATGGTTTGTTTAAACATCTGTCTAAGTCCAATGAAGAAGCTTTGGAAATGTTTTCCAAATAAGAAACCAGAAATGTTTTCTAATAAAGAAAACAAGAAATGGAAATGTTTTCCATTGTTAATAACGTATATTTCCAAATTTATAAAATAAGGAATATTGAACGTAGGGAAACGGGAGATAAGTAAATTAATGAACTAAGGAGATGAATGTTAAATAATGTTTGATCGATATAATTTCCATTTGGAAATAATATCGTTGGTTGCACACCTGTTTTCTTCGATAGTTAAATCACAGACTATCGAAGTTTTAACCATTTTAACGTTGTTAATATGGAGAGACCGGTTGGATTATTATCCAAAGAACCACTCTGTATTGGCATAAGCGTTGCGAATCATATATGCCAAAGGAAATTGAAGACGGGGTTATGCAAGGGCTATCCTGTTTACAGAATAGTGCTTTCGGTTCATCCTGTTCCTGGATGACTTGTATGGACGGATGTCTGACAGAGTATTTCCAGACGATCACATATATTGATTTCTCCAACCGTACCAAGAGTGGAAGCGGAGAAGGAAACTTCTTTTAGCTAACACATAATGTATGGTTGAGGACGTCAATCGGTGATTTGATGGATTTGACGATGTGGCATTCAAAGTGAATCTGGTATGATGATAAAGCGTAGCTTCAAGCCTCATCAAATCGGTAAATGACAGAAATCGGGCAGGCAGCATGGCTAAGTCGGTCGCACCGAAGTAGGGTGTATAATCACTTGATCTAGAGTTTCATTTACTTCTAAAAATCTATTGTTGATGCTGTCCCATTCGTGAAACGGTTGCTGATCCCAGCCGTTGGTGATATACATTCGATATGCTCAAGCGAAATGAGTGGTCGGTCATGTGTGGCCGGGTTGCAAGATGTTCTTGTTGAACCCAGTGTATTCCTCTCTAGAGGTACACTAGTGAAAGGTGGTTCCATACCTTGTCATAGTTGGAAATCCATTACCCAATACGTGCTTGCGGTTTTGATTGTATACTATATATGTAGAACGTGAGATGAAAGCGTTTCTGCTAGACCATTAATATATTGTGGTTTGATAGACATTATGATAATATCAAAGGTCTTGATATAAAGATATTTTGGATTCTCATAAGGGAAAAACCCGTTCCGTTATACGGCGTGGTCTTATGAGATATCGTTTACTTGTTCGAACTTTTTTTAAACTGATTTACTCATACCAGTCCCATGACTGACCCGGAGTTTATTTTGTGTTGTTTTCCCTAAACTCTTGGGTGCCTAAATTTGTACGGGCAGTCAAGTAGTCGGGATTTACATATATACTGGAAGAGCTTGGAGCAGGAGGCTTCAGGATCATATAGCTATAGTTATTTCCGCTGTGTTATAACTGATGTACTCTGATAATGTTATTGTATACATATAAATCTTTTATTTCAAAGATATGTTATCTGTTATATGTTATTCGTTCTGCTGTGAGATTCGTGTTACTCTGATGTTGTGTTCTTCTTTTTCTTCTATTCTAAGTTTCTATCTTATCTTTCCTCACCCTCTAATTTCTTTCACAAATTACCAGGATTTTTCGATGTTTTGGTTATCGACATCGTGCTTATGTCGATAACCAAAGTCGCCGAAAATCCGGGTCATTACAGTTGGTATCGGAGCTTAAGTTAAGAATTACTTGGCTCTGTGGCGTGACTCGGTAGAGATAGGGTTAGTAATACCCTAGACTGAGATCGAGTGTATATATACGAGTGAACGTATTTGTATTTGATATAAAAATTTGTTTTATATTGTGGAAATACATTGGTTGAGTTGTTTATGAGTTCTGGTCGATCAGTTTGATCCACTGTATCGGTAGGAGTTACTAAACACTTGAATACGATGAACCATCATGGTATGTTTTGAAAGAGGGTAAACGAAATAGTTTACCCAACGTATATTTTGAATATATTGGTTGTTATTATAATCGAGTAAGATTATAAATTAAATGGTTATGTAAATAACCAATCAGAATTCATATAAGTGAAATACGTGAAATCAGATGAGTTAAATCAAAAATTTAAACCAAGAATTGAAGTTAAGAATTCTGGAGAATTGGATAAGTGTTTGTAAATGAATTTGGGATTAAAAATAATGAAAATTTAAGATCCTGGGAGATTTTAAATTTGTTTTACAAGTAGTGTGAATTATATTTTGAAATGAATTTCAAAGTGGAAAGGTTTAGAAATGGTTTTATAGTATTGAACTCACTTCGATCGCTGGAAAATAGATTCTGATGATGACAACTGCATCATCAGTATTCATTTTCGAGTTGTAAGTGACGAATTACTACCAAAGATACTGTTTTGAATTTGTCTTGGGAAAGACAAGTGTGTTGAATTTCAAAATGGAATTTGAAAATAGAATTTCAAAATAGAACTTGAAATAGGAATTCGAATATAGATTTCAAATAGAGTTGAAATGGGAATTGGAATATATAATTCGATAGAGTTTGAAAATATAGGATTTGAATATAGAAATTCAAATGGCGTTTGAATATAGAAAATATAAGAGATTTCAAATATAGGATTTGAATATCGAAAGTGAAATGAAATTTGAATGTAGAGGATTCCAATAGAATTGAAAATGAAATTTGAATGTAGAGGATTCAAATAAAATGGAAATGGAAATTGGAATATATAATTCAATGGAATTGAAATAGAATTTGAATAAGAAATTCAAAAAGGGATTTGAATAAAGGAAGTTCAAACATAGAAATTGAATATAGAAATTCAAATGGAGTTTGAATATATGAAATTCAATGGAAGTGAAATGAAATTTGAATAAGGAAGATTCAAATAGAATTGAAATGGAATTTGAATATAGAAAATTCAAAGGGAATTGAAATGAAATAAAGAGAATTCAAATAGATTCGAAGAATGAAATTCAAATATAGAATTTGAATAAGAGATTTGAAATGAAATTCAAATATGGAATTTGAATAAGAAAATTGAAACAAAATTCAAATATAGAATTTGAATAAGATATTTGAAAGGAAATTCAAATAGAATTGAAAAGGAATTCAATTAGTAGATAAACAAGTTAAAATATATTTGAACATGTTATACTCAAATATGAAGGTGAAATGGGCAAACCGGTAATTTGAAAATCACTTAACTAACTAAGTTAAAATGATTTGATTAAGTTGAAATGAATTAGAAATGTATAAATATACATGAGATATGTATGGATAAGGTATGAAGGTATATAAATAGAATGCTCGACGAAAGGTATGTATTCAATTCATATATGAAATTTTATGCGCCGTATCGGCTAGCCGCTTGGCTTTTTCTTTTTCTTTGGATTGGTGAGGGCCCTGGGAGGCTATTTGAAATATCCCGATGCTCCCGGTACAAAGGAGGTTATGGCGAACTTTTTCCGGAAATTTAAGGAGTTAGAATATTTTTAAGATAATTTGATAGTTAGAAATCAACGTATCGATATATATAGAAGTCGATAAGGAAACGAACTTAGAAATAGAATAGTATAATCAAAAAGGAAGTATAAGAATAAAATCTAGTAAGATTAGAAAAAGGAAGTGTGTATGTGTTTAAAAGTTAATCAGTAGTTGTATGGTATTGATTATTCGAATAAGTAGTCATATCTGTTTTGAAGTTATAAATGTTATTCAGTCAAGGTCTGAGAGGTAGTTATACCCCAACTTGATTGATTTCATTATTAACAAATAAATGGTAAGATTTCAGGCTCGAAGATCAATGTTGAATATGAGTTAGTTGAATATAGTATTTGGGTTGTCGTAACAATGTTTTACACAACATCTGTTTTAACCAAATAAGTGTAAGCTGGAAAATAGAATAATAAATATTTCCTAAGTATAGAAATAAACGAGATCGGAAAAGAGATAAGTAATTGGAGTGTTTTCCAATTATAAATAGGCTTATAAAGGTTATTGATTTAGAAAATAAAGGAAGGCGATATTGGAAATGTTTTCCAAATAACATAAAAGGGCAATATGGTTATTGAAAATATTTGGTTAACAAATATTGATAAAGAAATAGAGAAGTGATTTAACTAATGGAATATTGATTATGGGCTCAGTTGGATTTCAAAAAGGAAAATTTGATTTTTTTTATTTTTTTTTGAAAGAGTAAACTATTTAAAACTCCCAGGGAAAGACTGTTTAAATTAAAAACAAATTTAACAGAAATTTGTGAAAGAAGATTTGAATTTAAGTAAAATCAGTTAAGTAGTAACTGAAGTTGAATTGAAATCGAATAAGATTGGATTTGTGAAATTAGAATCCGAAATGGTATTGGATTGAGGAGTTAAGGAACTGAAAATCGAGAAGAATCTCGAGTTGAAATGATATTTGGCATGGATATGAGCGAATGGTTGTGTTTTGGATAAAAGCAGATTGGGATTTGATTGGGATGACCCTTGTATACGCTGAATTGATAATAGGTGGAAAGGATATAATGATATGCCGACAAAAAGGTACAAGTTTATATTTCTATTGGATATAAGATTTATGAGCCGAATTGGCAAGCCGCTTGGCTGTTTGATTTTCTTTTGACTTGGAGATGGCCCAGAGAGGCGAGTGGTGGTTTGACGTATTGACCAGTATAAAGGAGGTACTGGCGATATTTTTCGAAGAGTTAAGGAGTTACAAAATTTTCAGGATTTTTGAAAATTTTCGTTGATAAGAATTATTTAATAATTTAATTGAAATTAAATTGGTTCAGTTGAAACTGAAGTTAAGAAGTGAACAAATATGTTCTAACCAGTCGATAGGGTCGTCCCCTACTTTTTAGCAATTTCGAGGACGAAATTATTTTAAGTGGGGAAGAATGTAATGACCCGCATTGGCAGGAGTATTATGATTAATTTATTTAATTATATCAATGGTGATATAGTGAATTTAATAGCCGAGGAATTAAATAATGGTGAATATTTAATTAAAATATTAAATTAAATAATATATTTAATTCTGAAATAATCAGAATTGGCTGAAATGACGATATGGTGTGAACTGGGCAATTCAAATTATATAATTCAGTTTAGAATTGAATTTGAATAACGAATATATTATATAAACGACAGTTTGAACGTAGAATTATAATATAATTAAAAACGAGCTTGAAATGGCGCTGCAGTTCGTAAATTGGCGATTCGAACTTCAACTGGATGTACAGGATTCGTTTTAAGCCGGATTTCTGTGAAACAAGAAACGTGTGGAGCTGATGGAGTATATCTTTCTAGTGGAAGAGAAAAATCAGGATTTCATTGTATAGATTTTGATGTGTGTCCAAATCAAATTTTAGAATAGTCGCTATAGAATCGTTTATCGACCATAACGGTTTATTCGATATAACTAGTTATCGGGGTTGAATTTAGACAAGGTTCTTTTGGAAAGTAGTGATAATTTAATTTTTAGAATTTTACTGTAATTTTTAATTAATTAAATAAGCAACTTTTTATTTGGAGTATTTGGCACCCTGTATCGACATTTTGGGGTTTCACAATATGAGTCCATCTACCGGTATTATTATATTTTTGGGATCATGGCACCTTGCTGATCACGACGGTATGTTTGTTTCTGTCGATAGCGGTCCTTAAAATGATAAAAAAACTCTGTGTAGCGCGATACCCTCAAAATATCTAGATATTTATAAAACCATATAAATACACCTTAACTTCCATTCTCCTTACGACCTAACCTCATTTACTCTGGCAAAAACTCTTGTGCCGCCACTTCAATCGGAGAAAGAAAATCACCGCACGCTTCTAAAATCCTCCAACAATTCAAACAAAAATCATTAAATCCCACTATACATATATTCGATTTCCTTATGAGGTTAACTTCAAGCTCGTGTGGGTTTTGTGGGGTGCGATGTACTCCATCGCGGATGAGAAATGGGTACGGCTGTCTAGGGCTGAGATCTGCGTGGGGGTGGGAAGCTTTTGTTTCCTGAAGTGGTTAAGGTCATCGGTGAAGTGGGGATGCGAGTTTTAGTTTTGCGTGTGTGTTGGGGTCGATGCTGGGTGTATACGGAGGTAGTGGGAGGTCGAGTAGCTGATGTTGGGAGGATCTGAGCTTGGTGTGGATAGGGGAGAAGTGTGGTTTTCTAGGGTTGGCAGTAATCAGAGAAGAGCAGGATTTTTGTTTAGGGATGTGCTGTGTCTCCAGGAGTTTGAAACCGCAGGGTGTAAGTGGAGCAAGACGTGAAGGCGATTTTGTGGAAGTTTTTCATGGATCTGGAGTTCGGTTGATTTGCTGATGAAGGAATTGGTGTGGTGATGTGTTGGAGTCCGTTGATCTTTGGTGAAGAATGAAGGGTGCAGGATTTTCTGGTGAGTGTTGCGTGGGCTTGTCAGATGTGAAATTGGAGGGGCCTTGGGCCGTCTAAAAGGAAAGGAAAGGGGAGTCTAGGCTTTAAGGGTTTGGGCCTGGAAAATTTGCAAATGGGTTTGAGTAGATGGGCTGGGCCAGATTGAAATAATGAAGTGGGCTTGGTTTTTTTTTTAAAACATGGTCGGGCCCGGATTTTCAAAGTGGGCTAGGGCCTTATTAAATGGTGAGCCCGGTTGTAAAATAAAATCTAGTTAATTTAAAATCTAAATAAATGTATTAACTTGTATGTATTATATCTTATACATATTGTATCAGAATCGAGTGAAATCAGATCCTACAGGATCGCATAAACGGACACCTTATTATGGAAATTACTGGAAATGGATTGGAGCTCGTAACAATTTATATCGAAATAAATTGTCCGATCCGAATCAACGACAATTATCGTTAATTAACGATGATAGTCCAATGTGAGTAAATCTCACTAACTTTGAACAGTTTATAATTTCATGTTATATTTGTAGAACTGATAGATATTGGCTGATTGACTGTTTGATTGAACTGCTAGTCAGTTAGTTAATTTTTTCTATATTGATTCTGCTTAACAGAATATATCATATAGAACTGAAAAGTGATATTATCTATATTGTTTAACATCTGTGATGCAGGGAAACAGGTTGGAGGAATCCGACTGGATTCCTCAACATTTATTTTACTGTTTTCATATATGGTGATATATGATGTGTTATATAATCTGTTATGGATTATGTGTGTTGGAATGATGTTGATCATTGTTATTCGATATTGTAAATATCATAAAAGACCCTGGGATGTAAAAAAAGAAGTATTTCAATGTATATTGAAATAAAGGAATTTTATAAAATCACAGGATTTTATAAAAGGAATTATTTATAAAACAAACACGGTTTTATAAAAGGGATATTTATTTAGAAAATAAATAGAAGTTATAAATAGGATATATTTGTAACGGTAAATAGAAGTTATAAATAGGATATATTTGTAACGGTAAATAGAAGTTATAAATAGGATATATTTGTAACGGTAAATAGAAGTTATAAATAGGAAATATTTGTAACGGTAAGTAAACGTTATAAAAAGGAAATAGTTGTAACGGAAAACGTAGTTTATTCGAAAGAAGTTAATCGATGTTAGTTAATCGATTAGAGAATAAAGTTAAAAGGAAGTTAATCGATGTTAGTTAATCGATTTGAGAATAAAGTTAAAAAGAAGTTAATCGATGTTAGTTAATCGATTAGAGAATAAAGTTAAAAAGAAGTTAATCGATGTTAGTTAATCGATTAGAGAATAAAGTTGAAAGGAGATAATCGATGTTAGTTTAATCGATTAGAATAGAAGCAAGTGAGTTAAATCGAATATAATTATTCAAATAGAAGCAAATGAGTTAATCGAATATAGTTATTCGAATAGAAAGTAAAAGGAATTATCGAATATAGGTTATTCGAAAGGAGTTAAGTGAAATGAGTAAATAAATAGCGTTAGTCAAATAGTGTTAGTCCAATAGGGTTAATTGATAGGGGTTAGTCCAATAGAGTTAAGTGAAAAGAGTCAATCGAATATAGCTATTCGAAGATGGTTAAGTAAGAAAGTTAGTAAAAGGAATATAAAGTGAACTTTGCCAATTTCAAAGTTAGAAATGTTGTTCAGTTAAGGTCTGAGAGGTAGTTCTACCCCAACTTGATTGGCTTCGTTTTAACTAAGGAATAGTTAAGGTTCGGCAGTAAAGGAAATGGTTTGAGTTGGCATCGCGATGGTTTGTTTAAACATCTGTCTAAGTCCAATGAAGAAGCTTTGGAAATGTTTTCCAAATAAGAAACCAGAAATGTTTTCTAATAAAGAAAACAAGAAATGGAAATGTTTTCCATTGTTAATAACGTATATTTCCAAATTTATAAAATAAGGAATATTGAACGTATGGAAACGGGAGATAAGTAAATTAATGAACTAAGGAGATGAATGTTAAATAATGTTTGATCGATATAATTTCCATTTGGAAATAATATCGTTGGTTGCACACCTGTTTTCTTCGATAGTTAAATCACAGACTATCGAAGTTTTAACCATTTTAACGTTGTTAATATGGAGAGACCGGTTGGATTATTATCCAAAGAACCACTCTGTATTGGCATAAGCGTTGCGAATCATATATGCCAAAGGAAATTGAAGACGGGGTTATGCAAGGGCTATCCTGTTTACAGAATAGTGCTTTCGGTTCATCCTGTTCCTGGATGACTTGTATGGACGGATGTCTGACAGAGTATTTCCAGACGATCACATATATTGATTTCTCCAACCGTACCAAGAGTGGAAGCGGAGAAGGAAACTTCTTTTAGCTAACACATAATGTATGGTTGAGGACGTCAATCGGTGATTTGATGGATTTGACGATGTGGCATTCAAAGTGAATCTGGTATGATGATAAAGCGTAGCTTCAAGCCTCATCAAATCGGTAAATGACAGAAATCGGGCAGGCAGCATGGCTAAGTCGGTCGCACCGAAGTAGGGTGTATAATCACTTGATCTAGAGTTTCATTTACTTCTAAAAATCTATTGTTGATGCTGTCCCATTCGGGAAACGGTTGCTGATCCCAGCCGTTGGTGATATACATTCGATACGCTCAAGCGAAATGAGTGGTCGGTCATGTGTGGCCGGGTTGCAAGATGTTCTTGTTGAACCCAGTGTATTCCTCTCTAGAGGTACACTAGTGAAAGGTGGTTCCATACCTTGTCATAGTTGGAAATCCATTACCCAATACGTGCTTGCGGTTTTGATTGTATACTATATATGTAGAACGTGAGATGAAAGCGTTTCTGCTAGACCATTAATATATTGTGGTTTGATAGACATTATGATAATATCAAAGGTCTTGATATAAAGATGTTTTGGATTCTCATAAGGGAAAAACCCGTTCCGTTATACGGCGTGGTCTTATGAGATATCGTTTACTTGTTCGAACTTTTTTTAAACTGATTTACTCATACCAGTCCCATGACTGACCCGGAGTTTATTTTGTGTTGTTTTCCCTAAACTCTTGGGTGCCTAAATTTGTACGGGCAGTCAAGTAGTCGGGATTTACAGATATACTGGAAGAGCTTGGAGCAGGAGGCTTCAGGATCATATAGCTATAGTTATTTCCGCTGTGTTGTAACTGATGTACTCTGATAATGTTATTGTATACATATAAATCTTTTATTTCAAAGATATGTTATCTGTTATATGTTATTCGTTCTGCTGTGAGATTCGTGTTACTCTGATGTTGTGTTCTTCTTCTTCTTCTATTCTAAGTTTCTATCTTATCTTTCCTCACCCTCTAATTTCTTTCACAAATTACCAGGATTTTTCGATGTTTTGGTTATCGACATCGTGCTTATGTCGATAACCAAAGTCGCCGAAAATCCGGGTCATTACAGATACACCCTATTGTGGGACCAATACAAGTGTCTACGTGGTTAGGGAGCCGTTCGAATGGGGAGGGTATAGGGTACAACTAGTGGTGGTAGGAGCAAGTGGGGCACCTACGAGAGCAGCTAAGCGTACACGAAGATACCGTTATTATGATTAGTAGGGAGGGTACATCTAGTGGTGATAGGTGCACATTGGTTACCTATGATACCAGCTAGAATTACATAATCGAACAGGGAGGATAGTGGATACATCTAGTCATGATAGGTGCACGTTGGTTATCTATGAGAGCAGCTAGAAGTACATGAAACTATCATCATTCTATTTAGCCAAGAGGTATCATCTTTTAGTATGAAACTAGTATTGGTGTGGTGCAGAGAATATCTTATAGTGGTTAGAAGCGCAGTCAATGTTACATCCTGTTCATCTTGCTACCTTGTCTTATCTGCTTATGTTACAGTCATCTCTTACATCCAGTTTATGTTCTTATTATGTTGCTTTACTAATTATATTTTTAAAGTCACTGGACTCGCCAGACTTTATGTCTGACCCTTTTTGTTTCACCTCTTTTCTTTCCTTCCCCCCTCCCCAGGTTCTCAGGATGGGCATGTTGAAGCTTGATTTGGACTTTCCTGCTTGAAGTACTGAAAGAAATGGTTAGCTTTGTTTCTCTTTCATATGGCATTTTGGATTGGGGATTATGCTTTTGTACAAGACTGATATTATGTACTTGGTTTTGGTGCAATGGGTTTAAAGATGTAACCAAACTTATTTTTGTTTCCGCTGCAATAAAGTTATAAAATTTTCAAGTACTATTTTATGCATCTGTCTTGTAATATTCTATTCTGTTTACTTATAACGCTCCACGAAACTTAATGCATTCCCTTTGTGAAACGGACGTAGAGTGTTACAACTGTTCCCTGATTTATGACCCTCCCTACTACTGCCCCAACGCCATCTACCGCCGGCTAAAGCCTCGATCAACTCGACAAAACCATGCTCCGCCAGTTCGACTTCGAACGTCCATGCTTCTTGGGCCGGTTCTGGCCACCCCCTTATATAAAAACTTATCATGGCTGGTCGAAGTGAAGTGCTCGTCGAGCTGTAGAACTCAGTTGTAGAAAGAATTTTGATTCAAGTAACAGATATGGAAATTAATCAATGAAAAGGTCGAAGTATTCTGGTCATTCATATCATTAGATGTTGCGGCCTGGAAAACAATTGACCACACAAATTAATTGTTGACCGAAAATTAGGTTTTGATGAGGGTATTGGGTATTTATAGGGAGGAATATTGATATAATATTAATTTATGAAACTTAACGCTAAAGTAATGTGTTAAAATACCCATATATGATTACTGATCGCGATGTAAATCGTAACCCTAGCATAAAATAATATTCTGAACACGATGGAACATGTTTCATCGAATTTTGAGATTGTTTGTAAAGATTCTTTTATGATTCAGAATGTGAATCGATAAGCGTTCGAATTGTGTTTGATCACAATATAAATTCAGTTAACTTGAAATTTGAGAATCTATAATAATTAATCACAATGAATTCAATAAAATTAGTTTCGTTAAAATCCGAGTTCATTTGAAAATTGGTTTTTCTTTAATTCCATATTAAATCGATAAAACAAATAAATAAAAGTGAAAATTAGGCTCACATCCCTAAAAGGCTTCGAAACGAGGCTCACATACGCCCAAATTTTTGATATAAATTACATCGCTATTTTTTGTAAATCATTAAAAAAATCAGCAAAAAATCATGAAAATTCATAATAAAATACAACAACTAATTATCATCAAATTCAAGCAGCAAAACTACCAAACAACAAATAAAAATGCATCAAAAACAAAAATAAACACGAATCTACAATGTTGTGCATCAAATTATGCATTTTGCAATTCCTGCATACATTTCTGCAATAATTGCAGTTATGCATCAAACTGCGGTATTATTGTTGAATGTATGCAGTAGTACAACAATAAATGCATCGTTGATGCATTAATTCAATCCTCGCCTGTTTTTCCAAGCATACACCGTTTTTAAGCATTGTTGCTTATATTTCAACATTTATAAGCAATAAATGCATATATTTCAACACATATTCACATGCCTTCATCCGTTTTAACTTTGTTGCATACATGTATTGATACAGAATAAATGCATACATTTCTGCAACAATTCATAAGCCTTGCGAAGTAATTCAAGTTTAATTGCATACATCTCAGTAAGTATAACCAATATATGCATACATGTATGCATATATTCATCCAGATTTTCAATATAAACTCTGGATGAAAAGTTGCATACATGTATGCATATATTGGTTACAATTGCATACTTTGACGAATGTTTAAGTTTTTTCTACATGGTTCGAGGAATATTTACGATTTCTTGGATTTCATTTTTAGTCAGAAGCGCATTTTTTTCCTTCTAAAAAACACATAAGGGTCAAAATAGGGACCTGCTTTGCATTTGAACTTTAAGGAGGATGCCGTTTGAATTTTGAATGGTAATAGGGACGTGCGCCAAATCTACCCTTAATAAAAATCTAGGCGTTTACTATTCGTATGATCAAAGGTAAGTCTGAACGATATAAAAATTGAAATCCCTGTAATAACTTACTAATACGAATCCAACGACATAAGTTTCGTCGCATTCCGAGTCTGTTTTCCCGAAATGATATTTTATATGTAAAACGATGCTATTTTGGACACTGAAATATCCGATCTCTAAAAATAAGGAACCATCTACCTATCCTAACTCTAAACGTTGATACGAATTCAACGGAATTGGTTCCACATCTTAATTTGATTGTTTTCTTAAGTTATACACAAATGCTCATCCATTTAAATTAAATTTATTTAGTTACACGCTATATAGAACGACTAAGTGTTTATGGCTAACGTTATGGCATATGACATCAGAATGATACGAAATTTGGTGTCATATGATAATTTAATGTTTATGGACCGAATGAAACTCGTTTCATCGGAAACCGAGGCACTTGCAAAAAGGTCCTTTTTAAGGCTTATATAATATCATATAAATATTAATAAATTTAAAAACAATCCAAATAAATAATAATAAATTATTATTATCATATATATATATATCCAAATGGAATCATAGATATAGCTAAAAATATAAACCAATATGGATTTTTAAACTCAACATTTAAAATTTTGAGTTAAACGATATCCAAATTATATAAAAATCCCTTTTTAAATTTATTAAATTAACATTATAGTTTATAAATAATTCCATAGCAACTTTCTGAAATTTTGGATTGGCCATATGTAACACCCCATGTCCATTAATGTCACTCACAAAGGGAATGCATCAATGTCCATGAAGCGTTATTGTTGTATAGAACAGATAAATTACAAGAATAAATAAATAAAATAACAGCGGAAGATAAAACTTATTTCATAGCATCATAACTCAAAACAAGCTTACATAAGCAGTCTCCAATACCAATTCAACATGATCAATAGTCTTTTCCAAAAACTTCAAAGTACATAAAGAAGCAAATACTTAAATAACATAAATGCGTAAATCCCCACTGACGTAACACCCCGTAACCCTGTAACACTAAGATTCACAAATCAAGGCAGAATTAAATATTAATATCAAAATCAAGGGAAACGGGCTGTGCCATTGCGTTCGTCTCGGAATTCTACATGAGATAGAGTCCGAGTTTGCGTTAATCGAACTCCGTATGAAGGAGTTATGGTCTTCAGAAGTTTCAGAATTCGATTTAAAATCCGAACAGGTCAGAAAACGAGTTCAAAATTCAAAAATAGACCCAGAAGCAGGCTGGGCGGGAAATTTCCCGCCCAGGACCTAGTTCGACCAGGGGGTCGACCTGGGAGTCGACCTGGGTACCCAGATCGACTAGGGTGTCGACCTAGGGGACCAGGTCGACTGGTAGTCGACCTGGGGGTCGACCCCCCTCCCCCCCCGCTTTTTCCAGTTTTCTGAACCTGGTTCGTTCTGATGTATTTGGTCATGTATTCTGCCCAAGTTCGTCCGCCTAATCCTATATAAACAACCCTAGTCTCCTTCTCTATTCACAATTCTTTTTTATCCTTATGCTGCAAAGAATCTTGGTGAAACATGGCTTCTTCTCCTCCTCTTAATTAAATAATAAATAAAATAATATGTAAAATAAATCAAGACGAGGAAATGCTGCTCAAGACTTTCAAGAGGAGATTCAAAACAAGCTAGGATTCAAGTGAAGATTCAAATGACTTCAATGACTGTTTTTCTACGAATCTAATCTAATCTCTGTAAGTTGGTTACTTTTTAGATTTGAACGCTTTCTCTATTCGTGACATGAAATTAAAGGAATAAAAGAATATGCCAAATCTTTCTATTCGAATATGTGCCTATATCTTTGGACCAAATTAAGAACTGTTATGATTCGATGACCAATTAGGCCTTGCCTTGACTATGAACATTGCTTATGACTATGAACTTTGCCTATGACTATGAACATTGCCTATGACTATGAGCATTGCCTATTACTGTGATTGTGACTATAAGAATTATTTCCTTGACTATGAACACAAGCCTATGCCTTTGACTAGAAAGCATAAACTATTGCTTATGACATAACAAGGACAACTGTGACTAAACACCTATGAGTCATGACTAGGAAAGTGTTGCTTAAGTTTTGTGACAATGAAATTGGGTCTAAACCCGATTATCTATTCTGTTTATTCTTGGTTTTCTTTGGTTTTAGACCTTGGGAATTTACCTATTAAGTTAGGTCTACCCATGTTCTTGAACCTACGTCGTTATTCAACCTTTTTTGTGCCATAAGATTTTCAGACCTATAGGCTTTCGATGTTTTAGGTCAATTTCAGTGTAATTCGTTAGGTTTGCAATTAGTAAATTATCATTTTATGCCAGTTATTATGTCTATCTTTTTCATAGCATCTTTGGTTCATTCCCTATTTTCTACGAAGCTAGATTTATCTATAATCTAGATTGAATCATGAGCGGTGGGAATACGATTCGAGCAAAATATGAAATTTACTAAAAACATAGTTATAAGCTTGGAAATTGGCATAAATCGGGAACATGTATTACGGCATGTTCATAGAAATGCAAATTGGATAAATTTGACAGGAATGGGTAAATTGAACCTAGTATTGACTTGTAAATCTAGCATTTACATGAATTGTGAACTAGAATAATAGGTCTAGTTTGACATGAACTCTAACTAGAATGTTAAATCAGAAATGGGATTAGCTAATTTGGCATGATAAGTATATTGGCATAAATTGGAAATTGGCCATAATTGGGAGAGCTTGTCAGGTTTAGAAAAATCATGGTTAGTGACACTTAATTTGGTATAGTTTACATACCAAAAAGCATAAATATGGCATAGAGGGGAAAATGGGCCATAAGAATAAGTGTTGGCAATTTACATTAAAAGAGTAATTAGGAAATAAGTAAATTAGGAATAATTTACTTATAGAATTTGTTCCAAATGATAAAATGAAAAATTTAGTCAAAGTAAAGGTTTTATTAATGACATCTCTTTAATAAAACACCAGAAAGTTCTAGGGTGACAGAGAGGATAGTGTATAGGCTTGGGTTTGGAAAATACAAGTTTCCTGCTCTCCCTGGCTATCCCTAACTGATCCGACGGACGTGATGGTTACTTTCAAAAAATTAATCAAAACCCTTTGAACTTAGAAAACACGAATATGCCTAACCCGAGGTTAGACTGAGTTGCGATGTAAACCTACCCGGAACCAACTGGCACATCCAGTACTCACAATAATATCTGTCTAATGTGAGTGTTCACGGTTGTAATTTATTTAGTTAAAGCTAGAACAAGAATGGTAGGGTTAAGTTAACTAAGACACTTAACCAATTCAACATGATAACCAGACCGGTGGGTAGGGTTAGGTTCATACAGACACTTAACACAGTTAAACTAGAATGGGAGGGCTAAGTCCATAGGGACACTTAACCAACTTAACATGGTAACAAGACAAGATTTGTAGGGGTTAAGTAACTAAGAAAACACTTAGCCAAACAAACATGTTAACTAGACTAGAAGGTGGGGTTAAGTAAAGTTAAAACACTTAGCCAAACTAACATGTTAACTAGACTAGAAGGTGGGGTTAAGTAAAGTTAATACACTTAGCCGAATTAACATGTTAACTAGACTAGAGGTTGGGGTTAAGTAAAATTTAATACACTTAGCCAATTTGATATATTAGCTGGGCTAGACCGTAGGGTTAAGTAAACTTGAACACTTAACCATCAGATCGTGATAAAGGAATAAGGTTAAGTCTAAAACATGAAGGGATAATACTTAACCATTAATAACATGTTAGTTAAAACAGACGGGCAAGGTTAAGTTAAAAAGGAACACTTAACCAATACAGGATGAACGGGTAGGGTTAAGTAATAAGAAGTAGTTAACCAATATAACTTGGTTTGTGGTAGGGTTAAGTCAACATGAATTACTGATAACACTTAACCAGTTTAACGGGATAAATGAAGAGGGTTAAGTTAGCTTGAATTGACTGATGACACTTAACCAATCCAAATTTACGGGAAAGAGAACTAAGTAGTAAACCTTAGTTAAAAGGAGCTAAGTGGTAAACCTTAGTTAAGAAAACAACGATTCTGGAAACTAAGTGGTAAACCTTAGTTAGTAGAACTAAGTAGTAATTCTTAGTATAACACGGGAAGGAGCGAACATCCGTCTGATTAAAACGAAGGCTCCAACGAATTGGGTTACGAAGCCCGAGGCTTCGAGGGGACGTGAGGGTACTCTTGGTATCCCTCTGTGAGGCTGCAGATGATCCTCCTAGGCTCACAGAGGTTAAGGTCTGCGGTAGAAGAACCAAGGGTATGCCTTGGTTGCAAAATATGGCAACCTAAAGACTAGGATGGACCAGCGTGATTCGGCGAGAAACCGATAGCCCTGTGATAGCAACTCGTCGTCTACCATCCATCTTCAGTCAATCGAGATACGTGAAGCGGAAAGGCGGAGAACTCCAAAAGACCATATACTTGCTATCTAGTTATGGTTGCGGATGGCCATAGGACAGTGGGGCATAGGGGGCCTGCGTATAGTTCTCATTTTTCAAGGCGTGCCTTTCATTAGTTGAGGGAGGGGTCGAGTGGGACCATAGCCACTGGAATAAAAACAGACCTTAGCATCTGCATCGGCAGATATCTGAAAGCTCCCGACCGAGTCCTGTGTTTCTTGATTCGCCCTGCCACAGGACTCGGGCCGCACATTACAGGACATGTGCATCTAGACAAGCGATAACGATTCGCGATATATGCGTGGGGAAGTCTAGGAACATATACCACTCTAGGTAGTGTGTCCTAGACTTGGGGGCATCGTTCGACAGGTAGCATAATCCCTAGTTGGACTAGGTGGCATAAACCCCGAATCCGAGAAGCGTTCAGCAGATAGCGTAAACTCTAGTTGAATCTAGAAAGCACTTGATAGAAAACCCTAGATTAGAACTAGGTAATAAATAATAAATGTATGCCTGAAGGCAACGGAAACTACAGGGATTGGGATCACGTTATCGTTACTAGTTGGGACACTAGTTAGGTGGTGCAGAGATATAGAAACCAGTATAACAAGGAAATAGCGAAGCGGCGAAAGTATTAGAGCATATCCAGTTTATCTTATCTTAGCATATCTTGTGATTATCTTGTCTAACCTTGCCGACCCTATCGTCATGGTGTTATCTTGTATTCAGTTAATTTATGTCATTTTGTTTTTCCATGTTCACATGCTAGAAGTTACTGAACTTACTCAGGCTTTATGTTTGACTCTGTTTTTCTTTCGTCTTCTTTTCTTCCGTTCCCCCCAAGGTAGTAAAGGAGGGAATAGTATAGCTCAGGTTAAGTTGGATTGTCACTCTTTCCCAGCTTGAAGATTTGTCGAAGTTTTGCTTGGATTCTCTTTTCAGATGCTATGGCTGTCTCTTGCTACATTGGGGAATATAAATGTTGTTTTTATGCTTCTTTATTTTGTAAGACAGATGATACTCTGATATTATAAAGAAATCGTTGTATAAACTATTTTATCAATAAAGCAAAGTTTTATTTTCCGCTATTTAATTTCTGTCTGTCTTGTAATTTATCTGCATCTTTTACCCTAAATGCTCCACAGAACTTAGTGCATTCCCTTTGCGAGTGAAACTAACGGATGTGGGGGTGTTACAACTGAGCATAAGCAAAGCCATAAAGATGAGAGAGTCCAAAGAGACATATCTACTCTTTTCAAGCAACTGAAAGAAATCGGCACTAAGCTGTAGTATTCCCTCCTTGCAAACCCGAGGGGGAGGGGAGGAGGAAAGAAAAGAGGTGGAAACAAAACGGGTCAGACATAAAGTCTGGCGAGTCCAGTAATAACAAATAATAGGCAAGGTAAATGATCAAGACATAAATAGGCGTCATGATATGGCAGTAACTTAGATAAGGTAGATAAAAAGGATGGACAAGATGATTTCGTTCCTAAGTACTAAGACAATCCTACACCTTGGCTAAGCAAACAACCCTCCAAGTACTAACCCCGAAGACCGAAGTCAACATCAGACTAGCACCCAAAAGACTATCCAATTCAACCAACATGTATTTCGTTACACCGAACTTTTGCTAAGTTACACCACATTACTTAATTACACCGCACATCTACTAGTCTCTTTTTACTAGAGGTTGATCCCTTCCCACTAACTGTACTCACATGACAAACTTGGTAGTTACTTGTACCTAGCTGCTATCGTAGGTGTCGGCTTCCTCCTACCACCGCTAAGGTACCCTTAATCTACCCATTCGATCGGCTCCCTAAACCTTGTAGGCACCCGTGCTGGCCCCACAGTGGGGTGTATCACTCCCCAAAGTGGCAACCCCGATACCAACATGAAATGCACGACCATACCTGCACGATGCAACAACGTCTTACCTACCAGCCCGGACCCATGCACGCACATGAACCCGTTGGGCTCGCGTTGCCACTACTATTCACGTTTTGACCTCTTACATTCAAGTCCAGTAAGCGTGCCCCAACCCCGGCCTAGTACCGGGCCCAATTAGATACTCAAACGGGTTACTGGTTGAAACGTGTCCCCATCCGACACAAGCCTACCACCTATGCTTGGTCCCCACTAGGTTTTTCTCCCACTTAACCATTTTAATTTAAATGTCCATGTCTTATACATGCTACAGTTAAGTCCATAGTTACATGTCATAATTTACATGTCCTATCTTATTCCGGTTAAGTCCATATTTACATGTCATAGTTTACATGTCACCCCACTTAACCCTCTAACCATACCCATGTCTTATTATGGTTAGTATTCTTTAATTCATTCCTTATGACGAACGGTGCATGACCTCCCACATTAGACCGAACACTTTGTGGTCGCTGGATTTGCCGGGCAGTTCCGGCAGTCTTACGCCACAAACCGGGTCTAACCTCGTGTCATTAACCGTTACGCCTATAATTCATTCCTTTGACCTCTCACATTAGACGTCCAATTGTGGCAGCTGGATTTGCCGGGCGGTTCCGGGCAGTCTTACGCCACAATTGCGCCTAACCTCGTGTCAAAGGTTTATTAATAATCGTATTTCACCCATTCCCAATTTTCATGTCATGTATATCCAATTAAACATATAATCATGTTTATAATATTGCCTATTCCAAATTGTCACTAATTTCATATTAATTAGCGTCAATTACAAATTTACAATTTTAGGCAATTTCATCAATTCCATGTAATTCATACCCAAATATGCCAATTTCACATATTATCCAATTATCCAAAATATCCAATAATATCCAAATTTCCAAATTTCACATATTCCCAGTATTCCACATCGTTCCCACGTATTCGCATTCGCGCGTATTTTTAATATAAGCTCGAAGGTAGCCTAGATCCATAAATAAAAGGAATAGGGGTAAGAAGAGAGAATCAATTCATAGAAAATTGGAATAAAACATCATCATGAAGTAAAGAGGCATATAGACTGGCATAGAGGCATAATAAAAGATTCAACATGAATAAACTGATAAAAGGTATGAACTTTACATAGAAACATAGGCATATGATGACATGAATCAAAAAGGTTAATACTTGGTGAGATTTTCATTACAAACATATATATGAATCCTTATTACAACTTTTTCATGTTACTTTAATCCCATTAAATTTGTGAAAATAACTGTACTCACCTTTCGTGGCTTAAGAAAAGGATTAATGAATTGAAATTGATGCAGAAACGTTGAATTGACGTTGATTAATCTTCTTTAATTGTTGTTGAAGCTCTAAACTTTGATTTGAATTATGTATGAACACTTGAGATTTAATTTAGAGGCAGCGACTAGGGTTTAATAGAGAGCTTGACAGCATAATGGTGTCATTGATAATATTTTATGAATTAGGGTTAGGTCTTAAGGTGTATATATATATGTCTAGGATCGATTAGAGCTCTTAGATTAACCTAGAAATCATCAGGACCACTCAGATGCAACATCAGCCCTTAGCACGAATCGGGCCATGGGTTGATAGCCAAACACCCTGGATCGACACTAGTCGACCCAGTGGGGCTCGGGTCAAATCCAAAAATGGTGTGGTTCGGCTATTCCCCCTCCCGATTTGCTATTTTGAACTTTTTTGAATATTTATTTAATTTATATATATATATATATATATATTTCTCTCATATGCATACAAACTTCAAGGCTTAATAACATCTTCATAAGGTACCTGTTTCGTGCAAACCAAATGTCAATCTTGACCTAAAATTTTGAGACGAACATAATAGCGCAACCCATATAAAAATTAAGTATACTTTAATTTGTGAATTTTAATGTTATAAAATTATGGGGTGTTACATTCTCCCCTCCTTAAAGGATTTCGTCCCCGAAATCTCCAAGTTAAGAAGAATGTGTCCTACCATCTAATCATCCATCTACTCAACCATCATCCACAAGCATCCATTGTCCTTAAAAGATTTCTAATGTTATATGAACATATGAAAAAGTGTGTGAATACGTTCCTTATCTAATGCAAAGATCAGGCGGTCCACTAAATCAGTCGACCTCCTTAATGCAAATAATGATAGTGCTATGTATCCACCATGTATGCAAAGAACCCTATACATATCATTACTACATGTGTGCACAACCATTCATTTAAATGCAACATCCATATGATACGTCCATTTAATATACTTCCATTTAACTAAATACATCCATTTATATGAAATATGCAATATGAAAGTGACTGAGCTGATCTAGTGCCTAAAGTGTATGTATATGTATCCACGAGCAACCACTAGCAAACACTTGCATCCACATGCATCCATCAATCATAACATGTCTCAAACACATGTTTCAGCCATAGAACTACCCTATCTAAAGGTCAAAGACTTAAACGAGAGGATATACTAAAGATAGGACAAGTACAAGCTAAGCGATAAAGGAGAAATTAAAAGACATACCCTCGAAAAGGAAAGGGTATAATGAACGCATCTTCTCTTCCATCTCCCAAGTAGCGTTTCCCTGATCATCTCCCCATTGCACTTTGACTAGCTTGACCTCTCGGTTCCTCAACTTCTTAATCTCCGACCCAAGAATGCATGTATGAGCTCGTCGAATCGTCGCATCACGCTCTACCTCCACCTCTCTAAGCAAGCTCGGCTCCACCACTTCCGCGGTATCATGCAAGCACTTCCTCAAATGCAAAACATGGAACACGTCGTGTACACCACTAAGTCTTTCGGGCAATTCTACTCTATATGCCATTTGTCCAATCCTTAGGAAACGACCCTAGGAACCTTGGTGCTAACTTCCCAACTGGTCCAAAGCGAACAACATTCCTTAATGGAGACACCTTGATAAAGACCATGTCCCCATTATCAAATTCAAGATCTATCCTCCTCTTGTCCACGTACAATTTCTACCTATCTTGCACCGTCTTCATCCTCCTTCGAATCAAATCGATCTTTTCCAAAGTCTCTCTAATCATATCGGGCCCAAGCAAGATCTTATCCGTAGATTCCCACCAACATGTAGGTGAACGACACAGCCGTCCATAAAGAGCCTCGAAAGGTGCCATGCCAATGCTAGACTGAAAGCTAAGGTCTAAAGTCAAACGTAGAGATGACCTCTAAGCTTCACCGATCAACAAACAACGGACTCAAGGACAAGCTTTTTCTACTTAAGGCGTCTGCCACCACATTACCCTTGCCAGGGGTATATGCTATCTCGAAATTGTAGGACGCTAAGAATTCCATCCACCTTTGCTGCCTTAAGTTCAAGTCCTTCTGAGAGAACAAGTATTTTAGCGATTTGTGGTCTGTGAACAATTCGAATTTCTAGCCAAGAAGATAATAACGCCAAGACTTAAGCGCGAAAACAATAGCGGCCAACTCTAGGTCATGTGTAGGGTAATTCCTCTCATGCACTCTCAACTGCCTTCCTCCATAGGCTATTACCCTCCCCTCTTGCATTAAGACTGCGCCTAGTCCTGTCCCACAAGCATCGGTATAAATGGTAAATGGCTTACTCCCATTTAGCAAAACTAAGAGTGGGGCTGTGGTCAAAGCTCTTTTTAAACGTTCGAACGCATCATCACAATCTACGTCCCACGTCGAAACTAGGTTCTTCTTCGTCAAGCGTGTCAACGGTTGACGATATCTTTGCGAAGTCCTTGATAAATTTCCTACAGTAGCCAGCCAACCCCAAGAAACTCCTCACCTCGGTAACATTTTTAGGGACCTTCCAATCTTGGATGGCCACCACCTTCGCGGGATCCAAAGCTATCCCTTCTTTGGAAACCACATGCCCTAAGAATCGCACTTCCTTCCTCCAAAAGTGACATTTAGAAAATTTAGCTTTAAGGTTATGCGCTCGAGGGGTCTCCAACACTTCCTAAGATGTAGGGCATGCTCTTCCTCGCTCTTAGAAAAGATCAAGATGTCATCTACAAAGACCACCACGAATTTATTAAGGTACTCCCTAAACACCCTACTCATCAAGTCAATAAAGTATGCGGGGGCGTTTGTCAAACCGAAGGGCATTACAAGCCACTCATAGAAACCGTCCGGAGTCCTAAAGGCAATCTTGTCTATGCTATCCTCAGCCACTCTTAACTAATGGAAACCAATGGCTAAGTCCAACTGCGAAAATACTGAGGCGCCAACTAACTGGTCGAAGAGATCGTCAATCCTCAGCAGTGGGTGCCTATTCTTCTTAGTAAGCTAATTAAGTTCTCTATAGTCCACACAAAGTCTAAGGGACCCATCTGCCTTCGTGGCAAATACTACTGGAGGACCCCACTCCGATATACTGCGTCTTATGAATCCGTTCTCAAGCAACTCCCCTACTTGCTTATTGAGCTCCCTCCCCTCACGAGGAGCCATGTGGCGTATTGGCAGAGATACTCGTTTTACATTGGCTATAAGATAAATACGAAAGTCTATCTCACGTTTTGGGGGTAGACCCCTCACCTCATTGAAGACATCAACATATTCACAGACTATACAAACAGAATGTAAATCGTCATTGGATGCGTCAAGTGACTCAAGATAACTAAGCATCATTGATCCTCTAGGGTCACAAGAAATATCAAGGGTCTTTCCACTACGAGTCAACAATTTTACTACCCTTCGTTCACAATCTAGGATGGCACCGTATCTGGCTAGCCAATCCATCCCTAGAATTAACCCATAGCCCATGAAATCAAGCACAAAACCATTACATTCAAAACCAATGCCTAAGATAGACAATCTCAAATCCCTACAAACCATGGATAAATGAGCTGACCCACCAATAGGATTTGAGACTACAATGGGATCTACAACGAGACTAGTATTTAAGTGCAGTGTTTCAACTAATGATGCATAGATAAACGAATGTGATGCGCCAGAATCGAATAAAGTACGGACAGGATGATCAAACAAGAAAATCAAACTTTCGACAGAAATTTTTCTACCTTCTTCCTGTCCCGAAGCCATGAGAGCGTGAACCTGCCCTCCCGTTGTTGAACCTTCCCTCTTCCCTTGCTTCTTAGGACAGTCCTTCACAGCATGACCGCATCACCACAATGATAACAAGCGAACTTCTTCTTCTTCCTACAGTCTTTCTTCAAATGGTCGGGTATCCCACATGAGACGACCCTGAACCCCGTATTGACGGTGGCAAGGGTAATCCTTGGCATATAACACATAAACAGATAATAGCAGAACAGAATAAAATAAATACACCAGATAATGCACAATAGAATATACTGGATAAACGTAATCATCAGAGTTACACAGTATACAGGATCATACTTAGCACAAATGCAGTTCAGCTATACATAAATGTCTACAGCCGAAACAAACATAATGTACAATAGGAGCTGAACACCATAAAAAGAGATAAATAATAGAATCCATCTTCAGCTCCAGCTATCCAGAAAGAGCCAGCTAAACCTGAATACAAGGTTGCCCGTGTAGAAAAAGGGGCACCCGAGTTTGAAAGTGAAACAAACTATGAGTCAGTCATGGGACTGGTATGAGAAATCTACTCAACACGTTTAAAATATGGCTAATCACAAGACCACGCCACTTTCGTGGAACGGGTTTACTCCATCGGATTGCCAGTGCTTCAAAACAAATAATTCTTTTAAATATCGCAATGCTTTTTATTTAAAATGATGCCATTATTAGACTCAGTTCCCATCACACAATGCAACGCAAACCGGAGGATAGAGTTTTATTGCTAGTGTTTATAGGTTTCGAAAACAATTTTGAATCATGACTATCAATCATAGACGGCATGGGTACCATATATCATGTCGCCATATGTATATACAATTAAAACCGCACAGTCACGTATTTGGAAATTGGATTTCCGTCATGAACCAAGGCAAAAGATAGTCCTTACCGATTTCGAGACTTCCTAGCCCGAGCCTCAGGCAAGTACTCAGTCAAGCCTTTGGAGCGACAGGGCCGGTCCACCGATGTGGATTAAAATTCCTGAACAATGCGTTTCCCCGCCCTATGGGGCGTAAGTGAGCCAACGAATGACTCCATCGGTCCCGGATCGACCGATATAAACGAGGCGCCTCGCTATCCATCTTCCACATAAGTAAAATGTCAGGCCGTGTAAAAACACTGACACAACTCCTAGCTAGGAAGAAACGCATGCCCTCCCTGAGGTCCTTCTCCCGTTTCTGGTTCATACCAGGGTGTGAGGCTTGCGAATTCACGTTATACACAAAGCTACGCCACACAGGCGGTGCTTTGATCATCAACCACAAGACTTTACATTTCAACAGAAGCCCTGTTCACTGCATCTTAGCATGACACACCGACAATTCACCCCATGCAACCGATGGTTATCAGTTGCACAGAATGAATTCCAATGTCAGACACACAGTCCATTTGCAAGTCCGTTCTGGGTCTGAACGAAACCGGAGGCACAAAATACCTCGCATATCCATCGATCCCCACGTACGTCTGGACGATCACCACTCATTATCCATATTTCGGGATGCCTCCCAATCAGGACATCAGTTACCATCCAAACGAGGTGAAGATCGGTCTTCAATCACCGTCTTCATCTTTGACTTCTTATCGTCGATTCAGTTATTCAGAATGGGATAAACCCGATCTTTCTGAGCAACTCGCGTATTTAATAAACAAGTGCTACACAAACACAACATACACATCATTTCAATTCATTAGTCAATAACCGTCAATTAGTAAGAGAACGATTTCCCAAATCTTAACCTCGAAGGCCGAAACCAACATCAGATCAAAATCTAGGAAACCATTCGACTTAGCTAACCTTCAGTTAATTTCTAAATTTCATAACCATATCGTTTATAATATTTTATAACGATTTATCGCTATTTTTATTTATTTTAAAATAGCCAATTTATTGAAAACGACGCTTCGGGCCATAACGCGGCCGCGGCGCTGTTTTTCTTCAGATTTGATTTACACAATCTGAAAATCTAACCGTTGGATTTTCACAAAATTTACATCATTAGAAATATCTTTTCAAAACAAATCCAACGATTCCAGTTTCGGCAAAATCCGACGGTCGGATCTCCCGGTATAATCGTTTGAAGTTTCGATTTCAAAATACGAACTGCAGCGTCGTTATTAGATTAAATATTATTATATTTGTATATATATATATAAATATAATCGATTCTGGCGATGTTTTTCTTCAGGTTTGAATTAAACATTCCATACAATCCAACCGTTGGATTTTTACAAAGTTGGTGCCGTTGGAAAGATATTTCCAAAGCGAACCCAACGGTTGCGGTTTCGTGAAAATCCGATGGTCGGATCTCCTGCACTAATAGTTTGAAATCACGGTTTTAAAATACGAACTGCAGCTTCGTTATTCGATATATTTCAATTATATATATATATATATATATATATATATATATATATATATGTATATATCGATTCTTCGATTTCAAAACTATATGATTTTCATACATTTGATAAAAATGATATTTTTATCTAACTGTCTTCTATTTCAACACTTCACTATTTTTAACAATTCATGTATATAATAAAAATGTGATTTTTAATGTAAAACAATTTATTTCAAAACTCGACTATTTTATATAGTTAATATAGGTGATTAAAATAGGATTTTTATTATAAAACAATTTATTTCAAAACAAGATTATTTTATATAGTTCATATTGATGATAAAAATAGGATTTCTATAATAAAACAATTTCTTTCAAAATATGAATACCATTCAACACATGAATTTCAATTCAACGAATGAATTTCAATTCAACACATGAAGGTTTTCTATAGTTTATATATATATATATATATAGATAAAAAAGGTGATTTTTATATTTAAAACACAAATACCATTCAATACATGAATTTCTATTCAACGAATGAATTTCAATTCAGCACATGAAGGTTTTTTTATAGTTTATATATATAGATAAAAAGGTGATTTTTATATTTAAAACACGAATACCATTCAACACATGAATTTCTATTCAACGAATGAATTTCAATTCAGCACATGAAGGTTTTCTATAGTTTATATATATAGATAAAAAGGTGATTTTTTTATTTAAAACACGAATACCATTCAACACATGAATTTCTATTCAGCGAATGAATTTCAATTCAACACATGAAGGTTTTCTATTCAACGAATAAATATAGTTTCAACAAATGAAAATAATTCTAACACATGAATATTATTCAAAATTTCGGCAGCATAACGGCATGGTAGTTAAAACGGGACCGTCCCTAGTACGACTCCTCGCTCTACCTTAAAGCCTCGCAGCTTTTGACAATGGGGAATCATGCATCTAGTTCGCACGTAGGCGGCATGTATATTTTTTTTTTCATTTCCACAAACTAATCCTATGTGGTTTCAACCAAATATATCTCAACCACAAACGGGTATTTTTCAACCACGATCAATCAATTTCAACCATAAACAATTTCAATCAACCATTCGTAATCAACCAATTTTCAAGCCAATCACAACCAATAAATATCGTCCATGGTTTGTGGACGAGGGGCGTATATATATATATATATATATATATATATATATATATATATTTATATTTATATATAGGCATTTCACTTCTATTCAACACATATATAATTTTTACAACGCATATATAACTTATACATCGAACGTACAACTTATACAACGCTTATACAAGAGGTGTACAACGCTTATATAACTCATACATCGACTGTATAATTTATACATCGTTGTTTTCCATATCGTTTATAATTTAGAAATCTCACATTGGGTTCCACTCCACCAAAAATAGCAGAAGGCTCAGAAAAATATGCGGTCTCTTCTAGAATGTAGAAGACGTCCACATGGTTACGATGTTTCCTGTTTCATCGATTTTCGTCAACACATGAGAAAGATACGATTTTTCAAAGTTTGCAATAGTTTAAAGGTGTTAAAACAGTTGAAAATTAACTCATCCGTATACCTTATTTGAATCTTCAAAACTAGGTTTCAGATTTTCATTCAAACCGTAGCACGATGTCCCGATCATACGGCACCACCTCGGAGCGCTTGGAGAGGCGCGCTGGCACCTGAAGCGAGGCCCACTTCGGTGGCTCCAGTCACCCACGACGGCGGCGGAAAGTCTCCAACTTTGGAGAGGTGATTCGCCCACTACACTCAACAATAAGGAGCGAGGTTGGTATGGATTTGAAGGTGGGGAGGAGTACTACAAAAAGTTGCAAAGTAGTATGTGTTTTTATTGAGTTGATTATGAGAAAAAGAAAAGAGAAGGAGGGAGGTAGCTATCGTCGTTCACGTCAGGGAGAGAGAAGAGCGCCCGCCTCTTTTTTTATATATTATTTTATAAAAAATCTGATTGGCCGGGAGGTTTTAAAAGGGGTTTTCTTACACGACCTCCAATCCAAACCCAATGACTGTCGTCCCTAGCGTTTTACCCCTATTCCGAACACAATGGGATATGTTTCGTAGGCCCATTCGACTGTGTCAGTCAGTTTCCATTCCAATTAAAATATAAAACTTTCAATATTCGATTTGAACATACATTTCAATTTGTTAGGGCCATAAACTGATTCGAAAAATTCCAGAAAAATAAATCTAGCTATGTTTTGACGATACAGTCCCAACAAAACTAGTTTCGTCGAATTCTGAGACCGTTTGAAAAATGGCCCTTTTCTGGTCGATCCAATTTAATAGAAATCGTCCAAACACATTTTCCTTTTCCATGCTCACATATTAACTTCAAAAATTATGAAATTTGAAACCTAGAAATAACTTCACATCCTGGATCCAACAAAAGTGGTTTCGTCAAATTCCGAGGTCGTTTGCAAAATGGCCATTTTCACGGGCTATATAAATTCCATAGCGACCTTTCTGAAAATTCATTTGACCATAACTTTTGCTTTCCGCTATGAAACTTCGATTTTTCAGATTCTTTAGAAAGGTATCCACTAATAGATTTAAATATTTTTAGTTTCACTCAAATCCGCTTTATTTTGCACCCGGTACAGTCAGTCAAAGTTTGAATTCAAATTTTGAAACTACCGCGCCATTTCAGGCCTTGTTTATAATTAGAATTAATTATATTCATTTTCAAATGTCGATTCAAACTTACTTTTCATCGTTATTATTTAAAATATTTATTTTAAATATTTAAAATCCACTAAAATAGCCAATTAAAAATTTTTAAATTGGTTCAGATTTTCCGGGTCGTTACAATCTCCCCCACATAAAACTTTTCGTCCCCGAAAAGGAACAAAGTCGAAAGTGGTTTGATTAATCAACTCTACGTTCAATCTGGCTTCCATTCTCCAACTTTTCAGTTTCTGAGAATTTTCAAGTTCTTCTAAAATTTGGCTAACACCCGGAATTTTCGAAAAATTTCGCCATAACCTCCTTTGTACGCGGAGAGGTTTGGAAATTTATTGGGCCGTATTAGGTACCCAATAAATCCTATAAAGCATACACATATTTATAGTGACATATTCTGGTGTTTACAGGGGAGTGTGTATAGATTATAACTCCAGAGAATAAATTCTCGTCACCCTGTCAAAGCCTGAGGGAGTGTGTATTTTAATTGCTCCAGAGGATAAATCCTCGTCACCTCGTCCCGTGTGGGAAAGAAATAGTCCATGTGCCGTATCTAATGACTAGAGAGACGTGATTATTGTCAACTCCAGACCCGTGTAGGGTTTTTTATAATCTGGCAATTTTACCGTTACAATTTATATGGTCATATCAGTCAACAGTTCCCTGTAAAATATAGTCATCGCCATACAAGCTTCTCGCTCGTATGGTAAATCTTCCACCTCGTCACACAAGCTCCAAATACTTATGTGGTATATGATGAAGTTTGCCTATCTTCTAGAAGTACGCCATGTGGTGTAGTTCGAAATTAATTGTTACTATCCTATGGCGACGTTTATTATTTCACACAGAACAACCAGCACTTCGCATCCAATAGCATTCACAGAAGTTGATATAATAATATTTCGCATCCAACTCATTAAGGTTTACCTATTTGTCGGGCACACAAATAAAATCTTTACTCAACAGCTATCCATTTACCTGTTCAAACAAATATAATGCACAAGGATATATCTCTATCTATTTTCTAATCAGTTCAATGTGTGATTTAATCGAATAAATTCTACCATTCATTCTATTATTGATTAAATTAACTATCGTTTCAATAATTTTAATTAATCAAATCTACTATCACACAACACAAACAACAATCAATTTGTTTTTAACTTTTCAAAATCATATAAATTAATTCCTACACTCTTTTTAAATTAGGCAGACTATAGAATTAAAAGTGCACATCCATGGAAAGAAAATAACAACAAAGTAGAGAATTAATTGGTAATGCAAAGTATGGTAAATGTACCTTGCACGGGAGTCAATCAGAGATATCCACTCGGCACCAAGGATAGACTTTCTGAATGCTCTCCTTAGTTTCCCAAGTACAATCTCGCGGATCTCCACTCCATTGCACTTTGACTAAGTGAACCTTCTTGTTCCTCAGTTCTTTGGTTTCTTTGCCAATGATCTTGAGCGGCTCTCTTCTCACAGCTAATTCTGGAGTAATTTCAATATCTTGTTGAGCTGCTTCTTCCACGATCAAGTCTGGATCATGAACGTGCTTTCGAAGTTGAGATATGTGAAATACATCATGCACTCCAGGCAACCAATCAGGCAATTTAACCCTATAAGCGAGAGTTCCGATCCGTTCCAGAATAGGAAATGGACCAATGAATTTGGGCGCCAACTTCCCTGTTTTACTGAACCGGATAACTCCTCTCATCGGCGATACTTTCAAATATACATAGTCGCCAACGACAAATGATATATCTCTTCTTCTCTTATCAGCATAGCTCTTTTGTCGGCTTTGAGTGGTGAGCAATCGTTTCTTAACGAAATCGACTTTGTCGGCAGCTTCTCGGATCATATCAGGCCCTAATACAAGCCTATTTCCAGGTTCGACCCAACAAGCAGGGGATCGGCACGGTCTACCATACAATGCTTCGAATGGCGACATTGTCAGGCTCGCCTGGTAGCTTTTATTATATGAGAATTCAGCCAAATGCAGATGGTCTTCCCATGATCCACCGAAATCTAGAACACAAGCCCGCAATAGATCTTCTAGTATACGATTCACCCTCTCAGTCTGACCATCTGTCTGAGGATGATATGCGGTGCTCAAGTTCAACTTCGTTCCCCGTTCTACTTGAAATGCATCCCAGAATTTACTAGTAAATATCGGGTCTCTATCACTGACTATACTGAGTGGCACTCCATGTAGTCTAACAATTTCCTTGAAATATATTTGCGCTAGACTCTGAGCGGTTCTGTTTGATCTGACAGGTATGAAATGGGCGGTATTTGTGAAGCGATCTACGATCACCCAAATACTGTCATTTCCTTTTCTGGTTCTGGGCAAACCATCAATGAAGTCCATGGAAATATGTTCCCACTTCCAACCTGGAACATCTAGCGGTTGTAACAATCCAGCAAGTTTCTGTTGGTTGCTTTTGACTAGCTGGCAAGTAGGGCATCGACTAACATATAAAGAAATGTCCCTCTTCATCGACTTCTACCAGAAAGTGCGTTTGATGTCATTATACATTTTTCTTACTCCCGGATGGATGCTAAGTTTTGACTTGTGGCATTCATCAAGTACTTCCTTTCGGAGCTCAGCAATGTTAGGGACACAGATTCGACCTTTGAGCCTTAGAATCCCATCATTATCAATTCGAAAACTCGAGGGCTCGCCTTTCTGAATTATCTCTCTGATCTTCTGAATGAAGTGATCATCCTTCTGAAGAGCAGATATTTTATCTATTAATGAAGTCGTGATAATAAAACTGGTGATCATTTCATTCTTTGGGTTTAACACATCGGCCACGACATTGGCTTTCCCTGGAGTGTATATAATCTCAAAATCGTATGCTGCAAGGAACTCTAGCCAATGTTGCTTCCTTAGATTCAAGTCTTTCTGAGTGAACAGATACTTTAATGACTGGTGATTTGTAAACAATTCAAATCTCTCACCTAGAAGATAGTGTCTCCCGATTTTCAAGGCGAATACTATAGCCAATAACTCAAGATCATGAGTTACATAGTTTTTCTCATGCGGCTTCAGCTGACGGCAAGCATAAGCAATCACATGACCTCTTTGCATTAACACTGCGCCAAGGCCTTCTCTAGAAGCATCTGTCCAGACTTTCAAATCCCGATTGCCATCGATGATGGTTAACACTGGAGTGTCGTTAATCTTAACTTTAGCTCTTCAAAAGCCTCTTCACATTCTGGAGTCCATTTGAATTTTGAGTGCTTCTTTGTAAGCTTCGTTAAGTGACCAGATATCTTCGAAAAGTTTTTAACGAACTTCCGGTAATAACTAGCCAATCCGAGAAAACTGCGGACTTCTATAGGAGTACTGGGCTGTTTCCAATTTTGAATAGCGGTGATTTTACTTGGATCCACAGCAATTCCTTCTTTTGATACGACGTGGCCCTGAAATTTCACTTCATCTTGCCAGAATATGCATTTGGACAGTTTGGCTTTCAATACATTCCGTCTCAAAATTTCTAGAACCTGTTCCAGATGCTTTTCATGTTCGGACTTTGATTTAGAGAAGATTAGAATATCGTCAATAAAAACCAGAACAAATTTATTCAAGACACCGCAGAACACTCGATTCATCAAATCAACGAAGTAAGCTAGAGCGTTACATAAGCCGAACGGCATTACTAACCACTCATAAAATAGGTCTGGACCTCTGAATGCTGTCATAGGAACACACTCTTCGGCAATTCGAAGTTGATGGAATCATGTAGCTAGGTCCATCCTTGAAAATACTTGTGCTCCATTCAGACAATCCAATAAATCTTCGATTCGCGGCAATGGATATTTGTTCTTTATGGTCTGCTTGTTCAAATCACAATAATCCACACATAGCCGTAGAGTACCGTCAGATTTTGGGATAAACACCACTGCTGCACCCCAATCTGAGAAACTAGGCCTGATCAGACCCTTCCATACGAGCTGTCGTGTTTGATTGTCTTATTCCTCTTTCTCTTTCAAGGACATTCTTTGAATAACATGAACTACCGGCCTTGCATTCAGAATCAAAGCGATCTTGAAATCTATTTCTCTCTGCGGAGGTAAGCGAACAACTTCCTCGAGCACATCGGCATAGTTCTTGACGACAGGAATGTCTTTGATGAGGTCAGGAATTTTCTCTGTGACTTCAGGGATATTTTCTATTTGAGCAGGAGAAACATCTAGAGCTGACCAAAAGTCTTTTCTATTGGAATTCGGACCTTCGCATGGTATGGTTATATAATTCCCTGATTGTGCCTTCGCCTTAACAACTCTCTCGGCGCACCTAACCTCAGCTTCATATTTGGTTAGCCAATCCAATCCCAAAATAAGATCGAATTCAGTAAAATTCATGACGATAGAAATAGTAGGGAATTTATAACAGGAAAAAAAGACAGGCACCCCACAAACCCAACTGAGATCGATGGAACCCCCAACCGGATTTTGGACAATCATTGGTTCTTTGAGCTTCTTCAAATTCAAATCCAACTTCTTAACTGCATTCTTGGCAATGAAGCTTCGTGACGCGCCTGTATCAAACAGCACTTTAACTGGAATGTTTTTGACATTAAGCGTGCCTTCTAAAACATCAGCCCTTTCTTGACTGGCTGAGGGCTCAGAAGCTTCTGCTACTTCATTTATATGTACTGTTTCAGATTTCTTTGAGAATTGGCACTCCCATGCAATATGACCTGCTTTGTGGCACTTATGGCACCTCCTTTCCTCATGTGGGTTCTTTTGCTTTTTAGTGGGTTTAGATCCACTCTTGCTTCGTTTGTTTAAAGATTTACATTTTCTGGACAAATGCCCCTTCTGATTGCAATTCTTGCGCATGGCAGTCGTTGCTGGTTCTTTTTCAGATCTGGCCCTTTTCCTCTTGGCACTGGGCTTCAGGACTATCAGTCACAGACTCCACTTTGTTACTCGAGCTGACTTCCTCTTCGTCGCTCAACATACCTTTCTTATGGAGATCTTCGTACTGATAAGCCATATAAATCATTTCAGAAAAAGGAAGCTTCACATTTCTCATCACACTATTCTGATATTTTCTTTGCAGGCCATGAATAAATCTCAGATTCTTCCTCTTTGGATCTTGAATCCGATGAGGAGCGAAGTGAGAAAGTTCGTTGAATTTCTTATGATATTCTGGAATGGTAATATCTCCTTGTATCATACAAGAAAATTCATCACATAGTCGCTCAATTGCTTTGGGAGGAGTAAATCTTTCTAAGAAAATCACTTTGAATCTATCCCAGGTGATATCACCTTCTGGATTATCTTTAATAACTGAATCCCACCCAAACAAAGCTTCTTCTTTGAGTACCCAAGACGCCAGTAATCTTTTCTGATCATCTCTCAGCTTTAAACCCTCAAATATTTTCTCTACAAAACGGATCCAAGCTTGTGTTTCCATAATGGACTCTTTGCCTGAGAATGGCGATCCACCCAGATTTCGAAATCTCTTGAATAGAACTTCTATATCTGATTCTGGCTGTGGGAGCACAACTGGCTCATTAGCTGGTCGAGGCATACGATTGTTTATTCTGTTCCTGTCACTCATTTTCTAGTGCGTCTGCAATTAGCAGACAAAGTGTCAGGTCAACAGAAAAGATATTTCAAAATATAGAGACAAATACTTGAATGTAAATGTGTCTACTGAGGTGTATTTCATTCTGCTACTCATACTAGGATATTACTGATCCTATCTGTAATGAGTTACTCGTCCAAGAACACTACTGGTTCTATTTCTGACGAGTTCGTTAACATGTTATATTCCAGAACTAAGTTTAACCAAAGCTCTGATACCAAATGAGACGACCCCGAACCTCGTACTGATGGTGGCAAGGGTAATCCTTGGAATATAACACATAAACAGATAATAGCAGAACAGAATAAAATAAATACACCAGATAATGCACAATAGAATATATTGGATAAACGTAATCATCAGAGTTAGAAAGTATACAGGATCATACTTAGCACAAATACAGTTCAGCTATACATAAATGTCTACAGCGGAAACAAACATAATGTACAATAGGAGCTGAACAGCATAAAAAGAGATAAATAATAGAATCCATCTTCAGCTCCAGCTATCTAGAAAGAGCCAGCTAAACCTGAATACAAGGCTGCCCGTGTAGAAAAAGGGGCACCCGAGTTTGAAAGTGAAACAAACTACGAGTCAGTCATGGGACTGGTATGAGAAATCTACTCAACACATTTAAAATATGGCTAATCACCGGACCACGCCACTTTCGTGGAACGAGTTTACTCCATCGGAATGCCAGTGCTTCAAAATAAATAATTCTTTTAAATATCGCAATGCTTTTTATTTAAAATGAAGCCATTATAAGACTCAGTTTCCACCACACAATGCAACGCAAACCGAAGGATAGAGTTTTACCTCATAATGGCCAAAATATGCTTGATACGAATAAGACAAAAGCATTCGGTATTATTGCTAGTTTTTATAGGTTTCGAAAACAATTTCGAATCATAACTATCAATCATAGACGACATGGGTACCATATATCATGTCGTCATATGTATATACAATCAAAACCGCATAGTCACGTATTTGGAAATTGGATTTCCGTCATGAACCAAGGCAAAAAATAATCCTTACCGAATTCGAGACTGCCTAGCCTGAGCCTCAGGAAAGTACTCAGTCAAGCCTTTGGAGCGACAGGGTCGTTCCACCGATGTGGATTAAAATTCCTAAACAATGTGTTTCCCCGCCCTATGGGGCGTAAGTGGGCCAACGAATGACTCCATCGGTCCCGGATCAACCGATATAACCGAGGCGCCTCGCTATCCATCTTCCACATAAGTAAAATGTTAGGCCGTGTAAAAACACTAACACAACTCCTAGCTAGGAAGAAACGCATGCCCTTCCTGAGGTCCTTCTCCCGTTTTTGGTTCATACCAAGGTGTGAGGCTTGCGAATTCACGTTATACACAAAGCTACGCCACACAGGCGGTGCTTTGATCATCAATCACAAGACTTTGCTTTTCAACAGAATCCCTGTTCACTGCATCTTAGCTTGCCACATCGGCAATTCACCCCATGCAACTAATGGTTATCAATCGCACAGAATGAATTCCAATGTCAGACACACAGTCCATTTGCAAGTCCGTTCTGGGTCTGAACGAAACCGGAGGCACTAAATACCTCGCATATCCATCGATCCCCACGTACGTCTGGACGATCACCACTCATTATCCATATTTCGGGATGCCTCCCAATCAGGACATCAGTTACCATCCAAACGAGGTGAAGATCGGTCTTCAATCACCGTCTTCATCTTCGACTTCTTATCGTCGATTCAGTTATTCAGAATGGGATAAACCCAGTCTTTCTGAGCAACTCGCGTATTTAATAAACAAGTGCTACACAAACAAAACATACGCATCATTTCAATTCATTAGTCACTAACCGTCAATCAGTAAGAGAACAATTTCCCAAATCTTAACCCCGAAGGCCGAAACCAACGTCAGATTAAAATCCAGGAAACCATTCAACTTAGCTAACCTTCAGTTAATTTCTAAATTTCACAACCATATCGTTTATAATATTTTATAACGATTTATCGCTATTTTTATTTATTTTAAAATATCCAATTTATTCAAAACGACGCTTCGGGCCATAAAGCGGTCGTGGCGCTGTTTTTCTTCAGATTTGATTTACACATATCTAAAAATATAACCGTTGGATTTTTACAAAATTTACATCATTAGAAAGATCTTTTCAAAACGAATCCAACGGTTCCAGTTTTGGGAAAATCCGACGGTCGGATCTCCCGGTATAATCGTTTGAAGTTTCGATTTCAAAATACGAACTGCAGCGTCGTTATTCAATTAAATATAATTATATTTATATATATATATATATATAAATATAATCGATTATGGCATTGTTTTTCTTCAGATTTGAATTAAACATTCCAGACAATCCAACCATTGGATTTTTACAAAGTTGGTGCCATTGGAAAGATATTTCCAAAGTGAACCCAACGGTTGCGGTTTCGGGAAAATCTGATGGTCGGATCTCCCGCACTAATCGTTTGAAATCACGGTTTCAAAATACGAACTGCAGCTTCGTTATTCGATATATTTCAATTCTATATATATATATATATATGTATACATATATATATATATATATATATATATATATATATCGATTCTTCGATTTCAAAACTATATGATTTTCATACATTTGATAAAAATGATATTTTTATCTAACTATCATCTATTTCAACACTTCACTATTTTTAACAATTCATGTATATAATAAAATTGTGATTTTTAATGTAAAACAATTTATTTCAAAACTCGACTATTTTATATAGTTAATATAGGTGATAAAAATAGGATTTTTATTATAAAACAATTTATTTCAAAACAAGATTATTTTATATAGTTCATATTGGTGATAAAAATAGGATTTTTATAATAAAACAATTTCTTTCAAAATATGAATACCATTCAACACATGAATTTCAATTCAACGAATGAATTTCGATTCAACATATGAAGGTTTTCTATAGTTTATATATATAGATAAAAAAGGTGATTTTTATATTTAAAACACGAATACCATTCAACACATGAATTTCTATTCAACGAATGAATTTCAGTTCAACACATGAAGGTTTTCTATAGTTTTTATATATATATATATAAAAAGGTGATTTTTATATTTAAAACATGAATACCATTCAACACATGAATTTCTATTCAACGAATGAATTTCAATTCAACACATGAAGGTTTTCTATAGTTTATATATATATATATATATATATATATATATAAAGGAGATTTTTGTATTTAAAACACGAATACAATTCAACACATGAATTTCTATTCAACGAATGAATTTCAATTCAACTCATGAAGGTTTTCTATTCAACGAATAAATATAGTTTCAACAAATGAAAATAATTCTAACACAAGAATATTATTCAAAATTTCGGCAACATAACGGCAGGGTAGTTAAAACCGGGACCGTCCCTTGTACGGCTTCTCTCTCTACCTTAAAACCTCGCAGCTTTTGACAATGGGGAATCATGCATCTAGTTCGCACGCAGGCGGCATGTATATTTTTTTTCCATTTCAACAAACTAATCCTTTGTGGTTTCAACCAAATATTTCTCAACCACAAACGGGTATTTTTCAACCACAATCAATCAATTTCAACCATAAACAATTTCAATCAACCATTCTTAATCAACCAATTTTCACGCCAATCACAACCAATAAATATTGTAACAACCCGTATTTCGATAACATGTTAAAACGAGAACAAGGCAGAATTTAATTTTAAATTCTGAATCAAGTAAAACGGCCTATGCCATTGCGTTCGTCTCGGAAAAATACGCGAAATAGAGTCTGAGTTTTCGAGAATCGGAGTCCGTATGACCAAGTTATTGTCCGACGAAGTTTTCAGAAAATTCAAGTTCAAAAACGAGTTCTAATTTCGAAAATAATGGCTTGAAGGCTAGGCGGGAAAAATTCCCGCCAGGTACCCCAAGTCGACAGCCCTGTCGACTTGGGAGTCGACATGGCTTGACCCAAGTCGACAGCCCTGTCGACTTGGGGGTCGACTTATGGTGGCCGGGCAGTTTTGCCTGGTGCACCTATTTTCTGTCTTGGCTAGGTTTTTGGGCCTGGTTCGAAATCTGATGGTTCAGGTTGATTCTAGGGTTAATCTAAGGGTCCTAACTAATCCAAATCTCTATAAATAAGCCTCTAACCTACCCCTAAACCCTCATTATTCATTCATGCAACTAAACTATGGCAAAAAATTTACTCTCATGGCCTCCACTCTCATTCTAAAATTCCTAAGTAAATTTCTGTGAGAGGTTTCATGATCATGTGAGTGTTAGAGAGTCCCTATGTTAGTATGAGAGCTTCTCAAGTTGATTTCAAGGCTAAAGTTTGGACCTTTGTTCATCAAGATGGGGTTTTTATTGATTTGGAGCCTTCATCTTTGGGTTTTTGGATGATGGCATGCATAGGCTTTGTCTCAATCTTTGATTTAATCGATTTGTGCCTTCATAGCAATGTAAGCCCTTTCCCTACTCTTAGATATTAACTATGAAGTTAAATGTTCATGTTGCAAGTTTGGATTTGATCATTGAGTATGATACATGCTATCATGTCATGCAAGTTCATGAAGACATTATCTTGATCTTGTGGGCTAAAAGCTACAACCTTTATGTTGAAATGTTGCATTATGCAACATGAGAACCCTCATAACCTTTATGTCAACTTGCATATGAAGTCATAACCCTTATATGATGATATATGCGAGTTACTAGTCATCATTCCATGTCTTTTGTCACCATGATTCGCTTATGTGCCAAGTTTGGGTTTATGCATGTTTTGAGGCTTAAGAATGTAACATGCAAGTTAATGAACACATTTGTGCCTCATTTGCCACCATGATTTACTTGTGGCTTAATATCCATTTTTGTGTCATGCCTTTGCCAAGTCTCTTCTTTTTATCCATTACGTTGTTGCGAACGTATATGCGAGTTTAAAAGCGTTGGGTTATGTTATGGGAAATTTCTAATGACATGAAAATATAACTTAAAAACATGACTTGAAATATAACATGGAAGTTGACATGTAAGTATGCTTGAAAATATGGAATTGGGAATTTACCTATTAAGTTAGGTCTACCCATACTATGGAATTGGGAATTTACCTATTAAGTTAGGTCTACCCATATTCTTAAAAACTTAAATATGAACATGACACTAGACTAAACATGAAGGTGACTAACTCGAGGTTGGGTTGAGTTTGCAACGTAAAACTACCCGGAACCGACCGGCCTAACTAGTAGTTGCAAAAAATAAGACCCAATGTGGGAAGTTGGTCATGTTGTGCTTCAACCCGAGGTTAGACCAAGTTGTGGTGTAAAGCTACCCGGAACCGACCGGCTTAACTAGTAACCACAACAAAGTCTAATGTGAGAGGTTGAGGTGCATTAAGTAATTAATGCCACACGATAGGGTTAAGTTAATTTGATTAATGACTCTTAACCAAATATGACATGGACAAATGGGTTAAGTAATTTGATTAGGCTAATGATACTTAACAAAACATGGCAACGTTGGGTAGGTTAAGTAACTTGATTTGCCTAATGACACTTAACCATTTTTATACGACTAGTGGACGGGGTTAAGTTAATCAACACTTAATCAATCAAACACGATAATTTGGGAAGGTTAAGTAAGTTTTCTTAATGACACTTAACCGAAAAATACATTTAATGGATGGGGTTAAGATTAGACTCAACTAGTCTAAACATGGAAATCGGATGGGGTTAAGTTAGCCTAGACCTAATTAATCCCACTTGGTAGTTTAATGGGGTTAAGTTAAACACTTAACTAATCTAGCATGATGATTTGATGTGGTTTAGTACCTATACTTAACCAGTATAACTCGTGAATTTATTGAGGTTAAGTTAACCTATACTTAACCAATCTAACATGAAAACATGATAAGGCTAAGTCACGAATCGCTTGAATACACTTGACCGATCTGACTAAGTAAATTGATAGGGTCAAGCTAATACATACTTAACCAATCTAGAATGATAATTGGACGAGGTTAAGTCGTGAATTACTTAATATACTTAACCAACTTGACACATGGTTAGTAGGGTTAAGTCTTGGACTTGGATACTTAACCAATTTTGACATGATTTGTAGACGGGTTAAGTCATGAACTTAAGTGACACTTAATCCATTATGTAAACCCTAGTTCTGGGGATTAGGTGGATAACCGTAGTTAACAAGGATAACGGGAATAAGGCTAAGTGGTAAACCTTAGTTGAAGAATAACTAAGTAATGATTCTTAGTCAAGGAGATTTGGACCAGTTCATAGTTAGATGAGTAACCTGATACGGTAGGTCATCGTTTAAGTATACGAGTAGGGGCAAGTATCTGATTTAGATAAAGGCTCCAGCGAACTGGGTAACGAAGCAGCGGCTTCAGGGAACGTGAGGATATTCTTGGTATCCCTCTATGAGCTGCCAGGTGATCATACTAGGCTCACGAGAGGTTAAGGTCTGCGTTAGAAGAATCAAGAGTATGCCTTGGTTGCTATACGAGCGACCTAAAGACGGGGATGGATAGGGGATAGTCGACGATAAACGGTCGTACCCTAGATAGCATTTCGTCAGGCTACCTACCATCTTTGGTCAAGCGTGTACGTACGGAAAGGCAGAGAACACCCAAAAGACCATAATTGCTATCTAATTATGGTTGCGGTAAGGCTAGGATTGTGGGTTGCCAGTAGTGTGTTCTCATACAGGATTTATCCTGTCTTGTCTTTCACTAGTTGAGGGAGTGGTCTCATGGGACCATAGCCACGTATAGAAAAACAGACCTTAGCATCTGCATCGGCAGATAAACCGAAAGCTCCCGACCGAGTCCTGTATTTCTTGATCTGCCCTGTGACAGGACTCGGATGGCACGATGTGATACATGTGCATACAGTCATGGAAAAACGATTCACGATGAATGCATGGGAAAAAGGGCGCGGTTGACGGTTAGCGTAATTCCCAGTTGCCCTGGGTGGTTGAACCAAAACCGAGATACGAAAACGTGCAATAGGTAAGCATAATCCCTAGTAGTCCTAGGTAGCATAAGTCCTAGTTGTACAAACGATGATTCATGTTGAAAGACCCCGGTTAGATATAGGGTGACAGTCCAAAACGATCTTAAGGATCATAGAACTATGTTAAAGTAGTATAGAATCTCATGGGAAGCCCGTATGGTCTACGGCAAGGGACTGAACATTTACATGGAACAAAACATACGAGTTGAGTAACCTATATATGCGGTATATTAGGTTGACATGGACCATTACACGACTTTTGAGTAAGGGTCATTCATGGTTAACACATGATACGGTGGGGATACTAGTACGGTAGGTGCAGAGCTAAAAGACAGGATAGATACCATGAGATGTTATACGTGATAGATATCTTGGGGATATTATACTTGATAGGAACCTGACGATGGGATACCTTGTTTTATCTTGACATCGTAATTTATCATGACACCTTAGTTTATCTGAGTTCAGTAGTTCATCCTATTATTTTGATTTAGCTTATCTATCTTGTCATCATGCTTATGTTCATCTCAGTTTCTCATGTCAGTTAACTTTACTAGTTTTTATGCTAATAGTAGATAGGGCTTACTCAGTCTTTTTGACTGACCCGTTTTGTTTCGCCTCTTTTCTTCCGTTTCCCCCCAGGTTACGGGGAGGAAATACTGTTGTTTAGTTCGGACTTCTTCTGCTTGAAGGTCATCATGGATGGCTTGGACTTTTCTTGTCTATGGCTACTTTACTGTTTTTACTTGGGGAATAATTTATGAAAAAGTCTTTATGCTTCTTTATTATTGCAAGACAGGTTTTGATGTACTCTGATGTAAAAGGCTTTAGACCTTATTTATTCATGTTATGTAAGTTCGATTTTACTTCCGCTATTTTATATGTTCTGTCTTGTGATATTTCTGTGCATGTTTACCAATAATGCCCCTCTAAAGCTAGTGCATTCCTTTGCGAGTGACCCTAGCAGAGGCGGGGTGTTACAAATATCGTCCAAGGTTTGTGGATGAGGGGCGTATATATATATATATATATATATATATATATAGGCATTTCACTTCTATTCAACACATATATAATTTTTACAACGCATATATAACTTATACATCGAACGTACAACTTATACAACGCTTATACAAGAGGTGTGCAATGCTTATATAACTCATACATCGACTGTATAATTTATACATCATCGTTTTCCATATCGTTTATAATTTAGAAATCTCACATTGGGTTCCAGTCCACCAAAAATAGCAGAAGGCTCAGAAAAATATGCGGTCTCTTCTAGAATGTAGAAGACGTCCACACGGTCATGATGTTTCCTGTTTCATCGATTTTCGTCAACACATGAGAAAGATACGATTTTTCAAAGTTTGCAATGGTTTAAAGGTGTTAAAACAGTTGAAAATTAACTCAGCCGTATACCTTATTTGAATCTTCAAAACTAGGTTTCAGATTTTTGACTCAAACTGTAGCACGATGTCCCGATCAGACGGCACCACCTCGGAGCGCTTGGAGAGGCGCGCTGGCGCCTGAAGCGGGGCCCACTTCGGTGGCTCCAGTCACCCACGACGGCGGCGGAAAGTCTCCAACTTTGGAGAGGTGATTCGCCCACTACACTCAACGATAAGGGGCGAGGTTGGTATAGATTTGAAGGTGGGGAGGAGTACTACAAAAATTTGCAAAGTACCATGGGTTTTTATTGAGTGGATTGTGAGAAAAAGTAGAGAGAAGGAGGGAGGTAGCTATCGTCGTTCACGTCGAGGAGAGAGAAGAGCGCCCGCCTCTTTTTTTTTGTTATTTTATAAAAAATCTGATTGGCCGGGAGGTTTTAAAAGGGTTTTTTGACACGACCTCCAATCCAAACACAATGACTATCGTCCCTAGCGTTTTACCCTCATTCCGAACACAATGGGATATGTTTCGTAGGCCCATTCGACAGTTTCAGTCAGTTTCCATTCAAATTAAAATATAAAACATTCAATATTCGATTTGAACGTACATTTCAATTTGTCAGGGCCACAAACTGATTCGAAAAATTCCAGAAAAATAAATCTAGCTATGTTTTGACGATACGGTCCCAACAAAACTAGTTTCGTCAAATTCTGAGATCGTTTGAAAAATGACCCTTTTCTGGTCGATCCAATTTAATAGAAATCGACCAAACACATTTTCCTTTGCCACGCTCACATATTAACTTCAAAAATTATGAAATTTAACCTAGCAATAACTTCACATCCCGGATCCAACAAAAGTGGTTTCGTCGAAATCCGAGGTCGTTTGCAAGATGGCCATTTTCACGGGCTATATAAATTCCATAGCGACCTTTCTGAAAATTTATTTGGCCATAACTTTTTCTTTCCGCTATGAAACTTCGATTTTTCAGATTCGTTAGAAAGGTATCCACTAACAGATTGAAATATTTTTGGTTTCACTCAAATCCGCTTTGTTTTGCACCCGGTACAGTCAGTCAAAGTTTGAATTCAAATTTTGAAACTACCGCGCCATTTCAGGCCTTGTTTATATTTAGAATTAATTATATTCTTTTTCAAATGTCGATTCAAACTTACTTTCATCATTATTATTTAAAATATTTATTTTAAATATTTAAAATCCACTAAAATAGCCAATTTAAAAAATTTAGATTGGTTCAGATTTTCCGGGTCGTTACACCACATTTGTGACACTTTCTCTTTTCTTTACCACCTTTCTTTTGTTGTTGGGCTTTCTTTGGATCCTCCTTTTTATCTTGCGGCCTAAAAGTACTTACACTCTTCTCTTCTTCATGCATGTATGCCATGTCAACAAGTTTTCATACGTAGCCCCCATTGGAATGTGGGACATAGTCAAACTGTGAAGCGGTTCATTTAGGCCCTTTGCAAATCTCAAGGCATTCTTGTGAGGCGTATTCACCAACTCTAGCCCAAATCTCGCCAACTTATTAAATTCGGTCACATACTCCTTTACGGTCAAGTTTTTCTGCTTCAATGTCAAGAACCTCTCCATGTACATACTCTCCTCAGCTTGAGAAAGGAATTTCAACTCAAACCTTCCCCTAAAATCTTCCCACGTCTCTACAGCACGCTCTCCATTAGTAACCTCTCACCAAAACGAAGCTTCATCCTTCATCAACCAAGTAGCCAATTGGACCTTCCTACAATCGTCCAAATCGAAAATGCCATACAGATCCTCCACTTCTTTCAACCAATTTACAGATTCAACGAATGTTTCAAACCCACTAAAAGGTTTTCCACCCGTCGAACGAAAGTCTTTACATATCTTGGAGAAAGCATCTCCACGCGGAGGAATGACTGGAGCTGGGGGAGGAGGAGGAACGTCGGCCGGACCGACGGTAGCGGCTCTAGCCTCGAGATATTGATGAAACCAACCGGGTACATGAACACCCTCTGGTATCTCGAATGCTCCAGACATGCTGGAAAAAAAAAGAGTTTCAAAACAAGGGAAGCCAAAGAGAGATGTATGGCTTGCGGGGATTATTCTTTTTAAAGTAAACTTTCCTTGAAAATAGCTTCTTTAAAACAAGTTTTTGAAAATACTTTCTAGGAAAATAATTCTTTTGAAAATACTTTTCAAAACTTTTTATCTGTTCTTGTAACCATAGCTCTGATACCACGTATAACACTATCAGACCAAAATCTGGGCCTATCACCCAAATGCAGATCACAGATCACATAAATGCAGAAAAAAGTAAATAAAGAGGAGACATACGAAGTTTTTATAGTGGTTCAGCTCAAACCAAGCCTACGTCCACTTTATCTCTTCTTAAATCCTAAGAAGTTACAAGTACAATTATCTGGGTTTATACACAAAATCCCCGTGTTTACAATGAAAAGTGGTAAGAAATCATAAGATTATACACGAAATCCTCGTGATATAATGTGGAATTTGGCTCCTTTGCTACTGCAAATGTTTTGCGGAGAGCAATGGTGGAAGCCATGAGGTGTTAGAGCCAAAAAGATCCTTGAAAATGCCTTCAAATGGTGTATCTATAGCTGTAGGAGAGCTTTTGGGAAGACTGGTTCGTGATAGGGTACGTGGCGTCCAATCCGGGAAAATAGGAGCAGGAGTAGCCTTAATAATAGGTCAAAACAATGCGCATATCTGCATGTCTGGAGATCGGTTCGTGGTCATGGGTCGGATTGTGATATGGCTATCACGATCCGGGTCTGCTTGCAAGCTGGAGTGAAGTGTTGGCGATCGGGTCGTGGTCTACATGTGCTCCACGAGTCGGGTTGCTTCACGAGACGAGGTGCATCACGAGCCGAGGGGGGCGATCCGATGAGGGGCGATCCGAGGGTGCATGAGCCATACTCTGATCGTGTGACGCTTCATTGCATTATCCAGGAAATTTCCAAATTACACCAGTTTACGGAAACGAGGATAACTTTCAAACCGTAAGTCCGATTGAGCCCAACCCAAGCTCAAACTGAAGCTAATTCAGAGACCTACAAGAGTTATTGAGCTCAGCTCCGTAATCGCTATTTTTGGGCCCAGAAAAGGTCATCTGATAAGAGTTTCAGTCCTTTCTTTGTTAGTGATACGACTTTGACCAAATCGCTGCCTGTCTTCTAACAATGTTCTCCATATCCGAGCGCGATGCTATCCAAATATTCAGTGTGAAAGCTTTTACCAAAAAGTGTGTCAACAAGTTTGCCCCTCAGAACATATCTTGCTGGTTGAAGGAAGATGTGTTCTGGATAGTCCAGGAAATCTATAAGCCATAGAAATTGGACAATGCCATGACCTTGCCAGGTCTGCTAGCTGCAGATATAATCCATACCTGTAAAGAGATAAAGGAAAAACAAACGTGCCAAATCCTGGCGATATTGTTCAAATTTTCTGAGCATAAACCATGCTTCGGCGTCTAATGAGCATAAACCATACTCAAGGGACGTTTGAGTCATCATGCCAAATCCTGCCAAGGGCCAACATTTCTAGGCGTAATCCATACCCAGAAGTCCAAATCGAGTATAATCCATGCCCGATTTCTTTTGTCACATCCTGACAAGACCGTTTGCAGGGCATAATCCATACCCTGGAGTTCATACCGAGTATAATCCATACCCGATTTATTTTGTCACATCCCGACAAGACCATTTGTCGTTCCTAAGTATAATCCATACTTAAGATTCTAAAGTGAGTATAAACCATACTCAGACTTGAAGTAGAGCTATGCTTGCCACACCCTGACAAGATAGTCCGTCCTTAGGCATAATCCATACCTAGAGTTCCATAATAAGTATAAGCCATACTTTAACCGAAGTTGAGGATCCTGCCACATCCTGACAAGATACTTAAATTCTCCAAACATAATTCATGCTTGGAGAGTCCTTATTCAATTCAAAATGCAAAACCAAATTAATTCCTGATTGGTTTGACACCGAGTCCAGAGCACGCCTTGGGGCTACATCCTAACCCCGTACGTGTGTACTCCGATTCAACCAATCGGAAAACCTAATGAAAGCAAAAAACAAATCTTAAAGCCTAAGAAATGCAGAAAATGAAAGATGATCTCATCCATATCAGTTGATGATGAGCCCACGAGAGCTCGATCCAGGGTCATTCCCTCTCCGGGGAGCAGCACATACTTGGGCAGCTCTCCACGTCTAACCTGTTCCTCAATCAAATCACGAAGATGCCTGCAATCATTTGTGTCATGTCCGTCCATATCGTGGAATATGCAATGCTTTCCAGAATCGCGTTCTCTTTGTGATGGCTCCCTCCTGGGAGGCTTTGGGTAGGAGATAGCACCTTTCGTGTTCAGATAGATGTCTGAGAGTGGGGCATTGAGTTCGGTGTATTGTCGTATCTGGGCCCTCTCCGGGGCTTAGGATTGCGGTCATTCTTGACAGCCGTTTTTCCTTTTCCCTTTCCACAATCAGACGGTTCTATGTCTTTAAGCATGTTTACATCGATAACTTTCTTCTAGGAGGTTTCATCTTCTTCCCGTAGAAATCTATCTGCTTCAAGGTAGAATTCGCCGAGATTTCGCGGTGGATCTCGGTACAAAGATTTTTTGAATTCCGTATTATCCAAGACACCAAATACCGCTGCAATTAGTACCATCGATGGTTCAGGTCGGTCAACTGATGCTGTTGCAATGTTGAATCTTTCCAGGAATGAACGCATAGTTTCTCTGGGCCTCTGCTTGATTGTAGTAAGTGACATGACATTCTTGGGCCGAGCGATGTGAACCCGAAATTGTTCAATAAAGCGTGCGACCAACATGTTCCAACTGCTGATCGATTCCGTTTCTAGCTGCCAAATCCACATAGCAGCTATGTCAGTCAGAAAGAGGTGAAAACACTTTGCCACGACGTTTTCCGATGCCGTTTGTAGCGCATCAGACGCACGGTTGGATTGGTCCTACCGTTGTAGGGCTCCAGTTGTGGGAGTTTGAAATCTAGTAGATTGCGGGAATTCCTGATTTCCTGAGTGAATGGGTTGTGGTTGACGTCATCCATGTCATTCTGATAAGTGTGGCCTCTCGAGAGGCATTGAATCAGTTCTGCTAGCCAATTTCCTTCAAAAATTTGTTGTAAATTGCCAAGATCAAAGCTGGTGCCCCCAGCATTGAGAGCGAGAGAAGGAAGCTGCCGGTGAGCTGTCGTGAGCGGGTCGTGGGTCGCATTTCGTGGATCAGGGGGCGACCCGACCCGGTCGTGAGCCAGGGAGGTCAGCTCGTGAGGCGGGATCGTGGAGCACGGTTCGTGAGTCTGGGGGGCGATCCGATCGGATCGTAATGCCCTATCACGAGCCGCTTCTGGATCTCCATCACGAGCCGGTTGCTGTTGAGGTGCGAGAGCTTCCGTCCTTGTTTCCATTTGAACTTGGGCTGAAGTAGGCTGAACCCGAACATTTCCAAGAGTGAGGGGGTTGCCCCCGAGTCCAGATGATGCGCGAGCCGCTTTAGTGGCTTCATTTCCAGTGACTTGAGCATTGCTCGGCCTTCCATCCATCCAGCAAAGAATCCATTGATCATCTCCTGCTGTTTCCTGAGGAGATCGTCCTGTCTTGCCATTTGATCTCTCAATTCAACGAGAACGTCGTCCATCTCGTCTCTAGTCAAAAATGTTGATGGGTTTTCGTGAGAGGAAGCTTCCTGGCTTGCCTCGTTTCTCGTGCCTTCGGCCTCAGCTCCTTCAGTACGGGAGAAAGTTCCATCCTTCTTTCTTTTAACCATTGATCCAATAGCCAAGCAAATTGATTCCTTTAGAGCTAGAAATTGAAGTAGTGTCGTGTGTCCCCTTCCTGGCGCACCAAAATGTTAGACCAAAATCTGGGCCTAACACCCAAATGCAGATCACAGATCACAAAAATACAGAAAAAAGTAAATAAAGAGGAGACACACGAAGTTTTTATAGTGGTTCAGCTCAAACCAAGCCTACGTCCACTTTATCTCTTCTTAAATCCTTAGAAGTCAGAAGTACAATTATCTGGGTTTATACACGAAATCCTCGTGTTTACAATGAAAAGAGGTAAGAAATCATAAAATTATACACGAAATCCTCGTGTTATAATGTGGAATTTGGCTCCTTTGCTACTGAAAATGTTTTGCAGAGAGCAATGGTGGAAGCCGTGAGGTGTTAGAGCAAAAAAGATCCTTGAAAATGCCTTCAAATGGTGTATTTATAGCTGTAGGAGAGCTTCTAGGAAGACTGGTTCGTGATGGGGTACGTGGCATCCAATCCGGGAAAATAGGAGCAGGTGTAGCCTTAAAAATAGGTCAAAACAATGCGCGTATCTGCAGGTCTGGAGATCGGTTCGTGGTCATGGGTTGAATCGTGATATGGCTATCACGAGCCGGGTCTGCTTGCAAGCTGGAGTGAAGTGTTGGCGATCGGGTCATGGTCTACATGTGCTCCACGAGTCGGGGTGCTTCACGAGACGAGGTGCATCACGAGCCGAGGGGGGCGATCCGATGAAGGGCGATCCGATTAGGGGCGATCCGAGGGTGCATGAGCCATACTCCGATCGTGTGAAGCTTCATTGCATTATCCAGGAAATTTCCAGATTACACCAGTTTACGGAAACGGGCATAACTTTCAAACCGTAAGTCCGATTGAGCCCAACCCAAGCTCAAACTGAAGCTAATTCAGAGACCTACAAGAGTTATTGAGCTCAAATTTGTAATTGCTGTTTTCGGGCCCAAAAAAGGTCATCTGATAGGAGTTTCGGGCCTTTCTTTGTTAGTGATGCGACTTTGACCAAATCGCTACCTGTCTTCTGACGATGTCCTCCATATCCGAGCGCGATGCTATCCAGATATTCAGTGTGAAAGCTTTTACCAAAAAGTGTGTCAACAAGTTTGCCCCCCAGAACATATCTTGCTGGTCAAAGGAGGATGTGTTCTGGATAGTCCATTAAATCTATAAGCCATAGAAATTCGATAATGCCATGACCTAGCCAGGTCTGCTAGCTGTAGATATAATCCATACCTGTAAAGAGATAAAGGAAAAACAAACGTGCCAAATCCTGGCGATATTTTTCAAATTTTCTGAGCATAAAACATGCTTCAGCGTCTAATGAGCATAAACCATACTCAAGGGACGTTTGAGTCATCCTGCCAAATCCTAGCAAGGGCCAACATTTCCAGGCATAATCCATACCCAGAAGTCCAAATCGAGTATAATCCATCCCCGGTTTCTTTTGTCACATCCTGACAAGACCGTTTGCAGGGCATAATCCATACCCTAGAGTTCAAACCGAGTATAATCCATACCCGATTTCTTTTGTCACATCCTGACAAGACCATTTGTCGTTCCTAAGTATAATCCATACTTAAGATTCTAAAGTGAGTATAAACAATACTCAGACCTGAAGTAGAGCTACACTTTCCACAGCCTGACAAGATAGTCCGTCCCTAGGCATAATCCATACCTATAGTTCCATAATAAGTATATGCCATACTTTAACCGAAGTTGAGGATCCTGCCACATCCTGACAAGATACTTAAATTCTACAAACATAATCCATGCTTGGAAAGTCCTTATTCAATTCAAAATGCAAAACCAAATCAAATCCTGATTGGTTTGACACCGAGTCCATAGCACTCCTTGGGGCTACATCCTAACCCTATACGTGTGTACTCCGATTCAACCAATCGAAAAACCTAGTGAATGCAAAAAACAAATCTTAAAGCCTAAGAAATGCAGAAAATGAAAGCTGATCTCATCCAGATCAGTTGATGATGAGCCCACGAGAGCTCGATCCAGGGTCATTCCCTCTCCGGGGAGCAGGAGGTAGCAGCACAGGTGTAGGCGTTGTCGGTAGTTTCACATACTTGGGCAGCTCTCCACGTCTAACCCGTTCCTCAATCAAATTACGAAGATGCCTGCAGTCATTTGTGTCATGTCCATCCATATCATGGAATATGCATTGCTTTCCAGAATCGCGTTCTCTTTGTGATGGTTCCCACCTGGGAGGCTTTGGGTAGGAGATAGCATCGTTCGTGTCCAAATGGATGTCTGAGAGTGGGCATTGAGTTCAGTGTACTTGTCGTATCTGGGCCCTCTCCGGGGCTGAGGATTGCGGTCATTCTTGACGGCCGTTTTTCCTTTTCCCTTTCCAGAATCAGACGGTTCTCTGTCTTTAAGCATGTTTACATCAATAACTTTCTTCTCGGAGGCTGCATCTGCTTCCTGTAGAAATCTGTCTGCTTCAAGGTAGAATTCGCCGAGATTTCGCGGTGGATCTCGGTACAAAGATTTTTTGAATTCCGTATTATCCAAGACACCGGATACCGCTGCCATTAGTACCATCGATGGTTCAGGTCGGCCAACTGATGCTGCTGCAATGTTGAATCTTTCCAAGAATGAACGCAGAGTTTCTCTGGTCCTCTGCTTGATTGTAGTAAGTGACTTTACATTCTTGGGTCGAGCGATGTGAACCCGAAATTAGTCAATAAAGCGTGCGACCAACATGTTCCAACTGCTGATCGATTCCGTTTCTAGCTGCTGAATCCACATAGAGGCTATGTCAGTCAGAAAGAGGGGAAAACACTTTGCCATGACGTTTTCCGATGCCGATTGAACTTCCATAAGTCGTTTGTAGCGCATCAGATGCATGGTTGGATCGGTCCTGCTGTTGTAGGGCTCCAGTTGTGGGAGTTTGAAATTTGGTAGATTGCGGGAATTCCTGATTTCCTGGGTGAACGAGTTATGGTTGACGTCATCCATGTCATTCTGATAAGTGCGGCCTCTCAAGAGGCGTTGAATCAGTTCTGCTAGCCGATTTCCTTCAAAAATTTGTTCCAAATTGCCAAGATCAGAGCTGGTGCCCCCAGCGTTGAGCGTGAGAGAAGGAAGCTTCTAGTAAGCTGTCGGGAGTGGGTCGTGGGTCACGGTTCGTGGATCAGGGGGGCGACCTGACCCGGTCGTGAGCCAGGGAGGTCAGCTCTTGAGGCGGGATCGTGGAGCATGGTTCGTGAGTCTGGGGGCCGATCCGATCCGATCGTAATGCCCTATCATGAGCCGCTTCTGGATCTCCATCACGAGCCGGTTGCGGTTGAGGAGCAAGAGCTTCCGTCCTTGTTTCCATTTGAACTTGGGTTGAAGTAGGCTGAACCCGAACATTTCCAAGAGTGAGGGGGTTGCCCCCCGAGTCCAGATGATGCGCGAGCCGCTTCAGTGGCTTCAATTCCAGTGACTTGAGCATTGATCGGCCTTCCATCCATCCGAGCGAAGAATCCATTAATCATCTCCTGCTGTTTCCAGAGGAGATCGTCCTGCCTTGCCATTTGATCTCTCAATTTAGTGAGAACGCCGTCCATCTCGTCTCTAGTTAAAAATGCTGATGGGTTTTCGTGAGAGGAAGCTTCCTGGCTTGCTACGTTTCTCGTGCCTTTGGCCTCATCTCCTTCATTACGGGAGAAAGTTCCATCCTTCTTTCTTTTAACCATTGATCCAATAGCCAAGCAAATTGATTCCTTTAGAGCTAGAAATTGAAGTAGTGTCGTGTGCCCCCCTTCCTGGCGCGCCAAAATGTTAGACCAAAATCTGGGCCTAACACCCAAATGCAGATCACAGATCACAAAATGCTGAAAAAAGTAAATAAAGAGGAGACACATGAAGTTTTTATAGTGGTTCGGCTCAAACCAAGCCTACGTCCACTTTATCTCTTCTTAAATCCTAAGAGGTGATAAGTACAATTATCTGGGTTTATACACGAAATCCTCGTGTTTAAAATGAAAAGAGGTAAGAAATCATAAGATTATACACGAAATCCTCATGTTATAATGTGTAATTTGGATCCTCTGCTACTGAAAATGTTTTGCAGAGAGCAATGGTGGAAGCCGTGAGGTGTTAGAGCCAAAAAGATCCTTGAAAATGCCTTCAAATGGTGTATTTATAGCTATAGGAGAGCTTCTAGGAAGACTGGTTCGTGATGGGGTACGTGGCGTCCGATCTGCGAAAATAGGAGCAGGAGTAGCCTTAAGAATAGGTCAAAACAATGCGCGTATTTGCAGGTCTGGAGATCGGTTCGTGGTCATTGGTCGGATCGTGATATGGCTATCACGATCTGGGTCTGCTTGCGAGCTGGAATGAAGTGTTGGCGATCGGGTCGTGGTCTACATGAGCTCCACGAGTCGGGGTGCTTCACGAGACGAGGTGCTTCACGAGACGAGGTGCACCACGAGCTAGGGGGTGGTGATCCGATGAGGGGCGATTCGAGGGTGCATGAGCCATACTCCGATCGTGTGACGCTTCGTTGCATTATCCAAGAAATTGCCAGATTACACTAGTTTACGGAAACGGGCATAACTTTCAAACCGTAAGTCCGATTGAGCCCAACCAAAGCTCAAACTGAAGCTAATTCAGAGATCTACAAGAGTTACTGAGCTTAGCTCCGTAATCACTGTTTTTGGGCCCAAAAACGGTTATCTGATAGGAGTTTCGGGCCTTTCTTTGTTAGTGATGCGAATTTGACCAAATCGCTGCCTGTCTTCTGACGATGTTCTCCATATCCGACGCGATGCTATCCAGATATTCAGTGTGGCAGCTTTTACCCAAAAGTGTGTCAACAAACACCCTATGTCCACTAATGTCACTCACAAAGGGGACGCATCAATGTCTACAAAGCATTATTGTTGTATAGAGCAAATAAATTACAAGAATAAATAAATAAAACAACACAGCGGAAGATAAAACTTATTTCATAGCATCATAACTCAAAACAAGCTTACATAAGTAGTCTCCAAAACCATTACAACAAGATCAATAGTCTTTTCCAATAACTTCAAAGTACATAAAGAAGCAAATACTTAAATAACATAAATGCATAAATCCCCACTGAGCATAAGCAGAGCCATAAAGATGAGAGAGTCCAAAGCGATACATCTACTCTTTTCAAGCAACTGAAAGAAACCGGCACTAAGCTGTAGTATTCCCTCCTTGCAAACCTAAGGGGGGGGAGGAAAAAAAAGAGGTGGAAACAAAACGGGTCAGACATAAAGTCTGGCGAGTCCAGTAATTTTAACAAATAATAGGTAAGGAAAATGATCAAGACATAAATAGGCATCATGATATGGCTGTAACTTAGATAAGGTAGATAAAAAGGATGGACAAGATGATTTCATTCCTAAGTACTAAGACAATCCTGCACCTTGGCTAAGCGAACAACCCTCCAAGTACTGACCCCGAAGACCGAAGTCAGTATCAGACTAGCACCCAAAGGACTATCCAACTCAAGCAACATGTATTTCGTTACACCGCACTTTTGCTAAGTTACACCACAATACTTAATTACACCGCACATCTACTAGTCTCTTTTTACTAGAGGTTGGTCCCTTCCCACTAACTGTACTCACATGAAAAACTTGGTAGTTACTTGTACCTAGCTGATATCGTAGGTGCCGGTTTGCTCCTACCACCGCTAAGGTACCCTTAATCAACCCATTAGATCGGCTCCCTAAACCCCATAGGCACTCGTGCTGGCCCCACAGTGGGATGTATCACTCCCAAAGTGGCAACCCCGATACCAGCATGAAATGCACAGTCATACCTACACGATGCAACAACGTCTTACCTACCAGCCCGGACCCATGCATGCACATGAACTCGTTGGACTCGCATTGCCACCACTATTCACGTTTTGACCTCTTACATCCAAGTCCAGTACGCGTGCCTCAATCCCGACCTAGTACGGGGACCAATTAGATACTCAAACGGGTTACTAGTTGAAACGGGTCCCCATCTGACACAAGCCTCCCACCTATGCTTGGTACCCACTAGGTTTTTCTCCCACTTAACCATTTTAATTTAAATGTCCATGTCTTACACATGCTACGGTTAAGTCCATACTTACATGTCATAATTTACATGTCCTACCTTATTCCGGTTAAGTCCGTATTTACATGTCATAATTTACATGTCACCCTACTTAACCCTCTAACCATACCCATGTCTTATTATGGTTAGTATTCTTTAATTCATTCCTTATGACGAACGGTGCATGACCTCTCACATTAGACCGAACACTTTGTGGCCGTTGGATTTGCCGGGCGGTTCTGGGAAGTCTTACGCCACAAACCGGGTCTAACCTCATGTCATTAACCGTTACGCCTACAATTCATTCCTTTGACCTCTCACATTAGACGTCCAATTGTGGCAGCTGGATTTGTCGGCGGTTCCGGGCAGTCTTACGCCACAATTGCGCCTAACCTCGTGTCAAAGGTTTATTAATAATCGTATTTCACCAATTCCCAATTTTCATGTCATTTATATCCAATTAAACATATAATCATGTTTATAATATTGCCTATTCCAAATTGTCACTAATTACTTATTAATCAGCCTCAATTATAAATTTACAATTTTAGGCAATTTCATCAATTTCATGTAATTCATACCCAAATATGCCAATTTCACATATTATCCAATTATCCAAAATATCCAATAATATCCTAATTTCCAAATTTCCCATATTCCCAATATTCCACATAGTTCTCACATATTCGCATTCGCGCGTATTTTTAATATAGGCTCGAAGGTAGCCTAGATCCACAAATAAAAGGAATAGAGGTAAGAAGAGAGAATCAATTCATAGAAAATTGGAATAAAACATCATCATGAAGTAAAGAGGCATATAGACTGGCATAAAGGCATCATAAAAGATTCAACATGAATAAACTGATAAAAGGTATGAACTTTACATAGAAACATAGGCATATGATGAAATGAATCAAAAAGGTGAAGACTTGGTGAGATTTTCATTACAAACATATATATGAATCCTTTTTACAACCTTTTCATGTTACTTTAATCCCATTAAATTTGTGAAAATAACTGTACTCACCTTTCGTGGCTTAAGAAAAGGATTAATGAATTGAAATTGGTGCAGAAACGTTGAATTGACGTTGATTAATCTTCTTTAATTGTTGTTGAAGCTCTAAACTTTGATTTGAATTGTGTATGAACACTTGAGATTTAATTTAGAGGCGGTGGCTAGGGTTTAAAGAAAGCTTGACAGCATAATGGTGTCATAGATAATATTTTATGAATTAGGATTAGGTCTTAAGGTGTATATATAGATGTCTAGGATCGATTAGAGCTCTTAACCCAGAAATCATCAGGACCACTCAGATGCAACATCAACCCTTAGCGCAAATCGGGCCACGGGTTGACAGCCAAACACCTTTGATCGGCCCCAAGTCGACCCAGCAGGGCTTGGGTCGACTCCAAAAATGGTGCGGTTCGGCTATTCTCCCTCTCGATTTGCTGTTTTGATTTTTTTGAATATTTATTTATTTAATTTATATATATCTATATATATATTTCTCTCATATGTATACAAACTTCAAGGCTTAATAACATCTTCATAAGTTATCCATTTCGTGCAAACTAAATGTCTATCTTGACCCAAAATTTTGAGACGAACATAATAGCGCAACCCATTTCACTTAATTCTTCTTCTAAAAATTAAGTATACTTTAATTTGTGAATTTTAATGTTATAAAATTATGGGGTGTTACACCATATCTTAAAATCTATAGTATGAAATCTTTTTTTACTCTTTCATTAGAAAATTATAATCAAATAGATTCAGACAATTCTTGTTTTAAAGAATTCCAACTTATATTGGATTTAATATATTCAATTGAAGTTCAAAACGTAATTTATCGTACAAACTTCGTTATCAAAAATAAATTTCTACGTAAAAATTCATTTCTATTTCTAATATAACGTTTCAAAACAAAATTAATTATTCGTAGTTAACGCTGAACAATCTAGGTCGTCACATTCATTATCCCTTAAAAATATCCCATCCCCGAAATTACTAAGGTAGGAAAAATGTAACAAACCTATTGTCTTTCAAAAATCCAATTAATATTAAATTTAAAACCAATTCATTATTGTTAATAAAACTTTTCAAAAATATCGAAAATTTTCTAACATCTTAAATTCTTGGAAAAATTCTGTGGAGTCTCCCTTTAACAGAGGGACTTCTGCGATATCGCAGGAACAACAAATATATATACATCGACCCACATGGTCGGAATATATAATTCAAAAACCAAAAATTTATATTTTCGCGTAGGCGTAACTTATACGAGCGCTACTGACATACTTGCTTACAATCTACTCAACCAAAATTCATTCATGCAGCCTTCTGACATCTATACTTAACTCAATTTATCATAAGTAACAAATACCGGAAATTATTAAATTATATTTCATTAATCAACCAGAATAACTATACAAATTTTCAAATCAAATATGTAGCATTCTTTTGCAAATATAGGGTTAAATTATCCGGTTTCATTTTATAGGCGATTCCATTCAAATTTATTATACAAGAATTCATTTCTTAATTTTCAATTCATTTAACGCTTATTATACTGTTGTTGAATTTTATTCAACCAATCTATCATCCAATAAACAATCAATGCACAATCCACATAACCCAATCAATTTGAATTTATATTCAACAGTATCTTTACTTGTTTACATTCACTTGGGTTTAACATACTTTAGTATCAATCGATTAATATCCATTGATTTTCATTCAATTATAATTAATTCGATTTCATAATCCAAATCTATTTTATTTAATTCCATCTTTATATCCATTCTTAACTCCACTTAACCAAGTTAAGTTCCATTTTCATACTCAATTAACTAGCTTTTCAAATTAGTTCAATTTCATTTAATAATTCCAAATTCTGATTTTATTTCTAAAATCATCCATTCTATTATTATTTACTTAGCTCCAAGTTAAATTCTGATTCATACATTTCTATTTAACTTTCATTGGTTAAATCTTCTATCTTAACAATTCCCTTTACTAACTTGACTTATTTAGCTCAAGTTAAATTTCCTTTACAAATCATCGTTCACAAATTCAATATGTGAAATTTCTTCTTGTTATGTTAAACCATTTCAAAAAAATTAATCAATTTTGAGTTCCATTCAAAACAATCAAAAACACAAATATCTTAACAATTCGATAAAATTATTTCTTTCTACTCAAAAAAATAATTTGGGCAAAACTATTTCATTTACCCTCTTTACCAGAAAATATCGTGTCAGTTGCTAGTTCAAATGTAACTCTTTAACTCATCAAACAACACAATACAAAACATTTTTATAGATTCAACAAATGCGCTCTCTCATATATATATACACTCAAACTCAATCTAGGGTATTACTAACCCCATCTCTATCGAGTTACACCACAGAGCCAAGGTTATTACTAAACCTTATTCTCTGATACAACTGTAATGACCCAAGAGATTCGACGCCCAAATTTCAACAATAATGCTTAACGGTGTATTACTTGCCAACACCCAAGTATCGAAAACACCAAATATTTGATAGAAATAAATTAGAGGGTGAGAAAGGAGAGAAATAAATATAAGGATAGAAGAAAAGAAGAAAAAGATCAACACAACAAAATCAGAGTCTCACAACGCAGTGGAACAAAATATAATATAGAAATACATTTTTATTGAGAGCTTGAAATAATACTTACAGTCATCAGAGTATAGAATACAACCAATACATCTAGACAGTTATAACAATCTATCCTCATATTCTATACATAGCAAAAATAATGCTAATACGCCGGAACTTCTCCAACGTGTCTTCCAAAGTTCGTATCATTCAAATCTGAACATGTAAAACTCGGTCTAACCTGCTGTGACAAACCTGAATTTTGGAACCAATTTAAAATTTATTGGTAATTGATTTTAATGGAAATTAAATATTTTAAATGATTTATTTTGATAATTAACGACTTAAAATTTATTTAAAACAAAGTTTGAACGTATGAATTTAAAATTTATTTAAAACAAACTCGTAATGTCGCGCTAGTTCGAATATTTAGTTTTGAATTTTAAATGAATATATATAATTCAATATAATTCAGAATTCAATCGAACGAATATGAGAAATAGAGATTTCGTGTTATAAATTGTAAAATATTTCCAAATCAAATTTTCAAATAGTCGTTATGGAACTAAATAATATTATAATAATGTTACACACGCCTTAAAAATAGCCATTTTGCAAACAACCCCCATTTTCAACGAAACTAATTTTGTTAAATCCGGGATATTAAATTAATTCTATATTTAAAATTTCATGCCAAACGGAGTTAGTATGTGTCTATGTGAGACCAAGCAGTTCGTTCTAAGAATAAGCAGTAAGTCAAACAGTTTACAAAGGAACATTATTGAGATGGCTCGGATTTCGATGAAACTTTTTTTATTGAATCCGTAGCATCGAATAATGGTATATTCCAATTTCATAATTTTTGAAGTTAGTGTGTGGGCGTGCGAGAAGAAAACATACGCTAAAATCGCATATTGAAATCAAACAAAAACACGATCGAAAAATAAAACAGAAGGTCAAACGAACTCGAAATTCGATGAAACCTATTCCGTTGGATCCGGAATTATGTTTGTTACCATAATCTAAAATTTCGTGAAAAACATAATTAATTTGTGATCGTGCAATCAAAAGAAGTGGAGGAAAACTAGCACACTTTTAAAAACGTTGAATTAGAAAGCCTGGAATGAAGGAGGCCATTCAACGGGCCAAGATGGTTTTGTTGGGAGCCACGGGACCATGCCACCTCAGCTATCCGCATGAGGGGTGGTAGTTTTGCAAAGAGACCCTTCCTTCTTCCTTTTTTATTCTTCTTATTCTTTTGCAAACTCACCACTTTTCTCCTTCCTCTCTAATGACCTCTTTCCTCTACCCTAGCCTCCGCCATGCCGCCCCATGCCCTACCCCTTACTGCGCCGACCGAGTCAGCCCCCCTCCTCCTCCTTCGCTGCCACGTGGCCCTCACATCACCTCGCAATCCTAAATCACCTCAAAAAAAGATCTACCACCATCAACCACCTCTAAGCTCCTCTAAGTGGGCCCTACACTCTATGAGGGAAACCTAGACCCCACCACCGTGCTACCACATTGCTGCCCAGCAAAGGCATGGGCCCCACAAGCCTCTAAACCCATAAAAATCTCACTTTTATGCTTAATAACCTAAGTTAGAGTGTTTACGAGTGTTGACGAGAAGTTTTGAGGTGATTCAGATAGGAAAGAAAACGTTTTTATCTAGTAGCAACCTCGTACGACTCCGTCGTTGAAGTATTGTGACGTAGGGATTCTTAGGGTGAGAATTTCACGCAAAATTTTTAATTTTCTTAGTAAAATCAATAATTAAGTTGTTAAGTCTTTAGTTGAAATGTACACAAACTTGTAAAAATCATAGCCCTTTCATACGTTATCGGAATTCAGAGAAACACAATGCATTGGAAGCTTTGTAACGAACCTGATTCTGGAGAAATTTGGAAGTCGTGGCAATTTTTGGTGGAAGAAAATGTCTGATTTACTTCATCGACCGTTTGCTGTTATCTAGCGATAAACGACCAATGTAAAAACTCTCACTCAAACTGGTTTCTCTACATTTAATATAATCATAACTGAATATATATTGGTTGCCCATGATTGCCTATAATTGCACTATTTGCTTTGTGTTCGTTGTTGTAGGGTCAAACTACCATTTACAAGTCAAACAACACATGGATATTTACCTGTTTCAGTTTAAGATGTGTGATAAGATTGGTTGCTAATACACGTTTATTTCTATTTTAAACATTGAGTAGTTAGATAAAAATATCATTTTTACCAGTTATATGCGATATCCCTTGAGTTCAACACTTGAACTACACACTAAGTTTATTAAGAATATATTGTGCCTTAAATGACATTGATTGAGTAATTTATTATTACTGTTGTTGTGCGTGAATTGGATGTGTTGTGATGGTTGCTTGTGCGTAATTAAACGTACACCATTGGATAGTGAATAATAATTATGGACTACATTGCATAGCATAGCATATCCGTATAAGCATGTAATTGCTTGATGCTTATACGACGAGGGAAGAAAAAGAAGAACCGCATAACAGATAATTGTCTGATGACTATCCAATCCTGACTGGACAGTATAATCATATAGCATGAAATTGTTTGATGCTTAATGAAAATTCGCAGGTTTAATAACAAACCCCATCACAGGGTCTTGAGATGATAGAAACATACACGTCTCTCTTGCATGTAGGTAAGTCATATGGATCACAAGATAATTCCCATCACCAGGTCAAGGGATGATAAATTTTTACACATCTTCCTTGTGTGTAGATAAGTCACAATTGTTTGTACACACGACGTAAACCCCACACGGGGGTTGAGATGATATATTTTGACGCATATCCTGATGTATATTGATTGGATATATATATATATATATATATATATATTAGTGCCTAGAGAGCCGAGTTGTGATTTTTCCAAGCACTCCGTACTAATGAGATTATGGCGACTTTTTTTGAAAATATAAAGTGTTAGCCAAATTTTGAGAAATTAGAAAGTTCTTAGGAGCTTGCATGTGAATTGGATGTTGTTTGATGGATGGTAGTTGATACGAATGTTAATGATGTGTAAAATCCATATATATTAAATCATATGGTAATTGGTTGAATCTCATTCAAATTCAGAATAAAATTAATTATTTCTATAATAAAATATGTTATGAAAAAAAATTCAATGTTTGAGTTCCAGGTCCGCTTTTGGATGGACAGGCAGATTGTAAATTATTAATGAATATTTCTGGTAGTATTAAACACTTAATAAACTATTTTTAGATGAATTTTATTCGGTTCTAAATAGTAAAAATCGGAGTTTGGTTTGAATAGAACTTGTTGCTCAGCGACAGTTCGCGTATGTCGACCATTAATTTCAAACAGATGTGCCGGGAGATCCGACCGACGTATTATCTCGAAATTGAAAGAGTTAGGTTTGTATTAAAAAGATCTTTCAAATGATAATAAAAATTTTAAATTCAACAGTTAGATTTTGAGAAATGTTCAAGTCAAATTTAAATAAAAAACAGTGCCGGTGCTGTAAATAACTTGAAATTGATTTTCAATGAGTTAGACTATTTTTATATGATTAAAAATAGAGAAAATTTTATATTAAATCATAATAAATGATTTGAAAAGATTTTGGATGAAATATTCCAAGTTTGAAAAGATAAAAGATATTTTATCTAAATGAACTAGTTAAAAATTAGAATAAAGAATCAAAAGGAATATGTGATGATTTCTGAGAGTAAAACTAATATCACCCATGAGATCTAATTGGAAATTATTCCAGTAGGCGTAGGGTGGGAAGAACCGAAAGGAACATCAAATATTTGACTAAGATCAGACGATGTTTTCTAAGAGTAATAATCTAATGATTTTAAATTAACATATTGGATTGTAATTGGTTTTGATATAATCGGAGATTTTCAACATATGAATTGGAACAGATTTGAATGGAAATTATCTTCGGATATTTCAAGATTGGATTCTATAATTATCAGGATATCGTTGAGGAATTTGGAAGATATCTTTATTCCAATGCGATACCTGTTCGTTTTAGAAATTGGTATTGAATATAAGTCAATATAATTTCTATTCAAAGCCTTGTATTTAACATCAATTTGGATTTTGGGGTTGTCGTGAATGGTGTTATTAATAATACTATTCTTAATCCTAGTTGATAATGAAATTTAAAGAATAAATGTTTTAATTAAGATTTAATTGAAATTTCTAGTTTAATAAATTAAATTGGAATTGAATGAAAGATTGGTTTTTGTTTTATCATGAATAATGTTTTAAATGGCATTTGTTCTTTAACTCAGTTAAAGACAAGATTAATTTTCTAAAGTTGAATAATCATCAAGTAATGATTTTTGGGATTAAAACTAAATTGGAGTTTAATGAATCTTTAATTATATTGAAATGTGAATGGAGTAATTAAATTTACAGAAATCGAGAAGTGTTTAAAAATGGAGTACCACCAGTTTTACTCCATGCAGTAGTTAAATCTTTAACTAGATTTGAAACGTTAAATGGTAATTAACTTTACCGATAACAGGAAGGGTGTTAGATATGGTGTACTACCAATTTTGCTTTAAGGAATGAATAAGTTGGGATTGGGATAATTAATTGAATAATTACTTTGGTAAGCCTCATTAATCCGACAAGGTTTATAAACCTTAATTTGGTTTAATTTTGTGAAAAGATATTATAAAACCTTTTGCAATGTTATCAAAGGAAAGATTTAAATAAGAGGTTTAAATAAAGAAAATCATTGATAAGATTTATGGGAATAATTCCCAGTGTAAATAGTATTTGAACAAAAGAATATTCTGGATTAGATTGAGGTTATGATATGCTTATATGTCTCTTGATTTACGATGCGTGAGTTATTCGGAAAGTACGGCTTTAACCCATTTTGAATAATTGATACGACAATTAAAAGTCGAAGAATTGAAGATAGTGGTCGAAGGTCGGAGATCTTCACATTGTTTGGATTATTACTAATGTATCGATTGCAATGTACACCCGAGATGAGGTAATAAGTGGTGGTCATCAAGACATACCTAGAGATCGACCAGATATGCGAGGGCCTCACTCCTGTATTGGACATATGGGACGAGGAATTCCGGTTTTATTCAGATTTAGAATGAACTTGTAAGTGGATTGTATGTCTGACGCGGTATTCTAAATTGTATTAATTAATTTCTACTATATATATATATATATATATATATATATATATATATATATGTTTGGTGGCGGAGAATTTATTCTCCTAGCTTAACATCCTTTTCTGAGACATATGGGCTTAAAGGTTATATATTGGTACTTATTAGTTTTACGGTGTGGAACGACTACATGGCATGCTGAGATGCATGTATCAAAGCTTTTGTTGAAAAGCAGAGCTTTGTGGATAATGATCAAAGCACGGGTTTAATGTAGCATAGTTTTGTGTTGTAGTGTTAATACACAAGCTTCACGTCCCGGTATGAGTCAAAAACGGGATGAAGGACAACATGGAGAACATGTGTTTCTTTCCCTCTAAGATTGATGTCATGGTATAGAGCCCAGACATTTTTACTTATTTGGATGATTGGATAGTGAGGCACCTCGGATAAGGCCGTAAAAGGCTCATATGATTGACATACTGACCTGGTTTTAGGTCCGATAGGACCGAGAAACGTACTATTCAAGAATTGCCAATCCATAAATGTAGGTGCGAACCAGCCCTATAACTCCTAGGGTCTCCCAAGTGTGTGATCCTGGGCAGCCCGCTAGAGATGACCCGAATCGGATGAGGAAGGTCCCTTGCCTTGGCTCATAGATGGAATCCTATTTCCAATACGCGACTTTACGGTTTTAGTTGTACACTATATGGCGACATAATAGGATGGGGTGTTATGCCATCTAAGATTGATACATTTATATTCGAAGTTGTCTTCTGCACTATGCACTAATAATAACAAAAGATAAAATTCACGTACCAAGCATGTTTGATTATTATAAAGTAAAAATCTATCCTCTGGCTTGTGCTTGCATTGTGTGATGGGATATGAGTCTTGTAATAGCTTCATTTTTTTATTTTAGCATTGCGAGTTTGTTTTATGGTATTTATGGGAGAAAACTAGTTCTTGTTATATGGCGTGGTCCTGTGATTTACCCAACTTCAAAATAAAGTCTAATGACTGCTTTTAGTTCTCTCACAAGTCCCATGACTGACTCGAAGTTTATTATTTTCACCTAAACTCTAGGTGCCCATATTTTCCAGACGAACCGCTAGTAGTTTTGATTTTGCTGATATTTATTCAACAGGATCCCGGATTATGGATGGAGCTATGTTTTGGATTATTTTTGAAGCCTTTTACTGTGTTTGTATTTTTGTATTTATTTTTCCATTGTGTATTATTTATTTGTACTCTAATATTTTGTACTGTGATATCTTGTACTCTAATGTAAAATTGTTGTAATAACAATGAAATGTTCTCTTGTCCCATGTTCTGATGCATCTCGTTCTCATAACAATCCAAGTTTTTCTATCTTTTCGGGACAGACCTGTGTGGTTTATGGTTGGTTTGAAAGGTGGGGAAATTCGGGTCGTTAACCCGAGCATTGCAAATGCCACGGATCAATCTGGTGAACCAACATGAGAAAATTTACTAAGTTTATAGGTATCATCCAGCTAATTTAAAGTTAAACATCCTTTTTCGAAAGAAAATGATAATTGTGAGATAGTCCACATATAAACATGGACGGTTTTAACCTTACGTTAACCAAAATAGATTGAAATCATATCTATTCTGATATTATAGTAGTGTCTAAGTAAAATAAATAACCATCTTGTAGAACGCTTGCATCTCACCCTCAACATACTTAGTATATAATCAAAAACCATGGGCTCTTATTGGAAATGGATTTCGACTATGACAAGGTATGGAACCACCTTCCGATCAGTGTATTCTGGAGAGGATACACTGGGGTTCAATAAGAATATCTTGCAACCTGGCCACACATTACCGACCACTCATTCTTTTGAGTGTACCGAATGTATACCATCGACAGACCGTAGCATAAAACATCGATAAAATAAAGAAGCAAACGGATTTTCTCTAAATCAGGTGATAATACACCCTAATGGGAGCGACCACATAGCCATGCTGCCTGTCCGATTTTTGTCATTTCTCGTTTGATGAGGCTAGAGGTCAATATTACCTTTTAAAACTTATCACGTCTTCATTCACTTTGAATGTCACATCTTCAAACCCATCAAATCACTAATTAATTTCCCCAATACCAAGGTATAAAGCTAAGAGAAACGAATTTCAATGCCACCAAACATTGTTTGAAGATAACATGTACATGATCTGTTAGGCATACTCTGTCAGACATTTGTCCATACAAGTCATCCACGAATAGGATGAACCGAAGGCACCCTCCTACCACATCCTCAGAATTATCCTATGGATAAGTTGCGAGTAGTCATTGCAATCCACAAATTCCAATCACGACTGAATAAACATCAAAACATCTCTGGTTGCATGCCAGAGAATTTTATCAAGCGGTCCTTCTACTTAAGAAGATTCACAGTCTTTAATTCCTCCATCTTCAATCAATATCTTTCACGTATTCGCTGGTTTGGAATGGTTTTCGAATATAAATTTGATCATGGTCTTCCAATACCAATAATCATACAAGCCAGATTTGATAGTCGGTTATTTAACAATCAAATAAACAACTATTTATTTCTAAAAAAACGAATTCACTGATTCAATACCCAACATCATTTAGCCTCTTTAATTATTCAGTCGTTAATTAAAACTACTAAATCTTCCAATATTAGGAAAACATTGCCATGTTTCTTATTTAATATAAGAATTTTCAATTATCATTTCACTTCTACTTTACTAACTCCTCATTGTAAATTACTAAGGGAATAAATCTCTAAGTATACAACCCCGAAGGTTGAAAGCAACATTAAATTGACACCTTGAAAGTTACTTGACTCAACCAACGTACAAAGGTTCCAATTTTTTAAAAACCACATTATATTCCTTCGGAAATCATTTCTCATAAAAATAGTGTTATGGGCTATGAATTCCTTATTATATACGAAAACAATAACCTTTATTATTAAAATTTAGGTTTATCAATACTTAGCCATTTTGGTTTACTTCTCAAAATTCACTTAACTTCCTGTATAATATCATTACTGAAATATTATTCATTCACATACTAGTGCAATAATTTCCTACATGCTTTTCCACAAAATTTCTCTAAGTCTTGTAAGCCAATGTAATAAATTTTCAATTCTAGTTGATATCCATTTACTAAATCATTTGAAACATAAGGCTTTGAATCCAATACTAAATATTGGTTCCATACTAAACTTATAAGTCTATATTCACATTCCATTTTTAATAACATATAATCGTTAATTTCATACATGAAACCCTTTGTACTCACATTTCGAGTATTTATAAATAACGTTTGCAAAAAATGTTCTTTACTTACGAAAAATCACCTTTCAACCATTTTATTAATCCTTATATACCCGACGATTCCTTTAACCTATTTCAACACTTTGAAATCTTATAAATTTCATTTATGACATTTAATGCTCTTAACATGATCATGGTACTTAAATTTATTAGTACGACCAATTATATAACTCTTAACCATTTATTTAATAATATATTAGAATTTTCACCGGTATAATTAAACGACTATATAACATAAATTTATTTTCAAAGGAAAAAATATAATTTATTTCATAAGAATATATTTCTTTTATATACACTTAGAACGATACCTTCAACTCATATATAAAGATTTTTAAAATGTTCCAGCATATATTATAGTATATAAAATTTTACAACTACAAGTGAGGAATCCAGTTGGATCCCTCTAACCTGTTATTCCCTATAGCCAAATAGGTTACCTCAAATAAAACAATTCAATTCAATACGGTAATTTATTATCTGCTTTAATAAACATGAACAATTAATTCAACTGATAAAAGTCAACTAATAACGAGAATAAAAACATCCAATTTTTAATTTAATATGCATATATTATTATAAACGTGACCAATAAGGTAAGTTACCTCAATTGGTTACAATCTTTAAGTAATAACGATTGATTTCAATTAAATTAAACGAACGTTTAACTTAACAAGTTCAGTCAATATATATAAATTAATTAAGTAATCATCAAATAATAAACAACCATAGCACACAAATACTAAACCTGACTTATATAAATTTTAAGTGGAATTAAGTGAGTTATACTCACTTTGATTCCATTTATCATTGTAGCGTTCCATTCTTAGTTAAATTGAATGAGCATCTAATTTAACTGTAAATTCCAGTTGTCTCCATCTTTGTCTAGTGTAGTTCCATAATATTATGTTCTTCGATACGGCTCCAGTGTAACTTCTTTCGTTCCATTCTATCAACATTCGTGAGAGTTATGTAATTTTAAACATTCCCGATTTAAAGTAGTTAAATTAATCCTTAATTAAATATTTAACTTAGTTTAATTACTTTGTTAGAAAATATACACGGCCGAGATAAAACATTTTATTCCGTCCTCTAGTACCAGTTGTTCCCTTCACCCTCGCTGAAACCCAACCAGCAAGGCAATTCGCACGCCACACCATCTAGGATCAATCGGTCCTCGATCTACGAACATCCCCACGACTGCCCCAATGCCCTCTATCACCGGCCAAAGCCTTGATCAACTCGACACAACCCTGCTCCGCTAATTCAACTTCAAACTTTTATGCTTCTTGAGCTGATTTTGGCCGCCCCTTACATAAAAACTTATCATGGTCGGTCGAACTGAAGTTCTCGTCGAGCTATAAAACTTAGCTGTAGAAAGATTTTTGATTCGACTAACATATTTTGAGATTAATCGATCAAAATATCAGTGACGGCCCGCCCCGCAACAGCCGACATTTCCAATGAAAGTGCACTGTGCCTATGCCTGACCAGCACAGGACAGTCGTCAAAGAAAGGAAATAAGGGAATTTGAACTAACAAGGAACCTGTAGAATGTCTCACAACGCATGGAATAAAATATAATAGTTACATACTTGATATAAAATAGGTGAGACAGTGCATAAGCTAAGAACTAAACAATAATCATTATAGTAGCGAAAATTCAAAATACAGCTTTATGTTCCACATCATCATTTTTACAACTTTGAAAACTGTCTCTAAAGAAAAATAAGGAAACACTACTAATGCCCAAAGTAGTGACCAACAGCAACACAGGGAGAATATCTATATATATACCATACATGGAAGCCTCCTGCTCGTCTCCGGCACAGTACCCATGCATAATCACCTGACCTATCTCTAGTCTGCCTGTTTAAGAGCACCCAGAGTAATAAGAAGAGACATAAAACTCTGGGTCTGACAAAAGTCTGGTATGAACGATAAGCAGCAAAATAGAATATAATAGGTATACTAAACCATACCTAAACCTTGACCTGCAACCAAAGAGTTAGCACAACAAGATGTACAATACTCTAAGGTGACACTAACATATGGTGTAAAGATACGGGGGAGGGGTGTGCATGTAATAGGGATGTCAAACAATCAAGCATGGCAACCATCCTCACATCTCTCATTCAGTGCGTAAAGCATACATATCCCCCGCTTTGATCACCTAAATCCTTGATATGATCACTCTGCCCCATAAAGTCATGGCGACTTCCCTGCACTGATCCATAGCCACTAGTCCTTGCTATGTCCACTCTGCCCCATGAAGTCATAACGACTTCACTGCATTGGCTCAGAGCCATGCTACGATCACTCTGCCCCCATGGAGTAATAACTACCCCACTGCACTGATATGTAGCCTAACGTCCGTCTTCGTGGTGAATCAAATCTACAGACGTCGATAACCCCTTTGCACATGTCCCACAGTAAAGCTCAACTCATGAAGTTAACTCGTTGGTTCCCAGCTGGATCCTGAGTTCTACTTCCTATTTGGACTACCTTTGCATCTCGGGTTTTGGTCTTCTCCGACTTCGATCTCCGTTTGGTTCGCGATCATCACCTGGGTTCGGTTCGGTATTCTTCCGCTCGTGGTCAAGCTCCAGGTCGTGGTCCACATCCCCTAGCAGTTCAGTTCATGGTGCCTCGTCCAGGTCGGGTCGTGGTGCTCCTGGTCAGATCAGTTTGTGTCTTGCACTCCGAGTCGAGTCATGGTACTTCATTTGGTTCGGACTCATGATATCCTTCCTCCAGCGGTTCAGATCGTGAGCTCCATGGTCTTAGTCGGTTCGGTTCGAAGTTGACTTCCCAGTTCGTGGAGAACATCCGGGTTGTGGTCCTCTAGTGTGAGCGGGTTGGTTCGATTCGTGATGGTGCTCGATGACTTCATGCAGGCGGTTCGGTTCAGGGGAAATGACTTGGTTCGTGATGGTGTTCCACGACCCCCTAGGGCGATCCGATCCAGCCATCCATTCTCCCATTCAACCCGAATTCCTACACCACTTCCAGCGAGCTATTTACGCCATATGATGGTGTTTTCGACCATTCTAACTTTTCTACTCAATCACAAAACATTCCAAACAGTCATAGCAACATGTATAGTCAACCATAAACAACAAAACAATAATTAGATATGTCAAAATGGATCAAACATACCCAAAAATCCATATTTTCCACTTAAGCATGTTTAAGCAAATTTAACGATAGAATTAGCAAAACTTAACCAAATTAATCCAAACTTCTAAAAAGGGTCTAAAACGTTGTTCAAGAATTTCCAAACATTTTTCCAGAATTTATTAATACATAAATTCGCTAATTAACACTAATTACCCCTAATTAACCATAATTAGTGTAAAAACAATGTTAATCACTCGACTTGGCCACAAACAAACTATAGATCTGAAATATTATCTGTTTTGGGTCGAATTCTAATGAAAACAGCAGCTCCAACTCTGATTTGGTGTTATTTCCCCTTGGTTTGATGTAGCTTGGCTTAATCTTCAATTACAAAGCAATTAGGATCGATTTGGGATGAAATTACAAGGTAGAGGCCATGGCTAGGGTTAGAGAAATGTTTTAGGCGGCTGAAAAATGAAATAAAAATCGTTTTGTTACTGTTCTCAACCTCCCCATAACCTAATCTTGAAATGGGTTATGGTCCCTCTTGCTAATCACCCTAATTAGGCCCGGTTAAGCTGTTTTTCACCTTCTAAACCTTGTTTCAGCCATATCTTCCAAACGGTAAGTCCATTTGGCTAACGTGACCACTCTATGGAAAGGTAAACCATCATTTGGATCTAATGGAAGTGGTTTTAGGTCAAAACTCCTTACCAATCAAAAGTTATGGCCGAAACAAGATCAATTAGGGGCAAAATGGTCATTTAAAAATCGGCATAAATCATGAACATGGGAAATGACCCCTATAGTCATCTCCCACAGTTACATGGCTATACGACTTTGCATGAGAAATAAATAAATATTCTACAATCCCTTGATGCGTAGAATGCGAGTCGTTACATTCTCCCCCCTTAAGAAATTTCGCCCTGAAATTCCTTAACTAAGAAACAAGCAAAGGATCCGGCATGCCTATCAACCATTCACAACAATCAAACATACAAAAACAAACTAACAAGTTTATCCTAGCATGTGGAAAACTAAGTCGCAACTAAAATCTTACTAGAAAAAAGAGTTTTGGATACATTTTCCTAATGCTTTCCTCTATCTCCCAAGTACAGTCATTCTAATTCTCGCCCCACTGAACTTTGACTATATTCACCGCTTTCGTTCGAAGTTGCTTCGTATCGTGCTTGACAATATGAATTGGCTTGCGGTTCCCAACCGCCTCGGGTTCTACTTCGATATCATCCAACTGGTCAGGTGAAATAGCCACATCGGGGTCGTGCATGAATTTCCTCAACTGGGAAACATGAAATACTTTATGAACTCCCGCCATCTTATTCGGCTACTCAACTTTATAAGCCAAATTCCCAACTTGCTCGAGGATTGGGAATGAACCAACAAATCTTGGTGTTAACTTGCCTCTCCTACCAAATCGTATCTTGCTCTTTAATGGAGAATTCTTGACAAATACCAAGTCGCCAATGGAAAATTTTAAATCTCTTCTCCTCTTATCAGCATAACTCTTCTGCCTATCTTGGGCAGCCTTCATTCAGTGTTGGATAACCTTGATCTTATCTGAGGTTTCTCTCATCACATCTGGCCCAAGCACAAATTTCTCACTGGTTTCTAACCAACATGATGGTGAGTTGCATGGTCTTCCGTACAAAGGTTCAAATGGAGCCATACCAATACCGGATTGATAACTATTACTATATGCAAACTCTACTAGATGTAAATGGTCATCCCATGATCCACCAAATCCAATATGCAAGCTCTCAAGAGATCTTCTAATACTCGATTCACCCTCTCTGTCTGACCGTAGGTTTGAGGATGGTACGTGGTACTGAGATATAATTCTGACCCTAGAGCCTCTTGTAATCTCTTCCGAAACCCACTAGTAAACAACGGGTCTCGGTCACTCGCAACGCTTTTAGGTACTCCATGAAATCTCACTACCTACTTCATATATAGTTCCGCTAACTTAGTTGTCGTTCTGTTCAACTTGACGGGTATAAACCTTGCACTCTTAGTCAATCAGTCCATAATCACCCAATTGCTATCATGGCCCGATCTAGTTCTTGGTAACCCATCAACGAAATCCATTGATACTTATTCCCATTTCCATTCTGGAATTTCCAATGGTTGCAACAAACCACTAGGTTTCTTTTTTGCAGCTTTTACTAACTGGCAATTCATGCACTTGGATATAAACTTCCCAACGTCTCTTTTCATCCCTTCCCAGTAGTAGGTCTGCCTCATATCTCGATACATTTTGTTACCACCGGGATGTATGGTCAATTTCGAGTGATGACATTCTCTAAGCACTTCATCTCTCAATCCATTGACATTGGGCACAACTAGCCTTCCATGCTTTCTAAGCCATCCATCTCGATCAAGCCCATACTTGTTCATCTCCTTGTCGATATCCATCTCTAACTTTGAGATGATTTCCAACAGGTTAGGATCGTCCCTCTGACTGGAACCAATCCGCTCAATCAAAGTGGGTCTAATCGTCAAACTTGGTAATACCTCTGGATCCAATTCGCACTTTGGTCTGAAATCATACCCAATGATGTACTCCGGTTGCTTCCATTCTAGAAACATAGCCCCTAAATTGGCATGTCTTCTACTCAATGCATCAGCTACCGTATTGCCCTTCCCAGGTGTATATGGGATATTGAAATCATAGGAAGCCAAGAATTCTAACCATCTTTGCTGTTGGAGATTTAGATCCTTCTAAGAGAAAGGATACTTTAATGATTTATGATTGGTAAACAACTCGAATCTTTCTCCCAAGAGATAATGTCTCCACATCTTCAATGCGAACACGATCGCATCCAATTCCAAATCATGGGTAAGATATCTTTTCTCATGCGGTTTTAGTTGCCGACTAGCATAAGCTACAACCCTACCTCCTTACATCAATACAGCACCCAGTCTGGTACCACAGGCATCTGTGTATACCATCATCTCTTCATTCCCTTTAGGAACAACTAATACTGGTGCGCATGTCAACTTTTCCCTTAGACTCTTGAATGCATTCTCGCACTTTTTGTCCCAAACGAAAGCTTGATTCTTCTTGGTCAACTGAGTCAACGGTGCTGCTATCTTGGAGAAGTCTTGGTTAAACATACGATAATATCCAACTAACCCCAAGAAACTTCTTACGTCTGTTGCATTCTTGGGCATAGACCAATCTTGTACCTTAGCCACCTTCGCAGGGTTCACGGCAATACCATTCTTTGAAACTACATGGCCCAAGAATCTAACTTCCCTTTTCCAGAAGTGCCACTTAGAAAACTTTGCTTTCAATTGGTGTTTTCTCAACACCTCCATTACTATCCTCAAATGTTCCTTGTGTTCTTCCTCTGTCCTCGAATAAACAAGTATATCGTCCATGAACACAAGAACAAACTTATTCAATTGATCTCGGAATACTTTATTCCTAAGATCCACAAAATATGCTGGTGCATTGGTTAACCCAAATGGCATGACCAACCACTCATAGAAACCAGACGGCGTCTGAAAGGCCGTTTTAGCTATACCCTCAGCTTCCACCCTAAGTAGATGAAACCTTGTCGCGAGATCCAACTGGGAGAACACTCTCGTGCCACTCAACTGATCAAACAAATCATCTATCCACGATAGAGGATACTTATTCTTCCTCGTCACCTTATTCAACTCGCGGTAGTCCACACACAATCGAAGGGAAACATCTGCCTTGGTAGCAAACACAACTGGTGCTCCCCACTTAGAAACACTTCTTCTGATAAATCCCTTCTTCAAAAGATCGCTTACTTGCACCCCGAGCTCTCGCTTCTCCCTTGGTGCCATACGACGAAGTGGCATCACTATAGGTCTGGCATCTTTCACTAAATCAATACGAAACTCAATCACTCGGTGTGGTGGAAGTTCGATCACTTCCTCGAAGACGTCCGGATACTGGCCATCCACGGGCACATCTGACAACTCATCATGCGGGATGTTGAGGGAATTTATAAAACTAGCCATTACCCCATCACTAGGTAGACCACCAAACACTACCCTCCACCCATCATCCGCTCTAACTATCACCAAAAAGCCTTCACAGTCTACCACCACCTCGTAGCTTTGGTGCCAATCGACTCCCAAAATAATTCCATACCCAATAAAGCCCAAAACAAAGTAATCAAAAAAAACATGCATCCATGACTCGATAAGGCCACATTAGGACAAATCATGCTAAGGCTATTCGAACCACCAATCGGGTTCGTCACCGCTAAAGGTCTATCGACTATCTTGGGTTCCAATCCCAACCTATCTACTAGGTCACTAGATATGAAGGAATGGGAAGCCCTAGTATCAAACAATACTCGAACATTCTGGGTTGAGTCATGGTACTTCATTTGGTTCGGACTCGTGATATCCATCCTCCAGCGATTCAGATCGTGAGGTCCATGGTCCTAGTCGGTTCGGTTCAGAGCTGGCTTCCTAGTTCGTGGAGAGCATCCTGGTCGTACTCCTCTAGTGTGAGCGGGTTGTTTCGGTTCATTATGGTGCTCGATGACTTCATGCAGGCGGGTCGGATCGGGGGAAATGACTTGGTTCGTGATGGTGTTCCACGACCCCCTAGGGTGATCCGATCCGGCCCTCCATTCTCCCATTCGATCTGAATTCCTGCACCACTTCCAACATGTTATTTACGCCATACGACGGTGTTTTCGACCATTCTAACTTTTCTACTCAATCAAAAAACATTCCAAACACTCATAGCAACATGTATAATCAACCATAAACTGCAAAACAACAATTTGATATGTCAAAACGGATGAAACATACCCAAAAACCCATATTTTCCCCTTAAGCATGTTTAAGCAAATCTAATGATACGATTAGCAAAACTTAACCAAACTAACCCAAACTTCTAACACAGGTCTAAAATGGTGTTTAAAAATTTCCAAACATTTTTCCGGAATTTATTAATCCATAAATTTGCTAATTAACACTAATTACCCCTAATTAACCATAATTAGTGTAAAAACAATGCTAATCACTCACCTTAGCCACAAACTATAGATATGAAATATTATCTATTTTGGGTCGAATTCTAATGCAACACAACAGCTGCTACTCTAATTTGGTGTTATTTCCCCTTGATTTGAGGTAGCTTGGCTTAATGTTCAATTAGAAAGCGATTAGCAGCGATTTGGGATGAAATTAGAAGGTGGAGGTCATGGCTAGGGTTAGAGAAATGTTTTAGGTGGATGAAAAATGAAATAAAAATCGTTTTCCTACTGTTCTCAGCCTCCCCATAACCCTAATCCCAAAATGGATTATGGGCCCTCTTGCTAATCACCCTAATTAGGTCCGGTTAAGCTATTTTTCACCTTCTAAACCTTGTTTCAGCCATATCTCCTAAACGATGAGTCCTTTTGGCAAATATGACCACTCTACGAAAAGGTAAACAATCATCTGAATCTAATGGAAGTGTTTTCAGGTCAAAAATCCTTACCATTCAAAAGTTATGGCCGAAACAAGACCAACTAGGGGCAAAACGATCATTTAAAAATCGGCAAAAATCATGAACATGGGAAATGACCCCAATAGTCGTCTCCCAAAGTTACATGGCTATACGACTTCGCATGAGAAAGAAATAAATATTCTATGATCCCCTGATGCGTAAAATGCGGGTCGTTACAAGATCGAAGTATTATAGTCGTTCATATTGTTAGAAGTGGCGGCCTAAAAAACAATTGACCATACGAATTAATTGTTGATAAAAAATTTGGTTTCGATGAGGGTATTGGGTATTTATAGAGAGGAATATTAATATAATATTAATTTATCAAACTTAACGCTGAAGTAATATGTTAAAATACCTGTGTACGATCCCCAATCATGATGTAAATCGTAATCCTAACATAAGATAATATTCCGGACATGATTGAACATGTTTCATCGAATTCCTAGATCATTTGTAAAGATTTATTTATAATTCACAACATGAATTGATATGCGTTTAAATTGCATATGATCACAATATAAATCCAATTAACTTGAAATTTGAAAATCTACAATAATTAGTCACTACGAATTCAATAAAACTAGTTTCGTTAAAACCTGAGTTTGTTTGTCGGTTATTCTTTGATTCATATTAAATTAATAAAACAAATAAATAAAAATGTAGGCTTCTATGGTTCGTACGATAAAACTGTAAGCCTAATCCATACAAAAATCAAAATCCTATAATAATTTACTAATACGAATCCAACGGCACAAGTTTTGCTGGATTCGGAGATTGTTTTTCGAAATAATATTTTATACGCAAAATGACGCTATTTTGGACACCGAAACACCGATCTTCAAAAATAACGAACTATCTACCTACCCTGACCCTAAACGTTGATACAAATTCAATGAGATTGGTTCCACATCTTAATTCGATCTTTTGCTCAAGTTGTACACAAATACCCATCCATTTAAGTCAAATTGATTTAATTACGTGCTATACAGAACGATTAACCGTTTCTGTCTACCATTGTCGCATATGACATCGAATTGATACAAAATTTGGTTTTGTATAATTATTTAACGTTACGGATCCAATGAAACTCATTTCATCAGAAGCCAAGGTTGTTTGCAGAAAGGCCATTCTTAAGGCTTATATAATATCGATATGAATATTAATAAATTCCAAAACAATCCAATTAAATAATAGTAAAGTATTATTATCGTATATATCCAAATGGAGTTACATATATAGCTTCAAATATAAACCAACGTGAAATTTTAAACTCAACATTTAAAATTTCAAGTTAAATGATATCCAAATTATATAAAATCCCTTTTTAAATTTATTAAATAAATGTTATAGTTTTTAAACAATTCCATAATGACTTTTTGAAATTTTGGATTAGCCATAAATTTAAATCTATAATATGAAATCTCTAATTTTCTATTTCATTAGAAAAATATAATCAAATAGATTCGGAAGATTCTTGTTTCAAAGAATTCCGACTTATATTGGATTATATAAATTCAATTGCAGTTCAAAACATGGTTTACAGACTACCATGACGTTACGAGCTCGTCTTAAATTAAATATAAATTTATCGTCCAAAATTTATTTTTAATAAGTAGATTTCTATATAAAATACATTTATGTTTCTAATATAATGTTTTAAAACAAAATTAAATATTTGTAATTAACGTTCAAAAATCTGGGTCGTCGCATTCATTCCCCTTTAAAAGAATTTTGTACTCGAAATTACTGAGGTAGGAAAAATGTTACAAACCCATTATCTTTCAGAAATCCACTTTATTTTAAATCAAAACCAATTCATTATTGTTAATTAAAAATTTCAGAAATATTCAAAATTTCTACCATCTAAAACTCCTGGAAAAATTTGGTAGAGCCTTCCCTATACGAAGGGACTTTTCAGACATTGCAGGAACAACAAATATATATACATCGACCTGGAAAATCTAATCCAGAAACCATAAATTCATATTTTCGCATAGGCGTACCTTATGCGTGCGCTACTGAGCATACTTGCTTAATATGTTACGATCTACTCAACCAAAATCAACTCTCGTAGCCTTCTGGCACCTTACTTAACTCAACTTATCATGAGTAACTAATATTTGAATTGTTAAATAATATTTCATTAATCAACCAGTGTAACTATACAGATTTTCAAAATCAAACATGTAGCATTCATTTGCAAATACAAGGTTAAATTATTTAATTTCAATTCACATGCGATACCATTCAAATTTATTATACTGTAATTCATTTCTTAACTTTTAATTCATTCAACTCTAAATTAAACTATTGATGAATTTTACTGAACCAATCTATCGTCCAATAAACAAAAAAATGCACAACCGCATAACCTAATTAATTTCAATTTATATTCAATATTAATATTTACTTGTTTACATTCACTTGGGTTTAACATACTTTAATCAATTAATTAATATCTGATTGATTTCCATTCAATTATTATTAATTCGATTTCCTTATCTAAATCTATTTTATTTAGTTCCATTTTTATATCCATTCTAAACTCCACTTAACCAAGTTAAGTTCCATTTCCATATTCAATTAAGTAATTGTTTTTCTGATTAGTTCACTTCCATTTAGTAATTCCAAATTCTGATTTTATTTAGCAAATCATCCATTCTTTTTTATTTAGCTTAGCTTCAAGTTAAAATCCGATTCATACATTTCTATATAACATTCATTAGATAAATCTTCAATCCAAACAATTTCCTTTACTAACTTGACTTATTTAACTCAGGTCAAATTTCCTTCACAAATCCGGTATGTGAAATTTCTTCTGGTTATATTAAACCATTTCAAAAAAAAAAACAATTTGAATTCCATTCAGATAAAGCAAACACACCAATACCGCAATAATTTGATAAAAATATTTCTTTCTATACAAAAATATAATTTGGGCAAAATTATATCGTTTACCCTCTTTACCAAACAATATCGTGTCAGTTGCTACTTCCTATGTAACATTAGAACCGATCAAACAACAAAATACAACACATTTCTATAAAATCTACAGATACACTCTCATATATATATACACACACACACACATTCAAACTGAATCTAGCGTATTACTAACCCAATTTCTATTGAGTTACCCCCCACAAAGCCAAGATTATTGCTAAACCTTATTCTTTGACGCCACAGTAATGACCCGAGGGATTCGACTCCCGAATTTCGACAATAATACTTAATCCTATATTACTTTCCGAAACCTAGTTATCGAGAATACTAGATAGTTAACAGAAAGAAATTAGAGGGTGAGAAAAGAGAGAAAGAAATATTAGCATATAAGAAAAGAAGAAAAAGAACAATACAACAGAATCAGAGTCTCACAACACAAAGGAACAAAATATAATATAGAAATAAATCTTTATTGAGAGCTTGAAATAATACTTACAGTCATCAGTGTACAACATACAACCAATACATCTAGACGGTTATAACAATCTACCTTCATATATAACACATAGTGGAAATAAATACTAATACGCCTAAAATCCTCCAGCATGTCTTCTGAAGTTCGTAGCATCCAAACCTGAACCTGTAAAACTCAGTCTGACCCGAGCATTGCAAACGCCATGGATTAGTTCTGGTGAGCCAGCGTAAGAAAAATCACTAAGTTTATATGTATAATCCAACTGATTTAAAGTTAAAACATCATTTTCGAAAGAAAAGGATAATCGTAGGACCAGCCCACACATAAACATAGATGATTTTTATCTTACATAACCCAAAACATTTTGAAATCATATCTATTCTAATATTATAATAGTGTCTAAGTCAAATAAATAACCATCTAGCAGAATGCTTGCATCTCACGCTCTTATACTTAGTTTATAATCAAAAATCACAGGCTCTTATTAGGGAATGGATTCTGTAACACCACACCTCCGTTAAGGCCACTCACAAAGGGAATGCCTCAACTTTGGTGGAGCATTTTAGTAAACAAAAACAGAATACTACAAGACAGATAAACAGTACTTGAAAAATTATAACTTTATTTCAAACAGAAGCTTGGTTACATCCTTTCAAATCACAATATAAGAATTCAAGTACAAAATATCAGTCTTGTACAAAAGCCTCCAGAATGCATAGTTTAAAATCATAATCCCCACAGAAGAAGACAAGCCATACTTTAAGCACTGCAAGCGGAAGAAATCTGGATCAAGCTTCCCTTCTACAAAACCTGGGGGGGAACGGAAGAAAGGAGGAAAAACAACAAGGGTCAGACAAAAGTCTGGCAAGTCCAGTGATTTTCAGTTATGAATAGATAATAATAACATGGCATGAAAATAAAACTGGATGAGAGATAATTGTAACAGATGTAGCAGATATAACAGAAGAACAGAATGATATAAGCTATTGCTTTACACTTCTCTGTACTAATACTAGTATAACAGAATTAGGTGTCACCCTAATGTCTAAACCGAAACAGAAACGGGTACAGAATAATTTAACCGAAACAGAATGCTAATAATGGGCCTTTACTACCGATCAGAAACAGACAGAAGCATAAACAGATTAATCCTTACGGAAACAGAATGTAGAATTAGGTGTACACTAGTAATGGGCCTTTACCACCCGAACAGAGAGTACCACGCAGAAACAGACAGGTGTTACCACCCAACATAAACAGACGGTACCAACAGAAACAGGTAGAACTAAGTGTACCCTAAAACCCTACCCCAAGCGATCGACTCCCGAATACATAAATATCCTGTGTCGGCCCCACAGTAGGGTGTATCACTCCCTAAAGTGACAACCAATTGGCACAGACCTATTTACAGATGTCACGACGTCTTACATCCTCAGAGGCAGACCGGGATCCATGCACACACATGACCCGATTGGAACGCACCATCAACACCCCTCACCATTATCAGAATGAACCGCTTATAATTAGTTCAGTAAGCGTGCCCGGACCCTACTTACTGTTGGGTTAAAGTTTTGATACCAGAAAGGGTTACTGACTAATATGGGTCCCAAACAACAGATGACACAAGTAATTCCCCTCCTAACCTTGTGTCCCAGACTAACAGATTTCAGCTTAACTTGTCTGCAAGTTTCAGACATACAAAATTTAGATTAACTAGTTCACAGATCAGACAATCAAGTTAACAGGTTTTCAGACTAACGGATTAGATGTTCGGATTAACAGGCTTACAGATTAACTGGTTACAGATTAACAGACTTACAGATTAACTGGTTACAGATTATCTAACTTTGTATTGGGCCTACGGATTCACGAAATGGGTTTATCAGATTCATTGGTCCAATTGGTTTAGCCTTACCCAACACGTTTTAGACATCATAATTATCTCAGATTTTCATTAATTAAATATTAATGCCCAAACCTATCACATTAGACTGACAGTTTGCGGCTACTGGTTAGGCCGGTTGGTTCCGGGCAGGTTTCTGTCGCAAACTGAGTCTAACCTCGGGTTTCAAGCATGTTATGACAAACTTCTCACATTAGAACCTATTGTTTGTGACCACTGGAATATGCCAGGCGGTTCCGGGCAGAATTACGGTGCAAACTCATTCTAACCTCGAGTTAGCCATGTTATCTTTGCGGCCAATTAATTAATGATTCACCATTTATACCCACGCCTAATATACATGTCAATTATTCATAACTATAGCCAATTCAGATTATGTCAATAGCGGACTAATTATATCAACTCAACAGATATTGCAGATAACAGATTTTTCAGATTAGGCGACTTAACGGATTTAGCAGATTAAGCAAACTAGCAGATCAAGCATATAACAGTTTAGGCATCTTCAGCAGACTTAGCAGATGACAGATTTGGTATATGAACAGATATAGCAGATTATAACAGAACTAGCAGATTAGGCAATATAACAGAACTAGCAAATTAGGCAATATAACAGAACTAGTAGATTAGGCCATATAACAGATTTAATCATTCCTTAAAGTTTCATAAACATATCTTGCCTAATTATAAATTTGGCCTAAGTTTGCATGCCTAAATAGTTGTCATGATTCACATTATGATCATATACCCCACGTTTGCATTGAATTTACATGGCACAGATTATGGTCATAATTTACCATATAACACACGTCTCAAATTTAGTTAAACTTGCCTAGTACAAAAGATTCACATATAAATTATACCAAATATAGCCATCGATTTCAATGCATGTCATATATTCAAAAATCTCCTACTTAGGTGTTATTCACATTTAATAGTTATCAAATCTTAACATAAATCTTCACACCTAAGTCATATTCCCTTTTTATCCCAAATCATGAATTTCTATATAAACAATATGCCCAACAATCTAGAACTTTAAATTATAACAGATCTTTAATTCAAAAATATGCGTTATGTCCAATGTCTCAAGTCACATGTTAATATACAATGGTTCCTCTTCTTCCAATTCACAGAATATGCACAGATCTAAATCTAGTTTACAACCTATGTCCTTTTAGTCACAGATTAGCCATGTCCAATTATGCCATCATTCATTATTTATCCCAAAGTTTAACGTTCGTGCGTTAATCTCTTATGAGATTTGGCGCAGGCTCGGGGTAGCCTGGCTATAGAACAGAAAGAAGAAAGAGATATATAATAAAATAGATCAGAACAGAACATACGCAATCTCAAATTCAGATTTACAATCATGTCACAATTATAATTAAAGTTTATATCGGAAAATAATTGCACTTGCCTTGGTTGGATTCTAAAAGAAAAAGGTGTTGTAGCTGTTCTCTTTTAATCCTAATCAGAATTGGAGGAAGAAGAAGCACAAGTCCTAGCTTAGGTTTCAGCAGAGTAGAGACGCCATTGATTTATTTATTTTTAGAGAGGAAGAGAGCAATGGAGGCTAGAGAATTGTATATGAGATTTAGGTTTAGGTTAGGGATGTATATATAGGTGTAGGAAGTTATTTAGGACCATTAGATTAACCCTGAATCATGAGAACCATTCAAATGCAAAATCTGCATTTGAGCGAATCGGCCCACGGGATGACATCCAAACACCCTGGATTAACCCCTAGTCGACCAAGCGGGGTTCGGGTCGACCTCAAAAATGGGCCGGTTCGGTTATTCCCCCTCCCAATTCGTTGTTTTAAACCTTTTTTGCATGTTTATTTATTTAATTTTTATATATATCTATATATATTTCTCTCATATGCATATAAATTCAAGGCTTAATAACTTCTTCATAATTAACCATTTTTTTTAATTCTCAGAAAATACGGGGTGTTACATTCTCCCCTCCTTAAAGGATTTCGTCCCCGAAATCTTCAAGTTAAGAAGAATGTATCCTAACATCCAACATCCATCTACTCAACCATTCAATCACAGGCATCGATTGTCCTTAAAAGGTTTCTAATGCCATATGAACATATGCAAAGTGTGTGTATATGTTTCTTATCTAATGCAAAATCAGGCGGTCTACTGATCCAGTTGACCTCCTTAATGCCAGTCATGTTAGTGTCATGAGTCCAAATATGTATGCAAGAAATCCTATTTGATACACATCATTTCTATATGAGTGCATAACCATTCATCCAAATGCAACATCCATGTGAGGAGTCAATCATTCTGCATCCACAAAAATTGAAAAATGCACACACATCCATATGCAGTATGAGAGTGTTTTTGAGCTGATCTTGTGCCTAGTGTGTATATGTGCATCCACGAGAAACCACTAGCAACCACTTGCATCCACTTGCAACCATCAAACATAACATGTCTCAAACACATGTTTACACCCATTAGTTTCTACCTAAAGTTCGAAGATTCGATCGATAGGATACAATCGAACGATGGAAGCGAGTACAGATAAAACAAAAACTTGGTTCCCATTAGACATTGGTTGAGAGAATAATTCCCCTAAGTATCAACCCCAAAGACCGAAATCAATATCAGATTGACACTTAGAGGATTACCCTCTTTAGACAATGTCAAAACTGGAAATCTTAACCATATCAGAGATATTCAATATTTACAGACTACTAGTACAGATCAGATTACCAAATGATTCTTAGAAAACTAAGCATGATAAAACCCAGAATGTATGCGTCCTACTTGATGCCTAACACAGATATCTCTCAAACCCCAATTTATCACAAGCAGATGAGTCATAACCCTTATGGGTTTGAGTCTACAGCGGAATCAGAAACAATACTAGCATTAAAGTGCAGAGTATCGATTACAAAATCAAAATGCCAGAATTAGAAAGAGTTTTAACTCAACAATCAGATAAAGAAATTAAACCTCTCACAGAAAGTTTTCCTAATTCTATCCTATCCACTAGCCTCGAGAGTGTTCGCCTGCCCTCCAGAAGTAGGTCCTATCTTCTGCCCTTGCCCTCGTTTCTTCGGGCAGTCCCTAGTGAAGTGTCGCATCTCACCACAGTTGAAGCAAGCGGCCTTCTTTGGATCCACTTTCTTATCGTGTGTCCTATCCATATCTCCCATGTACGTTCTCCATTCGTGACCTTCCACCAAAATGAAGCTTCATCTTTCATTAACCAAGCAGTTGGTTGAACCTTCCTCCCATCGTCTATCTCAAAGGTACCAACAAGTCCTCTACTCCGTTGAGCCAACTTCTAGCCTCGACAACGTCTCAGTCCCATAAAGCGGTTTTCCGCCCATCGCACAGAAGTTCTTACATATCTTAGAAAAAGCATCTATACACAGAGGAAGAGATTCAAAAGGGAAAGAGGAAGGAACTCGAAACAAAGAATCGAAAGAAAGATATATGGCTTTTGGGGATTATGTTTTTTTTTTCAAAATAAGCTTTACTTTTGAAAATACTTCCTTTTCAAAACATAGTTTTTGAAAACTTTTTATCAAATCCGGTAACCTTCAGCTCTGATACCAAGTGTAACACCCCACCTCCGTTAAGGTCACTCACAAAGGGAATGCCTTCACTTTAGTGGAGCATTTTAGTAAACAGAAACAGAATACTACAAGACAGATAAACAGTACTTGAAAAATTATAACTTTATTTCAAACAGAAGCTCGGTTACATCCTTTCAAATCACAATATCAGAATTCAAGTACAAAATATCAGTCATGTACAAAAGCCTTCAGAATGCATAGTTTAAAATCATAATCCCCACAGAAGAAGACAAGCCATACTTTAAGCACTGCAAGCGGAAGAAATCTGGATTAAGCTTCCCTTCAACAAAACCTGGGGGGAAACGGAAGAAAGGAGACGAAATAACAAGGGTCAGACAAAAGTCTGGCAAGTCCAGTGATTTTCAGTTATGAACAGATAATAATAACATGACATGTAAATAAAACTGGATGAGAGATAACTGTAACAGATGTAGCAGATATAACAGAAGAACAGAATGATATAAGCTATTGCTTTACACTTCTCTGTACTAACACTAGTATAACAGAATTAGGTTTCACCCTAATGTCTAAATTGAAACAGAAACGGGTACAGAATAATTTAACCGAAACAGAATGCTAATAATGGGCCTTTACTACCCGATCAGAAACAGACAGAAGCAGAAACAGATTAATCCCTACGGAAACAGAATGTAGAATTAGGTGTACACTAGTAATGGGCCTTTACCACCCGAACAGATGGTACCACACAGAAACAGACAGGTGTTACCACCCAACATAAACAGACGGTACCAACAGAAACAGACAGAACTAAGTGTACCCTAAAACCCTACCCTAAGCGATCGGCTCCCTAATACATAAATATCCTGTGTCAGCCCCACAGTAGGGTGTATCACTCCCTAAAGTGACAACCAATTGGCACAGACCTATTTACAGATGTCACGACGTCTTACATCCTCAGAGGCAGACCGAGATCCATGCACGCACATGACCCGGTTGGAACGCACCATCAACACCCCTCGCCATTATCAGAATGAACCACTTATAATTAGTTCAGTAAGCGTGCCTGGACCCTACTTACTGTTGGGTCAAAGTTTTAATACCAGAAAGGGTTATTGACTAATATGGGTCCCAAACAACAGATGACACAAGTAATTCCCCTCCTAACCTTGTGTCCCCAGACTAACAGATTTCATCTTAACTTGTCTACAAGTTTCAGACATACAAAATTTAAATTAACTAGTTCACAGATCATACAATCAAGTTAACAGATTTTCAGACTAATGGATCAGATGTTTGGATTAACAGGCTTACAGATTAACTGGTTACAGATTAACAGACTTACAGATTAACTGGTTACAGATTATCTAACTTTGTATTGGGCCTACGGATTCACGAAACGGGTTTATCAGATTCATTGGTCCAATTGGTTTAGCCTTACCCAACACGTTTTAGACATCATAATTATCTCAGATTTTCATTAATTAAATATTAATGCCCAAACCTCTCACATTGGACTGACAGTTTGCGGCTACTGGTTAGGCCGGTTGGTTCCGGGCAGGTTTCTGTGGCAAACTGAGTCTAACCTCGGGTTTCAAGCACGTTATGACTAACTTCTCACATTAGAATCTATTGTTTGTGACCACTGGAATATGCCAGGCGGTTCCGGGCAGAATTACGCCGCAAACTCATTCTAACCTCGAGTTAGCCATGTTTATCTTTGCGGCCAATTAATTAATGATTCACCATTTATACCCACGCCTAATATACATGTCAATTATTCATAACTATAGCCAATCCAGATTATGTCAATAGCGGACTAATTATATCAACTCAACAGATATTGCAGATAACAGATTTTTTAGATTAGGCGACTTAACGGATTTAGCAGATTAAGCAAACCAGCAGATCAAGCATATAACAGTTTAGGCATCTTCAGCAGACTTAGCAGATGACAGATTTGGTATATGAACAGATATAGCAGATTATAGCAGAACTAGCAGATTAGGCAATATAACAGAACTAGCAAATTAGGTAATATAACAGAACTAGCAGATTAGGCAATATAACAGATTTAATCATTCCTTAAAGTTTCATAAACTTATCTTGCCTAATTATAAATTTGGCCTAAGTTTGCATGCCTAAATAGTTGTCATGATTCACATTATGATCATATACCCCATGTTTGCATTGAATTTATATGGCACAGATTATGGTCATAATTTACCACATAACACATGTCTCAAATTCAGTTAAACTTGCCTAGTACAAAAGATTCACATATAAATTATACCAAATATAGCCATCGATTTCAATGCATGTCATATATTCAAAAATCTCCCACTTAGGTGTTATTCACATTTAATAGTTATCAAATCTTAACATAAATCTTCACACCTAAGTCATATTCCCTTTTTATCCCAAATCATGAATTTCTATATAAACAATATGCCCAACAATCTAGAACTTTAAATTATAACAGATCTTTAATTCAATAATATGCGTTATGTCCAATGTCTCAAGTCACATGTTAATATACAATGGTTCCTCTTCTTCCAATTCACAGAATATGCACAGATCTAAATCTAGTTTACAACCTATGTCCTTTTAGTCACAGATTAGCCATGTCCAATTATGCCATCATTCATTATTTATCCCAAAGTTTAACGTTCGTGCGTTAATCTCTTATGAGATTTGGCGCAGGCTCGGGGTAGCTTGGCTATAGAACAGAAAGAAGAAAGAGATATAGAATAAAATAGATCAGAACAGAACATACGCAATCTCAAATTCAGATTTACAATCATGTCACAATTATAATTAAAGTTTATATCGGAAAATAACTGCACTTGCCTTGGTTGGATTCTAAAAGAAAAAGGTGTTGTCGCTGTTCTCTTTTAATCCTAATCAGAATTGGAGGAAGAAGAAGCACAAGTCCTAGCTTAGGTTTCAGCAGAGTAGAGACGCCATTGATTTATTTATTTTTAGAGAGGAAGAGAGAAATGGAGGCTAGAGAATTGTATATGAGATTTAGGTTTAGGTTAGGGATGTATATATAGGTGTAGGAAGTTATTTAGGACCATTAGATTAACCCTGAATCATGAGAACCACTCAAATGCAAAATCTGCATTTGAGCGAATCGGCCCACGGGATGACAGCCAAACACCCTGGATTAACCCCTAGTCGACCCAGCGGGGTTCGGGTCGACCTCAAAAATGGGCCGGTTCGGTTATTCCCCCTCCCAATTCGCTGTTTTGAACCTTTTTTGCATGTTTATTTATTTAATTTTTATATATATCTATATATATTTCTCTCATATGCATATAAACTTCAAGGCTTAATAACTTCTTCATAATTAACCATTTTTTTTCCTCAGAAAATACGGGGTGTTACAGATTCCAACTATGACAAGGTATGAAACCACCTTCCGATCAGTGTAATTTAGAAGGATACACTAGGGTTTAACAAAGACATCTTACAACCCGGCCATACTTGAACGGTCACTCATTCCTTTGAATGTACCAAATGTATATCACCGATGGTTGGGATCAGCAACCATCACCGAAGCATACAGTAGAGTTAGAATAAAGAAGCAAATGTATTTTCTCTAGATTGTATGATAATACACCCTAATGGGAGCGACCCACATAGCCATTATGCCTGCCCGATTTTCGTCATTTCCCAGTTAATGAGGCTTGAGGTCACTATTACCTTTTAGAACATATCACGTCTTCATTCACTTTGAATGTCACATCTCAAACCTTTCAAATCACAAATTGATTTCCCCAATACCATGGGTACAAAGCTAGGAGAAACGAAATTCTCTGCCACCAAACATAGTTTGAAGGAATCAACATATATGATCTGGTAGGCATACTCTATCATGCATTCGTCCATACAAGTCATCCAGGAACAGGATGAACCAAAGGCACCCTCCTACAACATCCTAGGAATTATCCTATGGATCAGTAGTGAGTAGTACTTGCAATCCGTAGATTCCAATCACGATTGAATAACCATCAAAATATCTCTGGTTGCATGCAAGAGAAATTTGGTCAAGTAGTAATTCCACTTATGAAGATCCACGGTCTTTAGTTGCTCTACCTCCAATCAACATCTTCCACATATTCGCTGGTTCAAAATGGTTTACGAATATAAATTCGATCCCAGTATTTTCATACCAACAATCGTGTAGGCTAGATTTGATAGTCGGTTGTTAAACTATCAAATAAACAACTATTTATTTATAAAAAGAAAATGAATTCACTGATCCAATACCCAGCATCATTTGGCCTCTTTAATTAACCAATCATTAATTTAAACTTCTAAATCTTCCAATATTAGGACAAAATTTCACTTTTTCTTATCTAATATATGAATATTCAATTAACATTTCACTTTTATTTACTAACTCCTCATTATAAATTGGCAAGCGAATAAATCTCTAAGTGTACAACCCCAAAGACCGAAACCAACATCAGATTGACACCTCGAAAATTACTCGACTAAAGCAGCATACAACGGGTTCAAATTTCTTAAAAACTACATCATATTCCTATGGAAATCATTTCTCATAACAATGCTGTTATAGTCTATGAATTCCTTATTATATACGAAAACAATAATCTTTATTATTTAAATTTATGTTTATTAATACTTAGCCATTTATGTTTGCTTCCGAAAACTCACTTAACTTCCTTTATAATATCATTTACTAAACTATTATTCATTCTCAAATTATTTCAATAATTTCCAACCTGCTTTTCCAAACAATTTATCTAAGTCTGATAAGCCAATGTTATAAATTTTCATCTCTAGTCGATATCCATTAACTAAATTATTTGAAATACTAGGCTTTGAATCCAATACTAAATATTGGTTTCATATTAAACTTACAAGTCTAAATTTATATTTCATTTTTAATTCAATATATTCGCTAATTTCATTCACAAAACCCATTGTAATCACATTTTGAGTATTTATAAATAACTTTTGCAAAAAACATTCATTAGTTAAGAAAAATTACTTTTCAACCTTTTCATTAATCCTCATATACTTCTTGATACCTTTAACTTATTTCAACACGTTGATATCTTATAAATTCCATTTATGACGTTTTAATGTTCTTAACACGATCATTATGCTTAAATTCATTAGTACAACTAGTTATATAACACTTAACCATTTATTTAATTATATCTTAGCGTATTTGTTGGTTATAATTAAATGACTACACAACGTAAATTTATTTTGAAAATGAAAACTATAATATATTTCATAAGAATAAATTTCCTTCATATACAAATAGAACGATGCATTCAACTCATATATAAAGATTTTAAAAATATATCATAATCGACTAAGAATCGATCCTATAAAGTTCTTTATTTATAACGATTGTACTGAAGAGGCAAATGTCTAATAAATTACCAAACCATGAAATATTGACCGATTTCACATCAAAACAAACACATTCAATCACATTGGTAAGGAATCTTGTTAGATTCCTCCAACCTGTCATTTCCTACGTCACAAATTTTTATTTCAACATATATTATAATATATAAAAAATTACAACTACTGTTGAGGAATCAAGTTGGATCCCTCCAATCTGTTATTCTCTACATCCAAATAGGTTACCTTAAATAAAACCATTCAATTCTGTACAACAATTTATTATCTGCTATAATAAACATGAATAATTAATTCAATTGATAATAGTCAACTAATAACGACAATACAAACATCCAATTTTTAATTTAATACATTCATATTATTATAAACGTGACTAACAAGGAAAGTTACCTTAATTTTAATTGAATATTTAATTTAATCAGTTCAGTCAGTATATATAAATATAATTTAGTAATCATCCAACAATAAACACCTATATTACACAAATATTAAATCCGACTTATATAAAATATAAGTAGGACAAACAAAGTGGGTTGTACTCACTTTGATTCCATTTATCGCTATAGCTTTCTATTCTTAGTTAAATTAAACGATCATTTAATTTAACTGTATTTTCCAACTATCTTCGTCTCTGTCCAATATAGTTCCATAATGTTGTGTTCTTCGTTACGGTTCTAGTGCAACTTGTTTCATTTCATTATGTCAACATTCATGAGATTATGTAATTTTAAACATTCGTGATTTAAATTAGATAAATTAATCCTTAATTAAATATTTAACCTAGTTTAATTACTTTGTTAGAAAATATACAGGGCCAACATAAAACGATTTCTTCATTCCTCTTGTACCAGTTGTTCCCTTCATCCTCGTTGAAACCCAACAACGCAAGACAATCTGCCTGTCGCACATTATAGGTTCGTCCGATCCCCAATCTATGACCATTCCCACAACCGCCCGAACGCCCTCTACTTCTGACTAAATCCTCGATCAACTCGACACAACCCTACTCCACCAGTTCGACTTCGAAAATCAGTGATTCCTGTGCTAATTTTGGCCACCTCCTTACATAAAAAATGATCATGGCTAGTCGAAGTTAAGTTCTTATCGAGGTATACAACTTAGTTGTAGAGAGATTTGTGATTCGAGTAACAGATTTGGAGATTAATCGATCAAAAGATCAAAGTAATCTGGTCGTTCATATCGTGAGAAGTGGCGGTCTGAAAAACAATTGACCATGCAAATTAATTGTTGATCAAAAATTAGGCTTTGATGACGGTATTGGGTATTGTAGCATCCCGGAATTTTCGACACTTGAATTTAGACATTTATACATTCCTTTTCCAACTCAAGTATCGAAACCCCTAGAAAGCTAGGAGAAATAAGTTAGAGGGCGAGATAAGAATGAAAAAAATATTGGAATAGAAGAAGAAAAAACAACATAACATAGAGTCTCACATCGTAGCGAAACAAAATATAATATAGAAATAACTTTTATTGAGAGCTTGAAATAGTACATTCAACATCAGAGTACACCAATACATCCAGACAGTTATGATAGCCTATCCTCAAATATATTACACACAACAGAATAATAACGGTGTAACATAATACGTCTGAACTCCTTCAACTCGTCTTTGGACTTCACAACATCCGATAATCTAAACCTGTACAACCTGGTCTAACCCGAGCATTACAAACACCAGATCAGTCTGATGAACTAGAGTGAGAAAAACTCCTAAGTTTATAATATCGTCCAACTCGATTTTATTTAAATTTTTAGAAAGAAAAGGATAATCGTAAGACCAAATCCACACATAAATTCGGATGGTTTTTACCTTACGATAACCCAAAACAGTTTTGAAAAACAATATTGTTATGATAATGTCTAAATACAAATAAATAAGAATCTAGCGGAATGCTTGCATCTCATGCTTTACACATATAGTATACAATCAAAACCACGGGCGCTTAATGGGAATTGGATTCTGACTATGACAAGGTATGGAACCACCTGCCAATAGTGTATCTCTAGAGGGGAATACACGGGTTCAACAAGAACGTCTTGCAATCCGGCCCACACATGAACAACCACTCATTTCGCTTGAGTGTATCGAATGTATATCACTAACTGTTGGGAGCAACCCATCGTTTCCCGATGTAATAAGATGGAAATCCGAGCCAATTTAAAAAATTTATTTTGGTGATTTTAATGAATTTTGAGTATTTAAAATGATTTATTTTATATAATTACGACGAGAAATTTATTTTGAATAGAATTGGAACGTATATATTTATTGGAATCAACGTTAGAATATAAATATTTATTTATAAATATAAAAAGAATTGAAAATGGCGCGGTAGTTTGAAATTTCGATTTCGAATTTCAAATGAATGTAAAGGATTCAAAATAAACCGGATTTTAGCGAAACCAAAAATATTAGAATCTATTTGTGAATATCTTTCCAACGAAACTGAAAAAGTGAAATTTCATAGCAGGAATAAAAAGTTATGTCAAATTGAAAATTCAGAATAATCGCTATGGAATTCTGGCCCTTAAAAATCGAAATTTTGCAAACGACCTCGGTTATCGACGAAACTACTTTTGTTGGATCCAGGATGTCAAATTATTGCTAGTTTTCAAAATTCATAATTTTCTGAATCAATATGTGAGCGTGCAAAGGAAAACACGTTTGACCAGTTTCAGTTGATTTTAATCGACTGGAAAATGGCTATTTTTCAAACGGTCTCAGAATTTGATGAAATTAGTTTTGTTAGGACTATATCTCAATACGAAGCTAGAAAATATTATTTTGGAAATTTTTAGAGTTAGTATGTGCTCCCGGTAAATTGTAATATGCGTTCAAATTCAATATATAGATTTATATTTTGATTTTGGCAGAAACTGATCGAAACGATCGAATCAGCCTACGATACATATCCCATTGTGTTCGGAATGGGGGTAATTAGCTATGGACAAAAGGCTGTTGGTCCCGTTTTGAAATCGAAATTGAAAGTTACTTTTTGAAATATAAAATAAAATAAAATAATTAAATAGAACACTACCCCCCTTTTTTTCTCTTCTCCCAAGGTCAAACCCCCCCTCCCCCCCCCCCCGTTCATATTAAATCGAAAAAAGGGGGGATTGACAAAGGCCGCCGCTCCCCTATTCTCCGCCGCCTCAGGAGGCGCGCAGCCCCACCATCGCTGCCAGTGATCCGCCGCCACCGCCCCATGGTGCCGCCACTAGTCATCAGCCGGACCCCCACCACCTCGGCGCAACCATGCCCCCCTCCAAATCCATCAGTAACTTCTTTTGTCTTGATTTTATTATTTATTTCGATTTATTTAATGAGAATAGGTTTTAAAATTATAAAAAATAGTTATATATGAGCATGAAGTTAAAAATATAATTTTTATATAAGTATGATAATAAAAATATGATTTTTGCTTGTATAAAAGCTTTGATTTTTATTTTTATATATGGTATGAAGTAAAGATAAAAAGTTAAGATTTTTTCATTTGCTAAAGATTAGATTTTTTTAATTAATGAAAGATGAGATTTTTATCATATAAAAAGTTTATATTTTTATCAATATGAAGTTTAGATTTTTATTCAAGTAAAGATTTGAATGAAGAAAAGATTTGATTTTGTTTATTTGAAAGGATGAGATTTTTACAATGAAGTAGCAAATTAAAATCATGATTTTTATTTATGTAAATGAAGCGAATATAAAAATATAACTTATATATATATATGCCTTTAGAATAAAAATTTTGATTTTTATTATATGAACAACAATACAAAAATGTGATTTTTATATATGTAGCAAACTTAAAATATGATTTTAATATAAACTGTGTGGAACAGATTTCGTTGAAACACGGTGAAGGACACAACGAGCGGGAAACGAGTAAAATCCAAACCGTTCAGAATTAAATACTGGCGGAGTGGAGTGTAACGACCCGGATTTTGAGCGACTTTGGTTATCAACATAATCTCGATGTCGATAACCAAAACATCGAAAAATCCCGGTAATTAATGAAAGAAATTAGAGGGTGAGAATAGATAAGATAGAAACTTAGAATAGAAGAAGAAGAAGACTACAACATCAGAGTAACACGAACCTCACAGCGGAACGAATAACATATAATTGATAACATAACTTTGAAATATAACAGTTATGTATACAATAGCACTTTTCAGAGTACAGCACTTACAACACAGCGGAAATAACTATAGCTATATGATCTTGAAACCTCCTGCTCCAAGCTCTCCAAGTATATCTGTAAATTCCTGACTACTTGACTGCCCGTACAAAATTAGGCACCCAAGAGTTCAGGGAAAACAACAAAGTAAACTCCGGGTCAGTCATGGGACTGGTATGAGTAAAACAGTTTAAACAGGTATATGAACAAGTAAACGATATCTCATAAGACCACGCCGCAGAACGGAACGGGTTTTTCCCTTATGAGAATCCAAAATATCTTTATATCAAAAACCTTTTGATATTATAATAATGTCTATGTACAAATAGATATCAACTAGCAGAAACGCTTTCATCTCACGTTCTACATATATAGTATACAATCAAAATCGCAAGCACGTATTGGATAACGAGTTTCCAACTATGACAAGGTATGGAACCACCTTTCGCTAGTGTACCTCTAGAGAGGAATACACTGGGTTCAACAAGAACATCTTGCAACCCGGCCACACATGACCGACCACTCATTTTCTTGAGTGTATCGAATGTATATCACCAACGGTTGGGATCAGCAACCGTTCCCGTATATATATATATGGGACAGCATTGATAGATTTAAGAAACAAATGAATATTCTCTAGATAAGTGATTATACACCCTACTTCGGTGCGACCGACTTAGCCATGCTGCCTGCCCGATTTCTGTCATTAACCGGTTGATGAGGCTTGAGGTTACGCTCTATCATCACATCAAATTCACTTTCGACTGCCACATTGTCAGACCCATCGAAAATCACTAATTGACGTCTACAGCCATACATTACGTGTCAGCTAAAAGAAGTTTCCTTCTCCGCTTCCACTCTTGGTACGGTTGAAGAAATCAATGTACGTGACCTTTCAGGAAATACTCTGTCAGACATTCATTCATACACTTAGAATATCACATCGTCATACCCGCCAAATCACAAATTGATTTGCCCAAACATAACCCGGGTATACAGCTAAGAGAAACGAATTCCTCTGCCACCAAACATGAATACGTTTGAACATATCAACTTACGTGATCCATTGGATATACTCTGTCAGACCTTCTTCCATATACGTTGTCCTGGGACTGGACAAACCGAAGGCACTATTCAGTACATCCATCTTAGTCACTGTTATCTAAGACTTATACAATAGCCCTTGCACTCTACTCCGTCTTCAATTTATCTTTGGCATATATGATTCGCAACGCTTATGCCAATAATGAGTGGTTCTTTGGATAATAATCCAACCGGTCTCTCCATATTAACAACGTTAAAAATGGTCAAAACTTCGATAGCCTGTGAGTTAACTATCGAAGAAAAACAAGTGTGCAAACAACGATATTATTTCCAGATGGAAATTATATCGAACAAACATCAACATATATCTCTTTATTTTATTTTACATCTCCTGTTTCCCTATCTTCCATATTTGCTATTTTCTAGATTTAGAAAATATATGTTATTACTGCTGGAAAACATTTCTCTTTCTTGTTTACTATATTAGAAAACATTTCTGGTTCTTCTTTGGAAAACATTTCCAAATTCTTATATTGGACTTAGACCGATGTTTAAACAAACTATCGTGATGCCAACTCAACCATTTCCTTTAATTACTAAATCCACTTTACTGCCGAACCATACCCATTTCTTAGTTAAAAACGAAGCCAATCAAGTTGGGGTAGAATTACCTCTCGGACCTTAACTGAACAACATTTCTGACCTTAAAATAGACAAAGTTCACTTTACTTTCTTTAACTAACTTCCTTACTTAACCTTTCTTTCGAATAACTATCTTTGATTAACCCCTTTCAATTAACCCTAGTGGGCTGACCCTATTGGACTAACTCTATTTTCTTAACTCTATTTGATTAACCCTATTTACTTAACTCCTGTCGAATAAACAATATTCGATAACTCTTCTAACGCTATTCGAATAACTATATTCGATTATCTCCTCTAACTCTACTAGAATGAACTATATTCGATTAACTCACTTGGATTAACTAACTTGGATTAACTCGGTTTGATTAACTCATCTTGACTATCTCAACTTGATTAACTCAAGTCGATTAACTTACTTGATTTACTCCACTTCGACTAACTCCTTTGAATTAACTTCGACTAATTCACTTTGAATTACTCTAACTCGATCAATTTATTTAGACTAACTCGACCAAATCCACTCGGTTAATTTAACTAATTTACTTAGTTAACTCGACCAATCCACTTGACTTGATAACTTAACTTAATAACTTAACTCAATCATTTGACTTGATAACTTAGCTTAATAACTTAACTCAATCCTTCAACTCAATTAACTCTTATCGAATAACTAGATTCGATTAACTCCATTCGCTTGACTTACGTTCGATTACTTTATTGACTTATAAAGATTTCCCTTTTTATCTTACTTACTTATCCTAGATGAAAATCCTTTATTTTCTTATTCTATTTTAATAAATGAATATCCTCTTTATCTTATTCTATTTACAAATGGTTTGTAAATATTTCTTTAGGGTTTTATTCCTAAGTATTTCCTTTATAAATTTCTATTTATTTAACAAATAAATACTTCACTTAATATCTCCTTTATTTTCTAAGTAAATAATCCCTATTAAATATCTTATTTATTTAACAAATAAATAATCCAGTATATAGTATCTTATCTATTTATTCTAAATAAATAAATTCACTTTATAAATATCCTATTTATAAAGTTTTCCTTTATTTATTATTCCACTTTAAAAAGATTTCATATGTATAAATATTCCTTTTATAAATAAATCCCTTTTATAAAATCGTCCTTCGATTTTATAAATAATTTTCTCTTTTTATAAAATCTTCGGATTTTATAAATAATTTATTTTCAAATATCACTTTGAAACTTCCCTTATCTACATTTTGGTATGTTATGGTATTTAACATATCTAATCACGATGATCAACATCGTCCATACACACACAATCAACAACAGGTTATAATTCACATCATATATCACTTATATGAAAAACGATAAAATAACTGTTGAGGAATCCTGTCGGATTCCTCCAACCTGTTTCCCTGCATCCACAGATGTTACACAACATGATTGTCATCACTTTCAGTTCAATATGAATTATTCTGATAAATAGAATCAATATATAACTATATAACTGTTTATATATATATATATATAATATTTAATTAACTGAATAGCAGTTCAATCAAACAGTCAACACACAATCAAACAGACAATTTCTAACAGTTCTAAAAATACAACATGAAATTATAAACTGTTCAGAGTTGGTGAGTTTTACTCACATTGGACTGTTATTGTTAAAAACGATTAACTGTCTTTGATTTAGATCGGACAATTTATCTCGCCATAAATTGTACCGAGCTCGGATTCACTCCCGGTCAGCTCCATGGTGTAGCCACCGTCCATACGATCCCAACGGATCCTGTTTTGTCCAATTTCGTTAATGTACGAGCAAGATACACTAAACTAAAGTTAATACATTCTTTAGATTTAAATTAACTAATATATATTGTCTTAATTGAATGGGCCTTTACCTTTCAACCACCAGCCCACTAAAACAAATCTGACCCGCCCTCTTCATTTAGACCCGAACCCCATTTTGAGCATCTTCCCCAAACACTCATCGTGAGCTTCAGGAATCCATCTTCGTGGTCGACAGTTCACCACATCTTCCCCGTTCCTCCATTAAACCTTAAACCGAACCCAACATCCTACTCCTCTCTAGTGGCTCTTCCTCCCTGTAACACCTTCCCTCATCTCGATCCCCTATTCAAGGCTGCGTCGAGCAACCACATTCGCTGCTCTCGAAAACCACGACTTCATATGAGCATCGGACTCCACAAAAACACCACCACGGGTTGACATTCGATCTCCCAAACCCAATGATCAACACCCTGTCGTGAATTACCGCCGCAATCATCCAACCGATTCAACCCTAGTTCGACGGCATTTTTTCGATCCCAAAAATATAGCGTCGCACCCTGTACAACATACATCAGGAAGAAGCTCTCACGGAGTGGAGATGAATGGATCCAACCTCAAGATTTAAGGATTTTTCATTTGTTTGTTTTTGATTTTCTTTTTACTGCGTTTTTGTTTGTGTTGGAGGAAATAGAGCTTTCTGTGTTTATAGCTTAAGGGTGTGGTCGAGAATACAGGGAACGTGGCCTGCTTATGCCCAGAATTTGGAATAGGATATTTTTCTTTGATTATTTAATTTATTTATAATACAACGCTGTGAATACTTGCCCTTAAAAATCCCTGCGGTCCTACATGATACTCAAAAATCATGAAAATTGACATGTAACTAGAGTTTGACATTACGGTCCCAACGAAACTGGTTTCGTCGAATTCCGACTTCGTATGCTCACACAGTGTATTTTTAACTGACAAAATACTGACTGTTTTCCACTCTAAAAATCCGTACGACCACACAGTGACTCTAAAAATCACGAAACTTAACATCTAGCAAATATTTGACATTACGAATCCAACAAAATTGGTTTCGTCGAATCCCGACTTCGTATGCTCACACAGCATATTTTTAAAGCTCTGGATGACCCATTTAAATATATAAATATATTTCAATATAATTAAATAAATTATTAATAAATTTATATTATCCAATATCTCCACATATGATATCGTACAGCTCTAGAATATCATATCAGAATTTACAGTTTGATATTTCAGATTCCAGATTATTTCGGTATTCAGTTTATATCGAAAATCCTTTTATAACGTATATATAAAGCGTCGCAAATTATAAAGGAATTCCACAGTGACTTTTCTGAAATTTGATTTGGACGTAAATCAAAATCTACACGATGAAATCCCGATTTTTCTCTTCCACTAGAAAGATATACTCCACCAGCTCCACACGTTTCTTGTTTCACAGAAATCCAGCTTAAAATGAATCCTGTACATTCAGTTGAAGTTCAAATCGCCAAATCGCGAACTACAGCGCCATTTCGAGCTCGATTTTAATTATAATATAATTATACATTCAAACTGTCGTCGATTGAATATATTCGCTAATATATTTTCAACTCTAAGCTGAACAAAAATCTCGGGGATGACCCAGTTCACATTATATTGTCAATTCACCAATCTGGTTATTTCTGAATTAAATATATTATTTAATTATTTAAATTTAATTAAATATTCACTTTATTTAATTAAACGATGATTAAATTCCCTACATCACAATATATAGAATTAAATAAATTAATTATAATACCCCTGACAGTGCGGGTCATTACATTCTTCCCCACTTAAAATAATTTCGTCCTCGAAATTGCTAAGTTAGAGGACGACCCTATATTTTGGAACTTCTAAGATTTGTTTACCCCTTATTTCTGATTTCAACAGAACCAATTAATATTGACTAAAATATTAATTATTCCGACTAACTAAAATTTTCAAAAAATTTGAAAATTTTCTAACACTTTAAATTTTCAGAAAAATTCGCCATAGCCTCCTTTGTACAGCCCTATCGGTAAAACCACAACTCGTCTCTCTGGGCCATCTTCAACCCAAAAGAAAATCAAACTATTTCCCAGCTTACGCTTATTTGGATTAAAACGGATGTTGTGTAAAACATCGTTACGACAACCCAAATACTATATTCAACTAACTCTTATCCAACATTGATCTTCGAGCCTGAAATCTTACTATTTATTTGTTAATAATGAAACCAATCAAGTTGGGGTATAACTACCTCTCAGACCTTGATTGAATAACATTTATAACGTCAAAACAGATAAGACTACTTACTCAAATAATCAATACCATACAACTAATTATTCACTTTTAAGCACGTATACTTTTTTCTTTTCTTTTTAAGTTCGTTTTATCTCTAATCGATTAATTCTAACTGATTAACACTAACTGGTTAACTCTACCTGGTTAACTCTAACTGGTTAACTCTACCTGGTTAACTCTAACTGATTAACTCGAATTACTTAACCCAACTGGTTAACTCTACTGAACTGGTTAACTCTACTGAACTATTCATTACGTTCTTTTTAACAACGTTTATTCATTTTTAAAGATTTACTTTTGGTAACGGTTCTTCACTTTAAAAATGATTTTCCCTTTTCAATTTGCCTATATTTATTTCATATAAATATTTCTTTATAACTTTATTTATTTCCTACATAAATATTTCCTTTTAACTCTTTATTTATTTCCTACATAAATATTTCCTTTTATATTTGGTTTCCACAAATATTTCCCTTATATTTGGTTTTCACAAATATTTCTTTTATATATTCTAACTCCTTAAATTTCCGGGAAAATTCGCCATAACCTCCTTTGTACCGGGAGCATCGGGATATTTCACATAGCCTCCCATGGCCCTCACCAATCCCAAAAGAAAAAGAAAAGCCAAGCGGCTAGCCGATTCGACTCACAAATCTCATGCTTATATCAAATATAAACTTGTACCTTTCGTCCGCATATTAACTTTATAACTTTCACCTGTTATCAACCCAACATATACCAAATGTCATCTCAACAAATTTTCAATCAGTCTTATCCACAAATCCAACCATTCGCTTTATATACAAGCCAAATACCTTTTCAACCTCGAGTTTGATTCTCTATTTCAAACTCTTAACTTGGTTACCAAATTACACTTCAAATTCAAATATCCCAAATCCAGTTCATCTCGATATCATTCGATTTCAGTTGTCACTTAACTGGATTTATTTAAATTCCAATTTGGTTTCACAAATTTTAATTTAAATTTGGTTTTAAATTTAACAGTCATTTCCTCGGAGTTTTTAAATTGCTTCACCTTTCAAAAATCAAATATCCCCTTTCGAAGTTCAGACAACTTGTTTTTCTAAACAATTTCAAAAACAATTCCTTTGGTAGTAATCCGTCACTTACACCCTCGAAAATGAACACCGGTGATGTCTAGCTCATCATCGGAATCTATTTCCCAGCGATCAAAGTGAGTTCAATACTATATCACTTTGAAAATCCATCTCTTAAACATTCCCACTTTGAAATATATTTCAAATATAATTCACACAGCTTGTAAAATAATTTAAAATCTCCCAGGATCTTAAATTTTCCTTATTATTAATCCCAATCCATTTTCAAACACTTATCCAATTTCTGGGATTTTAATTCCTACTCTGATTTAAATTTCTGATTTAACTCATCTGATTCCACGTATTTTACTTATGTGAATTCTGGTTGGTTATTTACATAACCATTTCAACTATAATCTTACTCGATTAAAATTACAACCAATATATCTAATATATTATAATTTTGATATATATATCTTCTCTATATCAAGATATACCTTGGGTAAACTTATTTTAATTTACCCTCTTTTCAAAACATATCGTGACGACCCATCGTATTCAAGTGTTCATTTACACCTACCGATACAGTGGATCAAACTGATCGACCAGAACTCATAAACAACTCAGCCAGTGAATCTCCACAATATAAAACAAATTTTTATATCAAATACAAATACGTTCACTCGTATATATACACTCAAACTCAATCTAGGGTATTACTAACCCTATCTCTACCGAGTCACGCCACAGAGCCAAGAAATTCTTAACTTAAGCTCTGATACCAACTGTAACGACCCGGATTTTGAGCGACTTTGGTTATCGACATAATCTCGATGTCGATAACCAAAACATCGAAAAATCCCGGTAATTAATGAAAGAAATTAGAGGGTGAGAATAGATAAGATAGAAACTTAGAATAGAAGAAGAAGAAGACTACAACATCAGAGTAACACGAACCTCACAGCGGAACGAATAACATATAATTGATAACATAACTTTGAAATATAACAGTTATGTATACAATAGCACTTTTCAGAGTACAACACTTACAACACAGCGGAAATAACTATAGCTATATGATCTTGAAACCTCCTGCTCCAAGCTCTCCAAGTATATCTGTAAATTCCTGACTACTTGACTGCCCGTACAAAATTAGGCACCCAAGAGTTCAGGGAAAAAACCAAAGTAAACTCCGGGTCAGTCATGGGACTGGTATGAGTAAAACAGTTTAAACAGGTATATGAACAAGTAAACGATATCTCATAAGACCACGCCGCAGAACGGAACGGGTTTTTCCCTTATGAGAATCCAAAATATCTTTATATCAAAAACCTTTTGATATTATAATAATGTCTATGTACAAATAGATATCAACTAGCAGAAACGCTTTCATCTCACGTTCTACATATATAGTATACAATCAAAATCGCAAGCACGTATTGGATAACGGGTTTCCAACTATGACAAGGTATGGAACCACCTTTCGCTAGTGTACCTCTAGAGAGGAATACACTGGGTTCAACAAGAACATCTTGCAACCCGGCCACACATGACCGACCACTCATTTGCTTGAGTGTATCGAATGTATATCACCAACGGTTGGGATCAGCAACCGTTCCCGTATATATATGGGACAGCATTGATAGATTTAAGAAACAAATGAATATTCTCTAGATAGGTGATTATACACCCTACTTCGGTGCGACCGACTTAGCCATGCTGCCTGCCCGATTTCTGTCATTAACCAGTTGATGAGGCTTGAGGTTACGCTCTATCATCACATCAAATTCACTTTCGACTGCCACATTGTCAGACCCATCGAAAATCACTAATTGACGTCTACAGCCATACATTACGTGTCAGCTAAAAGAAGTTTCCTTCTCCGCTTCCACTCTTGGTACGGTTGAAGAAATCAATGTACGTGACCTTTCAGGAAATACTCTGTCAGACATTCATTCATACACTTAGAATATCACATCGTCATACCCGCCAAATCACAAATTGATTTGCCCAAACATAACCCGGGTATACAGCTAAGAGAAACGAATTCCTCCGCCACCAAACATGAATACGTTTGAACATATCAACTTACGCGATCCATTGGATATACTCTGTCAGACCTTCTTCCATATACGTTGTCCTGGGACTGGACAAACCGAAGGCACTATTCAGTACATCCATCTTAGTCACTGTTATCTAAGACTTATACAATAGCCCTTGCACTCTACTCCGTCTTCAATTTATCTTTGGAATATATGATTCGCAACGCTTATGCCAATAATGAGTGGTTCTTTGGATAATAATCCAACCGGTCTCTCCATATTAACAACGTTAAAAATGGTCAAAACTTCGATAGCCTGTGAGTTAACTATCGAAGAAAAACAAGTGTGCAAACAACGATATTATTTCCAGATGGAAATTATATCGAACAAACATCAACATATATCTCTTTATTTTATTTTACATCTCCTGTTTCCCTATCTTCCATATTTGCTATTTTCTAGATTTAGAAAATATATGTTATTACTGCTGGAAAACATTTCTCTTTCTTGTTTACTATATTAGAAAACATTTCTGGTTCTTCTTTGGAAAACATTTCCCAATTCTTATATTGGACTTAGACCGATGTTTAAACAAACTATCGTGATGCCAACTCAACCATTTCCTTTAATTACTAAATCCACTTTACTGCCGAACCATACCAATTTCTTAGTTAAAAACGAAGCCAATCAAGTTGGGGTAGAATTACCTCTCGGACCTTAACTGAACAACATTTCTGACCTTAAAATAGACAAAGTTCACTTTACTTTCTTTAACTAACTTCCTTACTTAACCTTTCTTTCGAATAACTATCTTTGATTAACCCCTTTCAATTAACCCTAGTGGGCTGACCCTATTGGACTAACTCTATTTGCTTAACTCTATTTGATTAACCCTATTTACTTAACTCCTGTCGAATAAACAATATTCGATAACTCTTCTAACGCTATTCGAATAACTATATTCGATTATCTCCTCTAACTCTACTAGAATGAACTATATTCGATTAACTCACTTGGATTAACAAACTTGGATTAACTCGGTTTGATTAACTCATCTTGACTATCTCAACTTGATTAACTCAAGTCGATTAACTTACTTGATTTACTCCACTTCGACTAACTCCTTTGAATTAACTTCGGCTAATTCACTTTGAATTACTCTAACTCGATCAATTTATTTAGACTATCTCGACCAAATCCACTCGGTTAATTTAACTAATTTACTTAGTTAACTCGACCAATCCACTTGACTTGATAACTTAACTTAATAACTTAACTCAATCATTTGACTTGATAACTTAGCTTAATAACTTAACTCAATCCTTCAACTCAATTAACTCTTATCGAATAACTAGATTCGATTAACTCCATTCGCTTGACTTACGTTCGATTACTTTATTGACTTATAAAGATTTCCCTTTTTATCTTACTTACTTATCCTAGATGAAAATCCTTTATTTTCTTATTCTATTTTAATAAATGAATATCCTCTTTATCTTATTCTATTTACAAATGGTTTGTAAATATTTCTTTAGGGTTTTATTCCTAAGTATTTCCTTTATAAATTTCTATTTATTTAACAAATAAATACTTCACTTAATATCTCCTTTATTTTCTAAGTAAATAATCCCTATTAAATATCTTATTTATTTAACAAATAAATAATCTAGTATATAGTATCTTATTTATTTATTCTAAATAAATAAATTCACTTTATAAATATCCTATTTATAAAGTTTTCCTTTATTTATTATTCAACTTTAAAAAGATTTCATATGTATAAATATTCCTTTTATAAATAAATCCCTTTTATAAAATCGTCCTTCGATTTTATAAATAATTTTCTCTTTTTATAAAATCTTCGGATTTTATAAATAATTTATTTTCAAATATCACTTTGAAACATCCCTTATCTACATTCTGGTATGTTATGGTATTTAACATATCTAATCACGATGATCAACATCGTCCATACACACACAATCAACAACAGGTTATAATTCACATCATATATCACTTATATGAAAAACGATAAAATAACTGTTGAGGAATCCTGTCGGATTCCTCCAACCTGTTTCCCTGCATCCACAGATGTTACACAACATGATTGTCATCACTTTCAGTTCAATATGAATTATTCTGATAAATAGAATCAATATATAACTATATAACTGTTTATATATATATATATATAATATTTAATTAACTGAATAGCAGTTCAATCAAACAGTCAACACACAATCAAACAGACAATTTCTAACAGTTCTAAAAATACAACATGAAATTATAAACTGTTCAGAGTTGGTGAGTTTTACTCACATTGGACTGTTATTGTTAAAAACGATTAACTGTCTTTGATTTAGATCGGACAATTTATCTCGCCATAAATTGTAACAAGCTCGGATTCACTCCCGGTCAGCTCCATGGTGTAGCCACCGTCCATACGATCCCAACGGATCCTGTTTTGTCCAATTTCGTTAATGTACGAGCAAGATACACTAAACTAAAGTTAATACATTCTTTAGATTTAAATTAACTAATATATATTGTCTTAATTGAATGGGCCTTTACCTTTCAACCACCAGCCCACCAAAACAAATCTGACCCGCCCTCTTCATTTAGACCCGAACCCCATTTTGAGCATCTTCCCCAAACACCCATCGTGAGCTTCAGGAATCCATCTTCGTGGCCGACAGTTCACCACATCTTCCCCGTTCCTCCTTTAAACCTTAAACCGAACCCAACATCCTACTCCTCTCTAGTGGCTCTTCCTCCCTGTACCACCTTCCCTCATCTCGATCCCCTATTCAAGGCTGCGTCGAGCAACCACATTCGCTGCTCTCGAAAACCACGACTTCAAATGAGCATCGGACTCCACAAAAACACCACCACGAGTTGACATTCGATCTCCCAAACCCAATGATCAACACCCCATCGTGAATTACAGCCGCAATCATCCAACCGATTCAACCCTAGTTCGACGGCATTTTTTCGATCCCAAAAATAGCGTCGCACCCTGTACAACATACATCAGGAAGAAGCTCTCACGGAGTGGAGATGAATGGATCCAACCTCAAGATTTAAGGATTTTTCATTTGTTTGTTTTTGATTTTCTTTTTACTGCGTTTTTGTATGTGTTGGAGGAAATAGAGCTTTCTGTGTTTATAGCTTAAGGGTGTGGTCGAGAATACAGGGAACGTGGCCTGCTTATGCCCAGAATTTGGAATAGGATATTTTTCTTTGATTATTTAATTTATTTATAATACAACGCTGTGAATACTTGCCCTTAAAAATCCCTGCGGTCCTACATGATACTCAAAAATCATGAAAATTGACATGTAACTAGAGTTTGACATTACGGTCCCAACGAAACTGGTTTCGTCGAATTCCGACTTCGTATGCTCACACAGTGTATTTTTAACTGACAAAATACTGACTGTTTTCCACTCTAAAAATCCGTACGACCACACAGTGACTCTAAAAATCACGAAACTTAACATCTAGCAAATATTTGACATTACGAATCCAACAAAATTGGTTTCGTCGAATCCCGACTTCGTATGCTCACACAGTATATTTTTAAAGCTCTGGATGACCCATTTAAATATATAAATATATTTAAATATAATTAAATAAATTATTAATAAATTTATATTATCGTATATCTCCACATATGATATCGTACAGCTCTAGAATATCATATCAGAATTTACAGTTTGATATTTCAGATTCCAGATTATCTCGGTAATCAGTTTATATCGAAAATCCTTTTATAACGTATATATAAAGCGTCGCAAATTATAAAGGAATTCCACAGCGACTTTTCTGAAATTTTATTTGGACGTAAATAAAAATCTACACGATGAAATCCCGATTTTTCTCTTCCACTAGAAAGATATACTCCACCAGCTCCACACGTTTCTTGTTTCACAGAAATCCGGCTTAAAATGAATCCTGTACATTCAGTTGAAGTTCAAATCGCCAAATCGCGAACTACAGCGCCATTTCGAGCTCGATTTTAACTATAATATAATTATACATTCAAACTGTCGTCGATTGAATATATTCGCTAATATATTTTCAACTCTAAGCTGAACAAAAATCTCGGGGATGACCCAGTTCACATTATATTGTCAATTCACCAATCTGGTTATTTCTGAATTAAATATATTATTTAATTATTTAAATTTAATTAAATATTCACTTTATTTAATTAAACGATGATTAAATTCCCTACATCACGATATATATAATTAAATAAATTAATTATAATACCCCTGACAGTGCGGGTCATTACATGGAGCCTCAAAGTTGAGAACTCCTCACTTTTAATTATTTTCTAGTTGAAATATATACTAGGATGCAGACGGTGCTTAGCAGCGCCCGACACCCGTCGTCCACAGACCATGGATGGCTTGTTTGTTTGATTGGTGTGTTGTGAAAATTGATTGTGTGGTGTGGATTGAATAAATATTTTATAGTTAAGAATATAATTTTTAACGTGTATATAAAATAAATATTTATAAACAAATTGTACGGTTTGTTTATGTACACCCATTTGACTGATATTGATTGGGACGATAAATTTTACATATTGCCCAACTACACAAATAAAAATCTGTGTTTGTTGATTTGAAACCCCACACCGGTATTGGGATGATATTTGACGTACACTAATCCCGATTGTTTAGTTGTATGTCAATCGATGGGTTGACAAACTGTTTATGCATTAATTGTTTATATTTAATGCTTATGCAGTTGTGTGGTGCACTCTGGATGATGGCTGATGATTTATCGTTGCTATTATATACATGTGTTGTGGGGAATCCATATAATTAACATTATATGGTAATTGATTGGGCCTTATTCCAATTTGGCAAATAAGGAATATTATAAAAGAAAATTCATGTGTTGAATAGAAAGAAAATTCATGTGTTGAATAAAAATAAATATTCATGTGTTGAATAAAAATAAATATTCATGTGTTGAATAGAATAAATATTCATGTATTGAATAAAAATAAATATTCATGTATTGAATAAAAATAAATATTCATGTGTTGAATAGAATAAATATTCATGTTCTGAATAAAAATATAAATTCATGTGTTGAGTAAAAATATAAATTCATGTGTTGAATAATATATATTCATTTGTTGAATAGAAGATAATTCATGTGTTGAATAAAAAAATATTCACGTGTTGAATAAAAGAAAATTCATGTGTTGAAGAAAATATTCATTTGTTGAATAGAATAACGAAGTTATTGAAATATATAAAGCCGTGTTGATTAGATATGCACCATTTTGACGCGAATGATATTTATATCAATTATATTCGTTTTTAAAATGAATATAGAGAAGGAAGTAATTTTAAAATATAACGTTTTGAAAATACTACCATTTGTATATCGATGATGTGGAATATTCAAGTTTGATTAGAAATTGAATATGAAGTTGAAATCGTTTCGAAAACGAATTTAAAACGATTTATAGAATACATTTTAAAAGTAAATCGATGAAATATATATATATATATATATATATATATATATATATATATATATATATAATATAATATTATATATATATAATGGCCTGAATAGAACGCGTTGCGCTGTGGCAGTTCGCGAATTTCGACTATTGACTTCGAATGGACAATACGTGAGATCCAACCGTCGGATTCTCCTAAAACCAAAACCGTTGGGTTCGTATCGAAAAGAGCTTTCTAACTAATATTAGAGATTTGAAATCTAACGGTCTTATTTGGAATTATGTCCAAATAAAATTTGGAAAAGGTCGTTGTAAGTGCAGTTCAATGGCCGTTGATGGAAATCGAATGTACGGGCCTAGATTAAATTATTAAAAATAGTAATAATTTGTGTAAAATCATAAGAAATGATTTGGAAAGAATTGGGATGAAAAACTCCATATTTGAAAAGATAAAAATAGATTTTTATCAAAATGAACTAGTTTTGAACTAGAATTATAAATCCAATATTTTTGAAAATAAATAAATCGGATTTGAAAGGGTTTTAAAAGTAACCAGAATTTCCAATAATTGAATTGGAATGGATTTGAATCGAAACTCTCTTTGGAATATTTCGATGTTGGATTTCTTGATTATATTTTTGTATCGTTATTTCCAATACGATATTTGTTGGTCGTAGAATTTGATATTGAATATAAGCCGATAGATTTTCCATTCAGGGCCTTGTATTTAATATCAAATGGGAGTTGGGTTTTTTGTGAACTGTGTTTTAACGACATTCTTTCTTTAACCCGATTTACAGTGAAGCGTGATTATAGGTTTATAGTGAACCGTGTTTTAAATGACATTGGTTCTTTAACCCAGTTAAAGACAGGATATGATTTCCCAAGTTAAATAATCATTGATAGTGATTATTGGGAAGATTAAAACCAAGTGGAGTTTTAATGAATCTTTAATTAGGTTGAAATGATCGAGAATGGAGTATTACCAGTTCTTGTTGCAGTCATCATGGGGGATTCTCACCATGTGGTTTGGTGGCGAACCGTGGGCTCTTAACTTTACATGTCCCTTGCGGGGGTTGGTTAGGCTGTAGCCGGGAGGCTCGAGAGGGTCACCGTAAAACAAGTTATACTGGGGGACCATGTGGGAGCCACGGTGGGTATTACCTGCTGCTTGGGGGTTGAAGGGATGGTTGCAAAGCCTACCGTATTTCGTCGGCTATTTTACAGTTGGTATCAGAGCTTTGGTTTACAGAGCTCGAGAACAAGAAACATTAGAACCGAACGAAAGAATTCATCAGAGATTGGATTAGTAATATCCAATGACAATGACTCATTAGAGATGGGATCAGTAGTATCCTAGAATGAGTGTGAAGAGTATATTTTTAAAATGAAAATGAATTTTCGTTTTGAAAATTTAATTCGTATTATACGTATTTGAATATTTATTTTGTATTGATTTGGACAATCAAGTATATATAGATTTTGCATATACGTCTGATCATATTCAAAGCTTTAATATACTGGATAGATATAGAGTCACATTCTAGTCGTCCGAAGATGATTCTGATGATTGTAGCTACATCATCAGAATTAGAGTTCGAGTATCGAAAGTGTGATATTTATATATTTCCTATTGACTGGTGTGAGAACCAAAATATAGTTAGAATATGTTGTTGTGACTTGGCATCAAAAACGTGATTTTTGACTATATATCAAAATTATGAATTTGAAACGCTAATTCACTAATTGATTGCTGGTTGTGTTGTTTGATTAATTAAATGTCGAACCTTTAGCCAAATTGAACCAAATATTGAATTATATTGAAAATTTATCGCATATGCATGCATGTACATGTACTTACATTGAACAGGTCATAGCAAGGAGGCTAGAGACGAGGAATAAAATTGTTTACCTAACAGATAGGTACATGTTTATTGTATTTCTTGGGTTTTTTGATGATTTTATGAGCCGATTGGCAAGCTGCTTGGCTTTTTCTTTTTCTTTTGGATTGGTGAGGGCCATGGGAGGCTATTTGAAATATCCCGAAGCTCCCGGTGCAGGGGAGGTTATGGCGAAATTTTTCGAAAATTTAGGTTGTTAGCCAAATTTTTGAAAAATTTGAAAAGTTGTTAGAAACTGAAAAGTTAAAGAACTTATGCCGTAATAAAAATAATGAAAGTTGAGTTGGTTTGTAAAACAACTTTCGGCTTCGTTCCATTTCTGGGACGAAAAGTTTTAAGTGGGGGAGATTGTAATAACCCGGAAATCCGAGCCAATTTAAATTTTTTATTTTGGCGATTTTAATGAATTTTGAGTATTTAAAATGATTTACTTTAAATAATTATGACGATAAATTTATTTTAAATAGAACTGGAACGTATATATTTATTGGAATCGATGTTAGAATATAAATATTTATTTATAAACATAAAAGGAATTAAAAATGGCGCAGTAGTTTGAAATTTCGATTTCGAATTTCAAATGAATGTACAGAATCAAAATAAACCGGATTTTAGTGAAACCAAAAATATTAGAATCTATTTGTGAATATCTTTCCAACGAATCCGAAAAAGTGAAATTTCATAACGGGGATAAAAAGTTATGTCAAATTGAAATTTCAGAATAGTAGCTATGGAATTCTGGCCCTTAAAAATGGAAATTTTGCAACGGTTATCGTCGAAACCACTTTTGTTGGATCCGGGATGTCAAATTAATGCTAGGTTTCAAAATTCATAATTTTCTGAATCAATATGTGAGCGTGGCAAAGGAAAACGCGTTTGACCAGTTCCAGTTGATTTTAATCGACTGGAAAATGGTCATTTTTCAAATGGTCTCAGAATTTGACGAAATTAGTTTTGTTAGGACCGTATCGTCAATACGAAACTAGAAAATATTTTTTGGAAATTTTTAGAGTTAGTATGTGGTCCCGGTAAATTGAAATGTGCGTTCAAATTCAATATATAGATTTATATTTTGATATTGGTGGAAACTAATAGAAACGATCAAATCAGCCTACGATATATATCCCATTGTGTTCGGAATGGGGGTAATTAGCTTTGGACGACAGGCAGTGGGTCCCGTTTTGAGATCGAAATTGAAAGTTACTTTTTGAAATGTAAAATAAAATAAATTAATTAAATAGAACACTACCCCCTTTTTTTCTCTTCTCCTGGGGTCAACCCCCCCCCCCCTCCGTTCATATTAAATCGAAAATAAAGGGGATGGACGAAGTCCGCCGCTCCCCTATTTTCCGCCACCTCAGGAGGCCATCGCCGCCAGTCAGGCGAGAGACCTCCCCTTCTTCCTCCGTTGAAGCAGCGCCCCCCCCCCCCTCTTCTTAAAATCGCGACCCACTCCCCCATTCAAACCCTAAAACCGCGTAGCACCCCCAAGACGAGCAGATCCGCCGCCACCGCCCCATGGCGCCACCACCAGCCATCCGCCGGACCCCCACAACCTCTGCGCAGCCATACCCCCCCTCCAAACCCATTGATAACTTCTTTTGTCTTGATTTTATTATTTATTTCGATTTATTTAATGAGAATAGGTTTTAAAATTTAAAAAAATAGTTATATATGAGAATGAAGTTAAAAATGTAATTTTTATATAAGTATGATAATAAAAATATGATTTTTGCTTGTATAAAAGCTTTTGTTTTTATTTTTATATACGGTATGAAGTAAAGATAAAAAGTTAAGATTTTTTTTTTCATTTGCTAAAGATTAGATTTTTTTAATTAATGAAAGATGAGATTTTTATCTTTTAAAAAGATTAGATTTTTATCAATATGAAGTTTAGATTTTTATTCAAGTAAAGATTTGATTTTTAATGAAGAAAAGACTTTATTTTGTTTATTTGAAAGGATGAGATTTTTACAATGAAGTAGCAAATTAAAATCATGATTTTTATTTATGTAAATGAAGCGAATATAAAAATATAACTTATATATATATGCCTTTAGAATAAAAATTTTGATTTTTATTATATGAACAACAATATAAAAATGTGATTTTTATATATGTAGCAAATTTAAAATATGATTTTAATATAAACTGTATGGAACAGATTTCATTGAAAACACGGTGAAGGAACAACGAGCGGAAAATGAGTAGAATCCAAACAGTTCAGAATTAAATACTGGCAGAGTGGAGCCCCAAAGGTGAGAACTCCTCACTTTTAATTTATTTTCTAGTTGAAATATATACTAGGATGCAGACGGTGCTTAGCAGCGCCCAACACCCGTTGTCCACAGACCATGGATGGCTTGTTTGTTTGATTGGTGTGTTGTCAAAATTGATTGTGTGGTATGGATTGAATAAATATTTTATAGTTAAAAATATAATGTTTAACGTGTATATAAAATAAATATTTATAAACAAATCGAACGGTTTGTTTATGTACACCCATTTGACTGATATTGATTGGGACGATAAATTTTACACATCGCCCAACTACACAAATAAAAAACTGTGTTTGTTGATTTGAAACCCCACACCGGTATTGGGATGATATCTGACGTACGCTAATCCCAATTGTTTAGTTGTATGTCAATCGATGGTTTGACAGACTGTGTAAGCGTTAATTGTTTATATTTAATGCTCATGCAGTTGTGTGGTGCACTCTGGATGATGGTTGATGATTTATCGTTGCTATTATATACATGTGTTGTAGGGAATTCATATAATTAACATTATATAGTAATTGATTGGGCCTCATTCCGATTTGGAAAATAAGGAATATTATAAAAGAAAATTCATGTGTTGAATAGAAAGAAAATTCATGTGTTGAATAAAAATAAATATTCATGTGTTGAATAGAATAAATATTCATGTGTTGAATAAAAATAAATATTCATGTGTTGAATAAAAATAAATATTCATGTGTTGAATAGAATAAATATTCATGTTCTGAATAAAAATATAAATTCATGTGTTGAGTAAAAATATAAATTCATGTGTTGAATAATACATATTCATTTGTTGAATAGAAGAAAATTAATGTGTTGAATAAAATATATATTCATGTGTTGAATAAAAGAAAATTAATGTGCGAAGAAAATATTCATTTGTTGAATAGAATAACGAAGTTATTGAAATATATAAAGCCGCGTTGATTAGGTATGCGCCATTTTTATGCGAAAGATATTTATATTGATTATATTCGTTTTTAAAATGAATACAGAAAAGGAAGTAATTTCAAAATATAACGTTTTGAAAATACTATCATTTGTATATCGATGATGTGGAATATTCAATTTTGATTAGAAATTAAATATAAAGTTGAAATCGTTTCGAAAACGAATTTAAAACGATTTATAAAATACGTTTTAAAAGGAAATCGACGAAATATATATAATAATATATATATATATATTATATTATATATATAATGGCCTGAATAGAACGCGCCGCGCTGCGGTAGTTCGCGAATTTCGACCATTGACTTCGAATGGTCATTACGGGAGATTCGACCGTCGGATTCTCCTAAAACTGGAACCGTTGGGTTCGTATCGAAAAGAGCTTTCTAACAAATATTGGAGATTTGAAATCTAACGGTTGGATTTGTAATTATGTCCAAATCAAATTTGGAAAAGGTCATTGTAAGTGTTGTTCGATGGCCGTTGATGGAACACTCCATATTTGAAAAGATTAAAATAGATTTTTATCAAAATGAACCAGTTTTGAACTAGAATTATAAATCCAATATTTTTGAAAATAAATAAATTGGATTTGAAAGGGTTTTAAAAGTAACCAGAATTTCCACTAATTGAATTGGAATGGATTTGAATCGAAATTATCTTTGGAATATTTCGATGTTGGATTTCGTGATTATATATTTATATCATTATTTCCAATATGATATTTGTTTATCGTAGAACTTGATATTGAATGTAAGCCAATATATTTTCCATTCAGAGCCTTATATTTAATATCAAATGAGAGTTGGGCTTGTTGTGAACTTTGTTTTAACGACATTCATTCTTTAATCCGATTTACAATGAAGCATGATTTTGGGTTTATAGTGAACCGTGTTTTAAATGACATTAGTTCTTTAACCCAGTTAAAGACACGATATGATTTCCCAAGTTAAATAATCATTGATAGTGATTATTGGGAAGATTAGAACCAAGTGGAGTTTTAATGAATCTTTAATTAGGTTGAAATGATCGAGAATGGAGTATCACCAGTTTTGCTCCAGGCGATAGTTAAATCTTTAATTAGATTTGAATGTGAAATGGTAATTGAACTTACCGATAACACCGTGGTGTTAGATATGAAGTATTACCAGTTTTACTTCATGGGATGAATAGGTTGGGATTGGGAAATAAAATAAATGATTACTTCGGTGTGGTTCACTAATCCCGACTAATTTGAATTAATATCCAAAAGAAAATTAAAGAATAAATTTAAAGAATTTATCTTTGATAAAATTAATGGGAACCTTTCCCAAAGTATAAGAATATTTGAATAAGAGAATATTCTGAATTGGAATGAGGCATATGTTGTGTTTATGTAACACTTGTTTATTATATATGCGAGTTATTCAGAAAGACCGGGTTTATCCCATTCTAAATAACTGATTCAACGATGTGTCGAGGATGAAGACGGTGGTGGAACCGGAGGTGTTCACATCGTTTGGGTGATTACTGATGATCTTGATTGGGCTGTACACACAAGAGGAGGGAATCAGTTGGTGATCGTCCAGACATACTTGGAGATCGATGGATATGCGAGGTACAAGATGCCTCCGGTTTCGTTCAGACCTAGAACGAACTTGTAAATGGACTGTGTGTCTGACATTGGATTTTATTTTGTGTGATTGATTTCTATTAAATATATATCTATTTGGCGGCGGAGAATTTATTCTCTTGCTTAACGCTCTTCCCTGAGACGTACGAGCTCAGAGGTTATATATTGATGGATATCAATCGCTTGGAGTGAATTGCCTATATGGCATGCCTAAGTGGCAAATGATCAAGGCTTTTGTTGAAAAGCAGAGTCTTGTGGTTGATGATCAAAGCACGGCCTGTGTGGTATAGCTATGTGTAGTGTTGATTCGCGAGCCTCAAACCCCAGTTGTGAACCAGAAACAGGAGACGACCTCGGGGAGGGCATGTGTTTCCTTCTAGCTAGGGTGGTGTCAGTGACCTACCAGCCCTGACATTTATATTATTTTCACCTGTGTTGTTGTTGCTGTTGCGAGGCACCTCAGATATATCAGTGACTATGTAGAGTCGATGGAGTCATTTGGCTCATTTACACCCCAAAGGGCGAGGAAACGCAGTGTTCAGGCATTTTAATCTACATCGGTGTACCGGCTCTAGACGATCCAAAGGCTTGACAGAGTACTTTCCTGAGACTCGGGCTAGACAGTCTCGAATTCGGTAGAGGACTATCTTTTGCCTCGGTTCACAGATGGAAACCCAACTTCCAATACGTGACTTTGCGGTTTTGATTGTAGAGCCTAGTATTGGCGACATGATATATGGTACCCATGCCGTCTAGGATTGATTGATAGTTACTGAACACCTTCAAAATCCGACGGCATACTGAAACAAATCAAGCGAAAGAAGCCCGCATACCCCCTCTTCTTAGTTGCCTCAGTATGGAAGGATAGAAATGATCAAAATAAGGAAGAAGGTATGAAATCACTAAAGGAAAGTATATTATAGTTGTCCCACGACATTTATATTTGAAATTGTTTTATACAGTATGCACTTATAATAGTATCAAATGATTTGTTTTAAACGTACCAAGCATGTTTGGCTATTATAAGGGAAAACCCTATCCTCCGGCTTGCGTTGCATTGTGTGATGGGACCTGGGTCTTATAATAGCTTCATTTTTCCAAAAAGCATTGCGCTGTTTTGTTATATGCACTGGTATTCTTGGGACGAAACCCGTTCCGTGTTATACGGCGTGGTCCCTTGATATATCTGATTTAAAGTAAAGTTTTAAATAACTGTTTTAGTTCCCAAACCAGTCACATGACTGACCTAGAGTTTGTTGTTTTAAACCTAAACTCTGGGTGCCCTTATTTTCGATGCGGGCAACTAGTATTTTTGGTTTTGCATATTGATATTCATAGGATCATGGTTTACAGCTGGAAGGATACTCGGAAAGCTCTGTATCCGTGTATTACTTTCAGTTGTATTTTGTATTATTTTTCCGTTGCTATGTAATATAATTTAAATCTCTAATATTTTCTGTGTAATATTTATTCATACTTTGAAATATTCTTATATTCTGATAGAATTGTTGTAATAAACAATGAAATGTTCTTCTGTTTGCGTTCCGATTTGGCTTGTCCTCAAAGCAATCCGGGCTTTCCATACCGGGGAAGTTACAGGTTTTTACACTTGACAAGGGACAACATCGAAATAGTTAAAGAAGCAAATGGATTTTCTCTAGATAGGTGATTATACATCCTAATGGGAGCGACTCACACAGCCATGCTGCCTGCCCGATTTTTGTCATTTCCCGATTAATGAGGCTTGAGGTTGAATGTTTCTTTTAGGACATCTGGGAACATTCACATCATCCATACAAGTCATCCAGGAACAGGATGAACCGAAGGCACCCTCCTACCACATCCTAGGAATCACCCTATAGATCAGTAATGAGTGGTTCTTGCAACCTGTGGATTCCAACCAAGACAGAATCACAGTATATCTCCAGGGATCAGCTAGAGATTGTAAGTAACTCTTCCGTTTTATGAAGATCTACGGTCTTCAATTTCTCCATCTCGATTAGCATCTTCGACGTATTCGTATTTATTGGTCGGAATGGTTTTCGAATATAAATTAGATTCCGGTCTTTCCGTACTAATACTGTTCGGCCAAATTTCAATAGTCGGTTATTTAACTATCAAAATAAACAACCATAAAAATAAAACAGATCCATTGGTTTATTATACAACATCACTTGGCCTTTAGAAATAATATATGGATTGAAATACCCAAAAATAATATCATAGTTATAATATATTCAAATCATTTTATTCTAATACATAGAAAATATATCTTAAAATCATATTCAATTTCCTGTCAATTTCCATTTCAAAACATTTTATTATAACATTATATTATCTATAATTGTAGAATCGATCCAACTTATCATCGTAAGACAATCATTACAAAATCGCCTTTTGTTTTGTTATTTAAACACCATAATCATCACTTTCCTTTTTAAATAAATCCATTCAAAATCTCATCTCCTTAATTTGAAAATAATGTTATATTTTCACAAATCTTTTCATATCCTCAAGCCCATTCCCTTTTTAATTTGGAATTCCATTATTTATTCTTAGATTATTTAAATAACGTTATATTATTATTTCACAAAATAAATTTCTTCTAACCCTTTTACCATTACAAATAATATCATCCTTCGATAATCCTGAAATCATTCAACTTGGGGTATTTTAATTACCTCTCAGACCTTACTCAACAACATTCTTATCTTAAGATACATATCAGTTGGAATACAAAAACCGATATTCATTCCCAAATCCCATTTTAATTATATCTTAACGAAAACCTTATCTCTTATTCATATAACGAATCTATATCGCGTCTTTATAACTTATCTGAATGACCACTTCAATTCAAACTTGGGTTCCCGTTTTTATTTCTCCTTTCATACTTTTATTAGTTCCTGACCGTAAATCAATAGGAATTTTTTTTCCTAAATATCAACCCTGAAGGCCGAAACCAACATCAGATCAACATTCGTAAAATCAGTTATCTCAACCAATACCCGGTTAAGTTCCAATTCTTTAACTTCCTATCCTGGCTTATAATTCATTCAAAATCCATTTTTAATAACCCTGTTTCAATAATATTTTCAGATAAACTTGGGTTTTAAAACACCGTCCAACTTGGATTAGTAAGATCCAATTAAATAGAATTTCAAATAAGTGTTCACTCTAATACTACAATTTAAACTTAACTTATATTATCATTAATATAATTTGCTTAAAAACTTCACTTTACCATAAATAGTTTCTTATGGTTTCATATAACTTTATTAAATAGATTTTTAAATTCCAAGATTTACCACTTCGATTATTATTAAATAAATAATAATCTATTTTAATACAATCCCATTTTAATTGTAAATTAAAAATAATTAATTTCAGTTATTAATCGTCACGTTAATTCCTGCTCACTTGCTTGTCAATCTTATTAATATAAGAATCAGCTTTATAAAATGATTTTGTAATTAGATGAGGCACGTGCTTCGCACATGGAAGATTTTGGTACAAGAATGGTGGGTGGTTGAAACAAACAATATATATGTGGTTGGTTTATTTCCTTTTTTAAACATCACTTAAAATAATATATTAAAAAAATCTATATTCGGTTATAAAATAAATAAATTTCATAACTTCTATTCTATCGATTCATCTGATGGTAAATCAATCTTTATAAAAAAGTTTGTATTTTGGCCATCTTCTATAAATTCCTTAACCAATATCACCTATTGGTTAATAACCAAACAAATGTTTAATTTGGGTTTAATAATCAATAACCAATTCAATAATCCAATCATATGGGTTCAACGGTTCATATAATGATCATACGAAAATAAACAATAAATTTTGAGCAGTCAGGTTGGATTCCTCCAACCTATTCTTCCCTGCATCCAATAGGTTATCTCAAATACAACAGATTATTCAATACGACAATATAATGTAAACATGATAAATTAATTCAACTAATCAAGGTAAATCAATAATAACAATCCAAACATCCAATTTAAATTCAATTCGTTTATTTTATTATAAACATAACAAACAAGGTAAGTTACCTTGTTTGGAAATCATCGTTAAAAATAACGATGTCATTTCATTTAAATTAAACAACTATTTAATTTGAATAATTGATATAAAAATATTTAATGAACACCCAAACAACCAAATCAACCAACAATTAGCAACCATAACATGCAAACATTAAAACCCAACTTATAATAATTATAAACAGGAGAACTGAGTGAGTTTAACTCACCTTTTCTTTATTCATCGATTAAATGCTCTTCTTAACTAAATTAAACAACCATTTAATTTAGTTACAAATTTCGATCGCTTCTAATCTTTTTTCAAACTGGCTCCAACATGAAGTGATTGTCGACACGGTCTCTACATCTCTGGTTTGTCAGACTCTGGTAATGTATACATAAGTCACATATTAAATTAATTATATATACTATTTAATTAAATAATTAGTATTCAAACTAATAATTAACTTATCTCTAATTATTTTATTATTACCCATCGTAAGCCATGATTCCTCTCGCATGCCTCCAAACTGGACAGGTGTTCACGTCCAAAATTCCATATATAGGTGTACTTTCTCTTCTTTCCTCTTTGCAATAGTTAGCTACAGGAAACCATACTTCTTTCCTTCCCGTACCATTTCTCCTCTACATAACCTGCTTCCGTTCGACATAAGTCCCTCTAACTCCTTTACCCTTTCCCCTACGTGTGTTTTTTTATATATAAATGGCGGCCCCAAGGCCCGAGCTAGAAATATTAACCCAAGCTCCACTTGTTATTAATTCTTCATCTCGTTAGTATAAACTTGCTGCCGAACACACCTTCCACCATTAATCCAACTTTAGCCTCCTCATTCCCCTCATATATTCTGTCGTTCAGCAACCCGACAGCGCCGCAATCTCCTCCTTTGCCTCCTCTCTGTCCTCAACACCACCAGAAGAAACTCGGTCATCATAAAAAAGAATCTGAGCTCGGCCCCGCCTACTTCACTGCATGCAGCATACTTCACTACGACTGCAGCTACACCGCTCTACCTCCCTCCTTAATCAAACAAACACTCCACTCCATGCTATTGTAATTCACTTACCATTCTCACAACAATTCACGAACCCACTCGAACTCCCATTTGACTCAAAGGCTCTCCACGTCGAAGACGCACCGCAAGTTCCCATATCCAAAAAGAAACCTTGCCACCTTATTTTACTAATCTCAGTGTGATAATGTTCCTAGGCTTTCCAATATATTTATTTTATATTTTCCGTGGAATTGTACATTGTATTTTTAATTCTTGATGCCATGGAAGAACTCAGGTTAAATCCCTAAAGAAGAAAGGGAAGCGACGTATTATATAGAGGGAATGGATAAGATCATTTTCAAATTCAAGCGGTACAAGCTATGGTGAGGTCTATATTATGGTTGCCTGGGTTTTTAAGCAGTCGTCTCTTCACATGAAAGGAAAAAACCATGGGATAGGGGCAGCTGAAGCCAATACCTGTAGATCTGTTGGAAAGTAAAGGAAGTAACTTGATATTTTATTCCATTTCTTCGGGTAGATCTTGTGCAGGTTAGTTGTGTTTGTTTCACTTCAGTTGTCCCAGCCATAATTATCATAACCGAACCTTTCATCGAACCGTAATGCTCGAAGGTCGAAGGTTTTGAAGGTTGAACCGGTCGAATTGTCAAAGCCATGCAAATATAATTATTGATCTTATGCAGCGGTTTTATATTTAGTTTACTCAGAATATATATTTAGCCAATGATATAAAAATGTATCCCAACAGAAAATACGTTGCTGCATAAGAATGATGTTGTCGAAGATACAGTACAAATAAAACAGCAAAAAGAATAGATTAAATAAAATAAACATCCTTCTTTTTCCTCTGGGCCCTTCCTTTCTCTCTACGCCTTCCTTTTTTTCTTTCGTTTTCTACTCTGGAACACATCATCAACTCCTTTAAACTTCCTACTTTCACAGCTCGAAGCATATTTTCCTAAAACCCATTATCTTTTCTCCTCGCCGCACAACTTAAATGGTTTGGAAAACGCAATTATTGGGTTGGATCACGGTCCGAAGGCAGACGAGGCTTTATTCAGTTCCCGACCGTGGAGGCTGGCGGTTCACAGTCAACCGCGGTCTGACCGACGGTTGGGTCCAGTCCTTATGACACTGTTCCTAGCTGTCTCTTTCTTTTAAAGGGAAGTAATGATTGCAGAGGAGGGGACAGCGTAGGCAAGTGTTGTTTGATCAGCCTGTGTTCTTTCATCCATTTCAATGGCTATTTTGATTTTGATTTTTCGTGTGTAGTTAGATGTAGGATAGGTGAAACTTAGGTATTCAGGCGTCACTTCTCCTCTGCCTTCAATGCGATTGGGCTATGCATACCTGCGTGATGGGTTTTAAGTAGGTCTGTAATGATTTGAAACAAGCTGTTATGTGTGAAAGTATAAGGTAGGATGGCATATATTTTGCGAAGGGTAGGCGTGATTTTTGGCAGTAAGAAAAATGGATAGCTAGATGAAGATATAAGTTGCTCGTGTTTTCATTTCTTAGATGTTCTTCAATCTTAAATTTATACCAAGGTACATGTAGGCGAGGTACACAGGAGGGTAGGGTTAGGCTGCATGTTTAGTTTAGGTTGTCATAGGTTCGTGTGCGTCATAAGTTTTTGATTTGAAATCTTATTGTTATACGGTCATTTAATCTACTATTATTTACCTTTTTTATGTTGAGCATTCTAAATTAACATCATCACAACCGATACAATTATAATGAAAATGAACGCATTGCTACGTCTTGACTGTCCAGTCCCAACGAAATTAATTTCATTGGAAACCGACTGTGTTTGCATAACGCCGTTATTTTAATTTCAATATATTTATCAGTTCACGTTTTAAATTTCGCCTACCGACAAAATAACTCTAATTGACTCCAAACAGGAAACCTGGCAATAACTAGCCATTCGTATTCCAATAAAATTCGTTTCTTCGTAAACGGGGGTCGTTGGAAAAACATATATTTCTAACGCTTATATAATATCGTTAAAAATATAGATAAATTATAAAACAATTAAATGAATAATAATAAACTATTATTATTACCATATATATCTAAGTAAAATAATATACGGCTTTAGATTCAGTCAATATAGAATAATAACTCAATATAAATATTTTCGAATTAAACGATATTCAAATTTATAAAAAAATCCTTTTATAAATTATTAAATAAACGTTATCGTTTATAATCAAAATCCATAGCGACTATTTTAAAATTTGATTTGGACATAACTTACAATGTATAAGCTGAAATCTTGATTTTTCTCTTTCATTAGAAAATTATAATCAATAAGATTCTAACATTTCTTATTTCACAGAATTTCGACTTAAAACGGATTCTGTATATTCAATTGAAGTTCAAAACTCAATTTTATGAACTACCGTATTGTTACGAGTTTGTTTCAATATAAATATAAAGGTTCAATCATCGTTTAAATAACGAACTAAATATTAAAATCCATTAATATTCCAAATATAATATTCAAAACCAATTTAAATATTTGAATTTAAATGATTGAAAAATCCGGGTCGTTACATGTATTTTAGGGAGTAATAATAATATAATATTAATTTATTAAATTTAACGCTGAAGTAAGGCATTAAAATACCTACATATGATTCCCGATCGCGATGTAAATTGTAATCCCAGCATAAAATAATATTCCGGACATGATGGAATAGGTTTCATCGAATTTTGAGATCGTTGGCAAAGATTCCATTATAATTCGCAACGTGAATCGATACACATATAATTGCATATGATCACAATATAAATTCAATTAAATTGAAATTTGAAAATCAACAATAATTAATCACTAGGATTCAACAAATTTAGTTTTGTTAAAATACGAGTTCGTTTGAAAATGATTTATTCTTTAATTCCATATTAAATCGATAAAACGAAAAATAGGAATCTAGGCGTTTGCTATTTGTTCGATCAAACGGTAAGTCTAGTCGGTACGAAAATCAAATTCTTGTAATAACTTACTAAAACGAATCCAACGGAACAAGTTTTGTCGCATTCCAAGACCGTTTTCCTGAAATGATATTTTATACACAAAACGACGCTATTTTGGAAACCGAAATACCCTATCTCCAAAAATAACAAACTATCTACCTATCTTGACCCTAAATGTTGCTACGAACTCAACGGAATTGGTTCTACATCTAAATTCAATCGTTTCTCAAGTTATACACAAATACTCATCCATTTAAATTAAATTTATTTAATTATGTGCTATACAGAGTGACTACGCATTTATGGCTACCGTTGTCGCATGCGACATCGGATTGCCACAAAATTTGGGTTCGTAAAATAATTTAACGTTGCGGATCTAATGAAACTCATTTCATCGGAAGCTGAGTTTGTTTGCAAAAAGGCCATTCTTAAGGCTAATATAAGATTGATATAAATATTAGAAAATTCCAAAACAATACAATTAAATAATAATAAATTATCATTATCGTATGTGTCCAAATGGAATTATATATATATATATAACTTCAAATATAACCAATATGGATTTTTAAAACTCAACATTTAAAATTTCGAGTTAAACGATATCCAAATTGTATAAAATCCCTTTTTAAATTTATTAAATAAACATTATAGTTTATAAACAATTCCATAGTGACTTTCTGAAAATTTTGATTGGCCATAACTTACGATCTATAATATGAAATCTCCATTTTTCTCTTTTATAACAAAATTATAATCAAATAGATTCAAACGATTCTTGTTTCATTGATTTCCGACTTATATTGGATTATAACCTAGAAGTTTAAATCGGTTTAAGTTTGCTAAAACAACATAAATTCTATTTTGGATATATGAGATAATAATAATTTATTTTCAAAGAATTTGGTTCGTTGCGAAATTGATATATATTTTATCGATTTAATATGGAACTTAAAAATAATCAACTTTCAAACAACCTTGGATTTCAACGAAGCTAAATTTACAAAATCTGTAATAGTTAATTATTGTATGATTTCAGGTTTCATGTCAATTGGATTTATTTTGTTATCATGTGCAATGTAAACTTGTATCGATTCACATTGTGAAATTAAAAGGAAGTTTTACAAAAGATCTTGAAATTTGATGAAACCAATTCCAATGTGTCCAGAATAATATGTTATTGAAAGATTATGATTTTCATTACGATTGAGGCTGTATGTTTTTATTCAAGCATTTTAACCTAGACGTAAGTTTTGTATGAATATTTTATTAATATACCTACCCAATAAATAAGCCTAAAAAGCCTAAATCCTAGTCAACAAACATTTCGCGGTTAATTTTTTCTGCCACCACCTCCTTTTGTTTGTAATCGAAAATCAAATTAAATCACAAAATCAAGGAGGAATTAGATGAAACCTCTAAAAAAAAGGTTGAAGAGCTCGAGGAGGGCGACTTAACAGTGGTGACCAGAGGGGGCACAATCACCAATGGCAATCGGAAATCGTTGGCGAAGTGAAGTGTAGTTGCTTCGCTTTTTTAGAAATCACGGCCAGAGGAGTTGATTTCAGGGGATGTGTAATGGCCCGCAAATCCGTACCCTTTGAGTTGACTAATAACACCACACTTCCAACCCAAATGACACAGAAATACGAATCATTAGTAGAAAGAAGTTAGATGATGAGGAACAGAAAGAAAGAAAAGTTAGAATAGAAGAAAAGCGAAGAACACAAATCTCATAGCGGAACGAATAAAATATATTAAATAACATAACTTTTGAAATTCAAATCAGTTACTGTATATACATAACATTACCAGAGCACAACAGTTATTCCTGGAGCAGTTATAAACACTTGTTTCCAGATACAACATAGTACACAGCGGAAATATGATAGTCTATAGCTAACTGGTGAAGCCTCCTGCTTCCAGCTCTTCCAAGTGAATCTGAAAAATCCCGACTACTTGACTGCCCATACAAATTTGGGCACCTAAGATTTTAGGGAAAACAAAAACAAAATAAACTCTGGGTCATTCATGGGATTGGTGTGAGTAACCTCCAATCATTTGTTTAACTTTAAAAATCCTTTCAAAAGCAATGATAATCGTAAGACCGATCAACACATAAACACGGATGGTTTTTACTTTATGATAGCCCAAAATATTTTTGATATCAAATCGAGTGATATTATAATAATGTCTACATTAAATAAATAGAATCTAGCGGAACACTTGCATCTCACGCTCCATATATATTATAAAACCAAAAACCGCAGGGCGCTTATTGGAGATTGGATTTCCAACATGACAAGGTATGGAACCACCTTCCGATAGTGTATCTCTAGAGGGGAATACACTGGGTTCAACAAGAACATCTTGCAACCCAGCCCACACATGACCGACCACTCATTTCGCTTGAGTGCATCGAATGTATATCACCAACGGTTGGGATCAGCAACCGTTTCCCGAATGGGACAGCATCGAATAGATTAAAGAATGAAATTAATATCTCCAGATAGGTGATTATACACCCTAATACGAGCGACCCACATAGCCATGCTGCCTGCCCGATTTTTGTCATTTCCCGGTTGTTGAGGCCTGAGGCTACGATTTCTTATCATTCATTGATAGCACAATCACTTTGAATGCCACATTTTCATATCTGTAAATCATTAATTGATTTGCACAAATATATTCTTGATATTATGCTAAGAGAATAAATTCTCCGCCACCATATATATCTATACAGACCAACATATGCGATCATTGGAAATACTCTGTCAGACATTCGTCCATACACTTCGTTCTGGGACTGAACGAAACCGAAGGCACAATTTCTATTAATAGAAAAAGTCCTTGAACTTTACTCCATCTTTGATTATCTTCATATAATCTGATTCGCAATGCTATTGCCAATACGGAGTGGTTCTCGGATAATAATCCAACCAGTCTCTCCATATTGACAACGATATTGGCAAACACTTCGATGGTCGGTTATTTAACTATCGAAGAAAAACAAACAAACATTCATCCATAACATTAAACCATCGCTCGGCCTATTAATTAATATTTCATTAATTAAATCACCTTTTCCATTTCCTTATCAATATTTGTTAAACAAATATTTTCAATTATCATCTTGGCCTTTTGCTATTTGGAAAACATTTTCGTATCTCACCTTTTTTATTTTCTGTACTTTGAAAATATCCTTTACTTATAATTGGAAACATTCCAATTACTTATCTCTTCCACAACCATTCATTTATTTCTATACTCAGGAAATATTTATTATTATATTTCCAAATTTCCACTTACTTGGGTTAAAACGAATGTTGTGTAAAACATCGTTACAATGACCCAAAATACTGCATTCAACTAACTCTTATTCAAACATTTCTCTTCGAGACTGGGTCTTGCTATTTATCTGTTAAAAATGAAACCAATCAAGTTGGGGCATAACTACCTCTTAGACCTTGATTGGAAACATTCTTAACTTCAAAACAGACAAAACCACTTACCTCGAATAATCAACATCATATTACCAATTATCCATATCTTTTGAACGTGTATATGTTTCTCTTTCTATTTTTATCAGATTAAATCTATTGATTCCCTTTTTGTTTATAACATTCTATTTTAATTTCGTTTCCTTATCGAATTCGATATATCGATTCATAATTATCAAACCTTCTTAAAATATTCTAACTCCTTAAATTTCCAGAAAATTTTGCCATAACCTCCTTTGTACCGGTCAATAGTTCAAAACTCAACTCGCCTCTCTAAGCCCATTCCATTTAAAAAGAAAATCAAAAAGCCAAGTGGCTTGCCAATTTGGTGCATAAAATCTCATATGGAATTAAACGTGTACCTTTTGGTTGGGCATTTCAATTTATAGCTCTTCTTATACTTCATTCCAAACCTATTTAACACACATCCAAATATTCCCATTTGGTTTCAACTTAATCCGTTCATCTTAACCTAATTCGCTAATTTATTTTCTAATTATCTATTTTGCCTATTCCACTTCTTTGTTTGAACATAAAATGTTCATGTGACACCCCGAATTTTCTGAGAATATTAAAATTAACAAATTCAAGAACACATAATTTTTAGAAGAAGAATTAACTTAAATGGGTTGCGCTATTACGTTCATCTCAAAATTTTGGGTCAAGATAGACATTTGGTTTGCATAAAACAGATACCTTATAAAGAAGTTATTAAGCCTTGAAATTTGTATGCATATGAGAAATATATATATATATATAAATTAAATAAATAGATATGCTAAAAAGTTCAAAACAGTGAACCGGGAGGGGGTATAACCGAAACGACCCATTTTTGAGGTTGACCCGATCCTTGCTGGGTCGACTAGGGGTTGATTCAGGGTGTTTGGTGGCAACCCGTGGGCCGATTCACTCTAAGGCAGATGTGGCATCTGATTGGTTCTTATGGACTCCTTGCTGAGTCATTAGGGCTGATGTGGCTGTTCTATCTTGTCTGAATGGCTTTGATTTGCTCTAGATTAATCTGACGGTTCCTATTAAATCAAACTTCTATATAAGCAACCTAATACCTCAACCCTAAATCATATTAAAAATCAAACCAAGATCCGTCATGCTGCTGTTGGACAACCTCGAATAGCCATCGTTCAATATGAAGCAAATTAAAAGAGACAAACTAAATCAAATCAAAATTAACTAAAACAACGATTGTCTACATCAAAAGCGAGCATTTCAACTTCAGAATACATATTCCAGAAATCAAGATTGTCTTTTGTAAGTGTAGTTATCTTTTAGATGTAAATAAATTTAAGATGTGATTTGATATAAAGTGAAAAATAGAATTATACCATGTTGTATAATATTGACGATGCTAATTCATGTTTGTTTCTTGTGATGATTTTATCATGAATTGTCTTGGAATGTTTGTGGCTTATTGGACTTGGTGTTGGATCTATTAAAGATTGAGAATAAAACTATCAATATCATATGCAAGTTATATGTTTCATGTTAAGATCTACATATATATGTTTATATGATTAATGCAAGTTGTATGTATTATGTTAAATCCAAGTCAAGATCTACATATATATATTCATATGCTTTATGTTAGATCCATATGCCTATATATATGTTCATATGCAAGTTACAAGTTTTATGTTGGATCCATGTCAAGATCTATCTAGGTTCATATGATTAATGCAAGTTATATGTTTTATGATAGATCCAAGTCACAATCTAATTATACATATGTTCATATGCAAGTTACATTTTAGATCCAAAACTATATCTATATTTATATGCCTGTTTGTAAAGTGGACTTATGCAAGTTCACCTTGTTAGATCTAGTTCACACCTATATGTTAAAGTTAAAATTATACATGCCTTGGGATTGGACATGTCATGATTATGTCATATGCTAGTTTATAATTGAGGTTATGTTCACACATGCCTAGATCTACATACTAAAATGTTTTAGGCTTATGATTATCTAAGTGTAAATTATATGCAAGTTCATGTGACATGTTAAATTATATGAACAAAGTTTTATGCAAAATTTACATGTTTGGTTGAATCTATATTATGCATGTTGCCTTCTTTACCTCTTGTTTATAAATTGGGCTAATATGCGGGCCCTATGACATTATGTGATTAATACGAATGAACAAATGGGGGTAATGTTGGGATAGTTATTAAATCAAAACATGTTAATAATGTAGGTAGGCCCAAAACCATGTAAATGGTTAAGGCCATGAATGGTATAATTTATACCATTAGTCTTGAACATAATTAAAATATGTGACATGAAACCCTTGTAGAAAATTCACATATATAAAATGTAAAAGATGAATATGCCTAACCCGAGGTTAGACTGAGTTGTGGTGTAATCCTTCCCGGAACCGATCGGCACATCCAGTAACCACAACAATACCTGTCTAATGTGAGAGGTTAGTGCATCAAGCCCAGAAAGACCCGAGGTTAGACTTAGTTGTGGTGTAAAACTTCCCAGAACCAACCGGCACATCCAGTAACCACAACAATACTTGTCTAATGTGAGTGGTTGATGCTTTAATTAATTAGTTAAAGCTCATGAACAATCAAGCTAGAAATGGTGAGGTTAAGTAATTAAGGGAACACTTAACCAACTTAACATGTTAACAAGACAAGATTGGTGGAGTTAAGTAATTGAGGAAACACTAAACCAACTTAACATGTAAACTAGACAAGATTGATAGGGGTTAAGTCAAACTAAGGACACTTAACCAATTTAGCATGTTGACTAGAAAAACCCTAGTAAAGGGGACTCGTTTTAGTAGTAACCCACATGGATGTATCAAGGTACCTTGAACTACGCAGGGTGGGGCACGATTACTGGGATGAATATAAGCGGTCAAAAGGGCGGCGGTTAGGTGCATCAGTGTAGGTTCCGACGGATTACGGGCGTGCACGAGCTCCGGAGTGGAAAAAGCAGGCACTGGGCACCAGGCGTACACTTGTGCATCTTTGAATCGTGTCAGGGTTGCCATTATAGGACTTGATACACCCTATACTGGAACCAGCACAAGTACTTAAAAATCACGTGGGGCCGCATGACACCGGGAATACATGAATGTGAGTAGGAGCCGATCAATACATGAATGTAATCACTTTATCATGAACATACACTGCTAGTTAAACAGCTCTTAGTGGGTGCAGAGAAGTAAAAGTGGGTGCGATAGCCAAATCTAGTTAAATCTTACTTTACCTTCTTTTAGGACTACCCTATCCTTGTGGTAAAATTCTAAGTTCAGTATATTCATGTCATAGTCTTTTACTTGTTTACATGCTATTAAATAATTGGGCTTACCAGACTTATGTCTGACCCATTTTCCTTTCGCTTCTTTTCTTCCGTCCCCCCTCCCTCCCGGTCTGTATGGAGGAAACACTTCTTCTTAGCCCAGGTTAGCCAAAGCTTGAAAACCGTAGATGTAAGGCTTGGACTTTCCCTTTTGAGCTATGGCTATGGTCAAGCAGTTATTAGGGAATTATGTCATTTTATTTTCAGTATTGCTTCTTTATGTTTTCAAGACAGATGAAAAGTTGTAATAATTTGGAAGGTTGAAATAGTTGTTGAATGGTTGTGTTGAATAAGTATTTATGAAATAATATTGATCTTTTTCCGCTGCATAAATTTTCTATCTTGTAATTTATTAGTATCTTGTACCTTAAAATGCTCCACCGAAGTTAAGGCATTCCCTTTGAGAGTGACCTTAACGGAGGTGGGGTGTTATAATTGGTATTAGAGCTAAAGGTTACCAGATCTGATAAAAATTTTGAAACTATTTTTCAAAAAGAAGTCATAAAGAAGCATTTTCAAGAAAAAGTGTTAATTTAAAAAGGCATAATGAAACACCCTATCTCCATTAAAGGTCACTAACAAAGGGAATGCCTTAACTTTGGTGGAGAGTTATAGGTACAAGACACAGAAAAATTTACAAGACAGATAAATTTAAGCAGCGAAATCAAAATATTTATTTCATACGTATTTCAATACAAAAGGATTACATCAAATTATCTCAATTTAACTTCAAAACATTACACCATAATTTCTATCTTGATTATTCAATAAAGAAGCATGAACCAAAAAGTAAAAATGCATAAATCTCCAAGGATCATATCCAAAGCCATAGCCAATGCAAGAGAGTCCAAGTCATACATCTACTTTCTTGAAGCTTGTAAAGAGTCTGATTAAGCTGGAGTATTTCCTCCCTGTGGACCTGAGGGAGGGGAACGGAAGAAAAGAAGACGAAAGAAAATGGGTCAGATAATAAGTTTGGTAAGTTCAGTGGTTACTAGTATTTAAACAAGAAAAGTGGTCATGACAGGAATAACAGAATATAGGACAATACCCTAATATAAGATAAGAGGGACGTGTGATCGCACCCATTACTATAGTCTCTCTGCACCTACTTAACCATTGGCTCAAACAGTCCACGTGTTTACAACAAACGACCCCTTTAATGATCGACTCCTACTCGCACGTATTCATGTCCTATGTCCTTCAGCCCCGCTTGATTGTAGTCACTTGTGATGGTCCCACCATGGGGTGTATCAGTCCCTCTGGTGGCAACCCGACACGATTCAAGATGCACAGTGTACACTACTGAGGCCCAATGTCTGATTTTTCCACTCCGGAGTACGTGCACGCCCATACTCTGTCGGAACCTGCACTGGCCCACCAATCGCCGCCGTTTTGACCGCTTAAATCGTGCCCCACCTTGCCTAGTTCAGGGTACCATGATACATCTATGTGGGTTACTGCTGAAATGGGTCCCTGTTACTAGGGTTTTCTAATCAACATGTTTATTTGGTTAAGTGTCCAAGTTTATCTAACCCAGCCTATTCGTTTTAGTTAACATGTTGAATCGGTTAAGTGTTTTACTAATTTACTTAACCCTACCAGTCTTGGCTTAGCTTTAATTTATTAAAGCACTAACCACTCACACTAGACAGGTCTTGTTGTGGTCACTGGATATGTCGTCCGGGCAGATTTACACCACAACTCAGTCTAACCTCGGGTTCCTTTTGGGCTTGATGCACTAACCACCCACATTAGACAGGTCTTGTTGTGGTTACTGGATATGCCGGTCGGTTCCGGGCAGGTTTACACCACAACTCAGTCTAACCTCGGGTTAGGCATATTCGTCTTTTCTAAATTCATATTTTTCTATATATGTCAAATTTCCCTTATGTGAATTAAATTTAATTTAATCACGGCATAATTATCCTGTGATTATGCTCAACATAAATGGTATATCAAATATACCATTAAATGAGAAAATATATGCCATAATTTTTCATATTTCCCATAGCTACCCCCGTGGAACATATGCGTAAATCACATAAAATGTTGGGCTAGCAAGTTAGCCCAAACCCATAAACAAAAAGGGGTAATAAACAAAGAACATGAAATGATCATAAAACAACATACATTTAACTTTTCACATGTAACTTGGCATAGATGTATGTCACTTAACTTTAATCACTTGGGTAAAGGTGAACTTGTGACTAAGTTGAATCTAATGGTCATGTAAACTCGACAAAGGTCTAGCATGAAAGTTTAACATATAATCATAGTTTCAACCTACAACTTGGCATATAATCTTATGTATGTTAAAACATAAGAAAGCTATCATAATCATTTTCTTATCATAATTTAGCATGATGTTAACAACATAAGAGGACTACAATTCCACTTTGACAACATAAATAATTCAAATTGGCATAGTTCTAAATATTCATAAATGTAAATCTAACATGTAAACGTGTGATTTAGATCCTAAACTTGTAAATAACCACCAAAATTACAGCATGATATGTTTTACCATTTTGTTGGAATAATAAGTTCTTTACTCAATCGTAATAACATATAATGTCGTGCATCACCCAAACATATAGACATGAGATATACAACATGTTCATCGCCATAAGCATATAGACATAAAATATACAACATGTTCATTGCCACAAACATATAGACAAGATTAATTTCAATGATATTTTAAGATAAACGAGAACCAAATCTCATACATAAGCATCGTACTGTATTCCAATTACAACATGTCATGGTTCAATCGAAAGGAATGTTTAAATCTGTGTAACAACTAACTTATAGACTAAAAGAAATTCTTGCGTTCTGAAATATGAATTCTGAAATTGGAGATGCGCGCCTTTGATGAAGATCGTTGAACTAAACTAGTTTTAATTTGATTTTAGATGTAAGCTTCAACTTGTCTTTTGAATTGAAAAGGGTGACGGCTACTCCAAATCCTCTATTGATGGCATTTCAGTTCTAGGTTTATTTTTCTGTGTGTTTTTAGGTAAGGCATTGAGTTGTTTATATAGAATTTCAGTTTGATTATAGCCGTCAGAGGAACCTAGGGTTAATCACAGCCACTCAAACCTGATCAGGCCTATCCAGAAACCCTAGTGACTCAGCAGCGAGTCAAAAATCGTTCAAATTTCAGATCTAGCCGGGGGCCAGGTCAACCCCCAGGTCGATCCTAAGGTCGACCCCTAGGTCGACCTCAAGGAGGGGAGGTCGACACAAGGGTCAACCCCTAGGTCGACCCTATGGTCGACCCCCAGGTCGACCTCAAGGGGGGAGGTTGACATAAGGGTCAACCCCATGGTCGACCTGCCTGGGCGGGAATTTTCCCGCCTAGCTCGCTCCTGGCTTCTGTTTGAATTTTGAACTTGTTCTTTCAAGCTATTTGAATTTATTCGAATTTCTGAAACTTCTAACAACCATAACCCCTTCATACGAAGTCCAATTCATGCAAACTCGGACTCTATCTCAACCTGAATTCCGAGATGAACACAATGGCGTAGCCCGTTTCCCTTTATTCTCACATTTTAAATTAAGTATCATAGGATTCATTATTATAACGTTAATAGAAAGTACGGGTGTTACGTTCTCCCCTCCTTTTAGGATTTCATTCCCAAAATCTTTAAGTCGAGAAGAACTTATATCCTACCATCCAATCACCCATCTACTCAACCATCAAACACAGGCATCCATTGTCCTTAAAAGATTTCTAATGCTTCATGATCATATGTATTGTGTGTGTATATGTCCTTATCTAATGCAGAATCAGGCGGTCTACTGATTCAGTTGACCTCCTTAATGCAAATTATGTCAGTGCCATGAGTCCATTATGAATGCAAATTTTTCCTGCTCAAAATTTCTTACATGAGTGTACAACCATTCATACAAATGCAACGTCCATATGATAACACATCAAGTTTTAATCCATAAACCAATACATATATGCATATGCAATATGGAAGTGGCTAAGCCGATCTAGTACCTAATGTGTGTGTATATGCATCCACTGGCAACCACTAGCGACCACTTGCAACCATCAATCTTAACATGTTTCAATTACATGTCTACATCCAAATAGGTTCCTACCTAAGGATAAAGGACAAGATCGAGGAGATATACCTAAAAAGATAGATACAAGCATAAACTTGAGGGGAAAAAAGTTTAATGACGTACCCTAAAAAAGAGAAGGGTAAGTTGCACGTATACGGTCCTCAGTTTCCCAAGTCGCGTCTTCCTCGGCGTCGCTCCATTGAACCTTGACGAGCTTAACTTCACGGTTGCGTAGCTTTCTGACTTCTGTTCCCAAGATACAGGTTGGAACTCTTCTCATAGTTTCTTCTCGGTCAACTTCAACTTCTTCTAGCATACTTGGTTCTACCACTTTAGCAGACTCGTGTAAGCACTTTCGTGGGTGAGAGACATGAAAGACATTATGAATCCCGGCAAATCTTTCGGGCAGTTGTACCCTATAAGCCATCTTCCCAATCTTTTCGATGATAAGGAACGGCCCTACAAATCTTGGTGCTAACTTTCCTGCGGATTCAAAGAGAATGACGTTCCTCAAGGGAGATACTTTAAGGAACACCTTGTCTCCAACTTCGAATTCAAGGTCAGTTCTTCTTTTGTCTGCGTAGGACTTCTGTCTATCTTGGGCGGTCTTTATTCTTCTTCGTATCAAGTCTACTTTCTCTAAAGTCTCCCTAGTCATGTCTGGTCCAAGTATAAGCTTGTCTGTTGACTCCCACTAGCAAGTTGGTGACCTGCACGGTCTTCCATATAAAGCTTCGAAAGGTGCCATGCCTATGGTGGCTTGGTAGCTATTGTTGTAAGCGAATTCCACCAAAGGTAGATGATCTTCTCAGGTACCTCCGAAGTCAATAATTCATAACCTCAAGAGGTATTCTAATACTCTGTTGACTCTTTCCATCTGGCCATCAGTTTGAAGGTGATAGGCTGTGCTTAAGCATAATTGTGTGCCTACAGCCTCTTGTAAACTCTTTCAAAACTCGCTCGTGAAGATAGGGTCTCGATCACTCACTATGCTAGAGGGTATCCCATGGAGTTGAACTATCTCCTTAAGATATATGGATGATAGAGATGAGGCAGTCCTTCTACTCTTGACGGGTATAAAGTGGGCGCTTTTTGTGAGCCTATCCACTATTACCCAAATGCTAGTAGTGCCCCTTCTTGACCTAGGCAACCCATCTATAAAGTCCATTGAGATGCTATCCCATTTCCACTATGGGATCTCTAGAGGATGGAGCAAACCACCAGGCTTCTTCTACTCTACCCTGACTTGTTGGCATATTAAACATTTAGAAATAAATTCAGCTACGTCTTTCTTTGTTCTGTCCCAAAAGAAAACTCTTTTGATATCTTTATATATTTTGTCTCCGCCTGGGTGTATGGTCAGCTTGGAATGGTGTGCCTCTTCTAGAACCGTCTTTACCAATCCCCTTGCCTGTGGGACACATAGTCTTCCATCTCGTCTAAACCAGCCCTTGGCATCCATGGAGTATCTATTGAGGTGACTAGAAGTCTCACCCCTAATTAATTTGTCCATTACTTCGGCTAGCTGAGGGTCTTCTCTTTGCGCGGCTCCGACCAAGTCTAATAAAGTTGGTCGCACTTCTAATGTTGCTAGTAAGCCGGGTACAAAGTCAGTGGAGGGTCTGAAGTTAAAGCTTGCTATGAACTCCAAGCTTTGCCTTTCCACAAAGAGAGAGCTTAAGGTTAGCTTCTTTCTACTGAAGGCGTCTGCTACTGCATTTCCCTTGCCAGGCGTGTAAGAAATCTCAAAATCGTACGAGGCGAGGAACTCCATCCACCTTTGCGACCTCGAGTTGAGATCTTTCTGCAAGAATAGGTATTTCAACGATTTATAGTCAGTATACAGTTCAAATTTCTCAGCTAGGAGATAATGGTGCCAAGACTTAAGCGCAAAAACGATGGCTGCCAACTTTAGGCCGTGGGTCGGGTAGTTTTTCTCATATACTTTCAAATGTCTTCCACCATAAGCCACTACCTTCCCTTCTTGCATCAGAACAACGCCTAGTCCCGTTCCGCATGCATCTGTGTATAATCTGAACATCTTGCTTCCATCAGGCAATATCAGAACTGGGGCTGTTGTTAGAGCCCTTTTCAAACGTTGGAAAGCAATATCGCAATCCAAGTCCCAATTGAAAGCTAGGTTCTTCTTTGTCAATCTTGTTAGTGGAGCTGAGATTTTTGCAAAATCTTTGACGAACTTTCGATAAAAGCCTGCTAGCCTGAGAAAGCTTCGGACTTCGGTTGCGTTTCGAGGAACCTTCCAATCTTGCACAGCAACCACTTTTGCGGGGTCCACAGCTATCCCCTCTTTGGACACCACATGTCCAAGGAACCTAACTTCTTCTCTCTAGAAATGGCATTTGGAGAATTTCGCCTTCAACTGATGTACACAGAGAGTATCCATGACTTCTTTTAGATGTTGAGCATGCTCTTCCTCATTCGTTGAGAAAATCAAAATATCGTCTACGAAGACCACCACATATTTATTGAGGAACTCTCGGAACACCCTGCTCATTAAATCAACGAAGTAAGCGGGTGCATTTGTCAAGCCAAAAGGCATGACAAGCCACTCGAAGAAACCATCAGGAGTTCTGAATGTCGTCTTATCAATGTTGTCTTCAGCCACTCTTAGCTGATGAAACCTGGTAGCTAAATCTAATTGGGAGAAAACCGATGCACCTTCAAGCTGATCGAAACAAATCATCTATTCTTGGGAGTGGGTGTCTATTCTTCTTGGTCATCTTGTTTAGCTCCCTATAATCAACGCACAAGCGAAGCGAACCATCAGCTTTGGTTGCGAACACTACCGAAGCACCCCATTCAGAAATACTCCGTCTTATGAACCCCCTTTCAAGCAGCTCTTTGATTTGCTTGTTGAGCTCCTTTCTCTCCCTTAAGGCTATGTGCCTAACGGGTAAAGCAACGGGCTTTGCATTATCAATGAGGTATATGCGGAAGTCTATCTCCCGCTTCGGAGGTAAGCCCTTTACCTCTTCAAACACATCCAAATATTCAAGGACTATTCTTATAGACTGCAAGTTCTTGACAGACGCATTAAGTGATTCTAGATAACTAAGCATGACGGAGTTCATGGGATTACAAGAAATTTCGAGAGTGTTAACGAGGCGAGTCATGAGTCTAACCACTCTCTTTTCACAATCGAGGACGGCACTATTACTGGATAGCCAGTCCATGCCTAGAATCAACCCATAGCCCGTGTAGCCTAAAACAAAGGCATTGCATCTAAACCCAATGCTTAGTATAGATATTTTCAAATCTAAACAAACCATTGACAAATAAGCTGAGCCCCCAATTGGATTTGAAACAACCAAGGGATCCTCTACTATACTAGTGTCTAGGTGCAGAGATTCAACTAAATCAGCGGATACAAATGAGTGCGATGCACCATAATCAAACAATGTACGAACAGGATGATCAAAAAGATAGACTAAACTTTCGACATAAATATTTCTACCTCGTTCTTGCGGAGGTGCCGTGAGAGCATGGACTTGTCCTCCAGAAGAAGGTCCAACTCCCTGCCCTTGCTTCCTTGGGCAGGCCCTAGCCATGTGTCCTGTCTCACCACAGTGGAAACAGCCACCCATCTTCTTCTTTTTTCTTCCTGCAGTCTTTGACTAGATGTCCAGGAATGCCCCAGAAATTACACTTTCTCTTTTCATGGGGTATGTTGTTCTTCCCGCCTTTCTTTGGATCAGCCTTCTTGTTCTATGACCCTTCCTCCTTCTTATCTTGAAGCACTTCTGCTTTTGCCTCATTCTTGCCCTTGTCTTCCTCATTTAAGCGTGCCATGTCCACTACCCTTTCGTAAGTAGCCCCCATAGGTATGTGGGTCATAGCCAAGCTGTGAAGTGGCTCATTCAATCCCTTGACAAAACGGAGAGCCTTCTAATGAGGAGTATTCACTAAGTCCAGTCCAAATCGGGCTAGCTGATTGAATTGATTGACGTACTTCTGGACCGTCATACTTCCTTGCTTAAAAGATAAGAACTTTTCTAGCTGTAAACTTCGTTCAGCTTGTGAGAGGAATTTCTTCTCAAACCTTATTCTGAAATCCATCCATGTTTCAACTGGCCTCTCAGCGTTAGTGACTTCCCACCAATAGGAAGCTTCGTCTTTGAGCAACCACACTACCAACTGTATCTTTTGTCTATTGTCCACCTCGAAGATGATGAACAGATCCTCAGTTTCTTTGAGCCAGTTCCTTGCTTCCACGAATGATTCAGTCCCCTTGAAATCCTTTCCACCCATGGCCCTAAAATCTCTACAGATCTTTGAGAAAGCATTTGCACGAGGAGGAGGAGGAGGAATCGCTGCAGCTGGAGGAGGGATATCTGCTGGGCCTGCGTCGTTGGCCCTAGCCTCTAAGTATCTCCTGAACCAGCCAGGTATTGGCACACCCTCTGGAAGGTTAAGATTCCCAGACATGCTGAAACGAAAAATAAAATATTCAAAATGAGGGATAGAAAGATAGAGCATATGGCTTTGGTGATTATGCCTTTTTAAATTTAAAACAACACTTTTCTTTGTAAAATGCTTCTTTATATTTCTTTTTGAAAGATAGTTTTTCGAAAATTCTTATCTAATCTGGTAAACCTTTTGCTCTGATACCAAGTGAAACACCCTACCTCCATTAAAGGTCACTCACAAAGGGAATGCCTTAACTTTGGTGGAGACTTATAGGTACATGACACATAAAATTTTACAAGACAGATAAATTTAAGCAGCGGAATCCAAATATTTATTTCATACATATTTCAATACAAAAGCATTACATCAAATTGTCTCAATTCAACTTCAAAACATTACACCATAATTTTTGTCTTGGTTATTCAATAAAGAAGCATAAACCAAAAAGTAAAAATGCATAAATCCCCATGGATCATATCCAAAGCCATAGCCAGTGCAAGAGAGTCCAAGTCATACATCTACTTTCGTGAAGCTTGTAAAGAGTCTGATTAAGCTAGAGTATTTCCTCCCTGTGGACCTGAGAGGGGGGGGGACGGAAGAAATGATGATGAAAGAAAAAGGGTCAGACAATAAGTCAGGTAAGTTCAGTGGATACTAGTATTTAAACAAGAAAAGGGGTCGTGACAGTGATAACAGAACATAGGACAACACCCTAATATAAGATAAGAGGGACGTGTGATCGCACCCATTACTATAGTCTATCTGCACCTACTTAACCATTGGTTCAACCAGTCCATGTGTTTACAACAAACGGTCCCCTTAATGATCGGCTCCTACTCACACGTATTCATGTCCTATGTCCTTCGGCCCCGCTTGATTGTAGTCACCTGTGCTGGTCCCACCATGGGGTGTATCAGTCCCTTTGGTGGCAACCCGACATGATTCAAGATGCACAGTGTACACTACTGAGGCCCAATGCCTGATTTTTCCACTTAGGAGTACGTGCACGCCCATACTCCGTCGGAACCTACACTGGCCCACTAACCGCCGACGTTTTGATCGCTTATAGTTCAGCGCAATAATCGTACCCCACCCTGCCTAGTTCAGGGTACCATGATACATCTATGTGGGTTACTGCTGAAATGGGTCCCCATTACTAGGGTTTTCTAATCAACATGTTTATTTGGTTAAGTGTCCAAGTTTACCTAAACCAGGCCATTCGTTTTAGTTAACATGTTGAATCGGTCAAGTGTTTTCCTAATTTACTTAACACTACCAGTCATGACTTAGCTTTAATATATTAAAGCACCAACCACTCACATTAGACAGGTCTTGTTGTGGTCACTGGATATGCCGGTCGGTTCCGGGCAGATTTAAAACGACAACTCAGTCTAACCTTGTAACAACCCGTGTTTTTATAACGTGTAATAACTATAAATCAAGGCATAATTAATTTTTAAAATAAGAGTCAAGGGAAACTGGTTGCGCCATTGCGTTCATCTCGAAATTCTTCTTGGAAACGAGTCTAAGTTTTCGAAAATCGGAGTCCGTGTGACCAAGTTATGACCTTTCGAAGTTTTCAGAAGTTTTCAAGTTCAAAACAGCTCAATTCGAATTGAAATTTCCAATTTCAAACTTCAGAATGGACTGGGCGGGAAATTTCCTTCCTAGGACTAGGTCGACCTGGGGGTCGACTATGTAGTCGACCTACACAGGACCAGGTCGACCATAGTGTCGACCTAGGGGTCGATCTGGTGGCCGAGTCCACTTTTGAAGATGGATTCATTTTGATGTTCCTGGCCTCGTTTCTGTCCACATTCGTTGACCTGACCCTATAAATACAGCCTCTAACACCAGTCTCTCTACACAAAACTCTTTCTGACCTTATGCTGCTCTGATTCTGATTGAAAAGTTTGAAAAAGGGACTGGTTCTTCTACGTTGAGACCGCGTTAAGAAAATTGCTGATTTGGGGATTTCTATTAGGACTTGACTAAGCATATAGAGATTCAACTATCGACTCTCTTTTTCTAATTCTCGAACCACAATCTATAAGTCCCAGTTATTTTTAGATTTAAACTATAAATGTAATATGATGTAAATTGAAATTGGACCTATGTATGATGACTGTTTTACATCCATTCTTGTTCATCTTGGATCTTGACTTTTGGATATATTACTATGACACTGATTTGGGGCCTATTCATGTTGTAAATCAAACCCCTCATATTATCATGTTGAATCTGCTATTAGTCACAAGATTATGACTATCACCTTATGTTAATCGTTACCACGACTATACTATCACCTTATGTCAATCATTACCATGACTATACTATCATCTTATGACAACTGTTATCTTAACTAGTACCTTATTTTGCTAGAATTGGAATCTTTATGTTTGAGGCCAATATTCCATATGCCAGTAATGTCTTAATCTTTTATTTCAAGTCATACTATGCTATGCTAGTAATCACTTTTGCCACCTTATACCCATTCTTTTTATGTTATTCCCTAATTAGATTTATTTGTATTGATTCGAGCTTACGTACGATGGGAATACAATTTGGGTAGACTAGGTAAAACATGAATTAGCTTTAAACTTGAACATGAACGTTGTTATGACTTGAACCTGAATATAGACATGAACTTGACACGATTTGACATGAAACATGACCTGAAAACTGGACATGAATCTAGACATGAAAACTTGAACATGGGCATGACAATTAGATAAACTTGAAAATGGCTAACTCGAGGTTGGGTTGAGTTTGTAGTGTAAATATGCTCGGAACCGCTCGTCAAATCCAGTGGCTACAAACAACAGGATCCAATGTGGGTAGTTGGTCATATCGCACTTAAAACCCGAGGTTAGACTATGTTATGGTGTAAATCTGCCCGGAACCGCCCGGCAGGTCCAGTAACCACAACAGTTAGTCTAATGTGAGAGGTTGGCGTGCACTAATGAATTAATGCCACATGATAGGGTTAAGTCATGAACCACTTGAATATACTTAACCAACTTGACACAATGATTTGATAGGGTTAAGTCATAAACTGCTTGAATACACTTAATAAACTTGATACATGATTTGGATAGGGTTAAGTCACGAATTTGAATGACACTACTTAACCCATTAGAAACCATAGTTACGCGGTCCTTTTCAGTAGTAACCCACTTGGATGTATCACGATACCCTGGAACTAGGCAGGGTGGGGCACGATTACTGGGCTGATTGTAAGCGACCAAAACGACGGCTGAGTAGGTGTAACAACCCGTATTTTTGAATAACATGTTATAACATAAATGGAGGCAGAATTAAACAGTAAAATCTGAATCAAGAGAAACGGGCTATGCCATTGCGTTCGTCTCGGAAAAATACGCGAAATAGAGTCCGAGTTTTCGAAAATCGGAGTCCGTATGACCAAGATATGGCCTCGCGAAGTTTCACAGAAAATTCACAAATTAAAGTATACTTAATTTAGTGAAATGGGTTGCGCAGAGAAATATATATATATTGATATATATATGTATATATAATTGAAAATTAAATAAATAAATATGCAAAAATGTTCAAAACAGCGAATTGGGAGAGAGGAATAACCGAACCGGCCGATTTTTGAGGTCGACCCAAGCCTACTGGGTCGACTAGGGGTTAATCCAGGGTGTTTGGCTGTCAACCCGTGGGCCGATTCGATCAAATGCAGATTTTGCATTTGAATGGTTCTCATGGTTCAGCTTTAATCTAAAGGCCCTAGATGGTTCCTACACTTGACTTCTTCCCCAAGACATGCTTTGATGGCTTAGATTGAATCTAGTGTTAATCCTATGGCTAATACTATCCTGATCCTCTATAAAAAGGACCTAACACCTAGCCTAAATCATCATTATTCATTCCTACAACTAAACTATGCCAAAATTGTTCCTCTCATGGCCTCCACTCTCATGCTAAAATTTCTAAGTTAAATTATATGAGAGATTTTGAATGCATACAAGTATTTTCAAGCTTGTATGAATGTTCTTAGTTTGCATTCAAGTCAAGTGGCAACATTTCTATTTCAAAGCAAGGGTTTTTATTATTTGGCTCAAGGGTTTTTCATTTGGAGCTTGCATATTTGGGTCTTTTTGGTAATTGCATAAGGGCTTCGTCTCAATCTTTTAATAACTATTTATTTGTGTCTTCATAGCATTGTAAGCCCTTTTCTACTTTCTTTTTATTAACTCTAAAGTTAAATGAATGATGCAAGTTTGGGGTTGATCATTATGATATGCAAGTTTGGTTGATCATTATATGCAAGTTTGGTTGATCATTATATGCAAGTTTGGTTGATCATTATATGCAAGTTTGGATGATCATTATGCAAGTGGGTTTAATCATTATGTATGACACATGTTGCTATGTTATGCAAGTTTGGGTTGATCATGTTATCATGTTATGCAAGTTAAACTTGAAGTTGTGAGCTTAAAGCTTCAAGCTTTATGTTGAAGGTTGCATTTTGGCAACATGGAAGTTATCATATCCCTTATGATAACTTGCATATGAGGCTAAATGCGAACTTCTAGCAACTTCTACATGTCATTTATCACCATGTATCACTCATATGCTAAGTTTGGTTTTATGCATGCTTTTGAAGCCTAATAATGCAATATGCAAGTATATGAACATATGTACATTTCATATGCCACCATGATAAACTTGTGGCTTCAACACCTTTTTGTCATAATTACGCCAAGTTCCCTATTTTATCCTTTATGCGTTGTTGTGACTATGTAAACGATGGGATTACGTTGGAGTTGGGTAACATTATGACATAAACATGGTTTTTATAACATAACGTGATATGTTAACTTGTAATTATGTTTTGAAAACATAATGGACATGGCACTTAGAAAATATGAGTGTGGCCAACTCGAGGTTGGGTTGAGTTTGTAGCATAAATCTACCCGGACCCGCCCGGCTTAACTAGTGGCTACAAACAATAGGACCCAATGTGAGAAGTTGGTCATGTTGTGCTCGAACCCGAGGTTAGACCTAGTTGTGGTGTAAAGCTACCCGGACCCGCCCGGCTTAACTAGTAACCACAACAAAGTCTAATGTGAGAGGTTAAAGCGCATTAAGTTAATTAATGCCTCCTGATTAGGGTTAAGTCATGGTCCACTTAATACTTAACCAATTTGGGCTTGATGGATTAATCGAGGTTAAGTCAGGAGCCTTGGGTACTCTTAACCGGTTTAATCCACGTTTGGATCGGGTTAACCACATTTAACCCGTTAAGAAACCCTAGTTGCGTGGTCCTTTTCAGCAGTAACCTTCTAGGTAGTATCGTAAGAACCTAGGACTAGGCTAGGGTGGGGCACGATTACTGGGCTGATTGTAAGAGACCAAAAGAGACGGCTGAATGATGCACCGGTTGTTCAGGCGGACCATGGTCGTGCACATCAAGTCCGGAGTTGAACACGGGCATAGGTAGGTTTGGACTGTGCATCCTGTAATGGTGTCTGAGGGTTACACCGTAGGGCCTGATGCACCCTATGGGGTGGACCCTGCACGGTCAACTACATTACATGACTAGGCCGTATGACACCGACACTTGACGAGTTAGGCTTATAGGGAGCCGATCGACTAGACTGTGTAGTTGGACCTTGATTTAGGTCACCTCATTATATTGGGCCAAGCTTGGGCCAAGGGATCAATTCTTTTTTTTGCTTGACATGTTAGAATGCTAGTACACCCGTGGTGCAAAACTTAACCTTAATTATGCGATGACACCTTTATCTATCTTGTTAGTTAATCATCATGCCAGTATGTTGTTATCCTTATGTTCATCTCAGCTTCTCATGCCAGTTAACTTTACTAGTTCATAGACGGATAGTAGTAGGGCTTACCAGTCTTTTTGACTGACCTGTTTTCTTTCGCCTCTTGTCTTCCGTTCCCCCCCTCAGGTTCTCAGGGTGGGAACATTGGAGCTTAGCTTGGATCTTTATAGCTTGCTTACTGGATTGCTCATGTACGCTTTTGGACATTAGCTAGCTATGGATTATCACTTCACTTTGGGGATAGTACTTTATGTATTTCAGTTTTTCAGTTTATGCTTTTGTCTAGACTTTGTTTGTTGGAAAATAATGATCAAGTACTTTGTTGTAATATGACTATGGTTTTGAAATGCTAGTTTTATCCGCTGCTTTATTTACTCAGTTTTACTTATATGTTCTGCCTTGTGATATCTGCATGAATGTTTACCTCGTTTAACGCCCCTCCAAAGCTAGTGTCCTTGCAAGAGTGGCACTGGCGGAGGTGGGGTGTTACATTTGGTATCAGAGCATAAGGTTTACAAGATTTGAGCAAAAGTGTTTTTAAAACTTACCTTTTGAAAAACTATTTTCAAAACCAATTAAGTATTTTCCAAAAAAAAGTCTAGTTATTAAAAAAAGGCTATTCCCCAAAAAGCCATAGCACTATCCTTCGTTTCTTCGTTCTGAATCTATCTTTTTCTTCGTTTTAGCATTGCCGATCGCTTTAACATCCCGGAAGGCGTACAAGTACCCGTCTGGTTCTGGAGATTTATGGAGGCAAGGGCGAATGAAGCTGGCCCCGCGAACATTCCTCCTCCTTCCCCCGTCGCTAACATCTCTCCTCCTCCCGTAGCTGAGGTTCCTCCTCCCCCTCAGCATCCACAAGAGGATTTCGCAAAGCTTTGCAAAGACTTTAAGGCGATGGGTTGCAAGAATTTTGTCGGAACGGAGACTTCCGTGGAGGCAAGAAACTGGTTAAAGGAAACTGAAGACCTCTTTGCTATCTTTGATGTGGAAGATCGTAGGAAAGTTCTATTGGCGGTATGGCTATTGAAAAGGGAAGCTGCTTATTGGTGGGTAGTCACCACCACTACTAGACCCATCGAGACTTGGGATGACTTTAGGAGAAGGTTTGGACTAAAGTTTTTATCATCAGCAGAAAAGAACCTTCAGCTAGAGAGGTTCCTATCACTAAAGTAAGGGGACGTGACCGTTAGAGAATACGTGGATAAGTTTAATCAACTTGCTCAGTTCGGTCTAGAATGGGTTAACACCGCTCGGAAGAAGGCCCTATGCTTTGCTCTAGGATTGAATGAGCCATTGCGTGGTTTGGCCATATCTCATATACCCCTGGGGGCGACCTTCGAAAATTTGGTGAATATGGCCTTACTTCAAGAGGAAGATAAGAGTGGCAAGAAGGAGGTCAAGGCAAATGAGTCCCAAGGCAAGAAGGAAGATACCGAGGAAAGAGATAAGAACAAACATAGCAAGAACAACAAGTCAAGAGAAAGGAGGAAGTGCAACTTCTGTGGGATTACTGGGCACATAGCCAAAGACTGTAGGAAGAAGAAGAGGAAGTTGGGCGAATGCTTTCACTATAGAGAGCCTGGACATCTTAGTAAGGATTGCCCCAAGAAGCAAGGACAAGGGCAAGGGCAGAATCAGCGTGCAGGACCTTCTGGAGGGCTAGTGCATACTCTCAACATCGCTCCAGTTCTTGATCGAGGTAGTATTTCTGTAGAAAACCTTGTTTACATTTCTGATTTCCCTGTTCATACCTTGTTTGATTCTGGCGGAACGCATAGTTTTATTTCTGATTTTGTTGAAGGTTTGCACCTAAGTACTAGCCTAGTTAAGGACCCCGTTTGTGTTTCAAATCCAATTGGGGGTTCCACCCATCTATCTGTGATTTGTGTGGATTTGAAAATCTCTATCTAGAGCATAGAATTCATGTGTAATGCTTAGGTTCTCAGGTTTATGGGATACGGGTTGATTTGGGTGTGGATTGGTTGTGAACATAGGGTGGTGAGGCTCATGATTCGCCTCGGTAATACCCTAGAAATTTCTTGTAACCCTAGAGGTCCCGTCATGTTATGTTATCTTGAATCTCTTGACTCGTCCATCGATGATCTGCAATCTGTAAGGGTGGTCCGAGACTATCCCGATGTCTTTGAAGAAGTTAGGGGATTACCTCCTAAACGAGAGATAGATTTTCGCATTTATCTAGTCGATAATGTCAAGCCAGTATCATTGCCCGTTAGGCACATGGCCCCTCGTGAGAGAAGGGAGCTCAGTAAGCAAATCAAGGAATTGCTTGAGAAGAATTTTATTAGGCGAAGCATTTTTGAATGGGGTGCTCCGGTGGTATTCGCTACTAAGGCGGATGGTTCGCTTCGTCTATGTGTTGATTATCGAGAGTTGAACAAGCTGACAAAGAAGAATAGGCACCCATTACCAAGGATTGATGATCTCTTCGACCAGCTTGTAGGTGCTTCTGTTTTCTCTCAGCTCGATCTAGCCACCGGATTCCATCAGCTTAGAGTGGCTGAGGATAGTATCGATAAAACTGCGTTTAGGACTCCAGATGGATTCTTTGAATGGCTTGTCATGCCATTCGGTTTGACTAATGCACCCGCCTACTTCGTAGACGTGATGAGTAGGGTGTTCAGGGAGTTCCTCAACAAGTTCGTGGTTGTCTTCGTGGATGATATTCTGATCTTCTCAAAGGATGAGGAAGAGCATGCTAAGCATCTCAAGAAAGTGATGGATATGCTTAGAGCGCATCAGTTGAAGGCCAAGTTCTCCAAATGTCATTTTTGGAGAAGGGAAGTTCGGTTGCTTGGACATATAGTTTCTAAGCAAGGCATAGCGGTGGATCCCGCGAAAATGGTTGTGGTTCAAGACTGGAAGACTCTAGGAATGCAACCGAAGTGAGAAGTTTTCTCTGTTTAGCGGGCTACTATAGGAAGTTCATCAGGGACTTCGCTAAGATTTCGGCCCCTCTTACTAAGTTAACAAAGAAAGACTTAGTCTTTGCATGGGACTTGGAGTGTGAGCTTGCTTTTCAAAGGCTCAAGAGAGCCCTTACCTCAGCTCCAGTTTTGGCAACATGGATTGGCACTTGTTTTCAAGAGATAGTTTTCTGCATGGGATACCGTATAATATGTAAACGAGATCCAAGATTCACTAACGAATCTTGGAAAGCTTGCACGAAACCATGAGCACGCAGTTATGTTTAAGCCAAGTATTTTAGGAAAAGGATAAGTGGAAGGGGAATGAGAGGCAACGGTGAAATGAGTTCTAACTCACATTTTGGAAATAAGGATTAAGAACTACGAAATTGTGAAGTTAAAAGACGGTCAAGGCACGATGGGATTAAGCACAAGAAAATGCGGCTTAGAAGACTGAAGACTAGATACGCGCATTATATCTCTTTCTAAGAGTATATCCTTGATCCCTATTGTTCCGTAGAGCTTACTCGCATGCTATCTTTTAAGTATATCCTCTCGGTCCTATCCTCAATCTTAGTTCTGTTGCAAACCCCATAAGGAGTATGACTCGCCTGTTTGTGAGATATAGTTGGGGTGAAGATGTTCGTCACCAAACTATTTGGGCTTTATGGGATATGGGTAATAATTGATAGACTTACAAAGAAAGCCCATTCTATTCCGGTGAAAAGCAAGTGGACCGTATCATGGCTAGCATCTATTTATCTTCGAGAGATAGTGCGGTTGCATGGAGTTCCTTCTAGCATAGTTAGCGATCGTGACCTAATTTTCACTAGCCAGTTCTGGAACAATTTGCAAGAGGCAATGGGTACGCGATTGAATCTGAGTACAGCTTATCAACCCCAGACGGATGGCCAAACCAAAAGGGTGAATAGAGTGCTAGAAGATCTTTTGAGGTTTTGTGTTCTCGACTTCGGTGGTACTTGGGAAGACCACCTTCCTCTTGTAGAGTTCGCTTATAATAATAACTATCAAGCCAACATAGGGATGGCACCATTCGAAGCTTCGTATGAGAGGTCGTGCAAGCCACCAACATGTTGGTGGGAAGACAACAGATAAGCTTATAATTGAGCCCGACATGATAAGGGACACATCCGAGAGGGTTGAATTGATTCTAAGACGGATAAAAATGGCCCAAGACAGACAGAAATCCTATGCAGACGAGCGAAGGACAGACTTGGAATTTAAAATTGGAGATATGGTCTTTGTGAAGATTTCTCCTTTGCGAAATATGGTTCTCTGACACCAAGGATCGTAGGACCCTTCCCTACTATAGAAAGAGCCGGGAAGATGGAATTGCCGAGAAGATGGTCGGAGAGCATAATGTCTTTCATGTCTCGCATCTCCGAAAGTGCCTACATGAGTCCGCCGAGGTGGTTGAACCAAGCATTCTTGAAGATATTGAGGTAGAGAAAGAAGCAACCTTGAGAAAAGCTCCGATTCGTATCTTGGGAACGGAGATCAAGAAACTAAGGAATCGAGAAGTCAAATTGGTGAAAGTTCAGTGGGGTGAAGCCGACGAAGATGCAACTTGGGAAATCGAGGAGAAGATGCGTGTGCTTTATCCATTTCTCTTTGAGGATACATTTTCAATCTCTTTTCCTAGATTGGTATATCTTCCCTTTGCTATCCATGCTTATCTAGTTTATCTTGTTTCGTAAATCTTGTCATGAGAACCTTAGGTAGAAACCCTTGGTTGAAACGTGTATTTGAAACATGTTATGTTTGATGTTTGCAAGTGGTTGCAAGTGTTTGCAAGTGGATACTCGTGGATGCATAATACACGTTAGGCACTAAGATCGGCTCACACACTTTCATACCGCATATGCATGAGTGTTTATGCTTATTCATGGATGAAAACTTGTTATGCTATCACGTGGATGTTGCATATGGATGAATGTTATGTGCACTCATGTAGAGATTATAAATTATGTTAGGAAATTGCATACATATGGACTCATTTCACTAACATATTTTGCATTAAGGGGGTTTACTGAATCAGTAACCTCCTGATTTTTGCATTAGATAAGTACATATACACACACCTTTGCATATGATCATACAACATTTAGAATCCTTTAAGGACAATGACTGCACGTGGATGATGTTTTGAGTAGATGGATGATGGATGGTAGGTTACGTTCTTCCTAACTTGGAGATTTCGGGGACGAAATCCTTTAAGGAGGGGAGAATGTAACAACCCGTATTTTTGAATAACATGTTATAACATAAATGGAGGCAGAATTAAACTGTAAAACCTGAATCAAGGGAAACGAGCTATGCCATTGCGTTCGTCTCAGAAAAATACGCGAAATAGAGTCCGAGTTTTCGAAAATCGGAGTCCGTATGACCAAGATATGGCCTCGCGAAGTTTCACGGAAAATTCACAAATTAAAGTATACTTAATTAAGTGAAATGGGTTGCGCAGAGAAATATATATATATTGATATATATATATATATATAATTGAAAATTAAATAAATAAATATGCAAAAATGTTCAAAACAGCGAATTGGGAGAGGGGAATAACCGAACCGGCCGATTTTTGAGGTCGACCCAAGCCTGCTGGGTCGACTAGGGGTTAATCCAAGGTGTTTGGCTGTCAACCCGTGGGCCGATTCGCTCAAATGCAGATTTTGCATTTGAATGGTTCTCATGGTTCAGCTTTAATCTAAAGGACCTAGATGGTTCCTACACTTGACTTCTTCCCCAAGACATGCTTTGATGGCTTAGATTGAATCTAGGGTTAATCCTATGGCTAATACTATCCTAATCCTCTATAAAAAGGACCAAAACCTAGCCTAAATAATCATTATTCATTCCTACAACTAAACTATGCCAAAATTGTTCCTCTCATGGCCTCCACTCTCATGCTAAAATTTCTAAGTTAAATTATATGAGAGATTTTGAATGCATACAAGTATTTTCAAGCTTGTATGAATGTTCTTAGTTTGCATTCAAGTCAAGTGGCAACATTTCTATTTCAAAGCAAGGGTTTTTATTGATTTGGCTCAAGGGTTTTTCATTTGGAGCTTGCATATTTGGGTCTTTTTGGTGATTGCATAAGGGCTTCGTCTCAATCTTTTAATAACTATTTATTTGTGTCTTCATAGCATTGTAAGCCCTTTTCTACTTTCTTTTTGTTAACTCTAAAGTTAAATGAATGATGCAAGTTTGGGGTTGATCATTATGATATGCAAGTTTGGTTGATCATTATATGCAAGTTTGGTTGATCATTATATGCAAGTTTGGTTGATCATTATATGCAAGTTTGGATGATCATTATGCAAGTGGGTTTAATCATTATGTATGACACATGTTGATATGTTATGCAAGTTTGGGTTGATCATGTTATCATGTTATGCAAGTTAAACTTGAAGTTGTGAGCTTAAAGCTTCAAGCTTTATGTTGAAGGTTGCATTTTGGCAACATGGAAGTTATCATATCCCTTATGATAACTTGCATATGAGGCTAAATGCGAACTTCTAGAAACTTCTACATGTCATTTATCACCATGTATCACTCATATGCTAAGTTTGGTTTTATGCATTCTTTTGAAGCCTAATAATGCAATATGCAAGTATATGAACATATGTACATTTCATATGCCACCATGATAAACTTGTGGCTTCAACACCTTTTTGTCATAATTACGCCAAGTTCCCTATTTTATCCTTTATGCGTTGTTGTGACTATGTAAACGATGGGATTACGTTGGGGTTGGGTAACATTATGACATAAACATGGTTTTTATAACATAACGTGATATGTTAACTTGTAATTATGTTTTGGAAACATAATGGACATGACACTTAGAAAATATGAGTGTGGCCAACTCGAGGTTGGGTTGAGTTTGTAGCATAAATCTACCCAGACCCGCCTGGCTTAACTAGTGGCTACAAACAATAGGACCCAATGTGAGAAGTTGGTCATGTTGTGCTCGAACCCGAGGTTAGACCTAGTTGGGGTGTAAAGCTACCCGGACCCGCCCGGCTTAACTAGTAACCACAACAAAGTCTAATGTGAGAGGTTAAAGCGCATTAAGTTAATTAATGCCTCCTGATTAGGGTTAAGTCATAGTCCACTTAATACTTAACCAATTTGGGCTTGATGGATTAATCGAGGTTAAGTCAGGAGCCTTGGGTACTCTTAACCGATTTAATCCACGTTTGGATCGGGTTAACCACATTTAACCCGTTAAGAAACCCTAGTTGCGTGGTCCTTTTCAGCAGTAACCTTCTAGGTAGTATCGTAAGACCCTAGGACTAGGCTAGGGTGGGGCACGATTACTGGGCTGATTGTAAGAGACCAAAAGAGACGGCTGAATGATGCATCGGTTGTTCAGGCGGACCATGGTCGTGCACATCAAGTCCGGAGTTGAACACGGGCATCGGTAGGTTTGGACTGTGCATCCTGTAATGGTGTCTGAGGGTTACACCGTCGGGCTTGATACACCCTATGGGGTGGACCCTGCACAGTCAACTACATTACATGACTAGGCCGTATGACACCGACACTTGACGAGTTAGGCTTATAGGGAGTCGATCGACTAGACTGTGTAGTTGGACCTTGATTTAGGTCACCTCATTATATTGGGCCAAGCTTGGGCCAAGGGATCAATTCTTGTTTTTTCTTGACATGTTAGAATGCTAGTACACCCGTGGTGCAAAACTTAACCTTAATTATGCGATGACACCTTTATCTATCTTGTTAGTTAATCATCATGCCAGTATGTTGTTATCCTTATGTTCATCTCAGCTTCTCATGCCAGTTAACTTTACTCGTTCATAGACGGATAGTAGTAGGGCTTACCAGTCTTTTTGACTGACCTGTTTTCTTTCGCCTCTTGTCTTCCGTTTCCCCCCCCCCCCTCAGGTTCTCAGGGTGGGAACATTGGAGCTTAGCTTGGATCTTTATAGCTTGCTTACTGGATTGCTCATGTACACTTTTGGACATTGAGCTAGCTATGGTTTATCACTTCACTTTGGGGATAGTACTTTATGTATTTCAGTTTTTCAGTTTATGCTTTTGTCTAGATTTTGTTTGTTGGAAAATAATGATCAAGTACTTTGTTGTAATATGACTATGGTTTTGAAATGCTAGTTTTATCCGCTGCTTTATTTACTCTGTTTTACTTATATGTTCTGCCTTGTGATATCTGCATGCATGTTTACCTCGTTTAACGCCCCTCCAAAGCTAGTGTCCTTGCAAGAGTGGCACTGGCGGAGGTGGGGTGTTACAATAGGTGCGCCATTGTAGGTTCAGGCGGGCTATGGTCGTGCACGTAGTCCGGAGTTGAAAAAGCAGGCATTGGGCACCCGTAGATTTACACTGTGCGTGCTTGATTCGTGTCGGTAGTAGGCACCATAGGACTTGATACACCCAATGGTGGACCTAGCACAGGTAACTACATTTCAGGATAGGGCCATATGACACAGACACATGACGAGCTAAGACTTGTAGGGAGCTGATCAATTAGTAGATCGTACCGTAGGACCCCGTAATGGGTCACTTCATGATACTGGGCCAAGGGATCATTTCATGGTTAATATTTGACATGGGTTAGAACACTAGTACAGATGGTGCTGCGAACCTTGAACATGCAGTGCTAGACTTGACTTATCTTGTTATCTTTATTATCCTACCAGTTCTGTTATCATCCTTATGTTTAATTCCAGTTTTCACATATCATGTTACCTTTACTAGTTTTCATACTGAAAGTCACTAGGGCTTACCAATCTTTATGACCGACCCTTTTTCTTTCGCCTCTTTTTCTTTCGTTCCCCCCCCCCAGGTTCTCAGGGAGGAAACACTAGCTCTCAGCTTGGATTTGGCTTGCTTTCTGACAGCTCATGTACGGTTTGGTCTTGAGCTAGGCTATGGCTTCTTCTGCTATTTTTGGGGAATATTGTACTTTTGTTATTTTAAGTCTATGCTTCTTTGGAACTTGATGTAATGGAATAATTTTTATCTTGGATATATGAGGTTTTTGACTCTTTCTTGATAGTAATAAAAAGTTGGTTTTTAATTTCTACTGCTGCTTTATTTATGTTCTTCCTTGTGATATTTCTATGCATGTTTGCCTGGATAATACTCCACCAAAACTAGTGCATTCCCTTTGTGAGTGACCCTAGCAGAGGTGGGGTGTTATATTTGGTATCAGAGCCGAAGGTTACCAGGCTGGGCAAAAGTTTTAAAAACCTTCCGAAACTATTTTCAAAACTATTTATAAAGAAGCATTTTTCAAGAAAAGTTTTATGTTTAAAAGGCTATTCCCCAAAAAGCCATTAGCATTTCCCTTTGTTTCCTCGTTTGAATCCTTTTCTTTTCGTTTTTTAGCATGGCCGATCTTAACATTCCTGAGGTAATACCCGTGCTTGGATGGTTCCAAAGGTACGTAGAAGCCAGGGCCAACGACGTGAGCACGGCAGACATCCCTCCTCCTCCTCCCCAGTGGCCGTGGTTCCTCCTCCTCCTGGTACCGCCTTTGCCAAAATATGCAAAGACTTTAAAGAAATGGGCAGCAAGAACTTCGTTGGAACTGAAACCTTTGTTGAGGCACGAAACTGGCTAAAGGAGACAGAAGACTTGTTCATTATCTTTGATATGGAGGACCATAGGAAAGTTCAGTTGGCAGCATGGTTGTTGAAAGAGGAAGCTGCATTTTGGTGGGAAGTCACCAACGCTACTAGGCCAGTTGAGACTTGGGCAGACTTTAGAGAGAGGTTTGGGCTTAAATTCTTATCGTCAGCAGAGAAGAACCTTCAGATGGAGAGGTTCCTAGCACTCAAGCAAGGGGATAGGTCGGTGAGGGAGTACGTGAATAAGTTTAATCAGCTTGCTCGGTTCGGTTTGGATTTGGTCAACACAGCCCAGAAAAAGGCTGTACGCTTTGCTCGAGGATTGAACGAGCCACTACACAGCTTGGTCCGAACTCATATACCCATGGGGCGATCTTTGAAAGCTTGGTGGATATGGCTCTACTCCATGAGGAAGACAAGAATAGCAAGAAGGAGGTTAAGCCTAATGAAACTCAGAATAAGAAAGCTGACTTCAAAAAGGGGAACAACAAGAATAATAAGAATAACAAGAGCAACAACAAATCACGTGAGACGAGGAAGTGCAACTTTTGTGGTATTACTGGACATCTAGCTAAAGACTGTAGAAAGAAGAAGAGGAAGTTGGGTGAATGCTTTCATTGTGGAGATACTGGACACATCAGCAAGGATTGCCCTAAGAAGCAAGGGCAGCGGCAAGGGCAGACCCAGCGAGAAGGACCTTCTGGAGGGCAGTTACATGTTCTCAACACCACTCCAGCTCTTGACCGAGGTAGTAATATTTCCGTAGAAAGCCTTGTTTACATTTTTGACTTTCCTGTTTGAACCTTATTTGACTCCGGCGCATCGCATACTTTTATTTCTTCTGATATTATTGAAAATCTACACCTAAGTACTAGTCTGGTTGAGGATCCCGTTATAGTTTCAAATCCAATTGGGGGCTCCGCCCATTTATCTATGATGTGTGTGGATTTGAGGATCTCTATCTTAAGCGTAGAATTCACGTGTAATGCTTATGTTCTCGGATTCATGGGATACGGTTTGATCCTAGGTATTGATTGGTTGTCTAATTATGGAGCCATTCTTGATTGTGAACGAAGGATAGTGAGGCTCATGACTCGCCTTGGTAATACCCTTGAAATTTCTTGTAACCCTAAGGGTCCGGTCATGTTGTGTTATCTTGAATCCCTTAATTCGTCTGACGATAATTTGCAATCTGTAAAAGTGGTCCGAGAATATCCAGATGTCTTTGATGAGGTGAGGGGGTTACCTCCTAAACGCGAGACAGACTTCCGAATTTATCTTGTTGATAATGCCAAGCCAGTTTCATTGCCCATTAGGCACATGGCCCCACGAGAAAGAAGAGAGCTCAGTAAACAAATTAACGAGTTGCTTGAGAAAAATTTCATAAGACGAAGCATTTCTGAATGGGGTGCTCCGGTGGTATTTGCTACTAAGGCGGATGAATCGCTTCGTCTATGCGTAGATTATCGTGAGTTAAACAAGCTGACAAAGAAAAATAGGCACCCACTACCAAGAATCGACGATCTGTTTGACCAGCTTGTGGGAGCATCTGTTTTCTCTCAACTCGATCTAGCCACAGGATTAAATCAACTTAGAATGGCTAAGGATAGCATTGACGAAACTACGTTTAGGACTCCAGATGGGTTCTTCGAATGGTCGTCATGCCGTTTGGGCTAACGAATGCACCCGCGTACTTTGTAGATTTGATGAGTAGGGTGTTTCAGGAGTTCCTTAACAAGTTTGTGGTAATTTTCGTGGATGATATTTTGATCTTCTCAAAAGATGAAGAAGAGCATGCTAGACATCTCAGGTAAGTCATGGAAACGCTTAGAGCACACCAGTTAAAGGCTAAGTTCTCCAAATGCCATTTTTAGAGGAAGGAAGTTCGGTTCCTTGGACATGTAGTTTCTAAGCAAGGCATAGCCGTGGACCCCGCAAAGGTAGTTGCGGTACAGGACTGAAAAATTCCTAAGAATGCAACGGAGGTGAGGAGCTTTCTCGGTTTGGCGGGCTACTACAGGAAGTTAATTAAGGACTACGCTAAGATTTCAGCCCCTCTTACTAAGTTAACAAAGAAGAACCTAGCTTTTACAAGGGACATAGAATGTGACGCTGCTTTTCAGAGACTTAAGAGAGCCCTCAATACAGCTCTAGTTTTGGCATTACCCGATGGAGGCAAGATGTTTACCGTGTACAGATGCGTGTGGCGCGGGGTTAGGCGTTGTCCTAATGCAAGAAGGAAGAGTAATATGCTACGGGGGCAAACAACTTAAAGCTCATGAGAAAAACTATCCCATGCATGACTGGGAGTTGGCCGCGATTGTCTTTGCACTTAAAGCTTGGTGCCATTATCTTCTAGGGGAGAGGTTCGAGCTGTATACCGACCACAAATCGCTCAAGTGCCTCTTCTCACTGAAAGACTTGAATCTGAGGCAACAGCGGTGGATGGAGTTCTTGGCATCATATGACTTCGATATAGCTTATACCCCGGCAAGGGTGATGTGGTGGCGGACGCGCTAAGTAGAAAAAGGTTGACTTTGAGCCCCTTGTTTGTTGAAAGGAAAAGCCTTGAGTTTATAGCAACCTTTGATTTTACACCTGCTATTGAGTCATTGACTGCTACGTTTGCATCTCTTGAGTTAAGACCTACACTTCTAGATCAAGTAGGGACTTCACATAAGGAAAACCCGCAGATAGTTGAAATCATGGACAAGCTGGTTAGGGGTGAGACGTCAAGTCACCTCAGTAGGTATACCATAGATGACAAGAGATGGCTAAGGCACGATGGAAGGCTATGTGTCCCACAAGTGGGAGACCTAGTAAGGAAAGTTCTCTAAGAAGCGCACCACTCGAAGATGACTATACATCCCGGAGGGGATAAGATGTACGGGGATATGAAACGCATTTTCTTTTGGACTGGAATGAAAAAGGACGTGGCAGAGTTCGTCTTGAAGTGCATGGTGTGCCAACAAGTAAAGGCCAAGTCGAAGAAGCCCGGTGGGCTATTACATCCTATTGAAGTTCCGCAATGGAAGTGGGAGAGTATCTCGATGGATTTCGTGGATGGATTGCCTAGGTCAAGGAAGGGAAATACTAGCATATGGGTCATAGCTGATAGACTCATGAAAAGTGCTCACTTTATTCCGGTGAAAAGCAAGAGGACCGCATCAGGGCTAGCGTCTATTTACCTTCGAGAGATAGTACAGTTGCATGGAGTTCCTTCTATTATAGTTAGTGATCGTGACCCGATTTTTACTAGCCAGTTTTGGAATAGTCTGCAAGAAGCAATGGGTACATGACTGAACTTGAGCACGGCCTATCACCCACAAACGGATGGACAAACAGAAAGGGTAAATAGGGTATTAGAAGATCTCCTGAGGCTATGCATTCTTGAATTTAGTGGTACTTGGGAAGACCATCTTCCTTTCGTGGAGTTTGCATATAACAATAGTTACCAAGCTAGCATCGGAATGGCACCGTTCGAAGCCCTGTATGTAAGACCGTGCAAGTCGCCAACTTGTTGGTGGGAGGCGACAGACAGGCTTATACTTGACCCTGATATGATAAGAGACACTTCTGAGAAGATTGAGTTGATACGAAGACGGATGAAAACGGCCCAAGATAGACAGAAATCTTATGCGAACCAGAGAAGGACAGACTTATAGCTCGAACTCAGAGATATGGTCTTTATAAAAGTTTCTCCGTTACGCAATGTAGTTCGTTTTGGGGCAGTTGGAAAGCTAGCACCAAGATTCGTAGGACCGTTCCCTATCACTAAGAGGATTGGAAGGATGGCTTATAAGGTAGACTTACCCGAGAAGTTATCTGGAGTACACAATGTCTTTCACGTCTCGCATCTCCGGAAGTGCTTGCATGAGTCAGCCGAAGTGGTTGAGCCAAGCATACTTGAGGACGTAGAAGTGGAAAAAGAAGCAACATTGAGGCGAGTTCCGATTCGTATCTTAGGAACGGAGATTAAGAAGCTAAGGAATCGAGAAGTCAAGCTAGTTAAAATGCAGTGGAGTGAAGCCCAAGAAGACGCAACTTGGGAAACCGAAGAAAAAGATACGCGTGCTTTACCCATTTTTTTTTTTGAGGGTACATTCTCGATCTCTTTTTCCTATAAACTTGAAAACCTTTTCGTATCACGCTTCTACTATCTATGTTTGTCTTGTTATCTTCTCGATCATGTCTTGAGAACCTTAAGTAGAACCACATGGATGTAAACATGTGATTGAAACATGTTATGGTTGATGTTTGCAAATGGTTGCAAGTGGTTGCAAGTGGACGCTAGTGGATGCATGACACACATTAGGCACTAGATCGGCTCAGTCACATTTTCATGTTGCATACGCATGAGTGCTTATACTTGTACATGGATGGAACTTGTTATGCTATCACTTGGATGTTGCATATGGATGAATGTTTGTGCACTCATGTAGAGATTATAAACTATGTTAGGAATTTGCATACATGTTGGATTCATGACACTAACATATTTTGCATTAAGGAGGTTTACTGAATTAGTAACCGCCTGATCTTTTGCATTAGATAAGTACATATACACACACTTTCTGCATATGTTCATACAGCACTAGAAATCTTTTAAGGACAATGGTTTCCTGTGGATGATGCTTTGAGTAGATGGATGATGGATGGTAGGACACATCCTCCCTAACTTATAGATTTCGGGGACGAAATCCTTTAAGGGGGGAGAATGTAACAACCTATGTTTTTATAACGTGTAATAACTATAAATCAAGGTAGAATTAATTTTTAAAACAAGAATCAAGGGAAACAGGTTGCGCCATTGCGTTCGTCTCGAAATTCTGCTTGGAAACGATCCGAGTTTTCGAAAATCGGAGCCCGTATTACCAAGTTATGACCGTTCGAAGTTTTCAAGTTCAAAACAGCTCAATTCGAATTCAAAATTCGAATTTCAAACCTCAGAATGGACTGGGCGGGAAATTTCCCGCCCAGGACCAGGTCGACCTGGGGGTCGACTATGTAGTCGACCTACCCAGGACCAGGTCGACCATAGTGTCGACCTGAGGGTCGACCTGGTGGCCGAGTCCACTTTTGAAGCTGGATTCATTTTGATGTTCCTGGCCTCGTTTCTGTCCACATTCGTTGACCTGACCCTATAAATACAGCCTCTAACACCAGTCTCTCCACACAAAACTCTTTCTGACCTTATGCTGCTCTGATTCTGATTGAAAAGTTTGAGAAAGGGACCGCTTCTTCTACGTTGAGACTACGTTAAGAGAATTGCTGATTTGGGGATTTCTATTAGAACTTGACTAAGCATATAGAGATTCAACTATCGACTCTCTTTTTCTAATTCTCGAACCACGATCTGTAAGCCCTAGTTATTTTTAGATTTAAACTGTAAATGTAATATGAATATGATGTAAATTGAAATTGGACCTATGTATGATGACTGTTTTACATCCATTCTTGTTCATCTTGGATCTTGACTTTTGGATATATTACTATGACACTGATTTGGGGCCTATTCATGTTGTAAATCAAACCCCTCATATTATCATGTTGAATCTGCTATTAGTCACAAGATTATGACTATCACCTTATGTTAATCGTTACCATGACTATACTATCACCTTATGTCAATCATTACCATGACTATACTATCATCTTATGACAACTGTTATCTTGACTAGTACCATATTTTGCTAGAATTGGAATCTTTATGTTTGAGGCCAATATTCCATATGCTAGTAATGTTTTAATCTTTTATTTCAAGTCATACTATGATATACTAGTAATCACTTTTGCCACCTTATACCCGTTCTTTCTTTATGTTATTCCCTAATTAGATTTGTTTGTATCGATTCGAGCTTACGTGCGATGGGAATACGATTTGGGTAGACTGGGTAAAACATGAATTAGCTTTAAACTTGAACATGAACGTTGTTATGACTTGAACCTGAATATGGACATGAACTTGACACGATTTGACATGAAACATGACCTGAAAACTAGACATGAATCTAGACATGAAAAATTGAACGTGGGCATGACAATTAGATAAACTTGAAAATGGCCAACTCGAGGTTGGGTTGAGTTTGCAGTGTAAATCTGCCCGGAACCGCCCGTCAAATACAGTGGCTGCAAACAATAGGATCCAATGTGGGTAGTTGGTCATATTGCACGTAAAACCCAAGGTTTGACTATGTTGTGGTGTAAATCTACCCGGAACCGCCCGACAAATCCAGTAACCACAACAGTTAGTCTAATGTGAGAGGTTGGCGTGCACTAATGAATTAATGCCACATGATAGGGTTAAGTCATGAACCACTTGAATATACTTAACCAACTTGACACGATGATTTGATAGGGTTAAGTCATGAACTGCTTGAATACACTTAACCAACTTGATACATGATTTGGATAGGGTTAAGTCACGAATTTGAATGACATCACTTAACCCATTAGAAACCCTAGTTGCGCGGTCCTTTTCAGCAGTAACCTACTTGGATGTATCACGATACCCTGGAACTAGGCAGGGTGGGGCACGATTACGGGGCTGATTGTAAGCGACCAGAACGACGGCTGAGTAGGTGCGCCATTGTAGGTTCAGGCGGGCTATGGTCGTGCACGTAGTCCGGAGTTGAAAATGCAGGCATTGGGCACCCGTAGATTTACACTGTGCGTGCTTGATTTGTGTCAGTATTTGGCACCATAGGGCTTGATACACGCTATGGTGGACCTAGCACAGGTAACTACATTTCAGGATAGGGCCGTATGACACAGACACATGACGAGCCAGGAATTGTAGGGAGACGGTCGATTAGTAGATCGTACCGTAGGAACCCGTAATGGGTCACTTCATGATACTGGGCCAAGGGATCATTTCATGGTTAATATTTGATATGGGTTAGAACACTAGTACAGATGGTGCAGCGAACCTTGAACATGCGATGCTAGACTTGACTTATCTTGTTATCTTAATTATCCTACCAGTTCTGTTATCATCCTTATGTTTAATTCCAGTTTTCACATATCATGTTACCTTTACTAGTTTTCATACTGAAAGTCACTAGGGCTTTCCAGTCTTTATGACTGACCCTTTTTCTTTCGCCTCTTTTTCTTTCGTCCCCCCCCCCCCCCCAGGTTCTCAGGGAGGAAACACTAGCTCTTAGCTTGGATTTGGCTTGCTTTCTGACAGCTCATGTACGGTTTGGTCTTGAGCTATGCTATGGCTGCTTCTGCTATTTATGGGGGATATTTTACTTTTGTTATTTTAAGTCTATGCTTCTTTGGAACTTGATGTAATGGAATAATTTGTATCTTGGATATATGAGGTTTTTGACTCTTTCTTGAAAGTAATAAAAAGTTAGTTTTTAGTTTCTACCGTTGCTTTATTTATGTTCTGCCTTGTGATATCTCTGTGCATGTTTACCTAGAAAATACTCCACCAAAACTAGTGCATTCCCTTTGTGAGTGACCCTAGCGGAGGTGGGGTGTTACAAACCTCGGGTTCTTTTTGGGCTTGATGCACTAACCACCCATGTTAGATAGGTCTTGTTGTGGTTACTGGATATGCCGGTCGGTTCCGGGTAGGTTTACACCATAACTCAGTCTAACCTCGGGTTAGGCATATTCGTCTTTTCTAAATTCATATTTTTCTATATATGTCAAATTTCCTTTTTGTGAATTAAATTTAATTTAATCACGGCATAATCATCCTGTGATTATGCTCAACATAAATGGTATATCAAATATACCATTAAATGAACAAATCTATGCCATAAATTTTCATATTTCCCATCACTACCCCCGTGGAACGTATGCGTAAATCACATAAAATGTTGGGCTAGCAAGTTAGCCCAAACCCATAAAAAAAAGGGGGTAATAAACAAAGAACATGAAATGATCATAAAACAGCATACATTTAACTTTTCACATGTAACTTGGCATAGATGTATGTCACTTAACTTTAATCACCTGGGTAAAGGTGGACTTGTGACTAAGTTGAATCTAATGGTCGTGTAAACTCGACAAAGGTCTAGCACGAAAGTTTAACATATAATCATAGTTTCATCTCACAACTTGGCATATAATCTTATGTATGTTAAAACATAAGAAAGCTATCATAATCATTTTCTTATCACAATTTAGCATGATGTTAACAACATAAGAGGACTACAATTCCACTTTTGCAACATAAATAGATTCAACTTGGCATAGTTCTAAATATTCATAAATGTAAATCTAACTGTAAACATGTGATTTAGATCCTAAACTTGCAAATAACCGCCAAATTTACAGCATGACATGTTTTACCATTTGTTGGCAAAATAAGTTCTTTACTCAATCGTAATAACATATAATGTCATGCATCACCCAAACATGTAGACATAAGATATACAACATGTTCATCGCCATAAGCATATAGACATGAAATATACAACATGTTCATCGCCACAAACATATAGACAAGATTAATTTCAACGATATTTTAAGATAAACGAGAATCAAATCTCATACATAAGCATCGTACTATATTCAAACTACAACATGTCATGATTCAATCGAAAGGAATGTTTAAATCTGCATAACAACTAACTTACAAAATAAAAGAAATTCTTGCGTTCTAAAATCTGAATTCTGAAATTGGAGATGCGCGCCTTTGAAGAAGATCGTGGAACTAAACTAGTTTTAATTTGATTTTAGATGTAAGCTTCAACTTGTCTTTTGAATTGAAAGGATGACGGCTACTTCAAATCCTCCATTGACGGCATTTCAGTTCTAGGTTTATTTTTCTATGTGTTTTTAGGTTAGGCTTTGAATTGTTTATATAGAATTTCATTTTGATTACAGCCGTCAGATAAACCTAGGGTTAATCACAGCCACTCGGACTTGATCAGGCCCATCCAGAAACCCTAGTGACTCAGCGGCGAGTCAGAAATCGTTCAAATTTCAGATCTGGCCGGGGGCCAGGTCGACCATAAGGTCGACCCCCAGGTCGACCTCAAGGGGGGAGGTCGATACTAGGGTCGACCTGCCTAGGCGGGAATTTTCCCGCCTAGCTCGCTCCTAGCTTCTGTTTGAATTTTGAACTTGTTCTTTCGAGCTGTTTGAATTTATTCGAATTTCTGAAACTTCAAACAGCCATATCCCCTTCATACAAAGTCCAATTCACGGAAACTCGGACTCTGTCTCAACCAGAATTTCGAGACGAACACAATGGCATAGCCCGTTTCCCTTAATTCTCACATTTAAATTAAGTATCATAGGATTCATTATTATAATGTTAATAGAAAGTACAGGGTGTTACATATAATCCCTAAAGCCATATGCACTATCTTTCTATCCTTCATTTTAATTTTTTCCTTTTTGTTTCAGCATGTCTAGGGATCTTAACCTTCCAGAGGGTGTACCGATACCTGGCTGGGTCATGAGATACCTAGAGGCTAGGGCCAATGACGCGGGCCCAGTAGACATTCCTCCTCCCCCAGCTACTGCTCCTCCTCCTTCCCCGAGAGGAAATGCTTTCTCAAAGATCTGTAGAGACTTTAGATCCATTGGTGGAAAAGACTTTAAGGGGAGCGAATCATTCGTGGAAGCCAGAAACTGGCCCAAGGAGACTGAGGACTTATTCATTACCTTTGAAGTAGATGAGAGGCTGAAACTACAGTTGGTGGTGTGGTTGCTCAAAGACGAGGCCTCCTTCTAGTGGGAAGTCACTAATGCTGAAAGACCGATAAAGACTTGGGAGGACTTCAGGGCGAGATTTGAAATGAAGTTCCTCTCACAAGCTGAGCAGAGTCTACAAATGGAGTAGCTCCTATCACTTAAACATGGCAGCTTGTCGGTCAAAGAATACGTCAATAAATTCAACCGGCTTGCTCGATTTGGACTGGAGTTAGTAAACACTCCACACAAGAAGGCTCTCTGCTTTGCCAAAGGACTAAATGAGCCACTACAAGGTTTGGCAATGTCCCATATACTATGGGAGCGACTTATGAGAGACTGGTGGACATGGCTCTGTTGCAAGAGGAGAACAAAGATGGCAAGAAGGAGGTGAAGAAGGAAGAGCCTCAAAACAAGAAAGGAAATGGATCTCAGAATAAGAAGACGGACCCCAAGAAAGGAGGGAAGGATAATAAATCCTGTAAGAAGATGAAGTGCAATTTCTGTGGGATACCTAGACACTTGGCTAGGGACTGTAGAAAGAAAAAGAGGAAATTGGGCACTTGTTTCCAATGCGGGGATATTGGACACTTGTCTAAGGACTTCCCAAAAAGGCAAAGGCAGGGACAGAGGATTGGATCATCTTCTAGAGGGCAGGTTCATGCTCTCGTTGCACCTCTACAGGAATGAGGTAGACATATTTCTGTTGAGAGTTTAGTTTATCTGTTCAATAATCCTATTCGTACTCTCTTTGATTCTGGCGCATCACACTCTTTTATATCTACTGCTTTAGTTGAATGTCTGCACCTAGACACCCATATATTAGAGGATCCCTTGGTTGTTTGAAATCCAATTGGGGGCTCAGTTTATTTGTCAATGATTTGTTTGGATTTGAAATCTCTATTTTAAGCGTTGGGTTTAAATGTAATGCTTATGTTTTGGGCTTCAGGGGCTATGGGCTGATTCTAGGCATGGACTGGCTATCCAGTAATGGTGCCGTCCTCGATTGTGAAAAGAGAGTGGTTAAACTCATGACTTGCCTCGGTAACACTCTCGAAATCTCTTGTAATCCCATGAATTTAGTTATGCTAAGTTATCTAGAATCTCTTGATGCGTCTATTGAGAATTTGCAGTCTGTTAGAGTGGTCCGTGAATACTCGGATGTGTTTGAAGAGGTAAAGGGCTTACCTCCGAAGCGGGAGATAGACTTCCGCATATAACTCGTTGACAATGCAAAACTCGTTGCTTTACCCGTTAGACACATGGCTCCAAGGGAGAGGAAAAAACTCAGCAAGAAAATTAAAGAGCTACTTGAAAAGGGTTTTATAAGACGGAGTATTTCTGAATGGGGTGCTCCATTAGTGTTCGCGACCAAAGCCGATAGTTTACTCCGCCTATGCGTGGATTATATGGAGCTGAACAAGCTGACCAAGAAGAATAGGCACCCACTCCCAAGAATTGACGATATGTTTGATCAGCTCGTAGGTGCATCCGTTTTCTCCCAACTAGATCTAGCTATCGGATTTCATCAGCTAAAAGTGACTAAGGATAGCATTGACAAGACTGCATTTAGGACCCCAAATGGTTTCTTCGAGTGGCTTTTCTTGCCTTTCGGCTTGACAAACGCATCTTCCTATTTCGTGGACTTAATGAGCAGGGTGTTCCTGGAATTCCTCAGTAAGTTTGTGGTGGTCTTCGTGGACAATAATTTGATCTTGTCGAAGAGTGAGGAAGAGCATGCTGAACAATTAAGGGAAGTCATGGATACTCTCCATGCACATCAGTTGAATGCCAAATTCTCCAAATGCCATTTCTGGAGAGAAGAAGTTAGATTCCTTTGACATGTGGTGTCCAAAGAGGGGTTATCCATGAACCCCGCAAAAGTGGTTGTTGTGCAAGATTGGAAGATTCCACGAAATGCAACTGAAGTCCGAAGCTTTCTCAGGCTAGCAGGCTTTTACCGGAAGTTCGTCAAAGACTTTGTGAAAATCTCAGCTCCACTTACAAGGTTGACGAAGAAGAACCTAGTTTTCGCTTGGGATTTGGATTGTGATATTGCTTTCCAATACTTGAAAAGGGCACTAACAACAACCCCAGTTCTGACATGGCCTGATGGGAGTAGGATGTTTACCGTATACACGGATGCATGCGGTACAGGATTAGGCGTTGTCTTGATGCAAGAAAGGAAGGTAGTAGCTTATGATGGAAGGCAGTTGAAAGTACATGAGAAAAACCACCCAACCCACGACCTAGAATTGGCGGCCATCGTTTTCTCTCTTAAGTCTTAGCGCCATTATTTTCTAAGTGAGAAGTTTGAATTGTTTACTGACCATAAATCGTTGAAGTAACTTTTCTCGCAGAAAGATCTCAACTTGAGGCAGCAAAGATGGATGGAGTTTCTTGCCTTATATGATTTTGAGATTTCCTATACTCCTGGCAAGGGCAATGTGGTAGCAGACGCTCTGAGTAGAAAGAAGCTGACCTTAAGCCCTCTCTTTGTAGAAAGACAAAGCTTGGAGTATATAGCCAACTTTGACTTTAGACCCTCCTATGAATTTGAACCTGGCTTGTTAGCAACACTGGAAGTGCGGCGTACACTTTTTGACTCAATAGGAGCCGCACAACATGGAGACCCTCAGCTAGTAGATGTGATAGATAAGCTGATTAGGGGTGATACTTCGAGTTACCTCAATAGATACTCCATCGATGATAAGGGATGGTTGAAATGGGATGGAAGGTTATGCGTCCCACAAGTAAGAGATTTAGTGAAAACAGTTCTAGAAGAACACACCATTCAAAGCTGACCATACATCCAGGAAGAGACAAAATGTATAAAGACATCAAAAGATTTTTCTTTTGGAATGGCATGACGAGGGACATTGCTGAATTCGTTCTAAGTGCATGATATTCCAGCAGGTCAAGGCGGAGAAGAAGAAGCCTGGTGGTTTGCTTCATCCTCTAAAGGTCCCACAGTGGAAATGGGATAACATTTCTATGGACTTTATTGATGGGTTGCCTAGGTCAAGAAGGGGCAATACCAGTATTTGGGTAATAGTGGACCAGCTCACAAAAAGCGCTCACTTTATACCTGTCAAAAGTAGAAGGACTGCCTCATCTCTAGCATCTCTATATCTTAAAGAGATAGTTCGACTGCATGGGATACCTTCTGGCATAGTAAGCGATCGAGACCCTATCTTTACAAGCGAGTTCTGGAAGAGTTTGCAAGAGGTTATGGGTACACAACTATGTTTAAGCACGGCCTACCACCCCCAAACCGATGGACAGACGGAAAGGATGAACAGATTCTTAGAAGACCTCTTGAGATTGTGTGTTCTTGACTTTGGAGGGACATGGGAAGATCATCTTCCTCGGGTGGAGTTCGCCTGCAACAATAGCTACCAAGCTACAATAGGCATGGCACCCTTCGAAGCCTTATACGGGAGACCGCGTCGACCACCAACCTATTGGTGGGAATCCACAGATAAGCTTATACTTGGGCCAGACATGATTAGGGAAACCTCATAAAAGGTGGACCTAATAAGAAGACGAATGAAGACTGCTCAAGATAGACAGAAGTCCTATGCAGATAAAAGAAGGACCGACCATGAGTTTGAGGCTGGAGATAGTGTGTTCCTTAAAGTATCTCCTTTGAGGAATGTTGTACGCTTTAGATCCAAAGGGAAATTGGCACCTAGATTCATAGGACCATTTCCTATCATTAAAAGAATTGGAACGATGGCCTACAGATTAGAGCTACCTGAAAGTTGACTGGAGTTCACAATGTCTTTCATGTTTCTCACCTACGGAAGTGCTTACATGAGTCTGTGGAAGTGGTGGAACCAAAGGTACTAGAAGAGGTAGAAGTGGAATGAGAAGCAACAGTGAGAAGAATCCCAACTCGTATCTTAGGAACGGAAGTCAAAAAGCTATGTAACCGTGAATTCAAGCTTGTTAAAGTACAATGGAGTGATAATGAAGAAGACACGACTTGGGAGACTGAAAGCAAGACACGCGCAGCCTACCCTTATCTTTTTGAGGGTACATCTTTGATCTCTCCTTTATCATAAGTTTATTCATGCTTAGTTGTCTTCTCGGTCCTATTTCTTGATCCTTAGTAGAAATCAATGGATCTAAACATGTATTTGAAACATGTTATGGTTGATGGTTGCAAAGTGGTTGCTAGCGATTACTCGTGGATGCATATGCACATACACATTAGGTTCTAGATCGGCTCAATCACTTTCATATTCCATTTGCATATGAACGCATGAAATTGTATGTGGATTGAAACTTGATGTGTTATCATATGGACGTTGCATTTGTATGAATGATTGTGCACTCATGTAGAATTATGAATAGGAAAAACTACATACATAATGGACTCATGGCACTCTCATGATTCGCATTAAGGAGGTCAACTGGATCAGTAGACTGCCTGATTTTGCACTAGATAAGAGACATATACACACACTCTGCATATGTTCATATGGCATTAGAAGTCTTTTAAGGAAAATAGATGCTTGTGGATGATGGATGAGTAGATGGATGATTGGATGTTAAGATGCATTCCTATTAACCTGAAGATTTTCGAGACGAAATCCTTTAAGGAGGGGAGAATATAACACCCCGAATTTTCTGAGAATATTAAAATCAACAAATTCAAGAACACTTAATTTTTAAAAGAAGAATTAAGTGAAATGGGTTGCTCTATTACGTTCGTCTCAAAATTTTGGGTCAAGATAGACATTTGGTTTGCATAAAACGGATACCTTATGAAGAAGTTATTAAGCCTTGAAGTTTGTATGCATATGAGAAATATATATATATATATAAATTAAATATATATGCAAAAAGGTTCAAAGCAGCAAATCGGGAGGGGGAATAACCAAATCGGCCCATTTTTGAGGTCGACCCGAGCTCCGCTGGGTCGACTAGGGGTTGATTCAGAGTGTTTGGCTGTCAACCCGTGGGTCGATTCGCTCTAAGGAAGATGTGGCATCTGATTGGTTCTGATGGACTCCTTGCTGAGTCATTAGGGCTGATGTGGCTATTTTATCTTGTCTGAATGGCTTTGATTTGCTCTAGGTTAATTTGACGGTTCCTATCAAATCAAACTTCTATATAAGCAACCTAATACCTCAACCCTAAATCATATTAAAAATCAAAGCAAGAGCCATCATGCTGTCGTTGGACAACCACGAGTAGCCGCCGTTCAACTTGAAGCAAACTAAAAGAGACAAACCAAATCAAATCAAAATTAAACTAAAACAACGATTTTCTACATCAAAGGCGAGAATTTCAACTTCAGAATACAGATTCCAGAAATCAAGATTGTCTTTTGTAAGTGTAGTTATCTTTTAGATGTAAATAAATTTAAGACGTGATTTGATATAAAGTGAAAAATAGAATTATACCATGTTGTATAATATTGACGATGCTAATTCATGTTTGTTTCTTATGATGATTTTATCATGAATTGTCTTGGAATGTTTGTGGCTTATTGGACTTGGTGTTGGATCTATTAAAGATTGAGAATGAAACTATCAATATCATATGCACGTTATATGTTTCATGTTAAGATTTACATGTATATGTTTATATGATTAATGCAAGTTGTATGTATTATGTTAGATCCAAGTCAAGATCTACATATATATATTCATATGCTTTATGTTAGATCCATATACCTATATATATGTTCATATGCAAGTTACAAGTTTTATGTTGGATCATTGTCAAGATCTATCTAGGTTCATATGATTAATGCAAGTTATATGTTTTATGATAGATCCAAGTCACAATCTAATTATACATATGTTCATATGCAAGTTACATGTTAGATTCAAAACTAGATCTATATTTATATGCATGTTTGTAAAGTGGACTTATGCAAGTTCACCTTGTTAGATCTAGTTCACACCTATATGTTAATGTTAAATTATACATGCCTTGGGATTGGACATGTCATGATTATGTCATATGCTAGTTTATAATTGAGGTTATGTTTACACATGCCTAGATCTACATATTAACATGTTTTGGGCTTATGATTATCTAAGTCTAAATTATATGCAAGTTCATGTGACATGTTAAATTATATGAATAAAGTTTTATGCAAACTTTACATATTTGGTTGAATCTATATTATGCATGTTCCCTTCTTTACCTCTTGTTTATAAATTAGGCTAATATGTGGGCCCAATGACTTTATTTGATTAATATGAACGAACAAACGAGTGTAACATTGGGATAGTTATTAAATCAAAACATGTTAAAAATGTAGGTGGGCCCAAAACCATGTAAATGGTTAAGGCCATGAATGGTATAATTTATACCATTATTTTTGAACATAATTAAAATATGTGACATGAAACACTTGTAGAAAATTCACATATATAAAAAGTAAAAGATGAATATGTCTAACCTGAGGTTAGACTGAGTTGTGGTGTAAACATTCCTGGAACCGACCGGCACATCCAATAACCACAACAATACCTGTCTAATGTGAGAGGTTAGTGTATCAAGCCCAGAAAGACCCGAGGTTAGACTGAGTTATGGTGTAAAACTGCCCCGAACCGACCGGCACATCCAGTTACCACAACAATACCTGTCTACTATGAGTGGTTCGTGCTTTAATTAATTAATTAATTAAAGCTCATGAATAATCAAGCTAGAAATGGTGAGGTTAAGTAATTATGGGAACACTTAACCAACTTAACATGTTAACAAGACAAGATTGGTGGGGTTAAGTAATTGAGGAAACACTTAACCAACTTAACATGTTAACTAGACAAGATTGATAGGGGTTAAGTCAAAGCAAGGATACTTAACCAATTTATCATGTTGACTAGAAAAACCCTAGTAACGGAGACCCGTTTCAGCAGTAACCCACATGGATGTATCAAGGTACCCTGAACTAGGCAGGGTGGGGCACGATTACTGGGCTGAATATAAGCGGCCAAAAGGGGGTGGTTAGGTGCGTCCGTGTAGGTTCCGACGGAGTACGGGCATGCAGGGCTCCGGAGTGGAAAAAGCAGGCACTGGGCACCAGGCGTACACTTATGCATCTTTGAATCATGTCAGGGTTGCCATTATAGGACTTGATACAACCTATAATGGAACCAGCACAAGTACTTAAAAATCACGTGGGGCCGTATGACACCGGGAATACATGAATGCGAGTAGGAGCCAATCAATACATGAATGGGATCACTTTATCATGAACATACATTACTAGTTAAACAGCTCTTAGTGGGTGCAAAGAAGTAAAAGTGGGTGAGATAGCCAAATCTAGTTAAATCTTACTTTACCTCATTTTATGACTACCCTATCCTTGTTGTATCATTCTAAGTTCAGTTTATTCATGTCATAGTCATTTACTTGTTTACATGCTATTAAATAACTGGGCTTACCAGACTTATGTATGACCCATTTTCCTTTCGCTTCTTTTCTTCCGTTCCTCCCACTCCCCCCCCCACCAAGGTTCGTAGGGAGGAAACACTTTTGCTTAGTCCAGTTTAGCCAAAGCTTGAAGACCGTAGACGTAAGGCTTGGACTTTCCTTTTTGAGCTATGGCTATGCACTTATTGGGGATTTATGTCATTTTATTTTCAGTATTGCTTCTTTATGTTTTCAAGACAGATGAAAAGTTGTAATAATTTGGAAGGTTGAAATAGTTGTTGAATTATTGTGTTGAACAAGTATTTATGAAATAATATTGATCTTTTTCCACTGCATAAATTTTCTGTCTTGTAATTTGTTAGTATCTTGTACCTTAAAACCCTCCACCGAAGTTAAGGCATTCCTTTTGTGAGTGACCTTAACGGAGGTGGGGTGTTAAAGTTAAAATAAAATATTAACTTGCTTATAAACAAATTGAATTCCATTTTCAATTCAACTTTCCTTTTCGATTTCGAATATGAATTTCCAAATCGAATTCACTTATTCAAAGCCCAATTTCAATTTAAAATCTCATTAACTAATTATTGTTCAAATTAGTTAATTCTATTCAATAATTTAAAAATCTGATTTTTATTTCAAAAAAAAAAAAATCAATACATTACTTTACATCAGTTCAGATGTATTTTTCCACTCAAGTCTGGATTTTTCTTATGTAAATCTAAGTTTTAATTGCTTAAAATCCTTATATTTAATTAAATAACCCATTATGGTTTTACAATAGTTATAGCGCTGTTTTTTTGAAAATTTGATTTGGACATAACTCAAATTTTTGACAAATCCAGATCTTTCTCTTCCATTAGAAAACTATTATCTAATTGTTCCTGACGGTTCTTATTTCAAAGAATTCCGACTAAAATTGAGTTATATATACTCAATTGAAGTTCGTAACGCCAATTTACGAACTGCCATGCTATGGTGTAATACCCCGTATATTCTATAATAGTGAAATTCATAAATTAAAGTATAATTAATTCTAATGAAAGAATTATGGGAAACGGCTTATGCCATTGCGTTCGTCTCGGAATTATGGTTGAGATAGAGTCCGAGTTTGCGTGAAACGGACCCCGAATGAAGGAGTTATGATCTTCGGAAGTTTCAGAATAAATATGAAATTCAAAAACAGCTCAGAACAGGTTTAAAACTCGAATTCGAGTTCAAACTGGGCTAGGCGGGAAAATTCCCGCCCAGTGACCAGGTCGACACTAGTGTTGACTGGGCAGTTGACCTGGCCCCCCCAAGTCGACTACGCAGTCGACTTGGGTGTCGACCTGCAGGACGACTTGCCTGGTCGGCCTGACCAGGTGGGTCTGACCCTGGTTCGACTTCTGGTGTACTGTACGATCTGATTTCTCTCCCTGTTTGCATCTGACGGCTCAAATTAACTTGAAAACTCTATAAATACACCCTAAGACTCAACTAATTCACATAAGAAAATAAGAGAGGAGTCGTCATGCTGCCAGGAAGGAGCTGATCGTAGCCGCCAAGAATCAAACTAAGAAGCAAATTAAAGTCTAATCAAATCAATCAACAAATTGCTACCTAAAGGAGATCACCTCCAAATTCAGAAAACAGAAATCAGAAAACAAGATCTCGTCACACGTTGTAAGTATAGTGGTCTTTCAGAATTTGAATAAAATTATGATGTGATACGATGTAATTGAGAATAGAATTATATTATTGTTGTATAATGATGTAGATCTTCTGTATTGTAATGTTTCTATCGTGATTTTGTGTATTGATTAGTGGCATAAATGGGTCGATGCAAGTTTATTATACGATTGTATATGAAAGTAATTGCAATTGCAAGTTTGTGGCAAAATCTATGATTAGATCCCTCTCATGTTTATGTTAATATCCCCTTTATGCTTATGTTGATATCATGGGCCATATACTTATGTAAACATATACTAGATCTGAGATCTTTTATGCCTGCATGCCTCAAAACTTATGTATACATCTTAGATCCATTACAAGTATGATCAGAACTATGTTGAATGCAGTTTGGGTTACATAAACTATGCAAGTTCATGTGGAAATAGACTATATATTAGATTTGGACATTTCTGGGTTAATTTACAACATGCTAGTTTTGTGTTCGACATTATACCAAGTTAATATGTTAAAACCCAAGTTTGTATAAATCTACATATGCCATCCTATGTGACACCCATTTAGTTGTATGTCAATTTTGAATGCAAGTTCACATGATGCATTGTTTATTTTAACGCCAATTTGCAAGTTCATGTGCTACACCTTCTATGTATCATAGAAAATATTATATGTTATGGATTTCCTCTTTTCTCACGTTTATCAAGTTGGGCTGAATTGTGTCGAGCCCAACATTAGTACGTACAAACGGGGGTAATATCGTTGGGTGTAAAACATGATATAAATAAATATGTTGGCATGTTTGGCGCGTGCCAACGACTGTGACATTTTAGCGGTATAAATTGTTATACCCAAATTAAAAGACGACATGACATTTACATAAATAATGTAATATGTAAATCTAGAAAAGACGACATGTTTGACCCGAGGTTGGATTGAGTTGTGACATAAACCTGCCCGGACCCGCCCGGCTGTCCAGTAGTCACAACAATACCTATCCAATGTGGGTGGTTAAACATTGAGCCCAATAAAGACCCGAGGTTAGACTGAACTACGGTGTAAACCTGCCCGGAACCAACCGGCACATCCAGTAACCGTAGTGATATTTGTCTAATGTGAGTGGTCGGTGCTCTAAAAGGCTAAGGATAGGTGGTAGGGTTAAGTCAACTGAAAACACTTAACCAAAGATTCAACATGTTAACAAATATTGATGGGTGGGGTTAGGTATAAACAAACACTTAACCACTTAACATGTTGACTAGAAAACCCTGGTAACGTAGGGACCCGTTTCAGCAGTAACCCAATTTAGGTATCAACGGTACCCTGAAACTAGGCAGGGTGGGGCACGATTACTGGGCTGATTGTAAGCGGTCAAATAACGGCAATTGTTGGGTGCACAGTGTAGGTCTAACAGTGTGCGGTCGTGCACGCACTCCGGAGCAGACAAGCAGGGCACTGGGGGCACCAGTAGTATAACCTATGTCTTCTAGTAATTGTTTCGGGGCCACCACCATGGGCCTTGATACACCCCATGTTGGGACCAGCATAGGTATCTACACTTCTTGGGGTAGCCGTAAGACACACGTACGAGTAGGAGCCGATCTTTAGAAAACAAAAAGGATCACTTCACCCTCAGCATGGGGTGCCGGTTAGAGTAATTCTAGAAAATGCAGAGATATAGTGTGGGTTCGATAGTATATTCGATTCTAGACTACACTCCCTTAGTTATGATACTATCCTGTTTTCAGTTTATGTCTATCATATCCTTTTCTTATTCACATACTGAAAAGTCACTAGATTTACTCAGGCTTTATGTCTGACTCCGTTTTTCTTTTCGTCTTCTTTTCTTTCGTTCCCCCCTAGGTCCACATGGAGGAAACAACTCAGCTTAGTCAGACTCTTTTGCAAGCTTGAAGACAGTAGATGTACGGTTTGGATCTCTTTGGCTTGGATCATGGCTTTGGATATCATTATGGGGATTTTGTTGCTTTATTTTATGTTTTATGCTTCTTTGATAATCAAGACAGTTATGGAAATGTAATGTTTTTGGAAGTATTATAAGACAATTATGGTATGGTTTGTGTAACACGTATTTTGATGAAATAAAAGTTGCTGTTGTTTCCGCTATTTAAAAATATGTTTATTTATATCTGTCTTGTGTATCTGTGACTTATACTTATAAACCTCTACCAAAATTAGGGCATTCCCTTTGTGAGTGACCCTAACGGAGGTAGGTTGTTTCACTTAGTATCAGAGCATAGGTTTACCAGATAAGATAAAGTGTTTGATATTATTTTCAAAAGAAAGTTTAAAGAAGCATTTTTTTAGAAAAGTGTTATATTTTAAAAGGCATGATCCCCCAAAGCCATGTGTATTATCTCCCTCTATCCTTCGTTTTGGATCTTTCCTTTCTGTTTCAGCATGTCTGGAGACCTTAACATTCCTGAAGGAGTACCGATACCTGGTTGGTTTAGGAGGTTCTTAGAAGCTAGGGCCGCAAATGGCGCGGGCTCGGCATATATCCTTCCTCCCCCAGTAGCACCAGTTCCTCCTCCTCCTGCTCCTCCCCTTAGAAATGCTTTTGCCAAAACATGTAGAGACTTCAAGTCTATGGGTGGAAAAGACTTCCATGGAACTGAACCCTTTGTAGGAGCAAGAAATTGGCTAAAGGAGACCGAGGATCTGTTTGACATCTTCGGAGTTGATGATAGGCAAAAGATACAGCTAGCAGTGTGGTTGCTCAAAGATGAAGCTTCCTATTGGTGGGAGATCACTAATGCTTAAAGGGCAGTGGAAACTTGGGATGATTTTAGGACAAGGTTCGAACTGAAATTCCTCTCCCAAGCTGAAAGGAGCCTGCAAATAGAAAAGTTCTTGAATCTTAAACAGGGAAGCATGACGGTCAGGGAGTATGTTAATCAGTTTAATCAGTTGGCCAGATTTGGGCTGGACTTAGTAAATACCCAACACAAGAAGGTGCTTCGCTTCGTCAAAGGTCTGAATGAGCCTATACACAGCCTTGCCATGACCCATGTGTCCACGGGAGCGACTTATGAAAGCTTGGTGGACATGGCGTTGCTACACGAGGAAGACCACGACAAGAAAGAGACTAAGGTGGAGGAAAAGAAAGAAGGTTTACAGGCTAAGAAGACAGACTTTAAGAAAGGAGGAAAGAATAAGAAGTCCTGTGAGAAGAGAAAGTGCCATTTCTGTGGCATAGTTGGACATATAGAGAAAGACTGTCGGAAGAAGAAGGCAAAGATGGGTGGTTGCTTTCATTGCGGAGAGACTGGGCACCAAGCTAAGGACTGCCCAAAGAAGAAAGGACAGGGACAGAAAGCTGGATCTACTTCAGGGGGTCAAGTTCATGCTCTAACAGCACCTCCACAGGAACGAGGTAGTAATATTTCTGTAGAAAGTGTAGTCTATCTTTATGATCATCCAGTTCGCACACTTTTTGACTCTAGTGCATCACACTCCTTTATTTCATCTGCTTTAGTAGAATCTCTGCATCTAGACACTAGTATGGTTGAGGATCCCTTAGTAGTTTCAAATCCAATTGGGGGCTCCGCTTACTTGTCAATGGTTTGTTTGGGTTTGAAAATCTCTATTCTCAGTGTTGAGTTTAGTTGTAATGCCTTTGTTCTAGGCTTCTCGGGATATGGTTTGATCTTAGGCATGGACTGGTTATCCAGTAACGGTGCCATTCTTGATTGTGAGAAAAGAGTAGTTAGACTTTTGACTCGGCTTGGTAACACTCTAGAAAATTCCTGTAACCCTTTGAATGCTGTTATGCTTAGTTATCTAGAGTCGTTTGATGCTTCTGACGAGAATTTGCAGTCGGTTAGAGTAGTCCGGGAATATCCGGATGTCTTCGAGGAGGTGAAAGGCTTACCTCCGAAGCAGGAAATAGACTTCCGTATCTATCTTGTAGATAATGCAAAGCCCGTAGCTTTACCTGTAAGACATATGGCTCCAAAAGAGAGAAAGGAGCTCAGTAAGCAGGTTAAAGAGCTTCTAGAAATGGGGTTCATTAGAAGGAGCATTTCAGAATGGGGTGCTCCAGTGGTGTTCGCAACCAAAGTAAACGGTTCGCTTCGCCTCTGTGTTGACTATAGGGAGTTAAACAAGTTAACCAAGAAAAATAGGCACCCTCTTTCCCGAATCGATGATTTGTTTGATCAGCTTGTAGCGCGTTGGTTTTCTCCCAACTTGATCTAGCAACTGGGTTCCATCAGCTAAGAGTAGCTGAGGATAGTATTGATAAAACGACATTCAGAACCCCATACGGTTTCTTTGAGTGGCTTATCATGCCTTTCGGCCTGACAAATGCACCCGCTTATTTTGTGTACCTAATGAGCAGAGTGTTCAGAGAATTCCTCAACAAGTTTGTGGTTGTCTTCGTAGATGATATCTTGATCTTTTCAAAGAGTGAGGAAGAGCAAGCTCAACATCTAAAGGAAATCATGGATACTCTCCGAGCACATCAGCTAAAGGCAAAATTTTCAAAATGCCACTTTTGGAGAGAAGAAGTAAGGTTTCTTGGGCATGTAGTATCTAAAGAAAGGCTGGCCGTAGACCCCGCGAAGGTAGTTGCGGTGCAAGACTGGAAGGCACCAAAGAATGCAACTGAGGTCCGAAGTTTTCTAGGACTAGCAGGTTTCTACCGAAAATTTATAAGGGATTTTGCGAAAATCTCAGCTCCACTCACAAGACTGACAAAGAAGAATCTAGTGTTCAATTGGGACTTGGATTGCGAGTTGGCTTTCCAACGCCTAAAAAGGGATCTTACAACAGCCCCAGTTCTGACTCTGCCAGACGGAAGCAATATGTTCACAGTTTATACAGATGCATGTGGGATAGGGCTAGGCGCTGTCTTGATGCAAGAAGGGAGGGTAGTAGCTTATGGTGGAAGGCAATTGAAAGTTCATGAAAAGAACTACCCGACCCACGATCTTGAGTTAGCCGCCATCGTCTTTGCACTTAAGTCTTGGCGACATTATCTCCTAGGTGAGAAGTTCGAACTTTACACTGACCATAAATCGTTGAAATATCTTTTCTCGTAGAAGGATCTTAACTTGAGGCAACAGAGATGGATGGAGTTTCTTGCCTCGTATGACTTCGAGATTTCCTATACTCCGGGCAAGGGCAATGTGGTGGCAGACGCCTTGAGTAGAAAGAAACTGGCCCTGAGCCCACTCTTTGTAGAAAGGCAAAGCCTAGAGTATATAGCCAGTTTTAACTTTAGGCCCTCCTCTGATTTCGTACCGGGTTTGTTAGCATCTCTTGAGGTGCGCCCTACTCTTTTGGACACAATAGGGACGGCACAACGTGAGGACCCTCAGCTAGTTGAAGTGGTTGATAAGCTAATTAGGGGTGAGACTTCTAGTCACCTCAGTAGATACTCTATCGATGATAAAGGCTGGCTGAGACGCGACGGAAGACTATGCGTTCCACAAGCAAGGGAGTTGATAAAGAAGGTTCTCGAGGAAGCACATCGTTCCAAGATGACAATACACCCAGGCGGAGACAAAATGTACAAGGACATGAAAAGAGTTTTCTTTTGGAACGACATGAAGAAGGACGTGGCCGATTTCGTTTCTAAGTGTATGGTATGCCAACAAGTTAAAGCGGAACAGAAAAAGCCTGGAGGACTACTTCATTCCCTAGAGGTCCCACAGTGGAAGTGGGATAGCATTTCAATGGACTTCGTTGATGGGCTGCCTAGGTCGAGAAGGGGAAATACTAACATTTGGGTAATAGTGGATAGGCTTACAAAGAGCGCCCACTTTTTACCTGTCAACAGTAGAAGGACCGCCTCATCCCTAGCGTCTCTTTACATCAAGGAGATAGTTCGACTCCATGGGATACCCTCCAGCATTGTTAGTGACCGAGACCCTATCTTCACAAGCGAGTTTTGGCGAAGTTTGCAAGAAGCTATAGGCACTCAGTTATGTTTGAGCACGGCCTATCAGCCCCAGACCGATGGACAGACGGAAAGGGTGAATAGAGTTTTAGAGGATCTTTTGAGACTTTGCGTTCTAGACTTTGGAGGGACATGGGAGGATCACCTTCCCTTAGTGGAGTTTGCTTACAACAATAGCTTCCAAGCTACCATAGGCATGGCACCCTTCGAAGCATTGTATGGAAGACCGTGCAAGTCACCAACTTGTTGGTTGGAGTCTACAGATAAGGTTATTCTTGGTCCAGACATGATCAGAGAAACTTCAGAAAATGTGGACTTGATACGAAGAAGGATGAAGACGGTCCAAGTTAGACAGAAATCCTACGCCGACAAGAGAAGGACCGACCTTGAGTTTGAGGTTGGGGACAGAGTTTTTCTTAAGGTATCTCCTCTAAGGAACGTTGTTCGTTTTGGATCCACTAGAAAGCTAGCACCGAGATTTGTAGGACCATTTCCTATCACCGAGAATGTTGGGAAGATGGCCTATAGATTAGAGCTACTCGAAAAACTAGCCGGAGTTCACAAAGTCTTTCATGTTTCTCATCTCCGGAAGTGTTTACATGAGTCTTCTGAAATAGTAGAGCCTAGCATTCTAGAAGAAGCCGAAGTGGAACGTGAAGCAACTGTGAGAAGAGTTCCAGCATGCATCTTAGGAACTGAAGTGAAAAAGCTACGCAACCGCGAAGTCAAGCTCGTCAAAGTTCAGTGGAGCGATGCCGAGGAAGACGCGACTTGGGAAAGTGAGGCTAGAATACGCGTAGTCTACCCTTTTCTTTTTGAGGGTACATCTCTGATCTCTCTTTTTCCTTAAGTTATGCTTTATCTATCTTTTAGGCATATTTCCTCGACCCTTTCTCCTTAACTCCTTAGGTAGAAAACAAATGGATGCAAACATGTATTTGAAAACATGTTATGGATTATGGCTGCAAGTGGTTGCAAGTGATTGCTAGTGGTTGCTCGTGGATGCATATACACACACACCCTAGGTTTTAGATCGGCTCGGTCACTTCATACTGCATATGCATATATGTATTCTCATTCATATGTGGTTGAAATTTTATATGTTATCGTATGGTTATCGCATTTGTATGAATTGTTGTGCACTCATGTAGAATTAAGAGTAGGAAAAAATTTGCATACATAATGGATTCATGACACTTACATGGTTCACATTTAGGAGGTCAACTGAATCAGTCGACTGCCTGATTTCTGCATTAGATAAGGACATTTACACACACAATGCATATGATCATAAAGCATTAGAAGTCTTTAAGGACAATGGACACCTGTGTTTGTTGGTTGAGTAGATGGATGATTGGATGGTAGGATATACATTCTTCCTAAACTTGAAGATTTCGGGGACGAAATCCTTTTAAGTGGGGGAGAATGTAACACCCTGTATATTCTATAACAGTGAAATTCATAAATTAAAGTATAATTAATTCTAATGAAAGAACAAAGGGAAATGGCTTACGCCATTACGTTCGTCTCGGAATTCTGGTTGAGATAGAGTTCGAGTTTGCGTGAAACGGACTACGTATGAAGGAGTTATGATCTCCGGAAGTTTCAGAATAAATATGAAATTCAAAAACAGCTCAGAACAGGTTTAAAATTCGAATTCGAGTTCAAACTGGGCTGGGCGGGAAAATTCCCGCCCAGTGACCAGGTCGACACTAGTGTTGACTGGGCAGTCGACCTGCCCCACCCTCAAGTCGACTGCGCAGTCGACTTGGGTGTCGACCTGCAGGTCGACTTTCCTGGTTGGCCTGACCAGGTGGGTCTGACCCTGGTTCGACTTCTGGTGTGCTGTACGGTCTGTTTTTCCTCCCTGTTTGCATCTGACGGCTCAAATTAACTTGAAAACTCTATAAATACACCCTAAGACTCAACTAATTCACATAAGAAAATAAGAGAGGAGTCGTCATGCTGCCAGGAAGGAGCTGATCGTAGCCGCCAAGAATCAAACTAAGAAGCAAATTAAAGTCTAATCAAATCAATCAACAAATTGCTACCCAAAGGTGAGCACCTCCAAATTCAGAAACCAGAAATCAGAAAACAAGATCTCGTCACACATTGTAAGTATAGTGGTCTTTCAGAATCTGAATAAAATTATGACGTGATACGATGTAATTGAGAATAGAATTATATTATTGTTGTATAATGATGTAGATCTTGTGTATTGTAATGTTTCTATCATGATTTTGTGTATTGATTAGTGTCATAAATGGGTCGATGCAAGTTTATTATACGATTGTATATCAAAGTAATTGCAATTGCAAGTTTGTGGCAAAATCTATGATTAGATCCCTCTCATGTTTATGTTAATATCCCCTTTATGTTTATGTTGATATCATGGGCCATATACTTATGTAAACATATCCTAGATCTCAGATCTTTTATGCCTACATGCCTCAAAACCTATGTATACATCTTAGATCCATTACAAGTATGACCAGAACTATGTTAAATGCAGTTTGGGTTACATAAACTATGCAAGTTCATGTGGAAATAGACTATATATTAGATTTGGACATTTTTGGGTTAATTTACAACATGCTAGTTTTGTGTTCGACATTATACCAAGTTAATATGTTAAAACCCAAGTTTGTATAAATCTACATATGCCATCCTATGTGACACCCATTTAGTTGTATGTCAATTTTGAATGCAAGTTCACATGATCCAATGTTTATGTTAATGCCAATTTGCAAGTTCATGCGCTACACCTTCTATGTATCATAGAAAATATTATATGTTCTGGATTTCCCCTTTTCTCACGTTTATCAAGTTGGGCTGAATTGTGTCGAGCCCAAAATTAGTACGTACAAACGGGGGTAATACCGTTGGCTGTAAAACATGATATAAATAAATATGTTGACATGTTTGGCGCGTGCCAACGACTGTGACATTTTAGCGGTATAAATTGTTATACCCAAATTAAAAGACGACATGACATTTACATAAATAATGAAATATGTAAATCTAGAAAAGACGACATGTTTGACCCGAGGTTGGATTGAGTTGTGACATAAACCTGCCCGGACCCGCCTGGCTGTCCAGTAGTCACAACAATACCTATCCAATGTGGGTGGTTAAACATTGAGCCCAATAAAGACCCGAGGTTAGACTGAACTACGGTGTAAACCTGCCCGGAACCAACCGGCACATCCAGTAACCGTAGTGATATCTGTCTAATGTGAGTGGTCGGTGCTCTAAAAGGCTAAGGACAGGTGGTAGGGTTAAGTCAACTGAAAACACTTAACCAAAGATTCAACATGTTAACAAATATTGATGGGTGGGGTTAGGTATATACAAACACTTAACCACTTAACATGTTGACTAGAAAACCCTGGTAACGTAGGTACCCGTTTCAGCAGTAACCCAATTTAGGTATCAACGGTACCCTGAAACTAGGCAGGGTGGGGCACGATTACTGGGCTGATTGTAAGCGGTCAAATAACGGCAATTGTTGGGTGCACAGTGTAGGTCTAACGGTGTGCGGTCGTGCACGCACTCCGGAGCAGACAAGCAGGGCACTGGGGGCACCAGTAGTATAACCTATGTCTTCTAGTAATTGTGTCGGGGCCACCACCATGGGCCTAGATACACCCCATTGTGGGACCAGCATAGGTATCTACACTTCTTGGGGTAGCCGTAAGACACACGTACGAGTAGGAGCCGATCTTTAGAAAACAAAAAGGATCGCTTCACCCTCAGCATGGGGTGCCGGTTAGAGTAATTCTAGTAAATGCAGAGATATAGTGTGGGTTCGATAGTATATTCGATTCTAGACTACACTCCCTTAGTTATGATACTATCCTGTTTTCAGTTTATGTCTATCATATCCTTTTCTTATTCACATACTGAAAAGTCACTAGATTTACTCAGGCTTTATGTCTGACTCCGTTTTTCTTTTCGTCTTCTTTTCTTTCGTTCCCCCCTAGGTCCACAGGGAGGAAACAACTCAGCTTAGTCAGACTCTTTTGCAAGCTTGAAGACAGTAGATGTACGGTTTGGATCTCTTTGGCTTGGATCATGGCTTTGGATATCATTATGGGGATTTTGTTGCTTTATTTTATGTTTTATGCTTCTTTGATAATCAAGAAAGTTATGGAAATGTAATGTTTTTGGAAGTATTGTAAGACAATTATGGTATGGTTTGTGTAACACGTATTTTGATGAAATAAATAAATAATACCCAGTTGGATCCCTCCAACCTATTTTCCTGCATCCACAGACGTTAGTCAACATAAATAATACCCATCATGCTTTGAGGCAGGATATCGTATTACCGAAGGTCATCCAATATCATAGCGTGGGACGTATAGGGTCATCCGCTAATGATACTGCGGGCATCCGCTAATGATACTTCGGGAATCCAACCACCAATATATATATATATATATAATAATAGCCACAAAAACCAATCCTAAATAACTAATATATTTAATAAGCACCAAAAATATTTCAACGCATGCAAACAACCAACAAACAATTATTTTTAAATAACAAAAATAATTCTAAATAAAATGTGAGTGAGATTTACTCACCGTGATTTTAAATCGTCGAATCTATCAGATTTAAATTAAAATCAAATGGCGTTTGATTTTTACATAAATCTCGGCAAGTTCAAAATTCTACCAGTCCAATCCAGCATGTAGATGTTACAGCTAGGAGTCTAATGCGACGAATGCCATTTGATTTGAATCAAAAGTGAACAAGTTACAAATTTAATAAGATTTTAATTCAATTGAATTAACATTTTGATTAACTAAATTAAATTAGATTAATTTACCTAATATTTTTCTCTAACAAAAATATTTGCAGTTTTAACTTATATACTAAATAAATAAATAAAATACCTTAATCCCATTTGCCTCAACACAGTAAAACATTATAGATGAACAACGCCCTTTACTAAAGCCATCGCAACCCATCTTCTACCTATTATTGCCACCGACAGTACACAGTCAAACTTGAATGTCACAGCCTCACACCTGCTCACTGCGATATCTACTGTTGTCCACCCTACACACCTCGTCATTATTAGCACCTCACACCATCAACAACAATCGAACTGCCCCCGATTCACCTTAACCAAAATCGAACTCCACTCCGCGATGTAGTGAAGATCACGATGCCATTAGTTTGACGCGGTAAAAAGGAATGAACCCAAAAATTGATCGAACTACCCCAAAACCAATCTCGCGCTATAAAAATCATGAAGTAAAGACTGTACCTTTCATCTACTGTCGGATACCTGGTTCCCCACAATACATCGCCCCATCCCATCCAGTCACCAACGTCGGCCTGTGCCAAAACAGTTTCAGCTCCACTCTCCAAATGTTGAACGCATCCTCAACCCACGCGACTTTAGTACAAAACGTGAACCGCCACTTTTCCAATCGACATCACCAAAGTCGCAACCAGCTGCGAGACCCAACTATTGACATCGCACCTGTTAATTAACTTTGATTTGATCTCGTGTAGATGGAGCGGCCACTTCCAAAATGAGTTACCCCCAAATTCCATCGCGATTTGTTCTTTTGCACAGTTCAAACTGAAGACCTTAAATGCTAACTTCGATCATGGATTTACCTCTCTTCTGCGTGCTGCCTTTATGAACTCGCGATTTAATATTATGAATGCTTCGAATTGAAGCTTACGGGAGAAAGCAAATAGGATGGATAAAGAGGAAAACGTCGCAATTTAAAGGAAATGATGGCACAGTTTTTGATTTATTTCTGGAGTTTTATTAATTTAGAGGAGTGCTCATTTTATTTGTTATTGATGCTTTTAATTTCCATTTCGACAGAGGAATGGAGATGGAAGAAATCAGAAGAGAAGAAAGTGGAGTTTTGTTTGTGTATTTATAGAACAATATACTTAAGCATTAAGGAAATGGATTTTAATTTTTTTTTAATTTAATTCGATTAGGCATAAAGAGATTTTTATTCTTTTTAAATAGATATCGATTTGATATTCGATTTGATTCGATCTTATGCATTACAATTATCTCGGGGTTCTGAACTCCAATCGATACACAACAACTGATGTTTCTAGCGTTACAACACTATTCTGAACACACTGGGACGTGTTTTGAAGCCTCATTCGATCATATAGAGAAGATTTTGATTTAAATAGATATGAATTCAATTCAAAACAATAAATTTCTTGATAATAAATTATTATTGCTTTTATATTCAAACATAACTGACACTGATCATCTGAATCATTTCGATTCAGTTTTTAACTTCGATTTCAACATATTTCGTATTACAATAATTTAATACATTTGATATTAAATCAAAATTGATTTTTAATTCGATAACTAAATATAAAAATTCATTTATAATATCAAAACAATATTTAAATAATATTAAATATTCGAAATAAATCGATCAAAAAATCTGGGTCGTTACAGGATGGTGTCTGAAGGTTAAAGGAGGGGAAGGTCGAGGCGGTTGCAATGGTGGTGGCCTGGCTATTGCGGTGGTAAGAGGCATTTGAAATGGATGGATTTACACTTTTCGATCAATCTAGTGTTTCTAGCAACTGGTGGCAAGTCAATGGTCGAGACTCGTGGCACAGGTGTAGCTCCGAGTGGCAGAGGTAGGGACAGTTTGGGTCAATCGTTAGTGAACTGTAGCGGCAGTAGGTGTTGGTTAAAGTATCGTGATGGAGATTGTTCAATGCATGGAATGAACGGGGGGAGTAGCGGTTAATTCATGTATTTAACAGATTAGTGTGATTAAGGTATTAATTAAAATGGTAATTAACTAAAGCTAATGACGTTTTTAAAATATAAACTATATTATATCGTGTATTAACTCTTTTAACCAATACCTTCTTCATACAAGTTCAGATCTGGACGAACAAGGTTCGTTGGAATCATGTCGACGAAGGCTACGCGACCAAGATGGTTTGGTTGGAATTAGAAGCAACTGGATTTTTATATAATTTCAAATGCTAGTGTGAAATTATATAAATGTACATGAACCGTCGAATCATAAACGAAATGTAAGTTAACTCTCACCCCTTCTGGAATCGTATGATGTGTTTAAATTGATATAACTATAATTTATCATTGTTAGTATAAATTGGATGCTTGGACTTATTGTTTGTTGTTGATTGGTGTTATTTATATTATCATTGTTTTAAATGATTTAGATTAAATTATTTATTTCATATATATCTATCACTTGATATTACAAATTGTGATGCAAGGAAAAACAGGTTGGAGGGATCCAACTGGATTGCTCAAATATTTTGTATGTTATTAGGTTTCTTATTATTTAAATATGAACTGTTTGACCCCAATAACATTAAAACTAGTTTGGATGTTGATTGTTGAACTGAAATTCAATGTTGTTTTTTTATTTATCAAAAGACGATATTGATTAACTGATTGGCAGCAAATGGTCTAAAACCCATATTTTTAAGATGTAAATTCGTCGTTAGGCAAATTGAAGTATTTAAAGTTATAAAACTTATTTTTATAACTGAAGTAAAGTTTTAATTATATTTTATATAAAAATAGAAATTTTATAAATAAATTAATATCGATAAATGGTTTTTACAAAAGTAGTTATAAAATACTATGTATAGCAATTTTAATATTTTATAGGCGTATAAGTTAGAGTTTAACCTATGGGTTAATAATTTGGAATAATTGTTTTGAAGAAAATAATTAAGAAATATTATTAAATCAATTATATTATCATATCAATTATATTATTAAAAAAATTAAAAGGTAAGATTAGTTAAAATAAGTTAACATATGGTTTCAAGTTGACAAAGTCAGCTGTTTCAATTGAAATTGATTATTAAATTAATTTGTCTTCAATTAATCTAATGAAAATAGTTTACCCATCAGTCTGCTTAATTTAATAAGATTTCTTAAAATACAATTTACCTTTTAATTAACAATGTTAAAAATGATTATTGGATTGATAAGCATTAATGTAGTTAGTTATTGTTTAATAGTTTTAAGATAATAAGTGATTAACTATCCTATTTTTAGTTAATAATCAAGTAAACTAGTTTTACTTCAGTTAATGTTGAAATTAATTACTATTTCAATTAATAATAATTAAAGGGATTACCTTCCTAATTGAAATCATTTAGAAGGTAATCGAGCTTGAAATGAGTTTATAATTGAAAATTTGAAAGGGTTTTATAAAGGAATTTTATAATACACGCAAGTTACAAAAGAAAATTTAAGCTAATGCGAGAAGCATTTACTTAATGGTTAAAATAAATAAAGTATTATATTTGAAAATAGATCTTTCAAATGCAAGATATGGTTTAAAAAACATATTGAAACGAGTAATAAATGAGTAATTAGTATGATATTATAATTAATATCATCTTTGAGTTTCAAACTTTTATATATCTTAAGACAAGAATGTTATCGATTCAAGGTCTAAGAGGCAAATAAAATAGCCCAACTTGAATGACTTCGCTATTATCCAAAAGACGATACTAGTTTGAAACGTTAAAGATATTGAAAATAATTTATTATTTTCACAAGATAAATATTATAACTTTTTTAGCAAAGTTTAGAGAAATTTAATCTTCTATTAGATTATATTATAAGCAATGTGTCACTTATCATTGTTTAGCCCCGATATGATGTGTGACTATACTTATACCATTTGTTTAAGTATATATAGCACTTTATCTAAGTAATAGAAATAATATGATTTTGGGAATATGCTCATTCCAAGAAATAAGTAAATGCCTAGAATTTTCAAAGAAATGAATCAAGAGGTTATACTGGATTGAAACGGAAACGAGAAATAAGTAAAACTATTTTTTTTTAAATAATTGAAAACAAGATATTTGGGAATATACTTATTCGAGTGGCATAAGTATATGAAATCGATTTGGAAGAATCAACGAGATGATTTTAATGAAAGGTTTTAAAAAAAGGGCCCGAGTTACTTATCTACTTATCTGTACGGTTTGATTTGATAGTTAAAGAACCCACTATCAAATAAATATCCCTTTTGACTTTTGACGTGTTTGTTCAAAGAGACCGGGATGGGAACTGGGCCCAAAACAATTTTGAACTGATTGCAAGGATTATTCGCTACTGATCCTTGGAGTGATTCCTATATAGGATGCGGTAGGAGAGTACCTTCGGTTCATCTTGTTCCTGGATGACTTGTATGGACGAATGTCTGACAGAGTATTTCCTAAGAGTTACATACATTGATTTTTTACAAAAATACCAGGATTGATGGAGAAGAAGGAAACTTCTTTTAGCTTAACTCCCAGAGTATATTTGTGGATGTCAATTAGTTATTTGATAGATCTGACAATGTGACATTCAAAGTTGATGTGATGTTCTCTGGAAGGTAATCTTGACCTCAAGCCTCATCAACTGGGAAATGATAGAAATTGCGAAGGCAGCATGGCTATATGGGTCATTCCCATTAGGGTGTTTGTCACCATCTAGAGAAAGTTCATTTGTTTCTTCTTCTGTCCTTTCTGTTTGCTTATGGGAAATGGTTGCAGATCCCAACCGCGAGTGACAATGTATTCAGTACACTCACATTGAATGAGTGGTCGGTCATGTGTGGCCGGGTTGGAAGATGTTCCGGTTGAACCCTAGTGTTTTCTCTCTAGAGAACACTGACCAGGAGGTGGTTCCATACGTTGCCATGAGAGTTGATGGAGTCTAGATGTAATCTAATATTTTCTAGTATTAATTTATTCCGAGTGTATGTATTGTCTTAATCTAGTGTGCACTCTGATGTTATATATATACAATTTTCTTTTGAGTAAAGAGTTTGATATATTATATTGTATTCATTCCGTTGTGAGATTCTATTCTACTCTGACTTTGTAGTGTTAGTTTTCTTCTTCTTTTATTCCAATATTTATTTATTTCTACTTCTCACCCTCTAATTTCTTTCTATTAACAATCTGAGTTTTCGATACTTGGTTTTTGGCAAATGAATACAAAATAATGTATTATTGTTGAAATTTGAGTGTCGAATTCCTTGGGTCGTTATTTTCTCGGAACCTTGTTTCCATGGGGATGACATAAACGGTAAGTCCTAGTTGTATTACAGTATGAATAATTAGGTGCCCTTCCCAGTTTTTCCCTAATGTTATGTCTACTGGATTCTTTGTATTAGTCATTACCCTTCAGAGTACTAGGGCTTCATCTTTGAATGCTCTTGATTTTACTTTCGTATTATTATAATGAGCCATTCTCCTTTGAAACTCTGATGTTCAAACCGCAGCTTCATCCATGATTCTGGGGCTTGAGTCTCAATATTCCATCTTTAGTTCTTTATTCTTATTGAAAGCATATGCAACCCTTTAGCAGGATGGAATTTCTATTTTGACCAGAAGAATTACTTTACATTCTAAGGTCAAAGAATAAAGAATATGGAATGTTGCCATTTTAGAAGATGTATGACATTCCTAAGTACTAAGAGTAATTCTTCTACCCAACTTCCTTTTGCTCCGCCCATGTGTTATAGACGCCTGCGATCGAATCTGCAATGGTTTGATGGCCCGGTGGAGACTATACACGAGTATCACCAATCATATCCAATACAACTATCGAGGGACTAGAAAGAGAAACTCCAAAGACCCTGCAGTAACAAGTCAAAATATGTGTTTTTCACATTGTGAAATCGATAAAATGACCCAAGTTTCATTTGTTTATTCGTTTCTTCAATATGGTTTTTATGGTCTTATTTGTGATCTCTACGGCACCATTTTCCTTTGGATGCGCTACAAAAGAGAAACTTTTAACGATATTATTATTAAAGCATAATCGCGAGAACTTCTCTCTTTCGAATTGTGTTCCATTATTAGATATGATCTTTGAGGTATTCCAAATCTAGTGACTATGTTCCTAATTAGAAATCATAGAACTTCTCCGGTGTGATTTTCGAAAGCAGTTTTGTTTCTTCCCATTTCAAATTTTTGCTGCAATGTGTTTGGCACCCTCTTTTGAAATCAGCAATGGCCGATAAGGTTTATTACCCATATATTGAACCACCGTGGGGTCGTTACGGGAGTTAACTTGCTTGGGGGTAGGCGAGGAATCTAATAGTATATTTGGCACTTATCACATCTTTTAACCAATTCGATGGCCAACTTAGTCCTTTGTTGCCAGAAGAATCCTTGTCGCACTATTCTCTTAGCAAATTTTATTCCTTTAGAGTAGGGACCACAAAACCCTTTGTGTGCCTCCTTTAGCAACTTTATCCCATCTTCAGGGTTAACACATCAAAAATATGGCATTGTATATCCTTTCTTATATAGGATCCCATCCAAAATAATAAAATTTGAATTTTGTCCCTTAATTCTTTTAGATTTCTTTTATCTATGGGAAATATGTCTTTATGCGGTAATTCAAGAACTGGTGTCACCTAGTTGCTTTCTTTGCAATTTTCAGAAGGGTTTTCCCTTTTGAGCGGAGATTCTTGATTTATCTCTTTCTCGATTTCCGTTTGGGCCTTCGCATGAGATCTGGTCAATACCAAAGACTCTTTTCCCTTTCCAACTTCTCTTCCCTCAATACTTGCATCACCAAATGCACAAGAAGGACTATTCGACTTTCCGAAGCACTTCTCGAGCTAGCTAACTTAGCAAAGGATATAAGGTTTTGTTATCTTCTCATATCAAGACTGAGCTGATGGTATGTTCTTAAATTACCATATAAATATTTAAGGCTTTCCATCTTTTGGACCTAACATTATAGGGGTTTCTCTAAATGATCCATTAACTCTCGGAATGCCCTTTTGCATTCTTCTTCCCATTCAAAATTCTTCTTCTTTTTGATCACATCACATAATATAATGAACTTACCAGTGGCCTTTGAAACAAATTTATTTAATGCCACCACCTTTCCATAATGACTAATTACAACCTTGCTTGTTTTAGGCTCGGCTTTTCCCTTATTGCCTTTCACTACAAGAAAAGTGATTATCTACAATTGCAAAAGACAGTATTTTCTTCTCCTTGTTGTAAAAAACAAACATTAATAAGTTGTTTTAAAGCCAAAACACTGAAATAAATCAACGCGGGAAATTATCTTTCTTCCCTCCACTTTTACTAATTCCGGCCGCGTTTTTTTCCTTTTTGCTTCGTTAATAAACTTCGACTGTTTCCTCCAAAATTCTTTTAAACCCTAATTAAAATTCTTTTAAACCCGAATTGAAATCGATAGTTTCCATGAATCTCCAATGGAACTTCGCTCGTCCCCTAATTCTGGCAGCAACCATCAATTTTCAGCGAATCAAATTCTGACTTGGGTATCGTCAATTCCTAAATAGGGAAAAACTGGCAATCCAACGTGGTTCTCCTAGGGCAGGCCTTCTCTTTAGGGTCACTGGATGCGACTATCGCACCTCTGCTACCTCATTTATCTGCTCTTTCCAGAGGGGAATGTCAGAAGCTCCAACTTTAATCCATCAGGTTCAGTATTTTTGGCCAACTCCTTTTGAATTTGGCAAATATACCCTTTTATTGTTTTTTTTGGACAATTGTTTATTTTATGTTAAAATAAGATTAAAAAAATTCAGCCTGCATTTGTGAATTAATGTGACACCCCACATCCGTTAATGTCACTCACTAAGGGAATGCATTAAGTTTTGTGAAGCGTTATAGGTAAACAGAACAGAAACATTACAAGACAGATATAAAATAGCAGCGGAATTTTAAAAATTATATTAATCATATGGTTATACCATATATCAGAAAATACTTAAACTCAGTTCATCATTAAAACTTCTGTCTTGTGCTTTAAATATCAGAGTACAATAACAAAGATAGCATAATCCCCAAATCATAAGCCATAGTAGCAAAGATAGAAGCTTGAGCAATACATCTAGAAACTCCAAGCAAGACGATAGCAGAATCCTGACTAAGCCTAAGAATTCCCTCGGTTGAGAAGCTGGGAGGGTGGATGGAAGAAAGAAGAGGAAACAAAAAGGGTCAGACATAAAGTCTAGCGAGTCTAGTAACTTTTAGAAAGTAAATAAATAAAAGTAGCATGACAGGCATATAAAGTGGATAAGAGAGAGATAGCTACATAAAAGGTAGGTGAGACAAGGTAAAAATGATAAGGTGTGTACGCTTCTATAATGATTCCTCTGCACTATTACTAGTATAACCAGAATGAAATGATCCCTTCCACTGTAAGATGATTGACTTAGGCATACGTCCAATTGTATCCTAACTTCAATCCTAATCGATCGGCCCCCTGCGCCGTAGATACCCCATGCTAGCCCCACAGTAGGAGGTATCACTTCCTAAAGTGGTAACCATTCATTTCCCAAGATATGCATAACAATATCTACTGGTGTCACGGTCATATTATCCCCTTTTGCCCGACCCATGCACGCACAAGGCTCGGTCGGTTTGCGCCGCCCACACCGTCTGTCATGTTTGGATCTCTTATAGTCAGTCAGTAAGCGTACGCCTTCTCCGCCTAGTACGGAGTACTTTGTTTGATACCTACTCCGTGTTACTGACTGAAATGGGTCCCACACAATATGATACAAGCTCTCCCCTTTGTCTTGTATCCCTCACTAGGTTTTCACTGACTATGTATACCACTCGGTGCCTTTAATTACATAGCCTATTCATTTCCACTTGTTATGATTACCCTAAAAGGTGTCATTAATTACATAACTTTTTATATTTTCCTCCAGTTATGTATACCACTAGGTGTCTTTAAATACATAACCTTTTTATATTTTCCTCCGGTTATGTGTACCACTAGGTATCTTTAATTACATAACCTTATTGGGTTAAATTTGTGGGTCTATATGTAAATATTACTGACCTAACCAAGATTTACTTAACCCACCCACTGATCCAAGCATGTTTATTTAACGGTTAAGTTTGTGTGCCTATATATACTAACATTACCCACCTACCCAAGATTTACTTAACCCTCCCACTGATTCAAGCATGTTCATTTAACGGTTAAGTTTGTGGGCCTATATATACTAATATTACCCACCTACCCAAGGTTTACATAACCCACCCACTTTTGTTCAACCAAGTTTTATTTAACCCCCAACTTAAATTTAAGTTCATACAATTCCTATGGATTAACTTAGGTTAAGTATTCCAATTCATTACCATGTCCTGTTATGGTTTATAATGGGCTATACCTCCTACATTAGGCCTATAACATATGGATGCTAGATATGCCGGTCGGGTCCAAGTAGACTTATTCCACAGTTGGGCCTTACCTTGTGTCATAGACCGATTCGTATTTACACACTTAGAACTCTCACATGAGGTTCAGCATTAGTGGCTGCTAGATATGCCGGTCGGGTCCGGGCAGACTTCCACCACTAATGCAACCTAACCACGTGTCATAAGTGCAATTACGATTTATAATTGTAATTATTAAACATTCCATTTTTATCCAATTCTTACCTATGTCTTAATAGGTGATTATGTCCCCACTTCCCCCTTTTGAATTATATGTCCAATTCACATAAACATTACTTAAATTATGCCAATTCTAACATTTTCCCCCGTTCCATAACTAATGTATTCCATAAATTTAGCTGCATCTAGGCTAGAAAATAGCCTAATCATGAACAATAAAAGGGAAAGGTGGTGGAAAAAATGAAAGTAGTGATCATTCTAAAGGTGACATAAACATATATATTGGCATAGACAAGTAATAGGCATAATAAGGTGGACATAAAAACAGACCTTGTAAAAGGGGTAATGATAAAACTGGATCTAACATAATTAGGATGAACAGATCCAAATAAGAATTCATATGTCCAACATGACATATCTTAATTAATCACAACATGACGATCTAGATCTAGGCAAAGATTTAACTATCCAATTAATGATAGTTCCAAGCTAGTCATAAACCTAGCTAAAGGTTCATATCCAAAAAGATCATAGGACAAATTAACCACAACTTGGATAAAGATCAAGATCCACAAAGATAACATGAAAAGATCTAAATATTAATTTAGATGTCCAATAGGTTCAGATCTAATATGATAAGCACAAAGGGATCCAAATAATAAACTAGATCTGATTAATAATTTAGGTGTCCACACAATTCAGATCTAATAGGAAAAAGTAAATCTAACACAAATAAAGATTAAGATCTACACAGAATGTTCGCATGATTCAGATCTAATAGATAAAATTGGATCTAACAAATAAAAATTTAGATCTACATAGCATGTCCGCATGATTTAGATCTAATAGATAAAATTAGATCACATAATTCAGATCTAGAGGTTAAAGTAGATCTAACATCATTAGAATGACAAAATAGCATGTTTAGATCTAAATATGGGTTCTCATGTCCAATTTACAACTTATCTAAGTTGATCGCAATATGACAGGTGAAAGGTGACTTACATAAATAATTGAATCTAACCAATGTTGCAACTGTCCAATTAACAGATTTACATTCACCACAATATAGTTACAAGTCAAGATCCACATAGGTAACATAATAGAATAATCGCAGTTGCATTAGATCTAAAAGTGTAGATCTATTATGAAATAGTATAAGATTTAAAAATAGCATAGATCCATAGTTTTCAACATATCCAATTCCCATTGCTTCACAATTTACTTTTATTTATCTAAACCTAAAAGCAACTAGAAACTCACAGCGTTAGGTTTAGAGAATTGAGAAAGAAGGGATCTTGAATTTCTGAATTTGATTTGCAAAGTACGTTGTTGTAGAAAACGGTTCCATCTTAGCTCGTTTCCCAGCAGCATATGGCCTCCATGATTTCCAATGAAGAAAATAGGAGAATAGGCCATATATATATAGCCGCCCAGACCCCCTGAAACCGAGTGCCACGTCATCCCTAAGGGTGTCGACACCCCTATGGGTTGATCCCTAGGTCAACATACCTCTATGGGGTCGACCCCTTAGAGCGGGATTTTTTCTGCCTTATCGAATTTTTTAAACTCGAACTATTCTGGATAAAATTCCGACTCATCTCTGACTCTTGCTTGTACATATAATCTTTCTGCGCGTATACAAACTTAAAACCCTCATAACTTCTTCATACGCAAACCAAATGTCTATCTTGAACAGAATTTCGAGGCAAACGCAATGGTGTAGTCCATTTCCTTTAATTCTGAATATTAAATTAATTAATCCTCTTTGATGTTGTTAAAAATTCGTGGTGTTACATTTTCCATTACTCAAAGGATTTCGTCCCGAAATCTCTAAGTTAAGAAGAATGCATATCCTACTATCCATCATCCATCTACTCATCCACCATTCACTGGCATCCATTGTCCTTAAAGATTTCTAATGCTTATATGAGTATATGCAAAGGTGTGTGTATATGTCCCAATACTAATGCGAAAATCAGGCGGTCTACTGATTCAGTTGACCTCCTTAATGCAATGTATGTTAGTGCCATGAATCCAATATGTATGCAAATAATCCTATTATATCATGTGAGTTCTATATGTGTGCACACTCATTCGTCCAAATGCAACATCCATATGCTAACTCATTTATTTCCATACATAAAAGAAAAGAAAATGCACACACATCCATATGCAGTATGAGAGTGATTGAGCCGATCTAGTGCCTAATGTGTGTGTATATGCGTCCACAGGCTACAGCTAGCAAACCCTTGCATCCACTTGCTTCCATCAAACATAACATGTTTCAAACACATGTCTACATCCATAGGATTCCTATCTAAAAGTCGAAATACTATTGATAGGACATACTCAAATGATAGAAATAAGTACTGATAAAGCTTTGGTAAAAGGAGTTAAGTACATACCCTTGAAAAGAAAAGGGTACGAAGAAAAAATCTTTTCTTCGGTCTCCCAAGTCACATCCTCTGGGTTATCACCCTGTTGAACCTTTAGCAACTTAATATCCTTATTGCATAGCTTCTTAACTTCTGATTCAAGAAAACGGGTAGGTGCTCTCCTGACTGTCGCCTCCCGTTCCATTTCTACTTCTTCCAACATACTTGATTCAACAACTTCTGCGGTGTCATATAGACACTTTCAAAGATGAGAGGCATGAAAACGTCATGAACACCGGATAGATTTTCTGGGAGTTTCACTCTATAGGCCATTTGGCTAATTCTCTCGATTATGGGAAATGTCCCACAAACCTAAGTGACCACTTCCCTACTGCTCCGAAGCGAACCACATTCCTCAGAGGTGACACTCTGATAAAAACTAAGTCTCCTACTTTGAATTCGATGTCAGTTCTTCTCTTATCTGCATAGGATTTCTGCCTATCTTGAGTTGTCTTCATCCGTCATCGAATAAAGTCAATCTTTTCGGATGTTTCCCTAACCACGATGCCATCCTCTTACATTAACTGAAATAAAGTGAGCGCTCTTAGTGAGTCTATCCACCACAACCCAGATATTGGTGTTGCCTTGCTTCGATTTAGGAAAACCATCTTTGAAATCCATAGAGACGCTCTCCCATTTCCACTACGGAACCTCCAACTGATGAAGTAATCCACGGGGCTTCTTTTTCTTAGCTTTGACTTGCTGGCAAACTAAACATTGAGAAACAAATTCATACACATCTTTCTCCATCCCATCCCAAAAGAAAACCCTTTCTCAAGTAGTTCCCTTGCTTGTTTACTGAGCTTCCTTCTTTCTTTTGGATCCATGTGGCGCACAGGCTATGCAACTGGCTTTGCATTGTCCACCAAATATATGCGGAAATCGATCTTGCGCCTTGGCGGTAAATCCCGAACTTCATCAAAGACATCAGGATACTCACGGACTACTGGAACATATTTTAGGTCATCAATAGATGCGTCAAGTGACTCTAGGAATCTCAACATAACAGACCCCTTGGGGTCATAAGAAATCTCGAGGGTCCTCCCTTGGCAAGTCAACAGTCTAACGACCCTCCTTTTACAATCTAGAATGGCACCATACATTGCTAGCCTACCTATTCCTAGAATCAAGCCATAGCCCATGAAATAGGATGTGCCTCGCACTCAAACACGATGCCTAACACAGATATTCTCAAACCCCGACAAATCATAGATGAATGAGCCGAACCACTAATGGGGTTTGAGACAACTACGGGATCCACTACCATACTAGTAATTAAGTGCAGAGATTCAACTATAGAACTAGATATAAATGAATGTGAAACACTAGAATCAAATAGAGTTCTTATAGGAAGATTAGAAAGAGAAATCAAACCTTCCATGGAAACATTCCTACCTCTATCTGGTGCACTAGCCACGAGAGCATTCGCTTGCCCTCCAAAGGTTTCTGTCCTTTGACCTTGCCCTTTCTTCCTTGGGCACTCCCTAGAATAGTGTCCAACCTCTTCGCAAACGAAGCAAGCATTCTTCCCTTTCCTCTGGTCATGGGCCAAGCGACCCTCTTGCCCACAACTATGGCACTTCCTCTTACGCTTAGCCTTGTCATTCTTTCCACCCTTCTTATATTGTTGTTTCCATCCTTTCTTGGGCCATATCTTTTTATTCTGTGTTTCTTCAACCTTAACTTCTTGCTTTTCACATTTATTTGAACTTTATCTATGTTCCCTTCCCGGTCCATCATTTTCTCATCTTTGGGCTATACTCCTTAGCCCTAACTCCCTTATTCTCCTTTTTACCATATTTTTGTAACAATCTAACTAGTCTCTCGAAAGCTACCTTCATCGTACGGAAATCCTTACGAAGCTCGAGAAAGTTAGCCGCATGTGAAACTACTGTGGCTACAGATGGAGGTTAGGTACTTCATTGCCCTTCAACATATGCTGCAGTTTAAATATGACATTATGCCAGAATGGGGACACCATTCGTGAAGAATCGGTACCCCAAACAAAAAGGAAAAAGGAATCAAGCGGAGAATCGAAAGATATTACATATGGCTTTGGGGAATATGTTTTTCAAAACTATAACGACCCGTATTTCTACGGTATTATAATTAATCTATTTAATTATTTAAATAGTGATTTAGAAATTTAAAAGGTCGTTTAATTAAATTATATGTATTATTAAATTAATATAAATAATGAAATAATATATTTAATTCAGAAATATTCAAAACTAGTGGAATTCACAATACAGTGTGAATTGGGTTATATATAAGGTATAATTCAGTTTAGTGTTGAATTATATTCACGAATATATTATTTAAAAAGAAGTTTGAACGTATAATTATATTATAATTAAAATCGAGCTTGAAATGGCGCGGCAGTTCGTTATTTGGCAATTTGAACTTCAACTGGATATACAGGGTCCGTTTTAAATCGGATTTCTGTGAAACAAGAAACGTTCGGAGCTGGTGAAGTATATTTTTCTAATGGAAGAGAAAAATCGGGATTTCATTGTGTAGATTTTGATTTATGTCCAAATCGAATTTTCGATCTAATGGATAAAATTAGATCTAATAGATAAAATTAGATCTACATAGAATGTCCAAATCAAATTTTCGATCAAACATAAATAAAGATTTAGATCTACATAGAATGTCTGCATGATTTAGATCTAATAGATAAAATTAGATCACATAATTCAGATCTATAGGTTAAAGTAGATCTAACACCATTAGAATGACATAATAGCATGTTTAGATTTAAATATGGGTTCTCATGTCCAATTTACAACTTATCTAAGTTGATCGCAATATGACAGGTGAAAGGTGATTTATATAAAGAATTGGATCTAAACAATGTTGCAACTGTCCAAATTAACAGATTTACATTCACCACTATATAATCGTAAGTCAAGATCCACATAGGTAATGTAATAGAATAATCATAGTTGCATTAGATCTAAAATTGTAGATCTATTATGACATAGTATAAGATTTAACAATAGCATAGATCCACCGTTTACAGCATATCCAATTCACAGTGTTTCACAGTTTACTTTTATTTATCTAAACATAAAAGCTACTAGAAACTCAAAACGTCAGGTTTAGAGAATTGAGAAAGAATGGACCTTGAATTTCTGAATTTAATTTGCAAAGTACGTTGTTGTAGAAAACGATTCTGTCTCAGTTCGTATTGCAGTAGCATATGGCCTCCATGATTTCCAATGAAGAAAATAGGAGAACTAGATACATATATACAGCTGCCAGACCCCCTGAAATTGAGTGCTATTTTAGCCTTAGGGGTGCCGACACCCCAGTGGGTGGGTCGACCCGTCGGTCGACACCCCTTAAGAGGGGTCGACCCCTAGGTCAACACCCCTCGGTTGACCCCCTAGAGCGGGATTTTTGCTGCCTTTTCGAATTTTTTAAACTCGAACAGTTCTGGATAAAATTCTGACTCGTCTTTGACTCATGCGTATATATATAATCTTTCTGTGTGTATACAAAATTAAAGCCCTCATAACTTCTTCATACGTTGTCCCTTTTACGCAAACCAAATATCTACCCTGACCAGAATTTCGAGACAAACGCAATGGTGCAGTCTGTTTCTTCTAATTCTAAATATTAAATTAATTATTATTTAATTTATCCTCTTTAATGTAGTTAAAAATTCGGGATGTTACAATTAATCTACTTCTTAACCAATATATTGCATTTAAATGTGATGCAGGGATTTAGCTTTTAACTCCGAATGGATACACTTGTTAATGAGGTATTAGTGTATTACTGTATCATTGTTTAGATAACTCTTAGGCTAAGAGAGGAAGTATTAAGGGACAGAGATGAAAATGAAAAAATCATTGATATTTGCTATGTCGAAGTATGATTTTTTTAATGAAAAAAAAATAAAGTAGCTGGATTTTCTAGTTTCCCTTGATATTTAGCTAATGTCGAAGAATGATTTTTTATCTAATGAAAAAAATAAAGTAGCTGGATTTGCTATCGGATTATTACAATGAAGCATTTTATCGACTTATTTATTTTTCGACACATAATATAAGTGTTTTCTCTTTGTTTCTATATCAAAGGCCAAAAAGTTTATTTCAGTGCTCATTGGCGTAGTATGTTCAATTTATAATTTAATTCCTGATTCATATCTAAGATGTAACTAATTGCTTATCAAACACAGAAACGGCTGCCCCCATTGACTTGAGCAGCTAAAATGAAGATCGCTCTTGGTGCTGCTAAAGGACTTGCTTTCCTACATAATGCGGAAAGACCCGTTATCTGTCGTGACTTCAAGACATCAAATATCTTACTGGATTTTGTTAATAACATTTTGTTTATGATGGATCGCCAAACACTAACCGGTTTTTATTTCATTTTAGTATCAAATCGCATGGAGTCATCATAGAAACTAAGAACTGGTGTTAATAAATTAATTCAAATTTATGCAACTAGCAGTTTTTGGGGGTAATCAGTAGTCATACATTTCTTTTATGTTGAGGATCAGTGGACTACTATTCGAAGAATTATTTCTAACTAATATGCCATGTTTCAGTTGCAAGATAATGAAATATTGCTGTGTATTAGGGGAAAATAAATAAGTTGGTCCTATGAACTCCACAATCTCAATGGTACTAGTCTGGAAAGGAAGAATTATCATCAGTAAAACTATATTGTCTTATGAAATTGGTTCACATAATGAAAAACTTTTCAGGTAGCTTGCCATGAGACCTGGAATGTCGACTCCAAAAAAAAGTGGTAGAATTTATTTCAATCATTTATGATTTGGATCTATTTTCGTTCATACGAATTGTTAACTAAAATTTTCTCTTTTTTGTTTTTAGGAGAATTATTTTTGGGGTTATTTGCAGTTAATTTTGAACTATAATCTATCATATATTCATTTTTTAACCAATAATTGTCATGTATGTTCTTATAAAGTGGATATTGTATCGGTGCCTTTTATTCATTGGAACAACTGTGAACAGGGTGATGTTAAAGTTTAAATTCGAGTGAATCATGTTATTGGCACAATATGCAAACATATAAATGTAAAATATTTAATAAAACACAACATCATCTACAAATGTGACCCAATGTAATTGCTCTCTTGTGTTATTTCGGGTCAAAGGAACAATTTTGATGAATGATTTGAATGGTGCGTTTTTTGACATAACTGCTAAATCATCTGCATACTTTCTATTCAAGAAGCATGCATTCACAAAATCAGGCATGTAGAAGAAGCAGGCATTTATCTTGGACTAACTAAGGAGTTTATTATTATCGGCATAACTCAAAAGATGATAGTTTGATTTTGAGCTTAGGATCAATTCAGTATGACCTTGCTTGGGAAAGGTGCAGACAACTTCAAGCTGAAGATGTAGTTGTCAAGGGTAAGGTGTGTTTTCCACGATATTTATATATTTTTTGTAAAATGCTTGGACATGAAGTATACAACTATATATATTTTGTTAAAGAGAAGATTCTCGTGTATGTAGAAAGGATGCATATATTAAGACATGAACGAATTTCAAGAACAATATTTACCAAGTTCCCAACAGTGACGTTAAACATGTATTTGCGTTGCATCAAGTCATCTAGAGATGATAATCTATGCATTACTTTAATGTTGGTATAACTCAAGCTCAAAGTTTTATTTATTTTAGGTTATTATTCGAAACGAAGGAGGTGTGGTAGCAATTATAGAGGGTCTCCGAGGATTTATTCCATTTTCACAAATATTATCGGTCAGTTTCGTCTCCTTCTTTTCATGCTGCACTTTGCTACCCATAACTCATAACATAAGATTCCTGGCTACCTTTTATTTTTTATACTATGAATCGGCAATCCACTGCAGAAGAACCTCTTTAGAAGGAGCTACCTCTTAAATTTGTAGAAGTCGATGAGGAACAATCTAGACTTGTCCTCGGCAATCGCAAAGCAATGGCTGATGGTCAGGTACAACTAGGAATTGGGTTGGTTGTAATTGGAACGGTTCAAAGTATGAAAGCATATGCTGATGAGAATGGTTCAGCTGTGCTGATGAGAACGGTTCAGCTGTGCTTTGGGTTGGTTGTAATTAGAACGGTTCAACTATGTTTTGTTGTGAATCGTAGTAGAGTTTCGATTAAATAAACATCTGATGAGAACAAAAGAGCTCCAGCAAAACAAGCAAGATCTAAACAAGTCACCAAAGGCACGTTCTTGATTTTTTTTCTACCACTCCCACTTGTAGTAGCATTATCACTACTTGCCCCAACCTTGTCTTCACATGTGATATTGAATTCATCTTCGGAAAAACTGGTAGCATCTATAAACACAGGTATATTTATGTGTCTATTATGCTACATTAACACAGGTTTCTGTTAATCTTTTACACTTAATGGCCAAAAACTATCAGTATATGTACATATTAGAAATCACTTATTTGTATTAGTTCTATCGAAAGAGTGTCTATGGTAGTGGATGATGGCTTTAAAGCAAGCATGGCAGGTAAGGATGCATTAGTTTATTCATTTGTATTAGTTGATGATGCTATAAGAACAGTTGTTGCTGCAAAGGAAGTATATGAAATTTCAGACGTCTGAACCAGGCTTTGGAATTTCCCAAGAACATTTTCAGATGTTTGAAATAAATTAACTAAGATTTATAATAGTAGTAAATTAACTAAGATTTATAATAATAATAATAATAATAACAATAAGATTTATAATAGTAGTAAATTAACTAAGATTTATTAAAAATTAAATAAACTTATAAATATTAACTAACTATTATAAAAAATTAACTAACTATCATAAAAAATTAACTAAGTTTACTAGTCATATAAAAATTAAGAAGTTTAGTTTATAAAAGTTAACTAAATATATAAAAATGTAAAATATTACATAATAATAATAGCAATAATTAAAAACTAACCAAGTATTATAAAAATTAACTAGCTATCATAACAAATTAACCAAGTTTACTAATCTTATAAAAATTAAGAAGTTTAGTTTATAAAATTTAACTAAGTATAGAAAAATATAAAATATTACCAAATATTTTATAATAATAATAGAAATTATTAAAAATTAACTAAGTATTATAAAAATTAACTAAGTTTACTAATTTTATAAAAATTAAGAAGTTTAGTTTATAAAAGTTAACTAGGTATAAAAAAATATAAAATATTATCGAGTATTCTATAGTAATACTAGAAATTATTAAAAATTAACTAAGTGTTATAAAAATTAACTAACTATTATAAAAAATTAACTAAGTTTACTAATTTTATAAAAATTAAGAAGTTTAGTTTATAAAAGTTAACAAGGTACAAAAAAATATAAAATATTACCAAGTATTCTATAATAATAATGATATAAATTATTAAAAATTAACTAAGTATTATAAAAATTAACTAACTATTATAAAACACTAACTAAGTTTACTAATTTTATAAAAATTAAGAAGTTTAGTTTATAAAAGTTAACTAAGTATAAAAATATATATATTACCAAGTATTCTATAATAATAGCAATTATTAAAAATCAACTAAGTATTATAAAAATTAACTAACTATTATAAGAACTTAACTAAGTTTACTAATTTTATAAAAATTAAGAATTTTAATTTATAAAAGTTAACTAAGTATTAAAAATATAAAATAGTACCAAGTATTCTATAATAATAATAGCAATTATTAAAAATTAACTAAGTATTATAAAAATTAACAAATTATTATAAAAAATTAACTAAGTTTACTAATTTTATAAAAATTAAGAAATTTAGTTTATAGATGTTAACTAAGTATATTAAAATATAAAATATAAAATATTACCAAGTATTCTATAATAATAATAGCAATAATTAAAAACTACGAAAGCATGACTAATTGCTAACATGAACACATGTGTATAGGTGTTGTAGATGGGCATCGTTGTGCATTCGGCTATAATCAGAATATCGTTAGGTGCTTCTGAAGATTCCTCAATAATAAGACCACTTGTGGTAACTGATTACGGAGAAAGTGGTAACTTTTAGATGTTCATTTTGTTGGTATTCGGCGCAAACATGTTTTATGGAAATTTTGTTTTATTTGTAGATATCGTGACTTTGTTCGAGGGATATTATGTAAATTTAGTTTATGGTTTTATTTTTTTATGGGAACTATGTAAGGTTTGTTTATTGATGATGTCTTTGTGTATGAATATTGTGTTATATAATTAGCTGGTTGATATATATTTACATGTTGTTGATATGTTTGTGCATGAATATTTTGATACTACAATAGGTAAATGTTGTGATAGATGCAAAAAAACGTTGTGATATGTGGCAAAACATTGTGATAGTAAAGAACATGTAAACTTCCGAAAACGCTGTGATATATGGCAAAACGTTGTGATAGTAAAGAACTTGTAAACTTCGAGAAATGTTGTGATATGTAGCTAAAAGTTGTAGAAAAGGGAAGGAAGATAACAACATTTCTGAAACAATATAAAATGCTATATAAACATAAGGGCAACACCATTTTAAATGCTGTAATATGTAAAATTTCTGCAGCATTTCTGAAAATGCTGTGATATATCCAGGACCTATAACAACGTGCTGGCAGACAACGTTCATCAAAATGCTATTAAAGGCCATAACAGCGTTTTTTCAACGCCGTGAATAGACATATTTGTTGTAGTGTTTATTTGTGTGGGACTTGCTTCTATCCCTTGTTCACTTATAATATGGCCTAAAATTTTCTCGAGTGGACCCCCCAAGTGGACTTTTGAGGATTTAATTTTATCTAATATATTTTCATGGCCTTAAATATTTCTTCGAGATCTTTCAAATAATCTTCTTCCTTTAGTCATTTTACCAACATATCATCTAACATCCATATTTCTTTAAATTTTCCCATAGAACTTCCTATTAACCAGCTTTTAATATATCGCTCCAGCATTCTTGAGACCGAAAGGCATAACTTTATAGTAGTACATTCCATTGTCTATAATGAAGCTTGTATGCTCTTCATCTAGTCTAAACATAGGTATTTTGTTACATCCACAATAGGCATCCATAAGCGACAGCAATTTAAGTCCACTTGTGGCATCCAGTAGTTGATCGATTCTAATTAAGTGGTAACAGTCCCTCATACATGCATTATTTAAATCCATGTAGTTAACACTAATTCTCCCCTTTTCATTGGATTTCTTTACCAAAACAGGGTTTGATTACCATCTTTGTTAAAAGACTTCGCAAATCAATCTATTCTCAAGTAATTTCTTCACTTCTTCTTTTAAGGCTTTGCATCACACCTTGTCGAGTTGCCTTTTCTTTTGTCGAACAGGGATTACGCTTGGGTCGATATTAAGCGAATGGCACATGACTGAAGGTTAATCCCTATCATGTCAATGTGTGTCCACACAAAGAAATCTTTAATTTTTTTAAGAAATTAGATTAAATCAATCCTTTTCTTTAATTCCAAACTATTTTCTACTTTAACTTTTTTCCCCGGATTTGTAGCATTTATACCTTCTTCCTTAACTTCCTCGGAAGGTTCAATCCATTCGACTCAATCCATTCGACCTCTCCCTGACTATCTAAGTCAGTTACGATCTCTTCTTCATCAATGTTATTAACCTCTTACTTTTTTTTACCTTTCTGTTCTTTGATCTGCAATCATTCTTTATACGTTTAATATATTGATTACTTCTTATCTTTCTTACCTTTGCTTCGAATGTTCGGTTTAGGAAACCATCATCCAAAGGCACCAGTTCAGTGGAAGCGTCAAAATAAGAAAAGTATTATTTCTTGTATTGATCAAGCATATAAAAATACATTTTCCCCAAGCTAAATTATTCTCCTTTAATAATTCCCTAACCCTTCTTTGTTAGTAATTTGACCATCAAGTATTTTGGGAAGACGAAGGCGTTCACCTCATCTAATGCTGGCTGTTGAAAGAATGCAATGTAGAAGGAAGGCTAGTCAAAATGATTACAAAAAGAACTTCAGAAGTACAAAAGCATGGAGGGAGTCCCAGCTAAGCACTTTCAGCTTCACTTAACCGATAGTTATAGAACTCTTGTTGTTGAATTGAAGATTAACACTAAGCTAGGTTCCAGCTTCCCTTCTGGAATATTCATTTGATCGAGGACATGTTTGAAGATAACATTGACGATGCTTCTGATGTCAACCAAAATTTTGGAAACCATGGATTTCCCTATCTGATCATTGATCGGTAATGGGTCATTATGAGGGTGGTGAATCCCATTTTAGAGCCCTTGCGAAGTCACCACCAAAATATGCATGTGGATCCCCCCTCAAAGGAGGATACGACGACTTCTTATGGATTGAGAAAACTCCATCCCTGGATTCTCTTATATATGATGTTTTCCCTCTTGGCTACTTCCGACAATATGCAGATCTTCATGAGTTACATTAATATGGTTAAGAGGTTGACCTATTTCCGCCCACCTCCACAATAGTATTAACCATAGTCCCGTTGTAGGGCTTTTGGTACTCTTTGTTATCGTGGGAGACATTCTGAGCATTTTGAAAAAATTCTTGTAGCTATCCATCTCGCACGAGCCTTTGAATGGTATTGGCTACGACCTTTCATTCGTTAGTGCTTTGGTCATTCACTTTGTGATAAATGCAGTAACTATCACCCTTTTTGGCCTTCGGCTATTGTATGAGCTTTGCGTTGGATATAGAAGTTTATTTTACCCTTCATCATTGAGTAAATAAAGGATATGGGCTTATTCAGAGCTATTGAGCTTCTTTCGTTATCCCTCCCACCGTGTTCATTCTGAGTTCTGGTCGAAGCCAGGTTTTGTTCCTTCTTTACGAATGGGCCCTTTCTTCCTTGCATGATAAATCTCATCATGTATATGACAGTTTGAAAGTGAAATTCTGCAGATCCTCGCATTCATTTACGATGAGTTCTTTCCAGAAAGGGGTACTCTTTTGAAGTATGGAGTGAACAACTATCGATTTAGCTGAATCGTTCATTCCTTTCGCTCTTATCACTTCGGCATTGAATCTCTTGAGGTATTCTCCTAGAGGCTCCCACGGCTGCTGCTTAATGTTAGCAACCATTGTATAATGAACAGTCGAGTCGTTCTTAATGCAGAAATGTGCAACAAATTCATAAGAGAATTGCTTCTATGAGTGTAATCTTCTAACGATATTGCCTACACCACTTGGCAGCGGCTCCTTGAACAAGGGGAAAAATCTGCATCGGATTGCTCTAGAAGCATTATATAGACCCATTTGACTATCGAAGGCCATCAGGCGATCATTGGCGACTTTACTTCCATGGTATTCGATAGTAAGGATCTTTACTAGAGATGGAATTACGACAGACATGATCTTCTTAGTGAACGGGGGCAATCCTTTCGTTACCATTTACCGGCGCATCAAAAGTTCTTTTCCCTTTGGAATTAAGTGAATCCTTAATAATTTTTTCTATTAAGTCCTAGATATGAGCATTTTTGTTGGGATAATTCACCCGATTTGGGTCAAATCCTTTAGTATATACCTTTCAGACTGCTCTTTTTTATTTTTAAGTTTTTCTTGACATTTAGCCTTTGTAGCATTAACCTTTGGCCTTTAGACCCTTTTCTTCTAGATTTCACCAATTGGTTTGTTGCCGTTTTTTATTTTTGAATTTATAGGGCTCTAATATTATTCATTTTATTTCTCACAATTAACAAACTAAATGATTTATGCATCGATGGGTTTGAGTTTTGATTTTTGTCAAAAATTTAAATCTAGAAGGGTACGGGTTATGGGTTGTTATGTTGCCTGTGGAGTATTATAATAATGGACGTTTTCTCTTTTAGAGATGTTTTATTAGCCTTTTCCATAGATATTTTATTATCACATTTTTTGGAGTTTTACATTTCCCTTTTAGAGATACTTTGTATGCACTACTTTTAAAATTTCACTATATGCACAATATATTTTTACATTAATTACATAATTACTACTTTTACAGTAAAATATCATTGTTGGAGATTTTTGTTCTAACTACTTTTTAAATATAATATCAAAATTTAAATGCGATATTAAAATTAGATGTGTTGAATTAAATTAAATGTAAGAGATAAAACCTCAACTTTTGAAGTTTTATATGATATCCTTTTAAGAATTATAATGTTACTTTCAAAATAAATATAAAATATTGTAGCATAACTAAAGAGATTTCAAAATATATTTCAAATTACAAATAATTAGATTTACTACAGAATGTGATCTGAAAAATTCTTACCATTTTGAGATCTAACATCCAGTAAATTAACTAAGTCATATAAACTAAAAAAGTATAATACATTAGAGAGAAAACATTTTATTTATTTATAATATGTCATATTATACAAATGTACTTTCTATAGACTCTACATGTAATAAATATTACACTATTTTCTTCTAATATTTAGCATTTTCATCTCTTGTAATTATAGCTTAATAATTAAAGCTCTCATTATCATTATCATTATCATTATCAAAACCTATTCTCCACAATTTATAAATGAATACCAATAACAAAAGACTCATATGCATTTGTCATTCCAAAAATAGCCAGAGTTTAGATAAATGCCCTTTCGACCTTTTATATTTTACTCCATTTTAACATACAACTTTAGCATGTCATACACTAGTATTTTTCTGAACTGAAGGCCAAACTATACGGCTTTATCGTTCTATATTCAATTTTGGATAAATATGCCATCGCATCATATAATTTTAAGAGATCTTTCGTTAAAGTGTTGCATAGTATGCGCCTTATGCGGAAGTGATTTACCTACCAGGATCTTATTCACCTAATTACTTAAAGATAATTTTGACCAAAAAAACCATGAATATGCAATTGAACACAAACACGAGATATTCCACCCAACCACCATTTTTATTTGTTCAACAAAAACCAATTTTGTTTACATTTATGGAATAAGACCAAAATAAACAGATTACAACTGAATCAATAACATAATTGAGAAAGGAAAAGAATATCTAGCTGACTTAAATATTGTTGGAGAAGAAGAGCAATGAGAAGGATAACAAACCCTTGAATCAACCAATTTTGGTCATAATCCCATTCTTTAATTCAATTCTGGAAGCTTCTTATATAGGAAATTAGAAGGTCTAGGAAAATATCAAATTTGCCCTTCAGAAATATCAGAAATATATTTTAGGAAAACTAGGTAAAAACAGAAATATGTCGGCCAGACATCTGACCGAAGACTCGAAAATTCATTTCCTTTCAGGTCATACATCTGACCAAATGCCTCAAACGTCCAAGTTAAAGCTCTATCAAACTCATGTCACTTTCAGATGCTGCTCTTCCTCTTTTATCCAAAAGCACTTCCACACATCATCCTCTTCAACATACCTGTGATTATATATCACAAATCACATCACACCATCTTGATATGAAATTAAGTCATCGAGCAAGCTCCAAATAATTGGTAAATAAGTCAACCTAGCTCTTTCAATGACACTAAATCTCAGTTAAACCATTACAAACTTCACCCCCCGCTTGTAAGTGATGCATCTTCCACATGAGGTGCACCGTAGAAAACTAACATTGTCAAAAATGTTTGTAATACCACAACGATCTCTGTCTTGTATTTGTGGATTTTCCAATTCGACACCCTTCTGTCACTTGACCTGAGCTCCTTTCTTGATCTCTATCGATCCTTCTAGCATCATAATCATGAAGACCCCTGTCTAAATATGATCCTCAATCCTAGGATCATCAGCGTCAATCATATTAACCTCTCCAACTTATTGTGGACTAGTTTCTTCGACCGTCACTTGCCTTCCACAGTTGACCACAGAACCAACCAATGTATAAGGTTTCCTTCCTCCAAAACTCCTCTCCTCTTAAAACGGCCACCTTTCTTCACCCGTAAAACTCCACCTTGAGTCTCCCAAGTGCAACCATGACGATGCGATAGACCGAGAAAAATAAGGTTATGCGAACAAGTGCGGACATGTCTAACTCTTGAGACTTCCCTAACCACAGCATCATGCATACGAAACCGGACAGATCCAACACCACAAACCAATAGCTCGACTTTATTGACTGTCCGAATCATGTCGACATTCTTCTCATAAGTGGAAAAACACTTCGCATCACTATATTTGCAGAAACTGGCTCCGGAATCCATCTTCCAAGGCTTAGCTTCACTAAATAGGACGTCACAAAAAGCATCGTTATTGGTACCTTCAGCAAAATGTGTTTGTGCATTATCCTTACTATCACCATGCATAGCCTTCTTCTGATACCTTTTATAGGAATGACACTTTCTACATATGTGAACTTCCTTACCACAATAATGACAGATAATAACACCATTAGCTTCCTTCTTCCACATTGTATCTTTCCTCGAGTTCCTTTCTACGATAGCCTCACTTTGAACTGTATTCAAGCCCGACCCTTTTTTCCTTAGTTCCTTCTTCAAAAGGCTGCTTCATATAGTTTCCAAATAGATATCTCAATTAGCATTGGAGTTACTTAGTGAAACAACCAATGTCTCCTAACTTTCTGAAAGCTAACTCTTCAACAAAATAGCCTGCAACTCATCATCAGATTTGACTTTTCAATTTTCTAACTGATTGATCACAACTTTAATTCATTAAAATGCTCTACAAGAGAGTTTTCTTCATCTAATCCGATTTAGGGATTTAGGTTTTAACCTGGCAGTGGCGGGCTCTGCCTTTGACCACGAAGAGAATAACGATAGGGGTTGACCAGCCTTGGGGGAATATATATTAATATATTTAAATAATATTTTAATTCTCCAATAGGTCCTTTTCCGCACGAACTCCAATCTAAACCCAACGACTGTCGCCCCTAACGTATTACCCCCATTCCGAACACAATGGGATATGTATCGTGAGCCAGTTCGGCTGTTACGATCAGTTGTCGTTCAAATTAAAATATAAATCTTTTATATTCAATTTAAATGCACATTTCAATTTACCGGGGCCACATACAGCCTCTAAAAATTCCCGAAAAATATTTTCTAGCTTCGTATTGACGATACGGTCCTAACAAAACTAGTTTCATCGAATTCTGAGACCGTTTGAAAAATGGCCATTTTCCAGTCGATTAAAATCAACTGAAACCGGTCAAACGCGTTTTCCTTTGCCACGCTCACATATTGATTCGAAAAATTATGAAATTTGGAATCTAGCAATAACTTGACATCACGGATCCAACAAAAGTGGTTTCGTCGAAATCCGAGGTCGTTTGCAAAATTCCCATTTTTAAGGGCCTGAATTCCATAGCGACTATTCAGAATTTTCGACTGGACATAACTTTTGATTCCCGCTATGAAATCTTGATTTTTCGGATTCGTTGGAATGGTATTATCAATTAGATCCTAATGTTTTTCGTTTCACTAAAATCCGGATTGTTTTGCACCCGGTACATTCAATTGAAGTTTGAAATCGAATTATCGAACTACCGCGCCATTTTCAATTCTATTATAATTATATAAAATTATTTATATTCTACGACGGCGTATATAATATATACGTCGAATTCTATTCAAAATAAATTTTCTCGTCGATATTATTTAAAATAACCTATTTTAAATATTCAAAATTCGCTAAAATTGCCACAATAAAAATTTTAAACTGGCCCAGAATTTCCGGGTTATTACAATCTCCCCCACTTAAAACTTTTCGTCCCCGAAAAGGAACAAAGTCAAAAGTGGTTTGATCAATCAACTCTACGTTCGATCTGGCTTCCATTCTTCAACTTTTCAGTTTCTGAGAATTTTCAAAATTTCAAAAATTTGGCTAACACCCTAAATTTTCGAAAAATTTCGCCATAACCTCCCCTACAATGGGAGCATCGGGAAATCTCAAATAGCTTCCTCGGTCCTTCAGATCTCAAAAAGAAAAAGAAAAAGCCAAGCGGCTAGCCAATAGGCTCATAAAATCATCATCACCCAAACAAAACAGTAAATTATGTAGTAAACATGTACCTATTTGTCGGGCAAACAAATTTTATTCTCTGCTCTAGCCTCCTTGCTATGACCTATTCAATATAAGTATATGTATGCAAGCAAATGCGACCAAATTTCAATACAATTCAATATTTGATATAATTAGGCGTAATGGTTCAAAATTTATCAAACAACTAAACAAGCAACACAAACATCAATCAATTAGTGAATTAGAGTTTCAAATTCATAACTTTGATATATAGTCAAAAATCAGATTTTTGATGCCAAATCACAACAATAGATCCTATATAGTTTTTGGTTCTCACACCAGTCAATAGGAAATATATAGAAATCCCACCTTCGAAACTCGAACATAAATGTTGATGATGCGATCGCTATCATCAATATCATCTCCGGGCGACTAGAGTGTGATGCTATATCTATCCAATATATTAAAACTTTGAATATACGTTTGCAAGGCGTATATGCAAATTCTTTATATACTGGACTGTCCAAATCAATATAAACTAAATAATCAAATACGAATAATTGATTTTAAATTTTCAAAACAAAATTGGTTTTCATTTTTCAAATATACTCTTCACACTCGTTCTAGGATACTACTGATCCCATCTCTAACGAGTCATTCCCATTGGATATTACTAATCCAGTTTCTGATGAATTCTTTCGTATGGTTCTAATGTGCCTTGTTCTCTGAGCTTTGTAAACCAAAGCTCTGATACCAACTGTGAGAACCCATAACTTCCCCGTAAAGGAAAGAGCGGATAGTTCGAGAACAAGCCACAACAGAACGCATACAAAAGAATATTTCACTGTATATTACAACAATGCATCAGATTACAAGAATATACAGAGTATAAAAGAATATTACACAGAAATATCAGAGATTTAAATTACATTTAAATACATCGCAACGGAAAATAATACAATACACAGCTAGAAGGAGATATGCGGATACAAAGCTTTCCGGATATCATTCCAGCTGTAAACCAGGATCCTGTGAATATAAATCTGCAAAACCAAAACTACTAGCTGCCCGTGTCAAAATAAGGGCACCCAGAGTTTAGGTTAAAACAATAAACTCCAGGTCAGTCATGGGACTGGTGTGAGAACTAAAACAGTTATTAATCTTTATTTTTAAAGTTAGGTAAATCAAGGGACCACGCCGTATAACACGGAACGGGTTTCCTCCCAAGAATACCAGTGCATAAAACAAACAGCGCAATGCTAAATAAAGAAAAATGAAGCTGTTATAAGACCCAGGTCCTATCACACAATGCAACGCAAGTCGGGGGATAGGGTTTCCCCTTATAACAGCCAAAGAATGCTTGATACGTTTAAAACAAATCGTTTGATACTATTACAAGTGCATAGTGTATAAAACAACTTCAAATCATAAGTATTAATCATAGGCGGCATGGGTACCATATATCATGTCGCCATACTAGTTCTACAATTAAAACCGCAAATGTCGTATTGGAAGTTGGGTTATCATTTATGGTATGAACCGAGGCTAGGGGCAAGATCCTCACCGATTCGAGACGCTCTAGTCCGTGTCTCAGGCAAGCGCGCAAGCAAGCCTTGGAGCGACAGGGCCGGTCCACCGATGTGGATTATTATGCCTGAACACTACGTTTCCCCACCCTATGGGGTGTAAGCCTGGCCCGTCAGCCGACCAGAAGCATCGGCCGAAACCGATATCACGAGGCGCCTCGCTTTTCAGCAAGTAATAATAAGCAATATCCACATGAGTCAAACTCGTCAACCAGTTCAAGCACTGACGCCACTCCTAACTAGAAAGAAACGCATGTCCTCCCTGAGGTCCGTCTCCCGTTTTTAGTTCATACCGGGTGTGATACTCGCGAATCAACGTTACACAAAGCTACGCCACACAAGGCCGTGCTTTGATCATCAACCACAAGACTTTGCTTTTCAACAAAAGCCTTGATCCATGCAACTCAGCATGCCACATTGTCAGTCCATACTGTACCACTGATTTCTGCCAATATATAACCTCTAGGCTCGTACGTCTCAGAGAAGGGTGTATAGCAAGAGAATAAATTCTCTGCCACCAAACAGATATATATATTTAGCAGAGATCACCAATACAGTATAAAGGAATACAACGTCAGACACACTATCCATTTACAAGTCCGTTCTGGGTCTGAACGAAACCGGAGGCACTTTCCTCGCATATCCATCCATCTCCAAGTACGTCTCGACGATCACCAACTGTTTCCATCTTCTTGGGTGTACAGCCCAATCAAGATCATCAGAAATCACCCAAACAACGTGAAGACTTCCGGTCTTCGACCACCGTCTTCATCTTCGACTTATCGTCGTATCAGTTATTCAGAATGGGATAAACCCGGTCTTCCCGAATAACTCGCGTATATTTTAAATAAGTGTTACACAAACACAACATACGCCTCATCCCAACTCATCAGTCACTAACCGTAAATTAATCAAGAGAATAATTCCCCAAATATTAACCCCGAAGGCCGAAACCAACATCAGATCAATATCCAGAAAACCATTCTGCTTGGCTAACCGACAGTTAGTTTCTAAATTTCACATTCATAGGGAAAGGTTCCCATTAATTTTATCCAAGATAAATTTCTTGAATTTATTCTTTAATCTATTTTTGAATATCAATTCAAACTAGTCGGGATTAGCGAACCTTACCGAAGTAATCATTTGTTTTAATTTCCCAATCCCAACCTATTCATCCCATGAAGTAAAACTGGTAATACTTCATATCTAACACCACGGTGTTACCGGTAAATTCAATTACCATTTCACGTTCAAATCTAATTAAAGATTTAACTATCGCCTGGAGCAAAACTGGTGGTACTCCATTTTCGATCTTTTCAATCTAATTAAAGATTCATTAAAACTCCACTTAGTTTTAATCTTTAACTGGGTTAAAGAATCAGTGTCATTTAAAACACAGTTCACGATAAACCCAAAAATCAATATCAATTCAATCCCAATTAAATATCATTTAATTGGTACACTTCATTAAATCTAGATAAAAAGATTTAATCTTTTCTCAACTGGGTTCAAGAACAGTGTTAGTGAAGACACCATTCACGACGAACCCAAATCATATTTGATATTAAACACAAGGCTCTGAATAGAAGATATGCCGGCTTATATTCAATATCAAATTCTACGACTAACAAATATCATATTGGAAATAACGATATATATATCTATATCTTTCAAATTTCCATAACCACATCTGTATAATCACGAAATCCAACATCGAAATATTCCGAAGACAATTTCGATTCAAATCCATTCCAATGTAATCATTGGAAATTCTGGTTATTTTCAAAACCATTTCAAATCCAATTTATTTATTTGAAAATAAATAGAATTATAATTCTAGTTCAAAAACTAGTTCATTTCGATAAAAATCTATTTTTATCTTTTCAAATATGGAGTTTTTCATCCCAATTCTTTCTAAATCATTTCTTATGATTTTACACAAATTATTACTATTTTTAATAATTTTATCAAGGTCCGTACAGTCGATTTCCATCAACGGCCATCGAACTGCACTTACAGCGACCTTTTTCAAATTTGATTTGGACGTATCTCCAAATCCAACCGTTAGATTTCTAATTTATAATATTCGTTAGAAAGCTCTTTTCGATACGAACCCACCGGTTCCGGTTTTAGGAGAATCCGACGGTCGGATCTCCCGTAATATCCGATCGAAGTCAATGGTCGAAATTCGCGAACTGCCGCGGCGCGGCGCGTTCTATTCAGGCCATTATATTATATATATAATATATATAATATATATTTCGTCGATTTCTATTTAAAACGAATTATATAAATAGTTTTAAAATTCGTTTCAAAAGCAATTTCAACTTCCATTTTAATTCAAATCAAAATTGAATTCTTCTTTATAAATTCATTTTAAAATTCATTTCTATTCAATTCAAATTTCAATTCAATTTGAATTCATTTCAATTTTCTTTCAATTCAATTTGAATTCGTTTTCAATTCATTTCGAAATCGTTTTCAATTCAATTCATTTCGAAATCGTTTTATATTCAATTCATTTCGAAATCGTTTTATATTCAATTCATTTCGAAATCGTTTTATATTCAATTCATTTCGAAATCGTTTTATATTCAATTCATTTCGAAATCGTTTTATATTCAATTCATTTCGAAATTGTTTTATATTCAATTCATTTCGAAATCGTTTTATATTCAATTCATTTCGAAATCGTTTTATATTCAATTCATTTCGAAATCGTTTTATATTCAATTCATTCCGAAATCGTTTTATATTCAATTCATTTCGAAATCGTTTTATATTCAATTCATTTCGAAATCGTTTTATATTCAATTCATTTCGAAATCGTTTTATATTCAATTCATTTCGAAATCGTTTTATATTCAATTCATTTCGAAATCGTTTTATATTCAATTCATTTCGAAATCGTATAAAATTGATATAAATATCGTTCACGTCAAAATGGCGTCAATCTTATCAACACGGCTTCATATATTCCTTTATTTTATTCAACAAATGAATATTTATTTTTGTCAACACACGACTAATCTCAACGAGTGAGTACTGTCCACGTGTGACTATTTTTGTTAAATTATTTCATTCAACACATGACTAATCTCAACGGATGAGACAGTCAACACATGAACTTTTATTTTATAGTGCTAAAGATATAAAATTTATTATTAAAATATTTCGTTCAACACATGACTAATCTCAACGGATGAGTACAGTCAACACATGAACCTTTATTCTATAATATTGATAAAGATGTAAATTTTATTATTAAAATATTTCTTTCAACACATGACTAATCTCAACGGATGAGTACAGTCAACACATGAACCTTTATTTTATAATATTCTTTATTTTCTAAATTGGAATGAGGCCCAATCAATCACCATATAATGTTAGTTATATGGATTTTCATACATCACAAGTATATAATAGCATTGAAAGATAATCAACCATCAACCAAAGTGCACTACACTGTATAAGCATCAAATATAGATATCTAACGCTTATAACAGCCTGTCAATCAATCGATCGACACATTTAATCAATCAGGATGAGTGAACTTCAAATTTCATCCCAATACCCGTGTGGGGTTTCAAACAATCAAACACAGATTTTATTTGTGCAGTTGGGCGATGTGTAAAATTTATCGACCCAATCAATGTCAGTCAAATCAGTGTACATAAACAAACCGTCCGGTTTGTAAATGAATATTTATTTATTCACATTCACTATATTCATATTCACGTAAAAAAATATAGTTTTTAACGATAAAAACATTTTATTTCAACATATGAATTTCTATTCAGTTCATTAATCAAATAAAATGATATTTTTATTTTTCTAACATATTTTAGAAAATTTCGGCGGCATAACGGCACGATACTAGAAACGGGACGAGGCCTAGCCTTATCCCCGGTCTAGTGAAGGCCCACGCCATTCACACATCAATCAAATCCATTCATTTCACCAAACAATTCAATTTCAATCAAATAATCTAACTAATTTTTTTGCAATCAAACAAACAAGTCCATGGTCTGTGGACGATTGTGTCGGGTGCTACTAAGCACCGTCTGCATCCTAGTATATATATATATATAACTAGAAAAGAAATTGAAAGGTGAGAAATTCTCACCTATAGCTATCCAATCATCTTGACTCTTCTTTTACAGAAATCTTCGTCGTTCTCGCCCTTTTGTTATCTTCGTTGCCCGTATTCTCTACATATGTAAAAATCGAATTTTTACTTCGCTATTCAATATATAAAAATCAAATTTTTACTTCGATGTTCAATGTATAATAATCATATTTTTACTTCGATGTTCAATATATAAAAATCAAATTTTTATCTCGCTATTCAAAACAATGGTATATATTTTCTATTTTGAAACAATGATATATATTTCTAATTTTGAAACACTGATTTTTATTTTCTCTTTTAAAACACTGATTTTTATTTTCTCTTTTAAAACACTGATTTTTATTTTCTCTTTTAAAACACTGATTTTTACTTTCTCTTTTAAAACACTGATTTTTACTTTCTCTTTTAAAACACTGATTTTTACTTTCTCTTTTAAAACACTGATTTTTACTACAATTATGTTATTTAACAAAAACTGATTTTACCATATAATTGTATGTATATATATATATATAAAACTGTTTTAACACTATGTACTTATATTAAAAAAAACTGTTTTAACAATAATAAAAAGAAGGAAAAAAAATAGAAAAAAAATTAAAGAATAAATCCATGGATTTCTCACCAGGAGTTCACAGCAGGAAAGTTCACGTCGAACTCTGCCTGAGCACCGCCTAGGGCTGACCTGGGCCCCACTGGAAGTTGCCAGAGTGATCGCCGCCTTACCCTTCACCTTCGCGTCAAACCCTGGTGAACTCGTCCTTCTTGAGCCGCCTCAACCATCATCCGACGATCGAGTTTTCCCCCGAGCTGTCGAGGCTTGACAAAGAAGGAGGCCTTACGTTGGTGGAGGCGCGAAGGGGGACCGGCGATGGTTAGCGGTGGAGCGACAACGAGAGGTTTTCCGATTTAGGGATTTAGGTTTTAACCTGGCAGTGGCGGGCTCTGCCTTTGACCACGAAGAGAATAACGATAGGGTTTGACCAGCCTTGGGGGAATATATATTAATATATTTAAATAATATTTTAATTCTCCAATAGGTCCTTTTCCGCACGAACTCCAATCTGAACCCAACGACTGTCGCCCCTAACGTATTACCCCCATTCCGAACACAATGGGATATGTATCGTGAGCCAGTTCGGCTGTTACGATCAGTTGCCGTTCAAATTAAAATATAAATCTTTTATATTCAATTTAAATGCACATTTCAATTTACCGGGCCACATACAGCCTCTAAAAATTCCCGAAAAATATTTTCTAGCTTCGTATTGACGATACGGTCCTAACAAAACTAGTTTCATCGAATTCTGAGACCGTTTGAAAAATGGCCATTTTCCAGTCAATTAAAATCAACTAAAACCGGTCAAACGCGTTTTCCTTTGCCACGCTCACATATTGATTCGAAAAATTATGAAATTTGGAATCTAGCAATAACTTGACATCACGGATCCAACAAAAGTGGTTTCGTCGAAATCCGAGGTCGTTTGCAAAATTCCCATTTTTAAGGGCCTGAATTCAATAGCGACTATTCATAATTTTCGACTGGACATAACTTTTGATTCCCGCTATGAAATCTTGATTTTTCGGATTCGTTGGAAAGGTATTATCAATTAGATCCTAATGTTTTTGGTTTCACTAAAATCCGGATTGTTTTGCACCCGGTACATTCAATTGAAGTTTGAAATCGAATTATTGAACTACCGCGCCATTTTCAATTCTATTATAATTATATAAAATTATTTATATTCTACGATGGCGTATATAATTTATACGTCGAATTCTATTCAAAATAAATTTTCTCGTCGATATTATTTAAAATAACCTATTTTAAATATTCAAAATTCGCTAAAATTGCCACAATAAAAATTTTAAACTGGCCCAGAATTTCCGGGTTATTACAGGTGGGTGCTGGTAACGTTGATTCAATCTGTATAGCATCAAAGCGAAGTTCAAGTTCTGGTGTAGGGAAGTTGAAAGGCTCCATTAAAAATTCGCGGTTGTTATCCTATTGATTGCCCAAAAGTAGGTCCTCGGGGTTCAAAGATGGGTGAAAGTGGTCCCAATCTTCAACCTTGATAACATAGTGGGCATTGCCGAGGTGTACGGAGTATGTAACGACCCCTTTTTTAGGCGACTTTGTTTATCGACATAAACTCAATGACGACTAACCAAACATCGAAAAATACCGGTAGTTAATGAAAGAAATTAGAGGATGAGGAAAGATAAGATATAAACTTAGATTAGAAGAAGATGAAGATCATACAACATCAGAGTAAACATGAATCTCACAGCGGAACGAATAAAATATAACATAACTTTGAAATAAAAGGTTGTACTTGAACATACATATCATTATCAAGTACAGTACTTACAACACAACGGAATAACAATAGCTATATAAAATCCTGAAGCCTCCTGCTCCAAGCTCTTCGAATAAATCTGTAAAATCCTGACTACTTGACTGCTCATACAAAATTGGGCACCCAAAATTTAGGGAAAACAAAACAAAATAAACTTTGGGTCAGTCATGGGATTGGTATGAGTAAAACAGTTTAAAACAGTTTGTATCATTAAACGATATCTCATAAGACCACGCCGTATAACGGAACGGGTTTTTCCCTTATGAGAATCCTAAATAATCTTTATATCAAAACTCAATGATATTATAATAGTGTCTATCAACCACAATATAATAATCATCTAGCAGAAACGCTTTCATCTCACGTTCTACATATATAGTATACAATCAAAACCGCAAGCACGTATTGGGTAATGGATTTCCATTTATGACAAGGTATGAAACCACCTTTCGCTAGCATACCTCTAGAGAGGAATACACTGGGTTCAACAAGAACATCATGCAACCCCCACACATGACCGGCCACTCATTTCGCTTGAGTGTATCGAATGTATATCACCAACGGTTGGGATCAACAACCGTTTCCCGAATGGGACAGCATCGACAATAGATTTTTAGAAGTAAATGAAACTCTAGATCAGGTGATTATACACCCTAATAGGTGTGACCTACATAGCCATGCTACTTGCCCGATTTTTGTCATTTCCCGGTTGTGAAGCTAGAGGCCACGCTTATCTCTGATAGATAACACATTTATTCACTTTGAATGTCACATCGTCATACCCGCCAAATCACAAATTGATTTCCCCAAAAGTACCATGGGTATACAGCTATGAGAAACGAATTCCTCCGCCACCAAACGTAAATACATTTGAAGAGATCAACATAAGCGATCTATTAAATATACTCTGTCAGACACTCTTCCATACAGGTCGTCATGGGACTGGACAAACCGAAGGCACTATTCAGTATATACATCTCAGGCAATCTTTACCTAAGATTTATACAATCTCCCTTGCACTTTTCTCCATCTTCAATTATCTTTGTCATATATGATTCGCAACGCTTATGCCAATACGAAGTGGTTCTTCGGATAATAATCCAACCGGTCTCTCCATATTAACAACGTTAAAATGGTCAAAACTTTGATAATTTGTGATTTAACTATCAAAGAAAAACACATGTGCAAACAACAATATCATTTCCAGATGGAAATTATATCGATCAATCATCATTTAACATTTATCTCTTTAGTTCATTAATTTACTTAACTCCTGTTTCCATATATTCTAAATTCTGTTTTTCTAATTTTAGAAAATATACGTTATTAACAATGGAAAACATTCCCATTTCCTGTTTTCCATATTAGAAAACATTTATTATTCTTATTTGGAAACATATCCAAAGCTCCTTCATTTGGTTTAAACAGATGTTTAAATAAAACATCGCGACGCCAATTCAAACCATTATACTCATTAACTAAATTTACTTAACCATCCTTTACTATCAATCCTTAACATTCCATAGTTAAGAAGGAAGTCAATCAAGTCGGGGTACAATTACCTCTCAGACCTTAACTGAACAACGTTTTAATTTCGAAATAGTCAAAGTTTATCTTTTTAAACCTTTGACAATTTCCTTACATAACTCTCTTTTGAATAAATCTCTATTCGATAACTCTTTCCTTCGGATAAACTATATTCGATAATCTCTCTTCTTCGAATAACCTATATTCAAATAACTTTATTCAATTAACACTATTCAATTAACTATATTTGATTAACACTTTTTGATTAACTCTTTTCACTTAACTCCTTCCGAATAAACTATATTCGATTAACTCCTTTAATTCTATTCGAATAAACTATATTCGATTAACTCCTTTTATTCTATCCGAATAAACTATATTCGATTAACTCCTCTAATTCTATCCGAATAAACTATATTCGATTAACTCCTTTCATTCTATTCAAATAAATTATATTCGGTTAACCCTCTAATTCTATCCAAATAAACTATATTCGATTAACTCCTCTAATTCTATCTGAATAAACTATATTCGATTAACTCCTTTAATTCTATTCGAATAAACTATATTCGATTAACCTCTTTCATTCTATTCGAATAAACTATATTCGGTTAACCATCTAATTCTATCTGAATAAACTATATTCGATTAACTCCTCTAATTCTATCCGAATAAACTATATTCGACTAACTCCTGTAATTCTATTCGAATAAACTATATTCGATTAACCCCTTTCATTCTATTTGAATAAACTATATTCGGTTAACCCTCTAATTCTATCTGAATAAACTATATTCGATTAACTCCTCTAATTCTATCCGAATAAACTATATTCGATTAACTCCTTTCGAATAACTAGATTCGATAACTCCTTTCGAATAACCAATATTCGATTAACTCACTTCGAATAACCAATATTCGAATAACTCTCTTTGAATAACCAATATTCGATAACTTTTCTCGAATGAACTATATTCGATTACTCTTCTCGAATAAACTATATTTGATTACTCTTCTCGAATAAACTATATTCGATTACTCTTCTCGAATGAACTATATTCGATTACTCTTCTCGAATAAACTATATTCGATTACTCTTCTCGAAAGAACTATATTCGATTACTCTTCTCGAATAAACTATATTCGATTACTCTTCTCGAATAAACTATATTCGGTTACTCTTCTCGAATAAACTATATTCGATTACTCTTCTCGAATGAACTATATTCGATTTCTCTTCTCGAATAAACTATATTCGATTACTCTTCCCGAATGAACTATATTCGATTACTCTTCTCGAATAAACTATATTCGATTACTCTACTCGATTTACTCCATTTGAATAATTCTAACTGGTTAGCTCTAACTGGTCGATTCTAACTCTAACTGGTTAATCCTAACTCAAACTGGTTAACTCTAACTCTAACTGGTTAACTCTAACTGGTTAACTCTAACTGATTAATTCTAACTGATTAATTCTAACTGATTAATTCTGACTGATTAACTCCATCTAATTTACTCTATTCGATTAACTTTAACCGAATAACTAATATTCGATTAACTCATTTTGATTAACTCTTTTGAATTAACTCCTTTGATTTATTCCTTTTTTATTTGTTTACTTAACAAATAACTATTCCCTTTTCAGTTCTATTTATTTAACAAATAAATATTTCTTTTATCTTTCCTATTTATTTAACAAATAAATATTTCCTTTATAACATTCTATTTATTTCCTATAAATAAATATTTCCATTTGATCTATTTGTAAATGTTTTACAAATATTTCTCATTCTATTTGTTTTGCAAATATCTTCCTTTGTATTTGTTTTACAAATATATTTCCTTTATATTTGTTTTCACAAATATTTTCAATTCAATTATATTTGTTTTCACAAATATTTTCCTTTATATCTGATTTCACAAATATTTTTCCTTTATATTTGTTGGACAAATATATCTCCATTTTAACTCTTTTGATTTTCTAATTTTTTCCTTTATAAAATCCCTTTTTTTTATATATAAAATCCATTGATTTTATATAAATAAATTATTTTCAAAATATACTTTTAAAATCCCCTTTTATCATTCTGGTATTTTTTATGGTATTTAACATACCATATAACAATGATAGATATCGTCCAAATACACATAATCAACAGCAGATTATATATCACATCATATATCACAATATAGGAATAATAGTAAAATAAATGTTGAGGAATCCAGTTGGATTCCTCCAACCTGTCTCCCTGCATCACAGATGTTAAACAACATAATTAACATCGATTTCATTTCAATATGAAATATTCTGTTAAACAGAATCAATATTTGATTAACGATATATATATATATATATATATATATATATCGTTATCTATAATTTCAACCAATACACAAGCAGTTCAACCAAACAGTTAACACACAACAATTAACAGATGATTAAAAGTTCTAAAAATACTTTATAAAAATATAACTGTTCAGAGTTGGTGAGTTTTACCCACATTGGCAGTTCATCGTTAAAGAACGATAAACTGTTTGTTTGATTTGAATCAAACAATTTATTTCTCCATAAATTCAAATGAGCTACACTCCACTCCCAGTCAATTTCATTGGGAGCCATCGTCTATACGATCCTAATGCGACAAACGGTTTGTAAAACTGATGATGTATGAGAGAGATATGGTGTTAACAACTTTATATACTAATTTGAATTAAAATAAAACATGGTTTTCTTTTTATAATTGGGCCTCACTTGATTTTAAATGGCCCACCTTCTTGTAGAAAACCAGACCCACCCATTTACGCTTCCTTCCCTAATCTCTACCACGGCTCCAGTATCGTTCAACAATCCCTCACCATGATTTTTGATCAGCTCTCCCTCCCCTTACACTCCATGATTCAACCAACTAAAACCACCAACATCGCTCTCTTGCTGAGCTCATCCTCCCCACACCCTCATTATTCAACTTGAGCGCTAGAATCAGAACTCGACTTCGACTTCGTCGTGACCACAACAGGAAACCACCAAATGTTATTTGCACCGAAATCAGCCAAAATATCATCGTAGCTTTCACTCTCCACCCCAAACACAAATCTTCCCTTGATTTCTCGAATCAATGACTAAGTTTCCAATCGTAGATAACCCTGGTTCCCTGCGCTCAATATCGAACTCCAAACTGAGTGTCGAACTAACCAAAAGTTATACCAGATCGAAGACCAGCATGTAGTGAATCCAAATATATTTATCTAATGGTTTATAATTTTTTATTCGAATTCATTTGGATTTTTGAACATTGCATTTTGGGTTCCTAGAAGAAAGAAATTGACGGCGCATTTTCTTATTGTGGAGATTAGGTTTAGGATGAAGTTAGGTACTTATAGGATATTTATAATAATTTTTAAATCGATTATTATATTAATTTTTAAGCAAACGCTGATTTTATTTGTCCTCAAAAATTCCTGTGATCACATACGGTACCCAAAAATCATGAAACTGGACATACAACTAGAGTTCGACATTATGGTCCCAACGAAACTAGTTTCATCGAATTCCAACTCCGTTTGCTCACACAGCGTATTTTTAACCATCAAAATATCGACTGTATTTCACTCTAAAAATCGTACGACCACATACTGACTTTGAAAATCACGAAACTTGGAATCTAACAATAATTTAATGTTGCGGATCCAAAAAAATTAGTTTCGTCAAATTCTGAGGTCGTTTGCAAAACTGACTATTTTTAAAGATCTAAATAACCCTTTTTAAATATTAAATATATTTAAAAATAATTTAATCTAATATTTATAAATAAATATTATCATATATATTCAGACAGAATATAATACAGCTCTAGAATATTCCTATATGAATTTCTAACTCGATATTTCAAATCCTGATATAAATCGATATTCGATTTATAATGAAATTCCTTTTATAAATATAAATAAATCGTTATAAATTATAAAGGAATTCAATAGCGACTTTTCTAAAAATTTATTTGGACATAACTCAAAATATACACGACAAAATCCTAATTTCTCTCTTCCATTAGAAAAATATACTTCACTAGCTCCTAACGTTTCTTGTTTCACAGAAATCCGATTTAAAACGAACCTGTACATTCAGTTGAAGTTCAAATCGCTAAATAGCGAACCGCTGCGCCATTTCGAGCTCGATTATAAATATACATTCAAAGTTCGTTTATATAATATATTCGTGAATATAATTCAACTCTAAACTGAATTATATATTTTAAATAATCCAATTCGCACAATATTGTGAATTCCACTATTTTTTATTATTTCCGAATTAAATATATTATTCTATTATTTATTTTAATTAAATATTCAATATTATTTAATTAACCGACCATTTAAATTCTCTAATTCACTATTTAAATAGTTAAATAAATTAATTATCTCGCTGAAAAATGCAGATCGTTACATTCTTCCCCACTTAAAATAATTTCGTCCTCGAAATTGCTAAGGTAGAAAACAAACCCTATTGACAGGTTAAAGATCATTTGTTTATTCCTTAACTTCAATTTTAATTAAACCAATTTAATTTCAATTAAATTATTAATTAATTCTTATCAACGAAAATTTTCAAAAATCCTGAAATTTTTCTGACACCTAAACTTTTCGAAAAATTTCGCCAGCACCTCCTTTGTACTGGTCAATCGGTCAAACTCCAACTCGCCTCTCTAGGCCATATCCAACCCAAAAGAAAATCAAACAGCCAAGCAGCTTGCCAAATCGGCTCATCCAAATCTAAATCCCATATATAATATAAACTAGTACCTTTTTGTCAGGCATATCATTATATCCTTTCATCTGCTGTCAGTTCAGCATATACCAATGTCAACCCAATCAATTTCCAATCAATATCTGTTCAACATAGCTATTCTCTTATATCTAAGCGAAATATCATTTCAACCTCAAGTTTCATTCTCGATTCCAAACTCTTAACTTGATTATGAAATTACACTTCAAATTCGAATCTCACAAATCCAATTTGTCTCGATATCATTCTAATTAAATTTCAGTTACCACTAACTGACTTAATTTTAATTCCAATTGGCTTTCCAAATTTCTACTTAATTTGTTTTTAATTCAAACTGCTCCTTCCTAGGAAATTTTAATTATTTTACCATATCGAAAATCAAACTTTCCTTTTCATGATTCAAATACTTGCTTTTCTCAAATCAATTCAAAAAAAATGTCTTTGGTAGTAATTCGTCACTTAGAAACTCGAAAATGAACACTAATGATGTCGCGATTCATCATCAGGGTTATTTCCCAGCTATCGAAGTGAGTTCAATACTATAACACTTTTCAAAACTAATTCTTCGAACACTTTCATTTGAAATATATTTCAAAATATCATTCTCAATGTTTGTAAACAATTTAAAATCTCCCAGGATTTTAAAATTCTCTTATAGTCAATTCAATACCATTTACAAACACCTTTTCAAATTCTAGGAATTTTAATTCCCATTCTGATTCTAATTTCAGATTTAATTCAATTAATTACACTTATATGAATTCTACTTTGTTATATACATAACCATTTCACTTTTTACAATCTTACTCGATTATAATCACAACCAATATATCTAATATATTATAATCATTTCAATATAATTCCTTTATGTCAAAAATATAATTTGGGTACAATTATTTCTTTTACCCTCTTTTCAAAACATATTGTGTTGACCTATCGTATTCGAGTGTTTTAGAAACCCCTATCGATATTGTGGTGCACCACCATCGACCAGAATCCATAATCAACTCAACCAATAAATCTACTCAATATAAAACAAATTTTTATATCAAATAACAAATACGTTCACTCGTATATATACACTCAACTCAATCTAGGGTGTTACTAACCCCATGCCTACCAAGTCACGCCATAGAGCCAGGGTAATTACTTAACCTTAAGCTCTGATACCAACTGTAACAACCCGGTTTTTAGGCGACTTTGGTTATCGACATAAACTCAATGACGACTAACCAAACATCGAAAAATACCGGTAGTTAATGAAAGAAATTAGAGGGTGAAGAAAGATAAGATAGAAACTTAGATTAGAAGAAGAAGAAGATCATACAACATCAGAGTAAACACGAATCTCACAGCGGAACGAATAAAATATAACATAACTTCGAAATAAAAGGTTGTACTTGAATATGCATATCATTATCAAGTACAGTACTTACAACACAGTAGAATAACAATAGCTATATAAAATCCTGAAGCCTCCTGCTCCAAACTCTTCATGTAAATATGTAAAATCCTGACTACTTGAATACCTATACAAAATTGGGCACCCAAGAGTTTAGAGAAAACAAAACAAAATAAACTCCAAGTCAGTCATGGGATTGGTGGGAGTAAAATAGTTTGAGCCATTAAACGATATCTCATAAGACCACGCCGTATAACGGAACGGGTTTTCCCTTATGAGAATCCTAAATAATCTTTATACCAAAACTCATTGATATTATAATAGTGTCTATCAACCACAATATAATAATCATCTAGTAGAAACGCTTTTATCTCATGTTCTACATATATAGTATACAATCAAAACTGCAAACACGTATTAGGTAATGGATTTCCAACTATGACAAGGTATAAAACCACCTTCGCTAGTGTACCTCTAGAGAGGAATAAACTAGGTTCAACAAGAACATCTTGCAACCCGGCCACACATGACCGACCACTCATTTTGCTTGAGTGTATCGAATGTATATCTGGGATCAGCAACCGTTTCCCGAATGGGACAGCATCGACAAAAGATTTTTAGAAGTAAATGAAACTCTAGATTAGGTGATTATACACCCTAATAGGTGCGACCTACATAGCCATGCTGCTTGCCCGATTTTTTTCATTTCCCGGTTGTGAGGCTAGAGGCCAAGCTTATCTCTGGTAGATCACATGTTTATTCACTTTGAATGTCACATCGTCATACCCGCCAAATCACAAATTGATTTCCCTAAAAATACCACGGGTATACAGCTAAGAGAAGCGAATTCCTCCGCCACCAAATGTAAATACGTTTGAATAGATCAACTTACGCGATCTATTAAATATACTCTGTCAGACATTCTTCCATACAGGTTGTCCTAGGACTGGACAAACCGAAGGCACTATTCAGTATATCCATCTTAGGAAATCTTTACCTAAGATTTATACAATAGCCCTTGCACTTTTCTCCGTCTTCAATTATCTTTGGCATATATGATTCGCAACGCTTATTCCAATACGAAGAGGTTCTTCGGATAATAATCCAACCGGTCTCTCCATATTAACAACGTTAAAATGGTCAAAACTTTGATAGTCTTTGATTTAACTATCAAAGAAAAACACGTGTACCCATAACAGTATCGTTTCCAGATGGAAATTATATCGATCAATCATCATTTAACATTTATCTCCTTAGTTCATTAATTTACTAAACTCCTGTTTCCATATATTCTAAATTCTATTTTTTGAAAATATACGTTATTAACAATAGAAAACATTCCCATTTCCTGTTTTCTATATTAGAAAACATTTCTGGTTTTTATTTGGAAAACATTTCCAAACCTCCTTCATTTGGTTTAAACAGATGTTTAAATAAAACGTCGCGACGCCAATTCAAACCATTATACTCATTAACTAAATTTACTTAACCATCCTTTACTATCAAACCTTACCATTCCTTAGTTAAGAAGGAAGTCAATCAAGTTGGTGTATAATTACCTCTCAGACCGTAACTGAATAACGTTTTAACTTCGAAATAGTCAAAGTTTATCTTTTTAAACCTTTAACAATTTCCTTACATAACTCTCTTTCGAATAAATCTCTATTCGATAACTCTTTCCTTCGAATAAACTATATTCGATAATCTCTCTTCTTCAAATAACCTATAATCGTATAACTCTATTCAATTAACACTATTCAATTAACTCTGTTTGATCAACTCTTTTCACTTAACTCCTTTCGAATAAACTATATTCGATTAACTCCTTTAATTCTATTTGGATAAATTATATTCGATTAACTCCTTTTATTCTATCCGAATAAACTATATTCGATTAACTCCTCTAATTCTATCTAAATAAACTATATTCGATTAACCCCTTTCAATCTATTCGAATAAACTATATTCGGTTAACCCTCTAATTCTATCTGAATAAACTATATTCGATTAACTCCTCTAATTCTATCCGAATAAACTGTATTTGATTAACTCCTTTAATTCTATTCGAATAAACTATATTCGTTTAACCCCTTTCATTCTATTCGAATAAACTATATTCGGTTAACCCTCTAATTCTATCCGAATAAACTATATTCGACTAACTCCTCTAATTCTATCCGAACAAACTATATTCGATTAACTCCTTTAATTCCATCCGAAAAAATTGTATTCGATTAACCACCTTCATTCTATTCGAATAAATTATATTCAGTTAACCCTCTAATTCTGTCTGAATAAACTGTATTCGATTAACTCCTCTAATTCTATCCGAATAAACTATATTAGATTAACTCCTTTCGAATAACTAGATTCGATAACTCCTTTCAAATAACAAATATTAGTTTAACTCACTTCGAATAACCAATATTCGATTAACTCACTTCGAATAACCAATATTCGATAAATCTTCTCGAATGAACTATATTCGATTACTCTTCTCGAATAAACTAAATTCGATTACTCTTCTCAAATAAACTATATTCGATTACTCTTGTCGAATGAGCTATATTCGATTACTCTTCTCGAATGAACTATATTCGATTACTCTTCTCGAATGAGCTATATTCAATTACTCTTCTCGAATGAACTATATTCGATTACTCTTCTCAAGTAAACTATATTCGATTACTGTTCTCGAATAAACTATATTCAATTACTCCTCTCGAATAAACTATATTCAATTACTCTTCTCGAATGAACTGTATTCGATTACTCTTCTCGAATAAACTATATTCGATTACTCTTCTCGAATGAACTATATTTGATTACTCTTCTCGAATAAACTATATTCGATTACTCTACTCGATTTACTCCATTTGAATAACTCTAACTGATTAACTCTAACTGGTTAATTCTAACTCTAACTGGTTAACTCTAACTGGTTAACTCTAACTAATTAATTCTAATTAATTAAGTCTAACTGATTAATTCTAACTGATTAATTCTAACTGATTAATTCTAACAGATTAATTCTAATTGATTAATTCTAACTGATTGATTCTGATTGATTAATTCTGAATGATTAACTCAATCAAATTTACTCTATTCGAATAACTCATTTCGATTAACTCTTTTGAATTAACTCCTTTGATTTATTCCTTTTCTATTTGTTTACTTAACAAATAACTATTCTCTTTTCAATTCTATTTATTTAACAAAAAAATATTTCTTTTATCTTTTCTATTTATTTAACAAATAAATATTTCCTTTATAAAATTTTATTTATTTCCTATAAATAAATATTTCCATTAAATCTATTTGTAAATGTTTTACAAATATTTCTCTTTCTATTTGTTTTGCAAATATATTCCTTTGTATTTTTTTGCAAATATATTTCCTTTATATTTGTTTTCACAAATAATTTGAATTCAATTATATTTGTTTTCACAAATATTTTCCTATATATCTGATTTCATAAATATTTTTCCTTTATATTTGTTGGACAAATATAGCTTCTTTTTAACTCTTTTGATTTTATAATTATTTCCTTTATAAAATCCCTTTTTCTTTTATATATAAAATCCATTGATTTTATATAAATAAATTATTTTCCAAATATACTTTGAAAATCCCCTTTTATCATTTTGGTATTTCTTATGGTATTTAACATACCATATAACAATGATAGATATCATCCAAACACACATAGTCAACAACAAATTACGTATCACATCATATATCACAATATAGGAATAACAGTAAAATAAATGTTGAGGAATCCAGTTGGATTCCTCCAACCTGTCTCCCTGCATCACAGATGTTAAACAACATAATTAACATCGATTTCATTTCAATATGAAATATTCTGTTAAACAGAATCAATATTTGATTAACGATTTATATATATATATATATCGTTATCTATAATTTCAACCAATACACAAGCAATTCAACCAAACAGTTAACATATAGCAATCAACAGATGATTAACAGTTCTAAAAATATGTTACAAAAATATAACTATTCAGAGTTGGTGTGTTTTACTCACATTGGCAGTTCATCGTTAAAGAACGATAAACTGTTTGTTTGATTTGAATCAAACAATTTATTTCGCCATAAATTCAAACGAGCTCCACTCCCAGTTAGTTCCATTGGGAGCCATCGTCCATTCGATCCAAACGCGACAAACGGTTTGTAAAACTGATGATGTATGAGAGAGATATGGTGTTAACAACTTTGTATACTAATTTGAATTAAAATAAAACTTGGTTTTCTTTTTATAATTGGGCCTCACTTGATTTTAATCGGCCCACCTTCTTGTAGAAAACCAGACCCGCCCATTTACTCTACCTTCCCCAATCTCTACCACGGCTCCAGTATCATTCAACAGTCCCTCACCATGATTTTTGATCATCTCTCCCTCCCCTTACACTCCATGATTCAACCAACTAAAACAACCAACATCGCTCTCTTGTCGAGCTCATCCTCCCTACACCCTCATTATTCAACTCGAGCACCAGAATCAGAACTCGGCTTCGACTTCGACTTCGTCGCGACCATAATAGGAAACCACCAAACATTCTTTGCACCGAAATCACCCAAAATATCATCGTAGCTTCCACTCTCCACCCCAAACACAAATCCGCCCTTGATTTCTCGAATCAATGACCAAGTTTCCAACCGTAGAAAACCCTGGTTCCCTGCGCTCAATATCGAACTCCAAACTGAGTGTCGAACTAACCAAAAGTTATACCAGATCAAAGATCAGCTTGTAGTGAATCCAATATATTTATCTAAGGGTTTATAAATTTTTATTTGAATTCATTTGGATTTTTGAACATTGCATTTTGGGTTCCTAGAAGAAAGAAATTGACGGCGCATTTTCTTGTTGTGGAGATTAGGTTTAGGATGAAGTTAGGTACTTATAGGATATTTATAATAATTTTTAAATCGACTATTATATTAATTTTTAAGCAAACGCTGATTTTATTCGTCCTCAAAAATTCCTGTAATCACATACAGTACCCAAAAATCACGAAACTGGACATACAACAAGAGTTCGACATTACGGTCCTAACGAAACTAGTTTCGTCTAATTCCAACTCCGTTTGCTCACACAGCGTATTTTTAACCATCAAAATATCGACTGTATTTCACTCTAAAAATCCGTAGGCCACATACTGAATCTAAAAATCACGAAACTTGGAATCTAACAATAATTTAATGCTGCGGATCCAACTAAATTAGTTTCGTCAAATTCTGAGGTCGTTTGCAAAACTGACTATTTTTAAAGCTTTAAATAACCCTTTCTAAATATTAAATATATTTAAAAATAATTTAATCTAATATTTATAAATAATATTATCGTATATATTCAGACATAATATAATATAGCACTAGAATATTCCTATATGAATTTCTAACTCGATATTTCAAATCCCGATATAAATCAATATTTGATTTATAATGAAATTCCGTTTATAAATATAAATAAATTGTTATAAATTATAAAGGAATTCCACAGCGACTTTTCTAAAATTTGATTTGGACATAACTCAAAATCTACACGATGAAATCCTGATTTCTCTCTTCCATTAGAAAAATATACTTCACCAGCTGCTAACGTTTCTTGTTTCACAGAAATCCGATTTAAAACGAACCCTGTACATTCAGTTGAAGTTCAAATCGCCAAATAGCGAACTGCCGCGCCATTTCAAGCTCGATTATAATTATAATATAATTATACGTTCAAACTTCATTTATATAATATATTCGTGAATATAATTCAACTCTAAACTGAATTATATATTTTAAATAATCCAATTCACACAATATTGTGAATTCCACTTTTTTTTTATAATTTCTGAATTAAATATATTATTCTTTTATTTATTCTAATTAAATATTCAATATTATTTAATTAACCGACCATTTAAATTCTCTAATTCACTATTTAAATAGTTAAATAAATTAATTATCTCGCTGAAAAATGTGGGTCGTTACATTCTTCCCCATTTAAAATAATTTCGTCCTCGAAATTGCAAAGGTAGAAAACAAACCCTATTGACGGGTTAAAGATCATTTGTTTTTTCCTTAACTTCAATTTTAACTAAACCAATTTAATTTCAATTAAATTATTAATTAATTCTTATCAATGAAAATTTTCAAAAATCTTGAAAATTTTCTACCACCTTAACTTTTTGAAAAATTTCGCCAGCACCTCCTTTGTATTGGTCAATCGGTCAAACTCCAACTCGCCTCTCTGGGCCATTTCCAACCCAAAAGAAAATCAAACAGCAAAGCGGCTTTCCAATTCGGCTCATCATAATCTCAATCCCATATATAATATAAACTGGTACCTTTTTGTCGGGCATATCATTATATCCTTTCATCTGTTGTCAGTTCAGCATATAACAATGTCAACCCAATCAATTTCCAATCAATATCGGTTCAACACAGCTATTCACTTATATCCAAGCCAAATATCATTTCAACCTCGAGTTTCATTCTTGATTCCAAACTCTTAACTTGATATCAAATTACACTTCAAATTCGAATCTCACAAATCCAATTTGTCTCGATATCATTTCAATTCAATTTCAGTTACCACTAACTGACTTAATTTTAATTCCAATTGGTTTTCCAAATTTCTACTCAATTTGTTTTTAATTCAAACTGTTCCTTCCTGGGAAATTTTAAACTATTTACCATATCGAAAATCAAACTTTCCTTTTTAGGATTCAAACACTTGCTTTACTCAAATCAATTCAAAAACAATGTCTTTGGTAGTAATTCATCACTTAGAAACTCAAAAATAAACACTAATGACGTCGCGATTCATCATCAGGGTTATTTCCCAGCTATCGAAGTGAGTTCAATACTATAACACTTTTCAAAACTCATTCTTCGAACACTTTCATTTGAAATATATTTCAAAATATCATTCTCAATGTTTGTAAACAATTTAAAATCTCCCCGGATTTTAAGATTCTCTTATACTCAATTAAATTCCATTTACAAACACCTTTTCAAATTCTAGGAATTTTAATTCCCATTCTGATTCTAATTTCAGATTTAATTCAATTCATTACACTTATACGAATTCTATTTGGTTATATACATAACCATTTCACTTTTTATAATCTTACCCGATTATAATAACAACCAATATATCCAATATATTATAATCATTTCAATATAATTCCTTTATATCAAAAATATAATTTGGGTAAAATTATTTCTTTTACCCTCTTTTCAAAACATATCATGTCGACCAATCGTATTCGAGTGTTTTACAAACCCCTATCAATATTGTGGTGCCCCACCATCGACCAGAATCCATAAACAACTCAACAAATAAATCTACTCAATATAAAACAAATTTTTATATCAAATAACAAATACGTTCACTCGTATATATACACTCAACTCAATTAAGGTGTTACTAACCCCATCTCTACTGAGTCACGCCACAGAGCCATGGTAATTACTTAACCTTAAGCTATGATACCAACTGTAACGACTCGGTTTTTAGGCGACTTTGATTATCGACATAAACTCAATGACGACTAATCAAACATCGAAAAATACCGGTAGTTAATGAAAGAAATTAAAGGCTGCGGAAAGATAAGATAGAAACTTAGATTAGAAGAAGAAGAAGATCATACGACATCAGAGTAAACACGAATCTCACAGCGGAACGAATAAAATATAACATAACTTTGAAATAAAAGGTTGTACTTGAATATACATATCATTATCAAGTACGTACTTACAACACAGTGGAATAACAATAGCTATATAAAATCCTGAAGCCTTCTGCTCCAAGCTCTTCAAGTATATCTGTAAAATCCTGACTACTTCACTGCCATACAAAATTGGGCGCCCAAGAGTTTAGGGAAAACAAAACAAAATAAACTCCGGGTCAGTCATAGGACTGGTATGAGTAAAACAGTTTAAAACAGTTTGAGCAATTAAACGATATCTCATAAGACGACGCCATATAACGGAATGGGTTTTTCCCTTATGAGAATCCTAAATAATCTTTATATCAAAACTCATTGATATTATAATAGTGTCTATCAACCACAATATAATAATCATCTAGCAGAAATGCTTTCATCTCACGTTCTACATATATTGTATACAATCAAAACCACAAGCACGTATTGGGTAATGGATTTCCAACTATGACAAGGTATGGAACCACCTTTCGCTAGTGTACCTCTAGAGAGGAATACACTGGGTTCAACAAGAACATCTTGCAACCCGGCCACACGTGACCGACCACTCATTTCGCTTGAGTGTATCGAATGTATATCACCAACGGTTGGGATCAGCAACCGTTTCCCGAATGGGACAACATCGGCAATAGATTTTTAGAAGTAATGAAACTCTAGATCAGGTGATTATACACCCTAATAGGTGCGACCTACATAGCCATGTTGCTTGCCCGATTTTTGTCATCTCCTAGTTGTGAGGCTAGAGGCCACGCTTATCTCTGATAGATCACACGTTTATTCACTTTGAATGTCACATCGTCATACCTGCCAAATCACAAATTGATTTCCCCAAAAATACCACGGGTATACAACTAAGAGAAACGAATTCCTTCACCACCAAACGTAAATACGTTTGAAGAGATCAACTTACACGATCTATTAATTATACTCTGCCAGACATTCTTCCATACAGGTCGTCCTGGGACTGGACAAACCGAAGGCACTATTCAGTATATCCATCTTAGGCAATCTTTACCTAAGATTTATACAACAGCCCTTGCACTTTTCTCCGTATTCATTTATCTTTGGCATATATGATTCACAACGCTTATGCCAATACGAAGTGGTTATTCGGATAATAATCGAACCGGTCCCTCCGTATTAACAACGTTAAAATGGTCAAAAATTTGATAGTCTGTGATTTAACTATCAAAGAAAAACACGCGTGCAAACAACGATATCATTTCCAGATGGAAATTATATCGATCAACCATCATTTAACATTTATCTCTTTAGTTCATTAATTTACTTAACTCCTGTTTCCATATATTCTAAATTCTATTTTTCTAGTTTTAGAAAATATACGTTATTAACAATGGAAAACATTCCCATTTCCTGTTTTCTATATTAGAAAACATTTCTGGTTCTTATTTGGAAAACATTTCCAAAGCTCCTTCATTTGGTTTAAACAGATGTTTAAATAAAACATCGCAATGCCAATTCAAACCATTATACTCATTAACTAAATTTACTTAACCATCCTTTACTATCAAACCTTACCATTCCTTAGTTAAGAAGGAAGTCAATCAAGTTGGGGTACAATTACCTCTCAGACCTTAACTGAACAACGTTTTAACTTCGAAATAGTCAAAGTTTATCTTTTAAACCTTTAACAATTTCCTTACATAAGTCTCTTTCGAATAAATCTCTATTCGATAACTCTTTCCTTCAAATAAACTATATTTGATTATCTTCAGCTTCTATTTGGTAGTTATTTTGGATGTATGGCCATCAGAAAGGCTTCTGCTTGCATATTTCAATGTTATGTAAGCTTTAATTTTAAGGAGATATGTGTTTAATACTTTAATTATTATATTGATAGTACCTAATCCATATTTTCTCTACTTTCTCGACCATTATTTGAACAAACATAAGTTGATCGCCCAATCTCTTAACAATAGCATACTCTGGCAGGCTTCATTTGACAATTGATGATAGCGGACAAGTAACCTGATATCCCGGCCCAATAACACTACTGTTATATTTGTTGCTAAGTTCTTGTCTAGTGTTATATATTTGGCAATTACATTGCACGCTCATAACCTTATAATAGTCTTAATCTGTTTCGAATCCCTTGTGTTAATTATTTTTTTATGGCAAAGTCTAGCATCTATCATAAACGTTCCTTGATACAACAATGGTGTGAAGGACAAGTCACGCAATATTTTCATTTAGTCACCATGTTATTTATTCACCAGAAGAGTACATAAGGTATACTGATGTTTCTTCTCAAATGACTATACATCTCCAATGATAAATTTACACATCGGGTTTATGAAATTACCATTTTTTCAAAACAATCAACAGAATAAGCTTATTACAATTGTCACATTTCTAAGCGAGATTGTTTGTCGACAAAACAGGGTGTCTGATGGAAAAATATGATGTGAGAGTTTAAGATGATAGCACTGTTAGTTATTGTGCTTCAGATGGTGGTATTAGCAGTAGTACACAGTTAGCTCTACCAATTTGGAGGATAAGATTTGATAAGGTTCAACTTTATTTGTTTGCCTGTCACAGGTTACCACTTTCCACAAATATGAAATTTTTTAAGAACGTTTTGCTTGCATGTTTGTTCTTTTGGATATGACGAATACTAAGTGCACGACATTTGATTATTTACATTAAAGTTGTCTTTGATTAAACCTAAAGGTTATAAAAATTTACATATCAATACGCAGTTAATCTGGTTGTTTGTTCGACAATTTTCATTTAAGGCCTTCGACGCTATTAGAGATTTTACTGAAAGTAGCTTCGAATATGCAAATGCAGTAATCTAGTGCATTGACCTTTAGTAGTGATATGATTGTTAGGGGGGAGGAGGGTTGGAAATAACAGTCCCAGTTGGGGAAAAAGAAAAGTGAATGTATGTTGTATCATAGAACCATAGTTCTTGGACTCCGTTCTCATCATCTGGAGAAAATATCCAGATGGATGGATACTTGAAGATCACAGTCCCACCAAATTGTTTGGATACCAGTTTGGATACCTGAAGATCATCTGGAGAAAATATCCAGATGTCCCTCTTGTCCAATTCCCGGCTTCATCCCTGTCTACGACAATAGTAATCCTTGGATAAAAATATTAAATGTAAAATATCCGCTTTTGATTTGAAGAAAAATTATTATAACGCAACACATGCGCTATAATGACATTGACGATGAGAAGTGTTCAAATTTAATTATGTTGCAACTATTTTCAGTTTTCTATGTTCTGTGCATTTTTTCAGTGTGCTTCTCAAAACTGCTCAGTGCTCAATTGTTTCAAAACTACAGTTGCAATTGTTTCATTTCCTTCATTTACATTTCATGTTCTATCTAGTGTTACAATTTTTTTTTTTTTTGCAAGTATCTGGTCTTTACCATCTATTGCTACAAACCACAGACTATAAACATAGGCAGTTGTGACGGCCGGGAATTTTGCTCGATCTGAATCAGTCGTTAAACCGATCTAGACCGTTCGAAACCCCTGATTGTTTGAGAACAGGACAAATCAGAACGCAGACGGAAGAACATTTCATTGCTATTAAAATAATTCCATCAGATACAAGAATATACAGAGTATAAATGAATAAATTACATTCGATAAATATCAGAGATTAACAATAAGTTACATAGCAGCGGAAAATAATACAAAGCACAACTGAAGGTGATATACGGATACAGAGCTTTCCGGATATCATTCCAGCTGTAAACCAGGATCCTGTGAATATAAATCTGCAAAACCAAAACTACTAGCTGCCCGTGCGGAAAATAGGGGCACCCAGAGTTTAGGTTAAAACAATAAACTCCAGGTCAGTCATGTGACTGGTGTGAGAACTAAAACAGTTATTTAAAACTTTACTTTAAAAGAGAGTAATTCAAGGGACCATGCCGTATGACACGGAACGGGTTTCTTCCCAAGAATACTAGTGCATAGAATAAACAGCGCAATGCTTTTTCGAAAAATGAAGCTATTAAAAGACCCAGGTCCCATCACAAAATGCAACGCAAGCCGGAGGATAGGGTTTTCCCTTATAATATCCAAACATGCTTGGTACGTTTAAAACAAATCATTTGATACTATAGTAAGTGTATAGTGTCAAAACAATTTCAATCATAAATATAAATCATAGACGGCATGGGTACCATATATCATGTCGCCATACTATATCTACAATTAAAACCGCAATACACGTATTGGAAATTGGGTTTCCGTCATGAGTCGAGGCAAGGGGCAAGATCCTCTCCGCGCTCGAGACACTCTAGCAAATGCCTCAGGGCTACGCACTCTGGGCAACCCTGGATGCGGCTGGGCCGGTCCTCACTTACGTTAGAGGATTAGTTATTCCTGAACACACGTTTCCCGGTCCTTACAGACCTATAATCGAGGCGCCTCATTCCAACAACCACAAAGGTGAAAAGTATATATATGTCAGGGCTGGTAAGTCACTGACACCACCATAGCTAGAAAGAAACGTCGTGCTCTCCCAGCGGTCCGTATCCCGTTTTTAACTCATACTGAGGTGTGAGGCTCGCGAATTCACGTTATACACAAAGCTGCCACGTAGGCCGTGCTTTGATCATCAACCACAAGACTTTGCTTTTCAACAAAAGCCTTGATCATTGCATCTTAGCGTGCCACATAGGCAATTCATGCCATGCGACTGATGTCCATCGATATACAACCTCTGAGCTCGTACGTCTCAGAGAAGGGCGTTAAGCAAGAGAATAAATTCTCCGCCGCCAAACAGATGTATATTTAATAGAAATCAATCAACACAGAATAAAATCCAATGTCAGACACACAATCCATTTACATGTCCGTTCTGGGTCTGAACGAAACCGGAGGCACTTTCCTCGCATATCCATCCATCTCCAAGTACGTCTGGACGACCACCGATTATTTCCATCCTCTTGGGTGTACAGCCCAATCAGGATCGTCAGTAATAATCCAAACGATGTGAAGACTTCCGGTCTTCGACCACCGTCTTCATCTTCGACTTCTCGTCGAATCGGTTATTCAGAATGGGTATAAACCCGGCCTTTCCGAACAACCCGCGTATATTAAAAACAAATGTTACACAAACTCAATATACGCCTCATTCCAATTCAGAATATTCTTTTATTCATAAAATCACATTTTTAGGGAAAGGTTCCCATTAATTTTATCCAAGATAAATTCTTTAAAATTTATCCTTTAATCATCCTTTTGATGTCGTTTCAAACCAAATTATGGTTTTCTGAACTAGTCGAGATTAGCGAACCACACCGAAGTAATTATTTATTTCCCAATCCCAACCTATTCATCCCATGAAGCAAAACTGGTGATACTCCATATCTAACACCATGGTGTTATCGGTAAAATTAATTACCATTTCACGTTCAAATCTAATTAAAGATTTAACTATCGCTTTGGAGCAAAACTGGCGGTACTCCATTCTTGCTCATTTGTAAATTTGATAATTTAGATTATAGATTCACATTTCAATCTAATTACAGATTCATTAAAACTCCTTTTACTGGGTTAAAGAACTAGGTGTTAATTAAAAGACAGTTAATGACAAACCCAAATCACATTCTATTTATTATCGGGTTAAAGAACTAGTGTTATTTAAAACACCGTTCACGATAAACCCATTTCAAACCCAATCAAATATATTAGAAATTTCGATTATTTAAAACCCCTTTTTAAATCTAATTTATTTATTTTAAAAATAATCGGGTTTTAAATTTAGTTCAAAACTAGTTCATTTCGATATCTTTTCAAACATGGAGTTTTTCATCCCAATTTTTCCCAAATCATTTCTTATGATTTTACACAAATTATTGATATTTTTAATAATTTTATCAAGGTCCGTACAGTCGATTTCCAACAATGGCCATCGAACTGCACTTATAGCGACCTTTTTCAAATTTGATTTGGACGTATCTCCAAATCCAACTGTTAGATTTTGAATTTCAAATATTCGTTAGAAAGCTCTTTTCGATACGAACCCAACGGTTCTGGTTTTAGGAGAATCCGACGGTGGGATCTCCCGTAATGTCCGTTTGAAATTATTGGTCGAAATTCACGAATTGCCGCGGCGCGGCGCGTTCTATTCAGGCCATTATATTATATATATAATATATTTAATATATATTTCGTCGATTACTATTTAAAACGAATTATATAAATAGTTTTGAATTCGTTTCAAAAACAATTTCAACCTTCATTTCAAATTCAAAGCAAAATTGAATTCTTCCTTATAAATTCGTTTTAAAATTCATTTCAATTCAATTTGAATTCATTTCAGTTCGTTTTTAATTCAATTTTAATTCGTTTTCAATTCAATTCGAATTCGTTTTCAATTCAATTCGAATTCGTTTTCAATTCAATTCGAATTCGTTTTCATATTCAATTCGAATTCGTTTTCATATTCAATTCATTTTCTATTCGATTCAATTCAAAGTGGTTTTCTATTCGATTCAATTCAAATTGGTTTTCTATTCGATTCAATTCAAATTGGTTTTCTATTCGATTCAAATCAAATTGGTTTTCTATTCGATTCAAATCAAATTGGTTTTCTATTTGATTCACATTCGTTATATATTCAATTGAAATCAAATTCGTTATATATTCAATTGAAATCAAATTCGTTATATATGCAATTCAAATTTGTTTTCTATTCAATTCATTTCGAAATCGTTTTATATTCAATTCATTTCGAAATCACTTTTCAATATTCATTTTAAAATGAATAAAATCGATATAAATATCGTTCACGTCAAAATGGCGTCAATCTAATCAACACAGCTTCACATATTTCTATTTTCAAATATTCTATTTCAAACATTTCCTTTTCGAACATTTCTATTTCAAATATTCCTATCTCAAATATTTCGTTCAACACATGACTAATCTCAACGGATGAGTACTGTCAACACATGAACCTTTATTTTATATTGATAAAGAAGTAAATTTTATTGTTAAAATATTTCGTTCAACACATGACTAATCTCAACGGATGAGTACAGTCAACACATGAACCTTTACTTTATAATATTCTTTATTTTCTAAATTGGAATGAGGCCCAATCAATCACCATATAACGTTAATTATATGGATTTTCATACATCACACATATATGATAGCATTGAAAAATAATCAACCATCAACCAAAGTGCACTACACTGTATAAGCGTCAAATATAGATATCTAACGCTTATAACAGCCTGTCAATCAATCGATCGACATATTTAATCAATCAGGGTGAGTGAACTTCAAATTTCATCCCAACACCCGTGTGGGGTTTCAAACAATCAAACACAGATTTTATTTGTGCAGTTGGGCGATGTGTAAAATTTATCGTCCCAATCAATGTCATTCAAATAGGTGTACATAAACAAACTGTCCGGTTTGTAAATGAATATTTTACTTACTTCACGTTAAAAATTATATTTTTAACGATAAAATATTTTATTTTAACATATGAATTTCTATTCAGTTCATTTATTCAATAAAATTGATATTTTTATTTTTCTAACATATTTCAGAAAATTTCGGTGGCATAGCGGCACGATACTAGAAACGGGACGAGGCTTAGCCTTATCCCCGGTCTAGTGAAGGCCCACGCCATTCACACTTCAATCAAATTCACCAAACAACCAAATTCAAATCAAATTATCTAACTAATTTATGCAACCAAACAAACAAGTCCATGGTCTGTGGACGATTGTGTCGGGCGCTACTAAGCACCATCTGCATCCTAGTATATATATATAATTAGAAAATGAAATTGAAGAGTGAAAAGTTCTCACCGATAGCTATCCAATCATTTTGACTCTTCTTTGATAGAAATCTTCATCGTTATCGCATCTTCGTCATCTTCGTTGCCCGTAGCCACTACATATGTAAAAATCGAATTTTTATTTCGTTATTCAATATATAAAAATCGAATTTTTACTTTGCTATATGGATAAAATTCCATTTTTACTTCGCTATTCAATATATAAAAATCGAATTTTTACTATGCTATCCAATATATAAAAATCGAATTTTTACTATGCTATTCAATATATGAAAATCGAATTTTTACTTTGTTATTATATAGATAAAAATTCTATTTTTACATCGCTGCTATATAAAAAGATTTCGCCTTTTCAAATATAAAGTTTTCGCCTTTTTAAATATGAAGTTTTCGCCTTTTCAAATATGAAGTTTTCACCTTTTCAAAAATATAGATTTCGCCTTTAATACGCCTATCATGTAAAAATTATATTTTTACATCTTCTACATAGTAAAGATCATATTTTTGATACTTTAAAAATATAAAAATCATATTTTTACATTGCTATTCAATATATAAAAATCGAATTTTTACTTTGTTGTTCAATATATAAAAATCGAATTTTTACTTCATTGTTCAATATATAAAAATCGAATTTTTACCCTTTTCTAAACTATAAAAATTATAGTTTTAACCTTTGTATAATATAAAAATTATATTTTTACTTACTTATATTATAAAAATATTTTTTCTACAACTATAATTAAAAATCGTTTCTTTACCTCGCCTACTTCACATATATACAAATTGAATTTTTATCACGCTTTCTCCAATATAAAAATACGATCTTTTTATTCTAAAAATTCAAATCTTTACTTTTAGAAAAATCACATCTTTTACTTTCGAAAAATCAAATCTTGCACCATTATAAAAATTCAGTTTTTAACCATTATAAAAATTCAGTTTTTAAAATCAATTAAAAATTCTGTTTTTAAAATCAAATAAAAATTCTGTTTTTAAAATCAAATAAAAATTCTGTTTTTAAAATCAAATAAAAATTAACAGATAAATGAAAAAAAAAAAAAAACTTACAGTGAACGGGGGGGTCTCTGGTTGTGCGCGGGGGGGGGGGGGGGGGGGGGGCTTCGAATCGGAATGGTGGCTGGTGGTGAGGCCAGCAAGGGCGACGGCGTGAGGTTGGGGAAGCGATGGCGGGTGGCGACGCGACGAGGGGTTGGGCGATGCGGTTCTTCGCGAGCTCGAATCGGGAGAAGGAGGAGAAGTAGCGGAGGGGAGAGCGGGGCCAGGAGAGGAGCTCCTCCGCCTGAGTGCCGGCGGCGCAGGGGCGACGCGCCCTCCTGGAGGCGCGGCTCCGATCGTTAGGGCACAGCCCTTTTTTTTTTTGAAAACTAATTGAAAATATCGGGGCGGGGGGCCTGGTTAAGGAGAAGGGAAAGGGTTTTTTTATTATTTAATTTTCCACATAAAGCAACTTTTATTTTCGACCTCAAAACGAGGCCCACCGCCTGTCGTCCATAGCGTTTTACCCCCTTTCTGAACACAATGGGATATGTATCGCAGGCTGATTTGATCATTTCGATCAGTTTCCGTTGAACTTACATTTAAATCGCTATATTGAATTTTAAACGCGCATTTCAAATTACCGGGGTCACATAACAACTCTATAAATTCCAAAAAAATATTTTCTAGCTTCGTATTGACGATACGGTCCTAACAAAACTAATTTCGTCGAATTCTGAGACCGTTGGGAAAATGGCCATTTTCCAGTCGATTAAAATCAACTAAAACCGGTCAAACGCGTTTTCCTTTGCCACGCTCACATATTGATTCGAAAAATTATGAAATTTGGAATCTAGCAATAATTTTAGATCACGGACCCAACAAAAGTGGTTTCGTCGAATTCCGAGGTCGTTTGCAAAATTTCCATTTTTAAGGGCCTGGATTCCATAGCGACTATTCAGAATTTTCAACTGGAAATATCTTTTTATTCCCGCTATGAAATTTTGATTTTTCGGATTCGTTGGAAAGATATCATCAATTAGATCCTAATGTTTTTGGTTTCACTAAAATCCGGATTGTTTTGCATCCGGTACATTTAATTGAAGTTTGAAATGGAATTATCGAACTACCGCGCCATTTTCAATTCTATTTATAATTATATATAAATATTTATATTCTAACGACGAAGTATATAATATATACATTCTAAATATATTCAAAATAAATTTCACGTCGATATTATTTAAAATAATCTATTTTAAATATTCAAAACTCACTAAAATTGCCAAAATAAAATTTTTAAACTGGTTCAGATTTCCGGGTTATTACAATCTCCCCCATTTAAAACTTTTCGTCCCCGAAAAGGAACAAAGTCGAAAGTGGTTTGATTATTCAACTCTACGTTCGATCTGGCTTCCATTCTCCGACTTTTCAGTTTCTGAGAATTTTCAAATTTTCAAAAATTTGGCTAACACCCTAAATTTTCGAAAAATTTCGCTATAACCTCCCCTGCACCGGGAGCCACGGGAAAATCCCGAAATTGCCATATAGGCCTTCTGATCTCAAAAAGAAAAAGAAAAAGCCAAGCGGCTAGCCAATAGGCTCATAAAATCATCATCACCTAATCAAAACAGTAAATTATGTAGTAAACATGTACCTATTTGTCGGGCAAACAAATTTTATTCTCTGCTCTAGCCTCCTTGCTATGACCTGTTCGATGTAAGTATATATATATATATATATATATATATATATATATATATATATGCATGCATATGCGACCAAATTTCAATTACAATTCAATATTCGGTTCAATTAGGCATAATGGTTCAAAATTATCAAATAATTAAACAAACAACACAAACATCAATCGATTAGTGAATTTAACGTTTCAAATTCATAAATTTGATATATATACAAAAAATCATGTTTTTGATGCCAATTCACAACAATGTGTTCTAGCTATATAAGTTTTGGTTCTCACACCAGTCAAATGGAAATATATAGATATCACACCTTCGTCACTCGAAAATAAATGCTGATGATGTTTCGAACCACCATCAGAACATCTCCGGGCGACTAGAATGTGATTCCATATCCATCCAGTATATTAAAACTTCGAATATACGTTCATGACGCGTATATGTAAAATCTTTATATAGTGGATTGTCCATATTCAAAATAAATAAATATTCAAATACGTATAAAATGGTTTAAATCTCAAAACAAAATTGTTTCCATTTGAAAAAATATACTCTTCACACTCGTTCTAGGATACTACTGATCCTATCTCTAACGAGTCATTCTAATTGGATATTACTAATCCAATATCTGATGAATTCTTTCGTATGGTTCTAATGTGTCTTGTTCTCGAGCTCTGTAAACCAAAGCTCTGATATCAAATGTGACGGCTGGGAATTTCGCTCGATCTGAATCAGTCGTTAAACCGATCTAGACCGTTCGACACCCCTGATCGTTTGAGAACAGGACAAATCAGAACGCAGACGGAAGAACATTTCATTGCTATTACAACAATTCCATCAGATACAAGAATATACAGAGTATAAATGAATAAATTACATTCGATAAATTTGCATCAAAAAAAAATTACATTCGATAAATACCAGAGATTAACAATAAGTTACATAGCAGCGGAAAATAATACAAAGCACAACTGAAGGTGATATACGGATACAGAGCTTTCCGGATATCATTCCAGCTGTAAACCAGGATCCTGTGAATATAAATCTGCAAAACCAAAACCACTAGCTGCCCGTGCAAAAAATAGGGGCACCCAGAGTTTAGGTTAAAATAATAAACTCCAGGTCAGTCATGTGACTGGTGTGAGAACTAAAACAGTTATTTAAAACTTTACTTTAAAAGAGAGTAATTCAAGGGACCACGCCGTATGACACGGAACGGGTTTCTTCCCAAGAATACTAGTGCATAGAATAAACAGCGCAATGCTTTTTCGAAAAATGAAGCTATTATAAGACCCAGGTCCCATCACAAAATGCAACGCAAGCCGGAGGATAGGGTTTTCCCTTATAATAGCCAAACATGCTTGGTACGTTTAAAACAAATCATTTGATACTATAGTAAGTGTATAGTGTCAAAACAATTTCAATCATAAATATAAATCATAGACGGCATGGGTACCATATATCATGTCGCCATACTAGTTCTACAATTAAAACCGCAATACACGTATTGGAAATTGGGTTTCCGTCATGAGTCGAGGCAAGGGGCAAGATCCTCTCCGCGCTCGAGACACTCTAGCAAATGCCTCAGGGCTACGCACTCTGGGCAACCCTGGATGCGGCTGGGCCGGTCCTCACTTACGTTAGAGGATTAGTTATTCCTGAACACACGTTTCCCGGTCCTTACAGACCTATAATCGAGGCGCCACATTCCAACAACCACAAAGGTGAAAAGTATATATATGTCAGGGCTGGTAAGTCACTGACACCACCATAGCTAGAAAGAAACGTCGTGCTCTCCCAGCGGTCCGGATCCCGTTTTTAACTCATACCGAGGTGTGAGGCTCGCGAATTCACATTATACACAAAGCTGCCACGTAGGCCGTGCTTTGATCATCAACCACAAGACTCTGCTTTTCAACAAAAGCCTTGATCATTGCATCTTAGCGTGCCACATAGGCAATTCATGCCATGCGACTGATGTCCATCGATATACAACCTCTGAGCTCGTACGTCTTAGAGAAGGGCGTTAAGCAAGAGAATAAATTCTCCGCTGCCAAACAGATGTATATTTAATAGAAATCAATCAACACAGAATAAAATCCAATGTCAGACACACAATCCATTTACAAGTCCGTTCTGGGTCTGAACGAAACCGGAGGCACTTTCCTCGCATATCCATCCATCTCCAAGTACGTCTGGACGATCACCGACTATTTCCATCCTCTTGGGTGTACAACCCAATCAGGATTGTCAGTAATAATCCAAACGATGTGAAGACTTCCGGTCTTCGACCACCGTCTTCATCTTCGACTTCTCGTCGAATCGGTTATTCAGAATGGGTATAAACCCGGCCTTTCCGAACAACCCGCGTATATTAAAAACAAATGTTACACAAACTCAATATACGCCTCATTCCAATTCAGAATATTCTTTTATTCATAAAATCACATTTTTAGGGAAAGGTTCCCATTAATTTTATCCAAGATAAATTCTTTAAAATTTATCCTTTAATCATCCTTTTGATGTCGTTTCAAACCAAATTATGGTTTTCTGAACTAGTCGAGATTAGCGAACCACACCGAAGTAATTATTTATTTCCCAATCCCAACCTATTCATCCCATGAAGCAAAACTGGTGATACTCCATATCTAACACCATGGTGTTATCGTTAAAATTAATTACCGTTTCATGTTCAAATCTAATTAAAGATTTAACTATCGCTTTGGAGCAAAACTGGCGATACTCCATTCTCGCTCACTTCTAAATTTGATAATTTAGATTATAGATTCACATTTCAATCTAATTACAGATTCATTAAAACTCCTTTTACTGGGTTAAAGAACTAGGTGTTATTTAAAAGACAGTTAACGACAAACCCAAATCACATTCTATTTATTATCGGGTTAAAGAACTAGTGTTATTTAAAACACTGTTCACGATAAACCCATTTCAAACCCAATCAAATATATTAGAAATTCCGATTATTTAAAACCCCTTTTTAAATCTAATTTATTTATTTTAAAAATAATCGGTTTTTAAATTTAGTTCAAAACTAGTTCATTACGATAAAAATCCATTTTTATCTTTTCAAACATGGAGTTTTTCATCCTAATTTTTCACAAATCATTTCTTATGATTTTACACAAATTATTGATATTTTTAATAATTTTATCAAGGCCCGTACAGTCGATTTCCAATAATGGCCATCGAACTGCACTTATAGCGACCTTTTTCAAATTTGATTTGGACGTATCTCCAAATCCAACCATTAGATTTTGAATTTCAAATATTCGTTAGAAAGCTCTTTTCGATACGAACCCAACGGTTCCAGTTTTAGGAGAATCCGACGGTGGGATCTCCCGTAATGTCCGTTTGAAATAAATGGTCGAAATTCTCGAACTGCCGCGGCGCGGCGCGTTCTATTCAGGCCATTATATTATATATATATTATATATAATATATATTTCGTCGATTACTATTTAAAACGAATTATATAAATAGTTTTGAATTCGTTTCAAAAACAATTTCAACCTTCATTTCAAATTCAAAGCAAAATTGAATTCTTCCTTATAAATTCGTTTTAAATTCATTTCAATTCAATTCAAATTTCAATTCAATTTGAATTCATTTCAGTTCGTTTTTAATTCAATTTGAATTCGGTTTCAATTAAATTCGAATTCGTTTTCAATTCAATTCGAATTCGTTTTCAATTCAATTCGAATTCGTTTTCAATTCAATTCGAATTCATTTTCATATTCAATTCGAATTCGTTTTCATATTCAATTCATTTTCTATTCGATTCAATTCAGAGTGGTTTTCTATTCGATTCAATTCAAATTGGTTTTCTATTCGATTCAATTCAAATTGGTTTTCTATTTGATTCAAATCAAATTGGTTTTCTATTCGATTCAAATCAAACTGGTTTTCTATTTGATTCACATTCGTTATATATTCAATTGAAATCAAATTCGTTATATATTCAATTGAAATCAAATTCGTTATATATGCAATTCAAATTTGTTTTCTATTCAATTCATTTCGAAATCGTTTTATATTCAATTCATTTCGAAATCACTTTTCAATATTCATTTTAAAATGAATAAAATCGATATAAATATCGTTCACGTCAAAATGGCGTCAATCTAATCAACACGGCTTCATATATTTCTATTTTCAAATATTCTATTTCAAACATTTCCTTTTCGAACATTTCTATTTCAAATATTCCTATCTCAAATATTTCGTTCAACACATGACTAATCTCAACGGATGAGTACTGTCAACACATGAACCTTTATTTTATATTGATAAAGAAGTAAATTTTATTGTTAAAATATTTCGTTCAACACATGACTAATCTCAACGGATGAGTACAGTCAACACATGAACCTTTACTTTATAATATTCTTTATTTTCTAAATTGGAATGAGGCCCAATCAATCACCATATAACGTCAATTATATGGATTTTCATACATCACACATATATGATAGCACTGAAAAATAATCAACCATCAACCAAAGTGCACTACACTGTATAAGCGTCAAATATAGATATCTAACGCTTATAACAGCCTGTCAATCAATCGATCGACATATTTAATCAATCAGGATGAGTGAACTTCAAATTTCATCCCAACACCCGTGTGGGGTTTCAAACAATCAAACACAGATTTTATTTGTGCAGTTGGGCGATGTGTAAAATTTATCGTCCCAATCAATGTCATTCAAATAGGTGTACATAAACAAACCGTCCGGTTTGTAAATGAATATTTTACTTACTTCACGTTAAAAATTATATTTTTAACGATAAAATATTTTATTTTAACATATGAATTTCTATTCAGTTCATTTATTCAATAAAATTGATATTTTTATTTTTCTAACATATTTTAGAAAATTTCGGCGGCATAACGGCATGATACTAGAAACGGGACGAGGCCTAGCCTTATCCCCGGTCTAGTGAAGGCCCACGCCATTCACACATCAATCAAATTCACCAAACAACCAAATTCAAATCAAATTATCTAACTAATTTATGCAACCAAACAAACAAGTCCATGGTCTGTGGACGATTGTGTCGGGCGCTACTAAGCACCGTCTGCATCCTAGTATATATATATAATTAGAAAATGAAATTGAAGAGTGAGAAGTTCTCACCGATAGCTATCCAATCATTTTGACTCTTCTTTGATAGAAATCTTCATCGTTATCGCATCTTCGTCATCTTCGTTGCCCGTAGCCACTACATATGTAAAAATTGAATTTTTATTTCGTTATTCAATATAAAAATCGAAATTTTACTTCGCTATATGGATAAAATTCCATTTTTACTTCGCTATTCAATATATAAAAATCGGATTTTTACTATGCTATCCAATATATAAAAATCGAATTTTTACTATGCTATTCAATATATAAAAATCGAATTTTTACTTTGCTATTATATAGATAAAAATTCTATTTTTACATCGCTGCTATATAAAAAGATTTCGCCTTTTCAAATATAAAGTTTTCTCCTTTTTAAATATGAAGTTTTCGCCTTTTCAAATATGAAGTTTTCGCCTTTTCAAAAATATAGATTTCGCCTTTAATACGCCTATCATGTAAAAATTATATTTTTACATCTTCTACATAGTAAAGATCATATTTTTGATACTTTAAAAATATAAAAATCATATTTTTACTTTGCTATTCAATATATAAAAATCGAATTTTTACTTCGTTGTTCAATATATAAAAATCAAATTTTTACTTCGTTGTTCAATATATAAAAATCGAAATTTTACCCTTTTCTAAACTATAAAAATTATAGTTTTAACCTTTGTATAATATAAAAAATATATTTTTACTTACTTATATTATAAAAATATTTTTTCTACAACTATAATTAAAAATCGTTTCTTTACCTCGCCTACTTCACATATATACAAATTGAATTTTTATCACGCTTTCTCCAATATAAAAATACGATCTTTTTCTTCTAAAAATTCAAATCTTTACTTTTAGAAAAATCACATCTTTTACTTTCGAAAAATCAAATCTTGCACCATTATAAAAATTCAGTTTTTAACCATTATAAAAATTCAGTTTTTAAAATCAAATAAAAATTCTGTTTTTAAAATCAAATAAAAATTCTGTTTTTAAAATCAAATAAAAATTAACAGATAAATGAAAATAAAAAAAAAAAAAAAAAAAACAAAACTTACAGTGAACGGGGGGGGGGCTTCGAATCGGAGTGGCGGCTGGTGGTGAGGCCAGCAAGGGCGACGACGTGAGGATGGGGAAGCGATGGCGGGTGGCGACGCGATGAGGGGTTGGGCGATGCGGTTCTTTGCGAGCTCGAATCGGGAGAAGGAGGAGAAGTAGCGGAGGGGAGAGCGGGGCCAGGGGAGGAGCTCTTCCGCCTGAGTGCCGGCGGCGCATGGGCGACGCGCCCTCCTGGAGGCGCGGCTCCGATCGTCAGGGCACAGCCCTTTTTTTTTTGAAAACTAATTGAAAATATCGGGGGGGGGGGGGGGGGGGGCCTGGTTAAGGAGAAGGGAAAGGGTTTATTTTTTTTTATTATTTAATTTTCCACATAAAGCAACTTTTATTTTCGACCTCAAAACGAGGCCCACCGCCTGTCGTCCATAGCGTTTTACCCCCATTCTGAACACAATGGGATATGTATCGCAGGCTGATTTGATCGTTTCGATCAGTTTCCGTTGAACTTACATTTAAATCGCTATATTGAATTTTAAACGCGCATTTCAAATTACCGGGGTCATATAACAACTCTATAAATTCCATAAAAATATTTTCTAGCTTCGTATTGACAATACGGTCCTAACAAAACTAATTTCGTCGAATTCTGAGACCGTTGGAAAAATGGCCATTTTCCAGTCGATTAAAATCAACTAAAACCGGTCAAACGCGTTTTCCTTTGCCACGCTCACATATTGATTCGAAAAATTATGAAATTTGGAATCTAGCAATAATTTTACATCATGGACCCAACAAAAGTGGTTTCGTCGAATTCCAAGGTCGTTTGCAAAATTTCCATTTTTAAGGGCCTGGATTCCATAACGACTATTCAGAATTTTCAACTGGACATATCTTTTTATTCCCGCTATGAAATTTTGATTTTTCGGATTCGTTGGAAAGATATCATCAATTAGATCCTAATGTTTTTGGTTTCACTAAAATCCGGATTGTTTTGCACCCGGTACATTCAATTGAAGTTTGAAATGGAATTATCGAACTACCGCGCCATTTTCAATTCTATTTATAATTATATATAAATATTTATATTCTAACGACGACGTATATAATATATACGTTCTAAATATATTCAAAATAAATTTCACGTCGATATTATTTAAAATAATCTATTTTAAATATTCAAAACTCGCTAAAATTGCCAAAATAAAAATTTTAAACTAGTTCAGATTTCCGGGTTATTACAGCAGTCATCGGTACTATATTTTCTCAGTCCTTAAAAAACTTATGAACATAGACTGTTTTGTGTTTCATGAAAGGACTATTACGAACTTGGTCCCGCAAGTCTTTAGTCCGGAATATATGTTTCTGTTCAGGAGAAAAAATGACTCCCTTGTAGCATGATCTTGTACATTTTGTGATTCAGGCCTACAAGTTCGAATGTTAGTTTCGGTTTTCAATCCTGTTCAAAATTTATGAGTATAATTTCCTGTACTCGCTCTATGTTCATCATCTCCAGCATCTTAATATGCCTTTATCTTTTTTCTTTGTTTCATCTTATTTTCTGAACATGCCTTTAATTTTTTCTGTTATATGCTTTTTGAAATCCATTCTTGCGATAGTGAGTATATTTTTCATGCTATGATTTTGTGAATCAGCCTTGCCTACAATGAATTATTTGTGAATCAACCTTGTATATAATGAATTATTTGTTTTATTTCATCCAACAATGAACTATTCCCCATAGGATTAAGCTTTGAGCGATCAGCCTTGCCTACATGCTGTTTTAGATTTGGTTTGAGTATTTTAGATTCACCTAATAGGTCCAAATATTTGTTTTATTTGAGGAAGTCTAACTTAAGCCTGGTTGTACATTGTGAATCATAAATGTCATATTTGAAACTAGACAGAAGCAAATGATTATATAAAATATAAATGTTGTAAACTAATTTTGTTAATATGTATTTGGTATTCAACTTTTTTTTTTTGATTTTGTAGTGTGTCATTTGAACATGGATCGTATGTAGATATACAATGTGAAACGCAGCGATGATGAGTTCCTGAACAAAATTGAAGAGTTCATCAATTGTGCACTGAATGATCAAGTAAGAAGAGGGGAAGAAACTGTTTTTTGTCCTTGTAAATATTGCAAAAATAAGAGGAGATTTTGTAACATAGATCAAATCAAAGATCACATAATTCGTTATGGATTCAAGCAAAATTACACGCGATGGATATGGCATGGTGAAAGTGTACTTAATAGATCCAATTCCAGTAATCGTGAGAATGATGAGAATGACCAAGAAAATAATATGAATAACGAGGCAAATGATGAGAGTGATCGTGTTCAAGAGATGTTTTATGATGTTGAAGAACAATTGATGGAAGATCCAAAGTTGTATGAAAGAATATTAACTGATGCCGAGAAACCTTTTTTTCCTAATTGTGCCAAGTTCACAAAATTGTTTGCTGTTCTCAAGCTTTACAATTTAAAAGAAAAGCACGGGTGGAGTGATACAAGTTTCACATCATTGCTGGAACTTTTGAATGATATGCTTCCAGACGGTAATGAGATTCCTACTTCTAACTACGAGGCAAAGAAAATTATGTGTCAAATTGGTATCGGATATAAGAAGATACATGCATGTCCAAATGATTGTATATTATATCGAAATGAATATAAGAACTTGCATGAGTGTCCAAAGTGTGGATTATCTCGTTATAAGTCATGAGCGGATGTTCATAATGATTGTGATAAGAAACGCCTTCGGCAAAAGTCTTATGATATCTTCCTATTATACCAAGATTTAAACGTTTATTTGCAAATGAAGAAAATGCAAAAAAAATTAAGGTGGCATGCAGATGTGAGGAAAACTAATGGATTATTAAGGCATCCAGCAGATTCTCCGCAGTGGAGAAACATTGGTGCAATGTATCGTGATTTTGGCGAAGAAAGCAGAAATCTCAGACTTGGTCTTTGCATAGATGGCATAAACCCATTTGGTAACCTAAGTAGCCAACATAGTACTTGGCCCGTTCATTTGGTTATTTACAACCTTCCACCTCATTTGAGTATGAAGCGCAAATATATCATGTTATCTCATTTAATATCTGGACCACGACAACCAGGAAACGACATTGATGTTTACCTATCTCCTTTGATTGATGATCTAAAACTTTTATGGGATAAAGGCGTGCGTGTGTTTGATGCATATAGCAAAAGTGACTTTACATTGTGTGCTATGCTCTTTTGTACTATAAATGGTTTCCCCGCTTATGGTAACCTGTCTGGCTACAGTACAAAAGGTGCTCAAGCATGCCCAATCTGTCTAGACGATATGGTTGTTGAGCGTTTGCATTATTGCAAGAAAAATGAGTATATGCATCACCGTAGATTTCTCCCTGTTGATCATTTTTATCGTAAAAAGAAGAAAGCTTTCAATGGACAGGTAGAGAATGGAGTTGCTCGGTTGCCATTATTAGGAAATGATGTTTATGAACGGGTCAAAGATATTGAAAATACGTTTGGCAAAGCCTCTCCTCTTTTAGAAGGTCCTTGGAAGAAGAAATCTATATTTTGGAAGCTTCCATATTAGAGACATTTACAAGTTAGACATTGTTTGGATGTAATGCATATAGAGAAAAATGTTTGTGACAGTATAATTGGGACACTCTTGAATATACCTGGTAAGACAAAGGATAGTGAGAAAGCCAGACAAGATATGTTAAAAATGGGTATTCGGAAGGAGTTAGCACTGGTGCTGAAAGGTAAACATACATATTTGCCTCCTGCATGTTATACATTGTCCAAAAAAGAGAAAGTTAGTTTATGTGAGTGTCTTCGTGGTGTAAAGGTTCCAACAGGTTATTCTTCAAACATTAGCAGTCGTGTATCAATGAAGGATTTGAAATTGACGAACTTGAAGTCTCATGATTGTCATGTGCTAATGCAACATTTATTACCTGTTGCAATTAGAGGTATATTTCCTAAGCATGTTAGACATGTTGTTACAAAGCTATTTATCTTTTTTAATGCAATTTATAGCAAAGTGATAGATCCTGATAAGATGGATGCTCAACAAGCCAATATTATTGTTACTTTATGTCAATTCGAAATGTATTTCCCTCCTTTATTTTTTGTTGTTATGGTGCATTTGGTTGTTCACCTGTCAGAGAAATCAAAATTTGTGGTCCTATATTGATGAGATATATGTATCCGTTCGAAATGCATATTGGAACTTTGAAAAGAAAAACAAAAAATAGATACAGACCAGAAGCTATATCATAGAAGGTACTATAGCTGAGGAGGTTATTGAATTTGGCACTCCATACTTACCTGGTATTGAGCCTATTGGACTTTGTAAATCTCGGCATGAAGAACGACTTAACGGTCAAGGCATAATTGGGTTGAAATTAATTTCAATTGGTGATGAAATGTATCACAAAGCTCACCTGCTTGTTTTACAACATCTTAGTGAGGTTCATCCTTATTTGGAGAAGCACATGGCAATTCTAAAAACTCAGAATCCTTCAAAGATAGAAAGGTGGTTGACGAATGAACATAACAGCTCATCTGTATCATGGTTCAGAGAAAATGTATTGTCTCAGTTGGATGAAACACATCATAACATTTCTGATACAATATGATGGTTAGCTTATGGGCCTCGATTTCAAGTCAAATCTTGGGGAAGGATATGATATAAATGGGTTTGTCTTTTATACAAAGCGTAAGGATGAAAAGAGCAAAATGCAAAATAGGTGAGTTAGCATCGTGGCATTGTCAAGAGAGTTTGCTAGTGCTAAAGATAATAGACCAATAGATGCGACAATGTCATATTATGGGATAATCGGTGATATTTGGGAGCTTCAGTATAAGGACTTCACGATCCCGTTGTTTCGATGTAGATGGATTGATAATCGTCGTTCTGTACGAGTGGATGAACATGGATTCACACTTGTTGACTTTAGTCGAGCTAGTCATGATAGCGATCCATTCATCTTGGCATCTCAGGCAAAATAAGTTTTTTACGTAACTGATCCAGATGATAATAAGTGGTCTGTTGTTCTACCTGGCAAAAGACGCATTGTTGGGATTGGTGATGTGGTGGATGAAGAAGAGTATAATCAATTTGATGAGAATCCACCTTTCTCCAGTGGCGTAAGTCTATCAGAAGAAGAAGCTGATTTAAATGCAACTTATGCACGTTGTGACCACGAGGAACGGGTTTGGATTGTGGGGTAATGTTTTTTTCGTATTCATAATGGTTTAGTTGTCATCTGAAATCTTACATGAGAGTATCTTATATTTTTTGTGATACTTATAGTTTTTACATGTGAAAATTTTACATTTCTACGGTACTTGTAGATTTTTCTTTTAATGTTCATAATGATTTTGAGAATAAATACTAATATTACATTTTACAGGGACACTTGATCGCTGTTTCTATTGCAAACTTTAGACACTACATTGTTGCTTGCTCTCAGGTAGAGATTATATTTCATGTTCATAATGGTTTGTCTTTTTCACTTTTGTTTTGACTTGAATACACTATTTAATTGTTTAGGACAAGATCTGAACTACTGCATTATGTGAATATTGAACTCTTTTAGCATAAAATTATGTGGTAACATGTTTTAATTATGATGCAGAAAACTCTTTTAAGGTCTCCCTATTCTTCTTGGAGGTCTTTGCGCTTTGACAAATTTTGATTATCTTCATATTTGTAAGTATTTTTTGCTTGCTTCTGATCTTTTTTGTTTGTTCTAATTTCTATAAACTATCCAGTTTTAATAAACACATGTTATTATAGTTACCAGATAATTATTAATTTGAAAACAGTTCCTATGACAATACCTATTTTTTGAATTATTTTTGCTTAGGCTAATTTTTGTACTTTGAAGCGGATTAATTAACCATTTCCCATTTGAGTAACATATGACACTATTCTTTTTAGAGTGTAGACTACTAAAATTAATATATACAGCTATTTATTTGCATCATTTTATTATAACATAGACTCATGTAACTCTAGTATATATTTTAGTTTTACTACTCAATTTCATCATTCGTTTCTAGCACATTTATATATGAAAAATAAAAAATACAGATTGCTGAGTTTCCGCGTGCCACATGTATTAAAATTAAAAAGCCATAACTTGACTGAATCTGAATGTTCTATGTCCCTGTGTGAAATGGGTTCGAATGAAGATGTCTGTAGGAGTATTTACTTCTGCTATGAGTGACTTATTAAATAGTTGGTCGGGGTTAGGCAAAAAAATATTACCTTGTATATTTGAGTAGTATATATAGGATGCATATTTATGGCAAGTTATTCTATGATACTGATTGGAATTATGCTTATCATTCCACGTTAGAACTAAATAGTGACATCCTTTGAACATTGTTCTATAATGTCCAAAATATAATTCCAACATTTTCTGGGTATCACTTAAATTTGTCCAACCAATACATGTCTACGGTTTACTGTACAGTCTCTATAAGTCGAGGTTCCATCCGTTCATTGTTTGTGCATAGTTTGTAATGCATTAATGACTAGCATATTAAAATGATACTTCTGGTAACGAGACCAATATTGAATGAAATTCTCATTAGAACCCGAGTCAAAAATCGCTAGCATATGATACTTTGAATAAAGCAGCAGCTGTTAAGGTAGTGTTTGGTTCATGTTGAATAAGAAACACACATCTAGTAACAGTCAAAACTGTGCATTTCTTATTTCAGTTTTGCATTTCCATCTTTCTCTGCATTTCAAAACTGTCGGTGCATTTGAAAACATCACAGATTCTCACAAAAATTCATCCATCTTCATTTTCGCCTGTTCATTTATATGATTATCGCTTCATCACTTCTATTCTTATTATACAAAATTTAAGATGCCCATTTCTTTTGCAGTTTTTTAGTTTATTCACTTCTTTTTTTTATTTTTTTATTTTTCTCTTGGGTTCATTTCTAGTGTTTAAGGATTGTCTTGAACTACTTGTTTGGGTTTCTGTTGTCTTGATCTGCTTCAATTCAGTGTATTTGTTCACCACTGTTTCATTTACATGTTACCTGAAATTGAGTTTGTGTGCTTGTGCTCCTTGCTATGAGTTGATTCTTGGTCATTCTCTTTTCACCTGAAAGTCTTGGATTTGTACACTTCTAATGCACATATATTGTTTATAATACCACTTCTTTGTCAAAAAAAAAAACAATACCTATTTTAACAGCCTTGCTGTTTTTCCTCATCTTCATACATCGATATATACTCGTACTTTATCCTTGTTGAATTAGAGTGGAAAGTACATATATATATTATTTATATGTTGTTCATTCTTCAATATGCAGCCGTATATAACTAAACTTAAACAGTTCAAATCTATATTTATTGACCGGTTCAAATCAACTACTTTGCAATTCCAAACTACATTTTGTATATTATGTTAAGGTTTTTAAAAAGTTGATTTTATGCACTGTTTATTTACTTTGCAACCCCAAACTGCATCTTGTATATTATGTTATGGTTTTTAAAAAGTTGATTTTAATAGACGATAATTTTTTGAAGCAAAACTTTTGATACAGGAATAATGGAGATATAACTAGTTGGTCACAATGAAGTGCACGATTCTTCTACTTAGCAGCCTTTGTCTAAAAAGAGACGAAGAGGTCCAACAACGGGGAAGAATATGAAGCACAAGAACCAAAATATGTTGAATGGAGTGATAATGGAAAACCCATTGGAAAGTGGGCCAAGTCTTTTAAGGCGTATGCAGGCGATACAGCTAGATCTCAAATTGATATAAACATTAAGAGTTGAGCTGACGTTAGTAATGGGCTTAAGGTTCTTATGTGGGAATATATCAAGGTATTATAAATTAATTTGTTCATGTTTTCAATCTTTGTTCCGTGTTGTGCATTTTTTTAATTACTTTGTTTCATGCATAACTTACCATGCAGTGTATAACTTACCATGCAGTGTACAACTTTTTTTAATCACATTGTTTCATTTTTTAATCACTTTGTTCAGTGTACAACTTTGTTCAGTGTTGTGCATTTTTTTAATCACTTTGTTTCATGCCTAAGCTGCTAAACGCTTGCTACATCCAACATATCTTAATTTTATCAACTGTTGTTTGTTTCTTTCTCAATTTCTGTAAAGTGCATTCAAATTTTTTATGAAACAAAAATTAAAATCCTTTTTATACAAAATTGATTGTAAACTAAAGTGGTGAATAACTTAACAATGAACATACAAAGAAAAAAGAACAAATATTGTTCAAATATTTGCACCATCTCTTTAGTGACTTGCAATATAATAAAGCCATCAATATAATATTTTCTGCATATAGTCTTCCAAAAGCATTCACAAATCAAATTGTGCAATTTCTTCTTTAATTTGCTTTTCTCACTTCAAAAAATAGCCATCGAGTCCAAAATAATCATTGATTAGCAAAAGTAGTATTAAAGCTGTCGATTACAGTTGAGCAAAAGCAAATTCTATTGTATAAATTGGTTCTAATATACATGATCTAAACATAGATTTAACCCAATTTGTACAAATTCTATTGCCGGGTTTGAAAGGAACTGACAAATAAGGGATCAAGATGATCATAAACACAAACATATGTACCAAAATAAATGAACTATACTCTACAGACATACCACTACATATTTTAGCAAATACTCGTTTACAAACGACATCATAGAAATACCAGCTACATGCAAAGCAAAGTTTTTTGTTTATAATGTCACCATTCTAGTATGTTTATTGTTCATATTAGCTGTTTATTGTTCAATTTGCATTTGTTTCCGAATTCTTTTTGTTAATAATTCTTTGTAACTATGAATTTGTTGTTTTAGGCCGAGTTCCACGTTGATGAAAATAGGAAAGATGATGTGTTAAAATATATTTGTGGATGCTAGAAGGATTTTAAAACAAAATTGGTTGGTGGTTGGTTTACGAAAACAAGAAAGCTTCCGGAGGACCATAAAGAGCCATACGAGTTTTACGATGGTATAACATAAGCACAATGGGAATTATTTAAGAAGAATTGTGAAACTGAAGAATTTAAGGTATTTTTAAAAGTCTTTGCTTAGAGATATCATTTCTTTGCTTAGAGATATCATATCAATCACTTATTTGCTTAGATATATCATGGTTAATTGATTGTTATAGAACCCTGTTTTAGGATATTACTCATTTTTTAAATGCATGAATAAGTGTTTCATGGTATACGTTTTCATTCTTGAACCATGGAAAAGCCAACATTATAGGTGTGCTAGAGCAAAAATTACATTTTAATTTCTTTCCTTATAGGATTTATTGATCAGTAGAAAATTGATTCTAGAATGTTAAGAGTATAACCTTTTTACATGCAAATTAAAATTCAAATTAAGCTGTGTTAGTAATCAAATAATTTTCTATTTATACTTTTGAGAAATTGATTAGGAAACTAGAGGCCTTTTAGATTTGAGCGGACCTTATAAAAGGAATCAATCATGTCCTGTTCTCCAGAAAATCTTATTAAAGTTCCATTTCTTCTATCGTCAGTTTTTCTTGTTTGAAGCTTTGGATTAACAGACAGTATCAACCAATTAACAAATCAGAATGTTCATAATTCAATATTCGTTCTTTGACAGAAAACAAGTGAAAATGCTAGGAAGAGTCAGGCCCACAATGAACATCCTCACTACTTGGGACAAGCCGGATATGCCGGAAAGAAGCCCAAATGGATAGCCGAAGGCCATAGTTCATTGAACACATTACCAAGTGGCTCCTTTCTGGATCGAAGTGTTGATTGGATGTTAGCAAGATAAAAAAAGAGCAGATGGAAGTTATGAAATCCCTAATGAGAAAACTAAGATGGTTGTAGACAAAGCGGTATGACTAGTTTCCATGCATTTTAAGATTTTTGACAATAGTTAGTGCACTGTTTAAGTTAGCTATAAAACACTAGGGGCCACAAAATCAAACACTGTCACATACCTGGTCTTGTCCATTATACTTGCACCCAATGTTGTACTATACAGTGAGAATGAGAATGAGGGTAACATTTATACATTTCTTTCTAATAAAGTTCTTGCAGGACATGAAATATTATTATTATTGTTTTCAAGAAATTCAAAGCTGGCCGTGCTTGCCTGAAAACTGTATACTGCAATATAACTGTATTGTGTACATGTAATATGTTCCCTGATATGACAATTTAAGCATATTCCAAAGTTTATTACCAACGTATTTCTTAACTTCTGAAGTAATTGTCATTTCTTAACTTGACATTAATAAAACTGTATACTGCAATATAATTGTCATTTCTTAACTTCTGAAGTAATGAAACTATTCACACTTAATTTGACATTGTTTCCATCAGTATTTATCAATGTATTCCGTATTTTAACCATGTAAATCAATCTACCGATCAATTCACATTAAAACAAACAAACAAAAAGGTTTTTAATATATTTTACATACTTTTTAACCTCTATTTATAAAAAATGACAAACCAATATGTTATTGAAAAGGAAAAGTGTTAAGTTCACATTTTTCATGTAATCTTTTTAATATAGATTCCCATACATTTTTAGTCCATTGCTCATGCATCTAAATTCAAATACATTAACCCTTAATTTAAGTTATAATTTCTCGACTGTTCATTTAATTATGCAGTTTATAATGCATAGAGTAGCTTTTCTACTAACCATAGAAAAAATAAATATCCACAAGAATATAATAGGAAAAATTACCCCATATAGACTCACCAATTTTTGTTATCCTGTATAAATTTGATTAGCTCGCGACAATAACATAAAACTCATAGTTACATGAGCTACTTTTTCCATGATCTTAAGCTTTCAATACTTAGGAAGTTAAATATAATATTGATAATAAGACAAAACTAAAAGTATATATGATACTTAGAAATTTTCTTGAAGTTTGTCACATCCATTGAAACGAATACCAGACTTACCAATATATATATTTGTACGCTTTGTATATATTAAATCTTTTTGATTTTGAAGATTTTAAAGAAAGATTTCAAAGGGTTCAAGATAAATTTATGGTGATGTATGAGAAAAGCAGTTGATAGTATATTTTACAGGTTCATATTTTAGACTGAACAACATAATGGAATTGCTTAGCTTACTGAGATTTTAATATGGGTAGCAATATCAATGGGTTTTGTTATGCCTTTTCAAAAGAAGGGATATATAGGAAGATTCCCGTTGGAGATATGATTCAATTACATATTCCAAAGTTTAAACCTAGGCATCTTTAAGAATTGTCATATCACTACAAGAAATGCCTAAACATATTCCAAAGTTTATTATTATTTTCTAATTAGTGTTGGTTTTCAAATAATACAATATGTTCCTTTTTTGTTATCAGAATGAATGGAGAGAAAAATCCATTGAAGGAAAATGGGTTCCAAATAGGCATGATGATGCCTTGAGTTGTGCACTTGAAAAAAAAGAGCATCCAGGTCGAGTCAGAGGAGTAGGCGGGACAGCCGGTATCAAAGATGTATTTGGAAAGACAGTGAGAAATAAAGGACCAACTGGTGTAATATCAATAGACGATCTACCTCTTATCGCTCAAGAAATTGAGAATAACATGAAAAAATCATTCAAGTGTATGGTAGATACGATGGTTGAACAAAAGCTTGCAAACTTTTTCAGCAGGTTGAATATGTCGATCCCCAATGATATGATGCTCAATAACATGCCATTAGGTGGTCATCGTAGTAGTTGTCAATCAGTACAGCTTGACAATTTACAAACTACTGATTAAACCCAAGAGGAAGATCCTTGTGAAAACTTGCAGGTAAACAATTCAAAGGTTTATTTTTGTAAACTTATATGATTTTATACATTTAGAACAAATGAATAATGTTGATGTTGTACTTGTCTTTATAGAGTCCAACTAAATGTCGTTTGGCTGTTAATGTCGAATCTAAAATTGTCGTTGTGGGTCGTGGTATGGTGCCTCCTGCTTCCAGGCCCAAAGAACGATGTCATGGCCAACTAATCTTAGCTGATTATGTAAAGATCGGAATTGACATGGTGGAGCCTGATCACGTAGTAACCCCACTTCCCGTTCCAAGTGCATATCTCATGACAGTAGGAGAAGCCGTTGGTAGTTATGTACAATGGCCTAAAAATCTCGTGCTTTATATTTATCTTTTTCTAAAAATATGTTAGGTTTATAATTGCAGGTTTTTTTAAAACCTTTATTGTTCAGTTAAAGATGTGCAACTTATTTTTAACTATGTCTTGTGCATTTCATAATGAACCTGCTTTTAGCAAAGTAAAACATGCAAACCTAATAACTAGATTTAATTATAAAGAAAGTAATGATGATATAAAGTTACAAACGTATACAGGTTTTAAGGTAACAATATCAATGTAAAGATTACAATAATCAACTATAACTAGCATATTTAACCTTTTTAAAAAAACTGGTATAAAAACAAGTTACCAGGCTTAAGGCCAGATACCCTCTGAAGAAAAGCTAGTAGGTACATACAAGCGCACCCGAACTAAATATAACATAATGGCTTTGTCTTCTACAACAAAGTATGACTAAAGTTGTAAATAATTATCTAATAATATTTTTAGGAGATTATTAATGGCACTTCACTTACAAATAAGAGGACAGTCATTTTTGTAAAAAAAAAAAAAAAAAAAATTACTATGAGCGGTATAAGTGAACAAACCCGTAATAAATTTCAGCCAACTCGACTGAATTGTCCTTTTCATTTTTATTTAATCGTACCTTAATCTTGATTAATCTTCACTTTAAAATTTATAATTAACTCACAAATAATAGGGTCATACCTTAATCTTGATATAAATTAACGAAGATTTGTTTGAAAGTAGCTCATTTGTAGTAGTTGATTTTCGGCAAAAATATTATTGGTTTTAGGATTTGCTTTTGAATTTTAAGGGACGCGATTTGTTGGGAAAGATTTTCTGTTTTTCGGATCTGACTTAGGGTATGAGTTGTTGTATTAGGTATTTTGTTGTGGCTTCTTGTTTGTAATATATTTTGGGATATTTTTCCACAAGGACAAAGTCAACACAAAATTTGCCCAAAAGGACGGTCGATAAAAAACTTTCCCAAAAGGACAACTTTTAGTGCAAATGGTGGAATTCAGGGGGCCACTATGTTTTCACACTCTGCACTAAAAATTGTCCTTTTGAACAATTTTTTTGTCTCTTGTCCTTGTAGGCAAATTTTTTTATGTTTTTGTCCTTCAAACTATTTCCCTGATATATATTTTTGTACTTAATAATTGTTGTACTTAATTAATCCTTAAGCTTGTAATCTACATTTTTTTGTGTTTAGGATACGCATATTGGAAACAAAGAAAAAGTGCAATAGTGTGTTGCTATGGCCGTGTAAAATAATCAAAATCATATGAATACGAAGATAAAAGAGTCTACAAATCGTAAGAAGATAGGGGACAAAGTGGAACAGTGTGTTGACACGACCGTGAAAAATAATCAAAATCATATGAATATGAAGATAAAAGAGTCTACAAACCATAACAAGAAAGTGGACAAAGTGGAACAGTGTGTTGATACGGCTGTGAAAAATAATCAAAATCAAATGAATATGATGACAAAAGGGTCTACAAACCGTAACAAGATAGTGGATGAAGAGATCCTTGGAACTTTAACGAATGACTGCAAATATTTTCATGACCTGATAGTTCAAGCGCCATCCGGTGTTAATAATGCCATCAATGCAATTCATGTGGATAAAGATTTATTTATGTACGATGAGGATTTCGAAATCCATATCACTATGGATGACATTATCCAATTCCTTAATATGGCATGGTTGAATGTATCATGGTTGCAAATTTATATCATGTGAGTATTATTCACAAGTCATTCTCATCTTATTACACACAAACACACTAACTAGGTGATAATAATAATAATATGTACGTTGTACTTATTTGTATGTAGGTGGTTAAATCATTTATACAATGACCTCAAAGTGGATACCATTGGGTTTATGTGTCCTTATAAGCTGTCCCAAGTGCGAAAATTTCCGGATGCCACAAAAAAAATATCTCGAACACATGGCATGCGTCAAAAACAAAGAAATTAATCTTGGCCCCACACTATGAAGGGTATGAATATTAAACTTTTATAAACAAGTTAACTATTTTGATTTTAACTTCTTAAAAAATTTATAATGTAGGAAACATTGTCTATTGCTTGATTTTCGTATAGAGAAGAATGAGGCCTATATTTTGGATCCTCAAGTCAAACACAAAATTAGATTGGAAATTAAATCGCAAGTGAACATGTACGTTGTATTTATTTGTCTTTTAATATGCTTTTTGCTTGATGTATTTGTAATAACATTAATTACAGTGTTAGAAATGCATGGTTATTGCTGATAGCAAGTGTACGGCCTTTAACAAAAATAAATTATTATTTAACATTTTCTTGCATGCGTAGGGCCTTTATAACTTATAGAGCAACCAGTGGCAAGTCTGAAGGATCTGTCTTGAAATGAATTAATGTTAAGGTGATTTGTTTTCCGCTAAATGAAAAAACTTGTATGTCCTTTGAGATATAAATTCATTTTAGACTAACTATTAAATTATTTTTGCTAGTGTCCTCAACAATCTAGATCGACGGATTGTGTCTATTATGTGATGAAGTATATGTATGATATTGTCAAAAACTACCAGCCAGTCACTGATTTACATAAGGTATCACTTTAATTTTTTCCTTCATATTTTTGTGTTAAGTAATTATATAATGAATGTTTTGAAACAATCTCATAATTGCAGTACTTTGTGGAATATGGTTCTTACAGCCAAAAAGAGATGGACGAGGTTCGTGATCATTTAGCAAGTTATATCATCCATAACTGGATATAGTCTTCCCATATGCGCTACAGCATGGTGAGTTCATTTACATCTCTTACTTTTTTATTCATGAATATATTATACATATACACAAGTAATGCAATGTTACATACGAAAGAACAAGTCTCCATTTATCTATTTATTTGATTTTATTCAATTAACATTATCGCATCTATTGCTAAGAATCAAATATGAGAATGTAATACAAAAGCATGGTTTTGCGCTATGCTAGTGATCTAATCCTTGTTTGCAGTTTTAATTAAGATATATTTCAATCAGCATGAGGGGTAGCCATGAATTGTTTGGCAAGTTTAGTTTTGGGATGTCAAGGGAGTCTCTGGACATCAACTGAGTAAAATAGTAATAGTATTCAACTCAACATACAAGAAAAGAACGTTCAAGAAACTAACAAAAAAACAAAAAATTCAAATTAATATAAATCCAATAATTAGTAATGAATCATTTACAAAATATAATTTACACTACAAAATAAATATTAAATGGTTGCTAATGCACACATATTCCGGAATTAGTCAAAAATTATATAAACTTGGATACAATTTAATATTTCAAAAGTAGGTATTGCAAGTTGTGATGGGTTTTATATTGCCCATCTTTTTGCCCTGCAATCCTCAATATTAACTCACTTTTACGCAACTTGTCCATAGAATTGCATATGTCTGTTTATGCCTACAATCATTTCATAAATAAACGACAGCATATTTGTTGGCAAGGTTCATTTGTTTAGTTATTTACATTTATTTTTATTTTTTGAAATAAAAAGAGATACTTAATGTTTGGTTTGGCCAAATGGTCATGCACGAGTGTTAAATGGACTACGATGATTGGGTCTGGACCATTTCCTGAAGGAGTAAAAAGGCTCAGGTGACACTTCACATTTTCATGTGACTGTAACGACCCGCCATTTTGACCGTGCTGAATCGACAAAATACGTCAACTCGAAATGTCCAAAACAACAGATGGTTATTAGCTTATGAGGTAAATAGAATAAATCACAGAATCACAGGCACAGATACATATACAGAGCAATATAATTCCTCGCAGCGGAAATTACAAAATACAATAGTAGTTCATGAAGCTACTAAATAAATCTTTACATCAGAGTTTACATAAATAATACAGCGGAGATATAATACAATAAATAATTGATAACTGACTGAAATAGAATGACAGAAATAACTGAACAACTGGAACAACTGATCAACAGGTAGATATAGATTAGCCAAAAATCCAATATAAGCTCCAACTCCAAAGATGAATCTCGAAACTGGAATACTCGATCTGACCCGAGCAATAATGCAAAACAAAACAACTCGGATCAGGACTAACATTCTCATGGAAGTAAATCAACTCAAATGAATTGTTCAATGAAATGCAATCAGTAACTTAAAGGATGTTTGGGATCACCATCCTCTAAGGATCTGTCAAACTAATACTATATAGTATAATACGCTATATACAATAGTGTCTATCAGTAAAGTAAAAGTATCAAAATAGCATAAGAGGGATTACCATGATTACCCTTACACTGTTTATATATTCCCATAGTATATACAGTACCGTAATTTATCCGTAAACTGGAGGTTGATCAGAGGGCACTCCATATAAAACGGTACAAAACAAAGTTGTAACAACCCGTATTTTCAACAACCTGTTATAACGTAAATCGAGGCAGAATTTAATTTATAAATCTGAATTAAGGGAAACGGGCTATGCCATTGCGTTCGTCTCGGAAAAATACGCGAAATAGTGTCCGAGTTTTCGAAAATTGGAGTCCGTATGACCCGATTAAGGCCCAACGAAGTTTTCAGAAAATTCCAAAGTAAAAACAGATTTCAAATTCAAGTTTGAAATTGGAGATTAGGGTAAGATTGGGCCAGGCGGGAAAATTCCCGCCAGAGCACCCAAGTCGACAGCCCTGTCGACTTGGGAGTCGACTTGGTTGGACCTAAGTCAACAGCCCTGTCGACTTGGCTGTCGACTTGGTCCAGCCGGGCAGTTTTGCCTGGTGCACCATTTTGGGTTTGTGTTGAGTTTGGGGGCCAGATTCGGTTTTAAGGGCTGAGATTGGAACTAGGGTTTAATCTTAAGGCTAGAACTAGTCCTAATCTCTATAAATAAGGCCCTAACCTAACCCTAAATAATCATTATTCATTCATACAACTAAACTATGGCAAAATCAATCCTCTCATGGCCTCCACTCTCTTCATAAAATTTCCTAAGTCATTTCTATGAGATTTTCCATGCATACAAGTGTTTTCAAGCTTGTATGAGCATCATTAGCTTGCATTCAAGTCAAGTTTCTATATTTGCATCATAAAGCAAGGGTTTTGATCATTTTGACTTAAGGGTTTTTCTATTGAAGCTTGCATTTTGGGTTTAATTGGTTGCATAAGGGCTTTGTCATATTTTTGAGTCTTCATAAGCATTGTAAGCCCTTTTCTACTTTAATACTTAAACTCTAAAGTTAATGAATGATGCAAGTTGTGTTTGATCATTATGATATGATATGCAAGTTTATTATGTTATGCAAGTATGATATGCAAGTTTATTATGTTATGCAAGTATGATATGCAAGTTTATCATGTTATGCAAGTTTGCTATGTTATGATATGCAAGTCTATCATGTTATGTTATGCAAGTTTGATATGCAAGTTTGTCACATGATATGCAAGTTATGTTATGCAAGTTTGGGTTGATCCTTTTGTTCATGTTATCATGTTATGCAAGCTTATCTTGGGTTTATGAGCTTAAAGCTTCAAGCTTTATGCTAAAGGTTGCATTTTGGCAACATGTAAGTTATCATATCTCTTATGATAACTTGCATGTGAGGCTAAATGCGAACTTATGGCCATTTTTACATGTCATTTATCACCATGTATCACCAATATGCTAAGTTTGGTTTTATGCATGCTTTTGAGGCCAAAAATGTAATATGCAAGTATATGAACACATGTGCATTTCATATGCCACCATGTTGAACTTGTGGCTTCAACACCTTTATGTCATGATTATGCCAAGTTCCCTCTTTCTATCCTTTATGCGCTATTGCGATATGTAAGCGATGGGATTGCGTTTGGGGTTGGGTAAACTTAAAAGACATAAAAACATAAGCTTGGGAATTTACCTATTAAGTTAGGTCTACCCTTTGGGAATTTACCTATTAAGTTAGGTCTACCCAAATGCTTGAAAACTTGTAACATGTTTTGGAAACATGATGGACATGACACTTAGAAAAGATAAGTGTGACCAACTCGAGGTTGGGTTGAGTTTGTAGCGTAAACCTACCCATAACCGACTGGCTTGACTAGTTGCTACAAACAATAGGACCCAATGTGAGAAGTTGGCCATGTTGTACCTTGAACCCGAGGTTAGACCAAGTTGTGGTGTAAAGCTACCCGGACCCGCCCGGCTTAACTAGTAACCGCAACAAAGTCTAATGTGAGAGGTTAAGGCGCATTAAATTAATTAATGCCTCATGATTAGGGTTAAGTCATGGTCCACTTAGTACTTAACCAATTTGGGCTCGGTAGATTAATCGGGGTTAAGTCGTGAACTCTTCGTTACACTTAACCAAGTTAATCCATGATTAGCAAGAGGGTTAAACCGTACTTAACCCACTAGAAAAATCCTAGCAATGGGGGTCCACTCCAGCAGTAATCCCAAGTTTGTATCATCATGACCCTAGGGTCTAGGCTAGGGAGGGAGCACGATTACTGGACTAGAGGTAAGTGACCAAAAGCGACGGCAGAGGGTACGTCGGTGTAGTTCCGGGCGGACCATGGTCGTGCACATAGTCCGAAGCCGGGGAAAGCATGCACAGGTACCAGTAGATCGAGACTGTGCACTCATGTTTATGGTGTCCAGGGGTTGCCACCCTAGGGCTTGATACACCCGACGGGAGACCCGGCACAGTCTGACTACAATTATGTTTGGGCCGCATTGACACCAACACGTGATGGGTTAGGCTTAGGGAGCCGATCGACTAGACCGTTTGGTTGGACCTCATAGGGTCATTTCATGCTATTGGACCTCGTGTTAGGGTCACTTCATGTTATTGGGCCAAAGCTTGGGCCAAGGGATCAATACTTGTTTATTCAAGACATGTTAGTTTGCTAGTATACCTGTGGTGCAAAACCTTAAACCTGATTATGCGATGACACCTTTATCTACCTTGTTAGTTAATCATCATGCTAGTATGTAGTTATCCATATGTTCATCTCAGCTTTCATCATGCCAGTTAACTTTATCAGTTTACATTGATTGTAGTAGGGCTTACTCAGTCTTTTTGACTGACCTGTTTTTCTTTCGCCTCTTTTCTTCCGTTTCCCCCCACCCCCCAGGTTCTCAGGGAGGGAATATTGGAGCTTAGCTTGGATTTCTGATCTCTTGCTTGTGGGATTTTAGCTCATGTACGGTCTTGACATGAAGCTAGCTATGGTTATCACTTATTTTGGGGATAGTACTTATGTATTTCAGTTTTCAGTAATGTTGTTTTTATCTAGACTTGTGTATTTGGAAAGTTGACATTATGTTGTACCAGACTTGTTTTGAAATGGTTTGAAATCTTCCGCTGTTTTATCTATTCTATTTATTCTGTTTACATATATACATATGTTCTTGTTCTGCCTTGATATATCATTATGCATGTTTACCTGATTCAAACGCCCCTCCAAAGTCAGAGTGCTTGCAAGAGCCACCCTGGCGGAGGTGGGGTGTTACATTTGGTATCAGAGCATATGGTTTACGAGAAGGAACAAAAAGTTTTTTAGAAAACTTTTTGAAAACTATTTTCAAAACCAAGTATAAAGTATTTTCCAAAGAAAAGTCTAGTTTATTTTAAAGGCTATTCCCCAAAAAGCCATTGGCAAAATTCCTTCGTTTTTCACCATTCTGAATCTTTCTTTTTCTTCATTTTCAGTATGGCCGATAACTTTGCTATTCCGGAGGGAGTACACGTACCTGTTTGGTATAGGAGACTTTTGGAGGCTAGGGCGACCGAAGCCGGCCCCGCAGATGTCTTTCCTCCTCCTCCTCCAGTAGTTAATGTTCCTCCTCCTCCTCCTCCGGTAGTTAATGTTCCTCCTCCTCCTGTCGCTGAGGTTCCTCTTCCCCCTCCCCCTCAGCATCCTCAAGCTGACTTCGCAAAGACTTGCAAAGAATTCAAAGCAATGGGTGGCAAGAACTTTCAAGGCACTAAGACTTTTGTAGAGGCCAGGAATTGGTTGAAAGAGACCGAGGATTTATTTGCTATCTTTGGGTTAGACGATCAGAGGAAGATCTTGTTGGCGGTTTGGCTTATGAAGGATGAAGTCGCTTATTGGTGGGAAGTCACCAATGGTACTAGGCCTGTTGAGACTTGGGCCGATTTCAGGGCAAGGTTCGTGCTTAAGTTTCTATCTTCTGCTGAGGAGAATCTGCAAATGGAGAGGTTCATAACTTTGAAACAAGGAGATATATCTGTCAAAGAATATGTGAACAAGTTCAATCAGTTAGCTCGTTTTGGCTTGGATATGGTGAATACTCCTCAGAAGAAGGCTCTTCGTTTTGCTAGAGGATTGAATGAGCCGTTGCAGGGATTGGCTATGTCAAATATTCCCCATGGGGCCACGTTTGAGAGCTTGGTTGATATGGCGTTACTTCAGGGAGATGTCAAGAAAGAGATCAAGATGAATGATACTCAAGCCAAGAAGACTGATTCCCAGTGGAAAGGAAATCAGGGAAATCCAAGTGGTCAGAGCAGTCAAGGCAATCAGAACAAGAACAAGAGTCAAGGCAACAAGGGGAACAACAACAAGGGCAAGAACAACAAGGGGAAATGCCATTATTGCGGTTCAGTTGGGCATCTTATCAAGGATTGCAAGAAGAGGAAAAGGAAGAATGGTGAATGCTTTTTCTGCGGTGAGACTGGACATTTCAGCAAGGATTGCCCGAAGAAGCAAGGGCAAGGCCAGGGTCAGACTCAGCGTGCTGGACCTTCAGGAGGGCAAGTTCATGCTCTCAGTACCGCTCCAGTTCCCGATCGAGGTAGTATTTCTGTTGAGAGCCTTGTATATATTTCTGATTTTCCAGTTCGTACCTTGTTTGATTCTAGTGCATCGCATAGCTTTATCTCATCTGATCTTGTTGATAGTTTGCACCTTAGTACTAGCTTGGTGGAGGATCCCGTTTGTGTTTCAAATCCTATTGGGGGTTCCGCCCATCTGTCTATGATATGTGGGGATTTGAGGATCTCTATACTGAGTGTAGAGTTCTTGTGTAGTGCTTATGTTTTTGGTTTTAGGGGATACGGATTGATATTGGGCATGGATTGGTTGTCCAGATATGGAGCCATCCTTGATTGTGAGCTTAGGGTTGTGAGGCTCGTGACTCGCCTCGGAAACACCCTAGAAATTTCTTGTAATCCGAGAGGTCCCGTCATGTTGTGCTATCTTGAATCACTCGACTCGTCAATGGAAACTCTTCAGTCTGTGAGAGTGGTTCGAGAGTATCCGGATGTTTTCGATGAAGTTAGGGGGTTGCCCCCTAAGCGAGAGATTGATTTCCGCATTTATCTGGTGGATAATTCAAAGCCGGTTTCTTTGCCCGTTCGGCACATGGCTCCGCGTGAAAGGCGGGAGCTAAGTAAGCAAGTGAAAGAGTTGCTTGAGAAGAACTTCATTAGATGAAGTATATCTGAATGGGGAGCGCCTGTGGTATTTGCTACCAAGGCAGATGGTTCTCTCCGACTTTGTGTTGACTATCGAGAGTTGAATAAGCTGACTAAGAAGAACAGGCACCCGTTACCGAGGATTGATGATCTCTTTGACCAGCTTATCGGTGCTTCTGTTTTCTCTCAGCTTGATCTTGCTACTGGATTCCATCAGCTCAGGGTAGCTGGAGATAGTATAGACAAGACTGCGTTCAGAACTCCAGATGGATTCTTCGAATGGCTTGTCATGCCGTTCGGCTTGACTAATACACCCGCATATTTCGTGGACTTGATGAGTAGGGTGTTCAGGGAGTTCTTGAACAAGTTTGTCGTGGTCTTCGTAGATGATATTCTGATCTTCTCTAAGGATGAGGAAGAGCACGCAAGGCATCTCGTGGAGGTGATGGATACGCTTAGAGCGCATCAGTTGAAGGCCAAGTTCTCCAAGTGTCACTTTTGGAGAAGGGAAGTTAGATTCCTTGGGCATATAGTATCTAAGCAAGGCTTAGCGGTGGATCCCGCTAAGGTAGTTGCAGTTCAGGATTGGAAGACTCCAAGGAATGCAACCGAAGTGAGAAGTTTTCTAGGTCTTGCAGGCTTTTATCGAAAGTTCATCAAGGACTTCGCGAAGATTTCTGCTCCTCTCACTAAGTTGACGAAGAAGAATTTAGTTTTTGCTTGGAGCATAGAATGCGAGCTTGCTTTTCAGAAGCTCAAGAGAGCTCTCACATCAGCACCTGTTCTAGCTTTGCCCGATGGAGGGAAGTTATTTATAGTATACACCGATGCATGTGGCACGGGGTTAGGAGCTGTTATGATGCAAGAAGGAAGGGTGATATGCTTTGGCGGTAGACAACTCAAAGTGCATGAGAAGAATTATCCCACTCATGACTTAGAGTTGGCAGCAATAGTATATGCACTCAAGGCTTGGCGCCATTATCTTCTGGGAGAAAGATTTGAGCTTTATACCGATCACAAGTCATTGAAGTATCTCTTTTCTCAGAAGGATCTGAATCTGAGGCAGCAAAGATGGATGGAATTCTTGGCGTCCTACGATTTTGAGATAGCTTATACCCCTGGCATGGGGAATGTGGTAGCAGATGCATTGAGTAGAAAAAGGTTGACTCTGAGTCCTCTATTCGTTGAGATGAAGAATTTAGAGTATGTGGCAACCTTTGATTTCTCTTTGGCGATTGAGTCGATGACCGGTTCTTTAGCATCTCTGGAACTCAGACCTACCCTTCTTGATCAAGTTGGGGCTTCGCAGAGAGAAGACCCTCAGATAGTTGAGATTATGGATAAGCTGATTCGAGGAGAGACGTCTAGTCATCTCGCTCGATATTCTATTGATGACAAGGGTTGGCTGAGAAGAGACGGAAGGTTATGTGTTCCAATGGTAGAAGATTTAGTAAGAAAAGTTCTTGAGGAAGCGCATCGCTCTAAGTTGACTATACATCCAGGCGGAGATAAGATGTATAAAGATATGAAGCGCATTTTCTTTTGGCCTGGGATGAAGAAGGATGTAGCAGAGTTTGTCTCTAGATGTATCATTTGCCAGCAAGTTAAGGCCGAGTCAAAGAAGCCCAGTGGGCTATTGCATCCTCTAGACGTTCCACTTTGGAAGTGGGAGAGTATTTCCATGGATTTTATTGATGGGCTACCAAGGTCAAGGAAAGGGAATACGAGCATTTGGGTTATTGTGGATAGACTTACGAAGAGTGCTCATTTCATTCCGGTGAAGAGCAAGAGGACCGCATCTTGGCTAGCGTCTGTATTTCTTCGTGAGATTGTGAGACTACATGGAGTCCCTTCTAGCATAGTCAGTGACCGTGACCCAATCTTTACAAGTCAATTCTGGAATAGCTTGCAAGAAGCTATGGGCACGAGGTTGAATCTAAGTACGGCTTATCACCCACAGACGGACGGTCAAACCGAAAGGGTGAATAGGGTACTCGAGGATCTGTTGAGGCTTTGTATCCTGGATTTTGGTGGTACTTGGGAAGACCATCTTCCTCTTGTTGAGTTTGCATATAATAACAGTTATCAGGCAAGCATAGGGATGGCACCATTTGAAGCTTTATATGGGAGGCCGTGCAAGTCGCCTACATGTTGGTGGGAGACTACAGATGAGCTTATACTTGGGCCTGATATGATCAGAGATACATCCGAGAAGGTCAAGTTGATTCGGAGACGGATGAAAGCGTCCCAAGACCGACAGAAATCCTATGCTGATAAGCGAAGAACTGATTTGGAGTTTGATGTTGGGGATATGGTTTTCGTGAAGGTTTCTCCTTTACGGAATGTGGTCCGATTTGGAGCCGTTGGGAAGTTAGCACCGAGGTTTGTTGGACCATTCCCTATTATAGAGAGGATCGGGCAGATGGCTTATAGAGTGGAGTTGCCCGAAAAGCTTGCCGGAGTACACGATGTTTTTCATGTCTCGCATCTCCGTAAGTGTTTACATGAATCAGCAGAGGTTGTTGAGCCAAGTGTTCTGAAAGATGTGGAAGTGGAGAAAGAGGCTACCTTGAGGAGAGCTCCGATTCGTATCTTGGGGACGGAGACCAAGAAGCTAAGGAATCGAGAGGTCAAGTTGGTGAAGGTTCAATGGGGTGAAGCCGAAGAAGACGCAACTTGGGAAACCGAGGAGAAGATGCGTAGGCTTTATCCATTCCTTTTTGAGGGTACACTCTCAAGCTCTTTTCTTTGTTAGCATATCTTTCTCTTTGCTATCCATGTTTATCTAGTTTATCGTGTTAATCTTGTCATGAGAACCTTAGGTAGAAACCCTTTGGATGAAACATGTGTTTGAAACATGTTATGCTTGATGGTTGCAAGTGGTTTCAAGTGTTTGCAAGTGGTTACTCGTGGATGCATTATACACGTTAGGCACTAGATCGGCTCACACACTCCTCATATTGCATATGCATGAGTGTTTATGCTTATTCATGGATGAAAATTTTTGTGTTATCACATGGATGTTGCATATGGATGTATGTTATGTGCACGCATATAGATGTTATACATTATGTTAGGAATTGCATACATATGGATTCATTTCACTAACATAATTTGCATTGATGATATTTGCATTAGATAAGTACATATACACACACCTTTGCATATGTTCATACAACATTTAGAATCTTGTAAGGACAATGATTGCTCGTGGATGATGTTTTGAGTAGATGGATGTTGGATGGTAGGATACGTTCTTCCTAACTTGAAGATTTCGGGGACGAAATCCTTTAAGGAGGGGAGAATGTAACAACCCGTATTTTCAATAACCTGTTATAACGTAAATCGAGGCAGAATTTAATTTATAAATCTGAATTAAGGGAAACGGGCTATGCCATTGCGTTCGTCTCGGAAAAATACGCGAAATAGAGTCCGAGTTTTCGAAAATCGGAGTCCGTATGACCCGATTAAGGCCCAACGAAGTTTTCAGAAAATTCCAAAGTAAAAACAGATTTCAAATTCAAGTTTGAAATTGGAGATTAGGGTAAGATTGGGCTAGGCGGGAAAATTCCCGCCAGAGCACCCAAGTCGACAGCCCTGTCGACTTGGGAGTCGACTTGGTTGGACCCAAGTCGACAGCCCTGTCGACTTGGCTGTCGACTTGGTCCAGCCGGGCAGTTTTGCCTGGTGCACCATTTTGGGTTTGTGTTGAGTTTGGGGGCCAGATTCAGTTTTAAGGGCTGAGATTGGAACTAGGGTTTAATCCTAAGGCTAGAACTAGTCCTAATCTCTATAAACAAGGCCCTAATCTAACCCTAAATAATCATTATTCATTCATACAACCAAATTATGGCAAAATCAATCCTCTCATGGCCTCCACTCTCTTCATAAAATTTCCTAAGTCATTTCTATGATATTTTCCATGCATACAAGTGTTTTCAAGCTTGTATGAGCATCATTAGCTTGCATTCAAGTCAAGTTTCTATATTTGCATCATAAAGCAAGGGTTTTGATCATTTTGGCTTAAGGGTTTTTCTATTGAAGCTTGCATTTTGGGTTTAATTGGTTGCATAAGGGCTTTGTCATATTTTTTAGTCTTCATAAGCATTGTAAGCCCTTTTCTACTTTCAAACTTAAACTCTAAAGTTAATGAATGATGCAAGTTGTGTTTGATCATTATGATATGATATGCAAGTTTATTATGTTATGCAAGTATGATATGCAAGTTTATTATGTTATGCAAGTATGATATGCAAGTTTATCATGTTATGCAAGTTTGCTATGTTATGATATGCAAGTCTATCATGTTATGTTATGCAAGTTTGATATGCAAGTTTGTCACATGATATGCAAGTTATGTTATGCAAGTTTGGGTTGATCCTTTTGTTCATGTTATCATGTTATGCAAGCTTATCTTGGGTTTATGAGCTTAAAGCTTCAAGCTTTATGCTAAAGGTTGCATTTTGGCAACATGTAAGTTATCATATCTCTTATGATAACTTGCATGTGAGGCTAAATGCGAACTTATGGCCATTTTTACATGTCATTTATCACCATGTATCACCAATATGCTAAGTTTGGTTTTATGCATGCTTTTGAGGCCAAAAATGTAATATGCAAGTATATGAACACATGTGTATTTCATATGCCACCATGTTGAACTTGTGGCTTCAACACCTTTATGTCATGATTATGCCAAGTTCCCTCTTTCTATCCTTTATGTGCTATTGCGATATGTAAGCGATGGCATTGCGTTTGGGGTTGGGTAAACTTAAAAGACATAAAAACATAAGCTTGGGAATTTACCTATTAAGTTAGGTCTACCCTTTGGGAATTTACCTATTAAGTTAGGTCTACCCAAATGCTTGAAAACTTGTAACATGTTTTGGAAACATGATGGACATGACACTTAGAAAAGATAAGTGTGACCAACTCGAGGTTGGGTTGAGTTTGTAGCGTAAACCTACCCGGAACCGACCGGCTTAACTAGTTGCTACAAACAATAGGACCCAATGTGAGAAGTTGGCCATGTTGTACCTTGAACCCGAGGTTAGACCAAGTTGTGGTGTAAAGCTACCCGAACCCGCCCGGCTTAACTAGTAACCGCAACAAAGTCTAATATGAGAGGTTAAGGCGCATTAAATTAATTAATGCCTCATGATTAGGGTTAAGTCATGGTCCACTTAGTACTTAACCAATTTGGGCTCAGTAGATTAATCGGGGTTAAGTCGTGAACTCATCGTTACACTTAACCAAGTTAATCCATGATTAGCAAGAGGGTTAAACCGTACTTAACCCACTAGAAAAATCCTAGCAATGGGGGTCCACTCCAGCAGTAATCCCAAGTTTGTATCATCATGACCCTAGGGTCTAGGCTAGGGAGGGAGCACGATTACTGGACTGGAGGTAAGTGACCAAAAGCGACGGCAGAGGGTACGCCGGTGTAGTTCCGGGCGGACCATGGTCGTGCACATAGTCCGAAGCCGGGGAAAGCATGCACGGGTACCAGTAGATCGAGACTGTGCACTCATGTTTATGGTGTCCAGGGGTTGCCACCCTAGGGCTTGATACACCCGACGGGAGACCCGGCACAGTCTGACTACAATTATGTTTGGGCCGCATTGACACCAACACGTGACGGGTTAGGCTTAGGGAGCCGATCGACTAGACCGTTTGGTTGGACCTCGTAGGGTCATTTCATGCTATTGGACCTCGTGTTAGGGTCACTTCATGTTATTGGGCCAAAGCTTGGGCCAAGGGATCAATATTTGTTTATTCAAGACATGTTAGTTTGCTAGTACACCTGTGGTGCAAAACCTTAAACCTGATTATGCGATGACACCTTTATCTACCTTGTTAGTTAATCATCATGCTAGTATGTAGTTATCCATATGTTCATCTCAGCTTTCATCATGCCAGTTAACTTTATCAGCTTACATTGATTGTAGTAGGGTTTACTCAGTCTTTTTGACTGACCTGTTTTTCTTTCGCCTCTTTTCTTCCGTTCCCCCCCCCCCCCCCCAGGTTCTCAGGGAGGGAATATTGGAGCTTAGCTTGGATTTCTGATCGCTTGCTTGTGGGATTTTAGCTCATGTACGGTCTTGACATGAAGCTAGCTATGGTTATCACTTATTTTGGGGATAGTACTTATGTATTTCAGTTTTCAGTAATGTTGTTTTTATCTAGACTTGTGTATTTGGAAAGTTGACATTATGTTGTACCAGACTTGTTTTGAAATGGTTTGAAATCTTCCGCTGTTTTATCTATGCTATTTACTCTGTTTACATATATACATATGTTCTTGTTCTGCCTTGATATATCATTATGCATGTTTACCTGATTCAAACGCCCCTCCAAAGTCAGAGTGCTTACAAGAGCCACCCTGGCGGAGGTGGGGTGTTACAAAAGTCGTAGTAGGATCGTATAAGGCATGTGACAAGGCACGCAAGGAATGCCAGGGTGGATTCACCGTTTGCAGAGCCGGACTGGTGGTAACGCATAGTAGCTACTACTGCCCACCTCGATACACACTCCCATAATCAAAAGGGCCCAAATCGAATTTCAACAGTAATAGAATAATATCGAAGAAGTGTGCTCGATAAGAGGTATGACCTCACTTGGTCCGTGCATAGCTCCTATTTTAGCCACATCAAGCTGACTCAAGGTAGTCAGGGTCTCGTAACTAATATGAAATACAAAATGGAGTCATTCGCCAAATCATCCCTTTAGTTCTGGAACTTCACCGCGTACATAGTTGTTAAAGTGGTTTTCGGTATTGGCAGAGAGTATGACAATAGCAGATCCCGGTCTCTTTAACAACCAATCATTTACATTTTTCACACCGTGGTCGTTATTTTATAAATCACTTTATAAAAAAGTTTATATGAAATCTCATATTCGAATATGAATTCAAAGTTAAATATCTAACTACGACTATGTTAAATTAAAAAAACAACTCACTTAAATCATTCAAATTGAACCGATAATCGTATTGTAAGGTTCTCGAAATATAGTATAACTAATACCATAATATTTACTTTCGACTTTACATAATTCAAAACAAGTCATATATTTCAATTTCAGCAAAACGTACCATATTCCTTAACTCAAGTCGTGTAATTCATAACTTATAAATTCCAAATGGTTTCAAAATCATTATTTAGAGTTTAAAAAAATTATAAGATATTCTTATAAACTCGAGTTATACAACTTCTTAATTCATACCCAATCAACTGCATAATCAATTCCATAAAATTATCGAATTCATTTCTATGTCAATTTTATATTCAAAACTAACTACAATTCAAGATCGTTTCTTATAAGAGTTCAAAACCAAATTCAAATTCGTATTTAGCTGATTTATAATCTAATTCATTCCTTAAATTTGGAAATTCAATGTCAAAACAAATTCACAATTCAAGTTCAACTCTTATAAGTTCAACCCAATTCGAGTTCAAATTCATTTCATTTTTACTTAATTCGAATTCATCTCTACAAAAGTTCGTATCAGTTCGAATCCATAAATTAGTATGAGTTCATTTGTTATTCAAATATTGTTATATTTATCTACATCTTTAAACTTTGAATTTTAAATCATGAAATCTAACTTATCCATCTGGAGTTTATTATTAAAGTTTATAAAATATATATAAGAAAATGAATTTTGAAAATAGATATGTATATATACATATTTAAGTTTATAAAATTCTAAAATTAATTAGAAATAGAATATAAACATATAAAAGTTTAAAATAATAAAAATAGATTTAAATAAATATTTACAATAATATAAAAAGGGTTAAAATACTTATAGGAATAAATTATATGGTTTAAAATAAATAAGATTATAAGTAAAATCTTAAATAACATTTAAATCTATATTTACTCATAAAATCATTTTAAACATATAATTCAAAATTTACAAAATTTAAGTTTGAAACAAAGTATAAATATAAAATATTAAGTTATTATTTTAAAATAAAATTCCAAATCACTATACTTCGAAAACATGACCAACGGTGTCCGTATATAGTTTTCTACCCTATGGTCAAGTGATACGGATATTTATCATTTCAACCCGCAATTTATAAAATTCTACGGATCTATCATTTCAACCCGCAATCCCAAATTTAGTAAATATCGTTCAGGTTTATCATTTCAAAGCATACGGTTTTTCCTTGATCTATTGTCTGTTCGGGTATGTATCATTTCAACCCTTAATGATTTTTCCTAAACTAGGGGTATCAACAATCACAAACAACAATCACATCATATATACCATTAGTGCAACTACGTGTCATATGAATATATCGTGTCACATATGAAATGTGCATATATCAAATCAAATAATTTCTATTAGCAATACTATACATTTCATATAACAGTTCATTATTGATCTAACATCCATGAAAAATGTAAGTCAGGTGTGAGATAAACTCACCTTTCATGGCACAAAATTGAAGACAACAACGGATAAACACTGAATGAGGCGACGATATCTAGGCATGACTCAGAATGATTCAACTCGGTAATCGCTCAAGATTATTTTATTTTTATATGAGAAGGCTAGGGAATTTCTCAACAGGTTGGTATGGCTATTGGGTTCTGGGACGATTTTGGAACTCAACACCAAACTCAACACAACATAAACATAAACCCAACTAGTTTCACAAATATATATATATATATATATATATACATACACACATAAAAAATTGTATATAATATATACTTAAATTCAGTGCACACCAAATTACGTTTGATAATTTATACAAAAGCACTCAAATCATTAATATATATAACACAAAATATTTAACTCACACACCCGTACAAAACAAACACTACATATATAATATACTTCTTATATAAATGAATACACACACCATCAAAATCATGCCATACATACACAACATATATAAAACTCACGCAAATGCCAATCTTCACTCCCACACACTCCACACACTCCACACACAAAAGAAAATACACATACTAAAACATCACGCAAGAGTACAACACGGTTTATCTATAAAATAAACTCTCACACTCAGCAATATATATTAATATACACACACATCACTACACGCAGAAATGGAGCATTTGGGTCTGGGTAGGGAAAAGCAAAGGGTTTGGCTGTCTAAGGTGGCACCGGAACTGATGAAGGAAAGCTTCACGGTGCAGCAGCAGGTGGATCTCAGCTGTTTTGTGGAGGCCTCGGTGGCTTGAAGATGTGGCGATGGGTTTATGCGAGGGGTGGACGCAAGGCCTGAGAATCAGCGGGGTTCGTGGAGGAATAGAATTTACGGTGAGGAAGAATCATGGAGTGTGAAGATGGTAGATAAAACACAAAGGAGATAAATATAAAGAACTGAAGATAAATAAGGGATGAGCGGTTCACAAGGCTAGGCTAACACGTTTTAAGAAAACGTGGGATGAATTTGAATTGTTCCTTAAATTTTGAACTGTTCCTGGAAGCTTGAACGGATATTAAAAAAAATGAACCGTTTAAATTAAAAATAAGGAACCATCACAGTTTGGAGGAAAAAATGGAACGCAAAGGGATATAAAAGGTAACGTGTCAGTTTAGTAAATTAAAAGGAACGCATGCATTAATCTTTTGGACAAACTGGGCATATAATTTAAATCACATGCATGTTTTCATAACATGCAACAAGCCTTCGCATAAATAAAATAATAAATGGTTGATAGACGTGAAAACGAATATGGAAAATTGATGGAGACAAACTAGTATTGCAATGGAGTTTCATGTATGCATGCATGAAAAGATGAAAAGAATAGCATGCTTTTGGAATAGGAATGTATACATCCCTTAACAAATGAAAGGCACATTTAGTAATTAAAAGGACGCATGCATAAATTTTTTGAAAAAAGTAACCTATATATGTCCATCTAAGCCCCGGAGAAAAAAAAAATATGGGTGGCTTAATAAAATAAAAAGACATGTTTTGCGGACCCAAATTAGTTAAAAAAATATGTAAGATCGGAAAACGGACACATCAAACTCAGATGGCTCTGTTTCAAAAATGAACTGTGCAAGCATTTTCACAATTTCAGCGCGAACAGAACACCGAAACTGACATATGAATATATTGTGGTAATCAGCGCGACAAGATGGACACAACGGTATGAAATTTGCAGTGTTAGGATGCTCCGTTCAAAAGCGCGTTACGGACCCCTTTGACGTAAAAATGCGGATGGAAAACGGAGGTCAAAACGTCCGATTTTCGCGAAACAAATAGAATATTTTTCGTGTTTGTCCGAACTGGTTTTGGAGAAATTTTAAAATCGTTAAATTTTGAACTGTTATGCGCAGCTCTGCACTGAAAATTGCACGATCGACAAACATTTAAATTTTCCGATGAAATTTTCACAACGGCTATATCTCATTGTACGTACATCAGATTACAAATTCCCATTACGAAAAATGATAGAATATTTTTAAAATAAAAATATTGATTTAAATCGAAATTTATATCGTTAAAAATAACGGGTTGTTACAATATCCCCCACTCAAAACTTTTCGTCCTCGAAAAGGAACGAGGTAGGAAAATAGTAATCAACATATTAAATATATTTAAACCAGTGGTTCATATCTATAATCATACGTATATATAATTTGATATATATATATATACACACACACAAATCAAAAGTTAAAATATTTCAAACATATTTCAAAATAATTTCAAGTATTCACTCGACGTCTCGATTGGCTATATATATCTATCCCACTTTCGAAACCCAAAAATAGATATCGATGATGCTGCAGTCATCACCAAAATCATTTTCAAGCGACTAGAGTGTGACTCTATATCTATCTAATACACATAAGATTTGACATATATGTTGATCAGACATATACCCAAATCACTAGGTATTCAATAGGCCATCTTTAACGTAAACAAGTACTCAAAACATTTTCTATATTTAAACAGAATACATACTAAATTTTCAAATCATATATTATAAATAATATATTTCAAATCATTAAAATTTACATTCAATCCTTAATAAATATGCAACAATATTATTAAATCAAATATATAACAATATTATTCTACATTTTACCTAAATATTTTTCGAACCCAAGTTATCAATATTATAAAACTAGTTTAATTCCATAAATTTAACATATATGTACATAACAGAAATAAATCAATATAAACCAATTTAAATTTTATATATTTTTATATATGCATACATTTATACACTATACCTTTTTAGATTTCAACCAAGATAAAATCATTTTCTTACAAATCTACATCTTTAAATCTTATTCAAAATATATAGTTTATAAAATATAAAATCTTAAAGTATAAACATCAAATCTTTCAAAATATTGGTATTACCAAACAAATATCAAAATTTCAATATTATATCAAGAAAATATTATATCACAATATATATTTCAAAATACCTATTTCAACCAAAAGTTTCATAAGAATGAACTCGTTAGAATATTTATACTCTTTTTCTACTTCTTACCTTGTTATGGATAAGGATACGTTATAGAATCCGAGTTAAAAGCTGAACGAACGAAAGAACATAATCAAAGAGAATCTACGAAGGAAGATGGATTCAAATGGAAAGAAAATTTCAGAAAAAGATTCAAATATTAAACAAAATTTTATATTCGAAAACATTTGCTTTAAAACATTTAAAATCATTTTAAAACTAATTACACTTTCAAAATACGCTCTCTCAAGAAGAATTCTGTGATTAATTCCACTCATTCTAGGGTATCACTACCCTGTCTCTAATGAGTTTTTTTACCCCATAGGCTAAAGCTTTGATAAAACCAAAGCTCTGATACCACTTGTAACGACCCGCCATTTTGACTGTGCCGAATCGACAAAACACGTCAACTCGAAACGTCCAAAACAACAGATGGTTATTAACTTCTGAGGTAAATAGAATAAATCACAGAATCACAGACACAGATATAGAGCAATATAATTCCTCGCAGCGGAAATTACAAAATACAATAGTAGTTCATGAAGCTACTAAATAAATTTTTACATCAGAGTTTACATAAATTATACAGCGGAGATATAATACAATAAATAATTGATAACTGTCTGAAACAGAATGACAGAAATAACTGAACAACTGGAACAACTGATCAACATGTAGATATAGATTAACCAAAAACCCAATATAAGCTCCAACTCCAAAGATGAATCTCGAAACTGGAATACTCGATCTGACCCGAACAATAATGCAAAATAAAACAACTCGGATCAGGACTAACATTCTCATGGAAGTAAATCAACTCAAATGAATTGTTCAATGAAATGCAATCAGTAACTTAAAGAATGTTTGTGATCACCATCCTCTAAGGATCCATCAAACTAATACTATATAGTATAATACGCTATATACAATAGTGTCTATCAGTAAAGTAAAAGTATCAAAATAGCGTAAGCGGGATTACCATGATTACCCTTACACTGTTTATATATTCCTATAGTATATACAGTACCGTAATTTCTCCGTAAACTGGAGGTTGATAAGAGGGCACTCCATATAAAACGGTACAAAACAAAGTCGTAGTGGGATCGTATAAGGCATGTGACAAGGCACGCAAGGAATGTCAGGGTGGATTCGCCGTTTGCAGAGCCGAACTGGTGGTAATGCATAGTAGCTACTACTTCCCACCTCGATACACACTCCCATAATCAAAAGGGCCCAAATCGAATTTCGACAGTAATAGAATAATATCGAAGAAGTGTGCTCGATAAGAGGTAAGACCTCACTTGGTCCATGCATAGCTCCTGTTTTAGCCACATCAAGCTGACTCAAGGTAGTCAGGGTCTCGTAACTAATATGAAATACAGAATGGAGTCGTTCGCCAAATCATCCCCTTATATCTGGAACTCCACCGCGTACACAGTTGTTAAAGTGGTTTTTGGTATTGGCAGAGAGTATGACAATAGCCGAGCCCGGTCTCTTTAACAACCAATCATTTACATTTTTCACACCGTGGTCGTTATTTTATAAATCACTTTATAAAATAGTTTATACGAAATCTCATATTCGAATATGAATTCAAAGTTAAATATCTAACTACGATTATGTTAAATTAAAAAAATAACTCACTTAAATCATTCAAATTGAACCGATAATCATATTGTAAGGTTCTCAAAATATAGTATAACTAATACCATAATATTTACTTTCGACTTTACATAATTCAAAACAAGACATATATTTCAATTTCAGCAAAACGTACCATATTCCTTAACTCAAGTCGTGTAATTCATAACTTATAAATTCCAAATGGTTTCAAAATCATTATTTAGAGTTTAAAACAATTGTAAGATATTCTTATAAACTCGAGTTATACAACTTCTTAATTCATACCCAATCAACTGCATAATCAATTCCATAAAATTATCGAATTCGTTTCTATGTCAATTTTATATTCAAAACTAACTGCAATTCAACATCGTTTCTTATAAGAGTTCAAAACCAAATTCAAATTCGTATTCAGTTGATTTATAATCAAATTCATTCATTAAATTTGGAAATTCAATTTCAAAACAAATTCACAATTCAAGTTCAACTCTTATAAGTTCAACCCAATTCGAGTTCAAATTCATTTCATTTTTACTTAATTCAAATTCATCTCTACAAAAGTTCGTATCAGTTCGAATCCATAAATTAGTATGAGTTCATTTGTTATTCAAATATTGTTATATTTATCTACATCTTTAAACTTCGAATTTTAAATCTTGAAATCTAACTTATCCATCTGGAGTTTATTATTAAAGTTTATAAAATATATTTAAGAAAATAAATTTTGAAAATAGATATGTATATATACATATTTAAGTTTATAAAATTCTAAAATTAAGTAGAAATAGAATATAAACATATATAAGTTTAAAATAATAAAAATAGTGCGACGAACCCAAAACCCCGTGACACGGTGTTAAGGATAATCATTGGAATATAACACATTAATCATCATTAGCAGATCACAGATAATAGCATAAACAGAAAATAGAATAATTTACACACATATGACAGCGGAATCATATAGATATCATCACATCAGAGAAGCACAGTACAGGATACAACTTAGTGCATAGTGATACATAATCAGTCACCATCGCCTGAGGCGGAATCATACATAAAGAGTACACAAAATAAATATTAGTCTACATCGCCAATGGCGGAATCATAATATAGATACAATAATGGCGGAGAAAATCCAAGTCAGCCCGGTCTAGTCAAGCCTCGCCTTGAGCCAAAAGGTGCGTCAGAAACCTGTAACTAGGCTGCCCGTGTGAAAATGAGGGCACCCGAGTTTGCAAGGTGAAACAAACTACGAGTCAGTCATGGGACTGGTATGAGAAATCTACTTAACTTATTAACAACAATAATATGGCAAATCAAAGGACCACGCCACTTTCGCGGAAAGGTTTACTCCAATGAGTGCTAGTGCATGAAATAAAGTAAATGATTAAATCACCGCAATGCTTTTTGAAAAATGAAGCCATTATAAGACTCAGGTCCCATCACACAATGCAACGCAAGCCGGAGGATTAAGTTTTTACCTTATAATGGCCAAAAATGCTTCATACGAATTAAACAAAAGTGTTTGGTATTATAACTAGTGCATATATATTTCAAAAGCTAATTCAATCATAAATATCAATACTAGGCGGCATAGCTACTATCTACTATGTCGCCATACTAGTAATACAACCACGTCCGCATATTTCATATTGGAAATTGGATTCCTTCATGAGTCGAGGCAAGGGGCAAGCTCCTCTCCGATTCGAGACACTCTAGCAAATGTCCCAGGACCCCACTATGATCCTTGGATCTTCAGGGTCGGTCCTCTCTTACTTTTGAGGATTAGTTATTCCTGAACACACGTTTCCCGGTCCTTACAGACCTATATCGAGGCGCCTCGCATTCCAACAACCACACAGGTGAAAAGTATATATAATGTCAGGGCTGGTAGGTCACTGACACTACCTTAGCTAGAAAGAAACGTCGTGCTCTCCCTGCAGTCACTCTCCTGTTTTTGACTCATACCGAGGTGTGAGGCTCGCGAATTCACGTTATACACAAAGCTACGTCACACAGACCATGCTTTGATCATCGACCTCAAGACTTTGCTTTGCAATAGAAGCCTTGATCATATGCCACTTAGGCGTGCCACATAGGCAATCCACTCCATGCGACTGATTTCTATCAATACATAACCTCTGAGCTTGTACGTCTCAGAGAAGGGCGTTAAGCAAGAGAATAAATTCTCCGCCGCCAAACAGATATACATTTAACAGAGATCAATCAGCACAAAACAAAATCCAATGTCAGACACACAATCCATTTACAAGTTCGTTCTGGGTCTGAACGAAACCGGAGGCACCAATTCCTCGCATATCCCTACAATCAACAGTATGTTTGGATGGCTACTACTTCAGTTCCTTCATGGTAGCTACTCCAATCACGAGCATCAGTAGCGCCCATCCATCCAATGTGAAGATCGTCGGTCTTCAACCGTCTTCGACTCTTCGACTTCTCAACGTCGATCGATTATTTGAAATGAGATAAACTCGGTCTTTTCAAATAACCCACGTATATTTAGATTTTCAAATCAATTATTCACATGGTTGGACTATTCAACATTCACATTTCAGTTCTTTAGTTAAAATTCTCATGTGAAACACATTCAACCATCACATATCAAGCAAACACAATGAAATTGGTTTATTTGCACTCTATATCGCCCATAGTATTTTATAACGATATATCGCCATTTTTATTTAATTTAAAACGGCCAAATTTAATTAAACGACGTTTCAGGTCGTGACGATGCACTGGCGCTGTTTTTCACTAATTTTGTTTTACACATATATGAAAATCTAACCGCTGGATCTTCACAAATTTTATATCATTAGGAAGGTCATTTCAAAACGAACCCAACGGTTTCAGTTTTGGGAAAATCCGACGGTCGGATTTTCCACACTAGCCATTTGAAGTTACAATTTCAATTTACGAACTGCAGCGTCGTTATTCGATTTAATTTAATTATATTTATATATATATATAAATATATTCGTTTCTGGCGCTGTTTTCCTTCAGATTTGAATTAAACATTCCAGACAATCCAACCGTCGGATCTTCACAAAGTTGGTGCCGTTGGAAAGATATTTCCAAGGCGAACCTAACGGTTGCGGTTTTGGGAAAATCCAATGGTCGGATTTCCCGCACTAGTCGTTTGAAATCACGGTTTCAAAACACGAACTGCAGGCCACATTTCGTTTTAATTTTATTTATATTTATATATTTATATAAATATAGTTCATTCAAAAATTCCTATATCGTTTTCACTTCAATTATTTCACTAACGCCTTTAAATTTTGGAAAATTTCGCCATAACCTCCTTTGTACGGGAGGGGCTGGGAAAATTCCCAAATAGCCACACGGGCGTCTCATGTCAAAAAGAAAAAGAAAAAGAAAAAGCCAAGCGACTAGCCAACAAGCTCATAAAATCATAACCCAAACAAAACAGTAAATGTGTACCTATTTGTCGGGCACAAAATTTTATTCCTCTTCTCTAGCCCCTTTTGCTATAACCTGTTCAATAAATATGCATGTACATATATACGATTTTTATCACTTATCATTTTCCATTCAACTTCATATTCGATTTACTTTGGTTTAAAAACACCATCCATTCTAATGTTGCATGCATAGGCTAAAATCATATCATTAGCTAATTAATGTATATCTCAACTCATGCACATTTATTTGAACAAGTGGCTATTTTTAACACTTCACATTTCAAAGATGATAATTTTGGCGAACTAAAATAGATTTCAACACATGACTATTTTATTTCGTTCCTATGCATGTTAAAAATAATATTTTATTCACAAATATTTATATCAACGTCCGCATATTTTTAGCATATCACATATATGATAAAAATGACAGTTTTATTATTTAAAATATTTATTCGACAAATGGATGTTTTCAACACTTCATAGTTTCAATAAAAATGTAATTTTTATTGTTCGATCTTTTTATTCAACACATGAACTTTTCCACTACACACACATCTCAACACATGAGCATTTCCACACATGGATATTTTATTTATGTTGTTCATATTAGAAAGATGGAATTTTTATTGTTGAAACTGTTTATATAAGGCGAATATTTTTCATACTTCATATATATTATAAAAATGTGATTTTTATTGTTTAGACACTTCATTCATTCATAAATGAATTTAATTTTCACATATCACTTTTCAACACATGAACATCTCCACACATGGATATAGTTTCAACATATGACTTTAATTTCAACGCATGAAAATAATTTCAACATATGAAAATTATTCTAACACATAAAGATTATTCAAAATTTCGGCAGCATAACGGCAGGGTAGTTAAAACCGGCACCGTCCCTAGTACGGCTCCTCGCTCTACCTTAAACCCTCGCGGTTTTTGACAATGGGGATTCATGCATCTAATTCGCACGCAGGCGGCATGTTTTGTTTTTATTTCCACAAATATTTCCAATTGATTTCGATCACCAATGGGTATTTTTCAACCACAACCAAACAATATCAACCACAAACAATTATTCAACCATTCTTATTTTTCATCCAATATTTCACACCAATTCACAACAATAAATATCGTCCATGGTTTGTGGACGAGGGGAGTATATATATATATATTATTGCTATATTTCACTTGCATTTCAACACATATATCAATTATTTTATGCATGTATAATTCATACTTTGCTTATATAGCTTACACCACGCGTGTACATGAGGTATACAACACGTGTGTAATTTATATTTCACTTATATAATTTATACACAACATTTTCCATTCAAATTTATTTAATTTAAATTTCTCACATTGGTTTGCGGAGTGCTAAAAATCATAGGTGACTCAGAAAAATCTGCGGCTTCTTCTATTTGGTAGAGAGCTTCCTTGCGGTCCCGATGTTTCCTGTTTCATCGAATTTCGTCAACACACCAAAAAGATATGTTTTTTCAAAGTGCAAACATCAAAAAGGACCCACCTTTCTATTTGGTTCGAAACTAGGTTTGAGGTTTCCACGAAATCTGTGGCACGTGGGGACGATCGGGGGTGCTGACGTGGAAGAGCTTCGAGTGGCGGTCCTGTCGGTGGTGGTTTGGTGGCGCTCGGTGGCAGATCGGAGCGGCGGCGGCGATGGGAAGTGGTAGACTTTGGGCGCTCGATTCATGCGGAGGAGGCGTCGATGGCGGTCGTGGGTGGGTCGGATCTGATGAGGGAAGGGAGGCTCGTCGACGACAGGTGGTGGCGGCGGCGATAAAAGGCTGAGGCGGTCGGAAAAGAGGAGGGAAGCGGCGAACGGGTTTCGCCGTTGAAATCGAGGGTTACGGAATTTTTTTTTATTTATGAAAGAAAAATTCCTATTGGCCGATATATATATATTATATTTTTAAATAGTGTTTTCTCCACCCTGCACAGTCAGTCAAAGTTTGAATTCAAATTTTCAAACTGACTCACTATTTCTAATTCACTATTTTATTGAAATATTCTATTTCAATTGTTCAAATTCCTTTGAAATCACCAATTTAACATTTTTAAATTGTCTCGTATTTTCCGGGTTATTACAAATAGATTTAAATGAATATTTACAATAATATAAAAAGGGTTAAAATACTTATAGGAATAAATTATATGGTTTAAAATAAATAAGATTATAAGTAAAATCTTAAATAACATTTAAATCTATATTTACTCATAAAATCATTTTAAACATATAATTCAAAATTTACAAAATTTAAGTTTGAAACAAAGTATAAATATAAAATATTAAGTTATTATTTTAAAATAAAATTCCAAATCACTTTACTTCGAAAACATGACCAACGATGTCCGTATATAGTTTTCTACCCTATGGTCAAGTGATACGGATATTTATCATTTCAACCAGCAATTTATAAAATTCTACGGATCTATCATTTCAACTCATAATCCCAAATTTAGTAAATATCGTTCAGGTTTATCATTTCAAAGCATACGGTTTTTCCTTAATCTATTGTCCGTTCGGATAAGTATCATTTCAACCCTTAATGATTTTTCCTAAACTAGGGGTATCAACAATCACATCATATATACCATAAGTGCAACTACGTGTCATATGAATATATCGTGTCACATATGAAATGTGCATATATCAAATCAAATAATTTCTATTAGCAATACTATACATTTCATATAACAGTTCATTATTGATCTAACATCCATGAAAAATGTAAGTCAGGTGTGAGATAAACTCACATTTCGTGGCACAAAATTGAAGACAACAACGGATAAACACTGAATGAGACGATGATATCTAGGCATGACTCAAAATTATTCAACTCGGTAATCACTCAAGATTATTTTATTTTTATATGAGAAGGCTAGGGAATTTCTCAACGGGTTGGTATGGCTATTGGGTTCTGGGACGATTTTGGAACTCAACACCAAACTCAACACAACATAAACATAAACACAACTCGTTTCACAAATATATATATCTATATATATACACACACATACACACACATAAAAAATTGTATATAATATATACTTAAATTCAATGCACACCAAATAACGTTTGATAATTTATACAAAAGCACTCAAATCATTAATATATATAACACAAAATCTATAACTCACAAACCCGTACAAAACGTACACTACATATATAATATACTTCTTATATAAATGAATACTCACACCATCAAAATCATGCCATACATACACAACATATATAAAACTCACGCAAATGCCAATCTTCACACCCACACACTCCACACACAAAAGAAAATACACATACTAAAACATCACGCAAGAGTACAACACGGTTTATCTATAAAATATACTCACAAACTCAGCAATATATATTAATATACACACACATCACCACACGCAGAAATGGAGCATTTGGGTCTGGGTAGGGAAAAGCAAAGGGTTTGGCTGTCTAAGGTGGCACCGGAACTGATGAAGGCAAGCTTCACGATGCAGCAGCAGGTGGATCTCAGCTGTTTTGTGGAGGCCTCGGTGGCTTGAAGATGTGGCGATGGGTTTAAGCGAGGGGTGGACGCAGGGCCTGAGAATTAGCGTGGTTCATGGAGGAATAGAATTTACGGTGAGAAGAATCATGGAGTGTGAAGATGGTAGATAAAACACAAAGGAGATAAATATAAAGAACTGAAGATAAATAAGGGATGAGCGGTTCACAAGGCTTGGCTAACACGTTTTAAGAAAACGTGGGATGAATTTGAACTGTTCCTTAAATTTTGAACTGTTCCTGGAAGCTTGAACGGATATTAAAAAAAATGAACCGTTTAAATTAAAAATAAGGAACCATCACAGTTTGGAGGAAAAAATGGAACGCAAAGGGATATAAAAGGTAATGTGTCAGTTTAGTAAACTAAAAGGAACGCATGCATTAATCTTCTGGACAAACTGGGCATATAATTTAAATCACATGCATGTTTTCATAACATGCAACAAGCCTTAGCATAAATAAAATAATAAATGGTTGATAGACGTGAAAATGAATATGGAAAATTGATGGAGACAAACTAGTATTGCAATGGAGTTTCATGTATGCATGCATGAATAGATGAAAAGAATAGCATGCTTTTGGAATAGGAATGTATACATCCCTTAACAAATGAAAGGCACATTTAGTAATTAAAAGGACGCATGCATAAATTTTTTGAAAAAAGTAACCTATATATGTCCATCTAAGCCCCGGAGAAAAAAAAAATATGGGTGGCTTAATAAAATAAAAAGACATTTTTTGCAGACTCAAATTAGTTAAAAAAATATGTAAGATCGGAAAAGGGACACATCAAACTTAGATGGTTTTGTTTCAAAAATGAACTGTGCAATCATTTTCACAATTTCAGCGCGAACCGAACACCGAAACTGACAAAGGAATATATTGTGGTAATCGGCGCGACGAGATGGACACAACGGTATGAAATTTGCAGTGTCAGGATGCTCCGTTCAAAAGCGCGTTACGGACCCCTTTGACGTAAAAATGCGGACGGAAAACGGAAGTCAAAACGTCCGATTTTCGTGAAACGAATTTCTCCGTCGAATTCGTGACAACGAATAGAATATTTTTCGTGTTTGTCCGAACTAGTTTTGGAGAAATTTTAAAATCGTTAAATTTTGAACTGTTATGCGCAGCTTTGCACTGAAAATTGCACGATCGACAAACATTTAAATTTTCCGACGAAATTTTCACAACGGCTATATCTCATTGTACGTACATCAAATTACAAATTCCCGTTACGAAAAATGATAGAATATTTTTAAAATAAAAATGATTTAAATCGAAATTTATATCGTTAAAAATAACGGGTTATTACAGTGACAGCCTACGTTGCATGGTTGATGCATGAGGGATTTGGGCTTGGGTTGTCAATTCTTTGTATCGGGCATGGTTGAGGCAAGAGGCGGTCTAAATAATCGAGTCTCGTTGGAGAAGCAATTGCATCGCAGTATCCATTTACAAATGTTTTCCTTCAATCCCCGCAAATTCTAAATTATTGAAATCAGGATGTGTGTCACCAGAGGTATGTTTTCATGAATATCTACAAAACAACTAGTATATTAATTTTTTAGACACGGTTTCACATCAATCAGGGCCAAAAGAATATTATTCAGCTAGGAGTACGATATGCGTTTCGCACATGATGACAACACACATTTCGTTTGCAAATTGGTTATATCCTAATTTTAAGTAGTGTTTTACTTTTATTTTTAAAAATTTAAGCATTGTTAATATTTATGAAATAACACTCTTTTATTTAGATGTTATTTTTTAGGATGCCTATTTACATAAAGGACAGATTTTGAAGTTAATTAAATGAGAAATTTATGATTCCAAACCAGCTATTATATTTTTTATTAATAATTGGCATGAAAGCACAAACATTTAATCCGACAAAGAAGTTTCCAAAACATACTTTAATGTAAATAAAAATCAGGAGTTCGAACTCCACCATAAATAAAAATTAAAACATATCTTCAAATAAAAGTTGTTAATCATAGCAAGTGTCAAAATTGTTTTTGATTAAACAAGCTATAACACCTAGACGAGTTTAGCATGATCACAATATAAACACAAAAGTTTTGTAGTGGTTTAGCAAATTCTAACCTACGTCTATTTGTATTAGTCTTTTATTATACTGTATATTACAAGTGCAATTGCATGTTTGTATGAGTGTAGTGAAGATGTTGTCTTCGAGGAAAGACAAAACTTCCGCATGGAAAAAAGAAGAAAAATATCTTTTCCTCGTGGCCAATGGAGATCTATTAATAGCTAGAGAAGATGAAGGATCGAACTGAAATCGTGCAGTGGACCCATAAAAATTAGGACGATTAGATCACAAAACCAGGGCCTGGATCACTTATAAAGACCCACAACCATTACATTTCTACAATATATTAAGAATGAACTATTGGTCAAAAATGAACTAGATGTCATATTTGAAACCATTGTGAATGCTTTTCCGAGATGATCGGTTTGGTATAAAAGTTTGATATATTTGGAATTACAATCTAGAAAATATTGATTTTGTAAGTTTAAAGTATATGAATACAAATTCAATAATTTCCAATGTTCTATTTTTTTTTTAAATAAAAGGTGCCCAGTCTAATGGTTAAGGAGTAGATTTCACTATGAAAGGCCACGAGTTTGATTATCATCGATGATACATTTATTATTTAAAGAAAAGATAACAGTAAATACAATATATGTTCTAAGTGGGAAGTGTGTATGTATATAAATATTTAAATGAGAGGCATATAAGCTCAAAATGTGTATATATATAAAGAATATATATAAACATACACACACACACACACACACACAAAAACTTGACTGTGCATTGATTTTGCGTGGCAACATGAAAATAATAATGGATAAATGTGATATGTTTTAAGATTTAATTTCATTAAGAAATAGTTAAGAGAGTGAGTGCGATGCAATTTAAAATTTTATAAGGTTAGTCCAATGGTATGAATCAGTCCCTAATTCCTACATAAGCAATACAAACTTAACATTTTGAATCATTTTAGACTAACGAGCCAATGCTACTTTATCCTATAGCCTGATTTACACATTTGGATATGGATATGAATCAAATTTGTTAATGCACTGAAAATACCTGATTTGTAACCATATTTATGGTATAAACATTTATCATTTAGCATGATGGATGAAAATGGGCAGATGCCATCAATATAGTATGTTTTTTAAATAGATGATTTGATCATTTATTGATTTGATTGGGATAGTTATAGTACTCATCATTCCCAGTCCGTGAACCAAATATCAGTTGGTGTATATTCTACAAAGGTATGCAATAATATTCAGGTTGGTTCTAACCCTTTTTTTTAGCTAGAACGGTCTACACTCTATAGTCTATAGATTTTCAAAGCTGCAATGCATTTGTGAGCCTATGAAGAATCCATTTTGCTCCCAAACCAGGTATTAACATAACAATATTCGCCATTTGCTGACATTAGACCTTCATTGTATATCCATTTGCATCATATATCAAATTATTCATATTTTAGTATATCAATTCGTATATCTATAAAATATAGTATGGTAGAGGCTGAGTCAATGACACATTTTGATGCTGTAAATGTGATTTGTTACCTAGTAATTCACCTGCAGATTCCAAAGTACATGCCCTTAAATTCTCTACTATTCTTATGTTTTCGCTACTTTAATGAAAGCAACAAAATTTCCCTGAACAGATGATTTTATCTCTTGTCTGCCTGGATGATAATTATATTTTCTTCTACTAGCCTACTCCGTCTAGCCATAGCAGTATGCAACTTTGTAATTATTATTATTATACACTCTAAGACTAGGATGTTACATGTAGCAAGAATTATTCATTTTAGATGTACATTTATTTGAAAAAAAAAACACACCTGGGAATATAACTTTCTATATAAGTTCTATTGGGTATGGCCTGAAAAGGTTGTAGGTTGTAATATTTTATGTGTAAGCAAGATGGACAGTGGATATTTACTGTATTTTGAAATGATGAAAAGATGTTTCACTGACCGTCCTATGATGTTGCATGACACTTGTAAGTAAATGTATTGAGCTTTTGATATGTTCCTCTTTGCTAAACAAATTGCGGAAATTTGGTTTAAGATCTATTGCGATTCAGATTTTCATCATTCTTCATCATTCACCTTTATGCCTGAGAGGTGTGCTTTTGGTTACAACTATCCATATGTATTTTGGTACAACGATTTCAATTTTTTTGCCTAGAGTGTTTTTGTGGGTTATCTGCACCTGTCCCCTACGATAGTTGCAAACCTGAATTAAGTTTAAACTTTTGTAGAATCTATTTAGAATAACTGCGTTGTTCTCAATTGAAATATATATAGCAATGTTTGGTTTTCCTAGTTGTCAATCATTTGCCTTTTAGGCAATGTTTACTTTATGGTTGGCTGGTTGTGTTAAAATCTTCCTCATTTTACTAGTTTTGTTTTGTTCACTTGATATATAGTCTCTGAACTAAGCATTATCCAATATTGCTTTTATATTGACTGTTTATTTTTCTGCCTTTGCAGCTTTCCTACCTATCTAATTGCTTCTGGCCGATTAACATGCGATTCCCAGGACCTGCTTTGATTCTGTCTTTTGCCTGCAGCATTGCTGGTTGTATGGAATCGATACCTTTTTGTATAGATTTACGAGTATGAAAGTAGTTTTAATGAATTCAAAACTGACATGAATTTATAATTCACTTTTTTGTATGGATTATGAACATTGTAACTGATATTATATTTATGAAAGTAGTTAATGAATTCAATTTGCAGTTGATGTCAATTTGTTTAAATAATATATTATTTGTTATGAGAATTGTTTTTCTGTGTTGGTTATAAGCCAACAGAGTGATAATTTGCATAAACGGCCGATGCAAGATATGGATGGAGCAAATGCAATATCCCCTTATGTTGCATTGGTTGGTAATAATAGTAATAATAACCGTTGCACCAGTATACTTTTTCATCGGTTGTTACCAGTAACCGATGCAACAGAGTGATTATTTTTGACTCAAAAATCCTTATTTTTGCATCGGATATTACAGAAAACCGATGCAAAAAACCATTTGTTGCATCGGTTTTAAAACCGATGCAATCTTTTTTACCGTCTTACATCGGCTGCATATGCATCGATTGCTGAACTGATGCAACAAGGAGGCAAACAACCAGTGCAACTGACCTTTTTTGTAGTAGTGTCCTTTAATTCTATTCGAATAAACTATATTCGATTAACCCCTTTCATTCTATTCGAATAAACTATATTTGGTTGACCCTCTAATTCTATCTGAATAAACTATATTCGATTAACACCCCTAATTCTATCCGAATAAACTATATTCGATTAACTCCTTTAATTCTATTCGAATAAACTATATTCGATTAATCCCTTTCATTTTATTCGAATAAACTATATTCGGTTAACCCTCTAATTCTATCCGAATAAAATATATTCGATTAACTCCTCTAATTCTATCTGAATAAACTGTACTCGATTAACTCCTTTCGAATAACTAGATTCGATAACTCCTTTCGAATAACCAATATTTGATTAACTCACTTCGAATAACCAATATTCGAATAACTCACTTAGAATAACTAATATTCGATAACTCTTCTTGAATGAACTATATTCGATTACTCTTCTAGAATAAACTATATTCGGTTACTCTTCTCGAATGAACTATATTCGATTACTCTTCACGAATGAACTATATTCGATTACTCTTCTCGAATGAACTATATTCGATTACTCTTCTCGAATGAACTATATTCGATTACTCTTCTCGAATGAACTATATTCGATTACTCTTCTTGAATAAACTATATTCGATTACTCATCTCGAATAAACTATGTTGGATTACTCTTCTCGAATGAACTATATTCGATTACTCTTCTCAAATGAACTATATTCGATTACTCTTCCCGAATAAACAATATTCGATTACTCTTCTCGAATGAACTATATTCGATTACTCTTCTCGAATAAACTATGTTCGATTACTCTACTCGATTTACTTCATTTGAATAACTCTGACTGGTTAACTCTAACTGGTTAATTCTAACTCTAACTGGTTAACTCTAACTCTAACTGGTTAATTCTAACTGATTAATTATAACTAACTAATTTTAACTGATTAATTCTAACTGACTAATTCTAATTGATTAATTCTAACTGATTAATTCTAACCGATTAATTCTGACTGATTAATTCTTACTGATTAACTCCATCTAATTTACTCTATTCGATTAACCTTAACTGAATAACTAATATTCGATTAACTTATTCTGATTAACTCTTTTGAATTAACTCCTTTGATTTATTCCTTTTCTATTTGTTTACTTAACAAATAATTATTCCCTTTTCAATTCTATTTATTTAACAAATAAATATTTCTTTTATCTTTCCTATTTATTTAACAATAAATATTTCCTTTATAACATTCTATTTATTTCCTATAAATAAATATTTCCATTTGATCTATCTGTAAATGTTTTACAAATTTCCTTTAAAATTCTATTTGTAAATGTTTTATAAATATTTCTCTTTCTGTTTGTTTTGCAAAAATCTTCCTTTGTATTTGTTTTGCAAATATATTTCCTTTATATTTGTTTTCACAAATATTTTCAATTCAATTATATTTGTTTTCACAAATATTTTCCTTTATACCTGATTTCACAAATATTTTTCCTTTATATTTGTTTGACAAATATATCTCCTTTTTAACTCTTTTGATTTTATAATTATTTCCTTTATAAAATCCCTTTTTCTTTTATATATAAAATCCATTGATTTTATATTAATAAATTATTTTCAAAATATACTTTGAAAATCCCCTTTTATCATTTTAGTATTTCTTATGGTATTTAACATACCATATAACAATGATAGATATCGTCCAAACACACATAATCAACAGCAAATTATATATCACATCATATATCACAATATAGGAATAACAGTAAAATAAATGTTGAGGAATCCAGTTGGATTCCTCCAACCTGTCTCCCTGCATCATAGATGTTAAACAACATAATTAACGTCGATTTCATTTCAATATGAAATATTATGTTGAACAAAATCAATATTTGATTAACGATTTATATATATCGTTATCTATAATTTCAACCAATACACAAGCAATTCAACCAAACAGTTAACACGCAGCAATCAACAGATGATTAAAAGTTATAAAAATATGTTATAAAAATATAATTGTTCAGAGTTGGCGAGTTTTACTCATATTGGCAGTTCATCGTAAAAGAACGATAAATTGTTTGTTTGATTTGAATCAAACAATTTATTTCTCCATTAATTAAAACGAGCTCCACTCCACTCCCAGTCAGTTCCATTGGGAGCCATCGTCCATGTGATCCTAACGCGATAAACGGTTTGTAAAACTGATGATGTATGCGAGAGATATGGTGTTAACAAGTTTATATACTAATTTGAATTAAAATAAAACTTGGTTTTCTTTTTATAATTGTGCCTCACTTGATTTTAAACGACCCATCTTCTTCTAGAAAACCAGCCCCACCCATTTACTCTTCCGTTCCCAATCTCGACCATGGCTCCAGTATCGTTCAACAGTCCCTCACCATGATTTTTGATAAGCTCTCCCTCCCCTTACACTCCATGATTCAACCAACAAAAACCACCAACATAGCTCTCTTGCCGAGCTCATCCTCCTCGCGCCCTCATTATTCAACTCGAGCGCCAGAATCAGAACTCGACTTCGACTTCGTCGCGATCACAACAGAAAGCCACCTAACGTTATTTGCACCGAAAACACCCAAAATATCATCGCAGCTTCCACTCTGCACCCCAAACACAAATCCGCCCTTGATTTCTTGAATCAATGACTAAGTTTCCAACCGTAGAAAACCCTGGTTCCCTGCGCTCAATATCGAACTCCATACTTAGTGTTGAACTAACCAAAAGTTATATCAGATCGAAGACCAGCTTGTAGTGAATCCAAATATATTTATCTAAGGGTTTATAAATTTTTATTTGAATTCATTTGGATTTTTGAACATTGCGTTTTGGGTTCCTGGAAGAAAGAGACTGACGGTGCATTTTCTTGTTGTGGAGATTAGGTTTAGGATGAAGTTAGGTACTTATAGGATATTTATAATAATTTTTAAATTGATTATTATATTAATTTTTAAGAAAACGCTGATTTTATTCGTCCTCAAAAATTCCTGTGATCACATATGATACCCAAAAATCACGAAACTGGACATACGACTAGAGTTCGATATTACAGTCCCAACAAAACTGGTTTTGTCTAATTCCGACTATGTTTGCTCACACAGCGTATTTTTAACCTTCGAAATATTGACTATATTTCACTCTAAAAATCCGTATGGCCACATACTGACTCTAAAAATCATGAAACTTGGAATCTAACAATAATTTAATGTTGTGAATCCAACAAAATTAGTTTCGTCGAATTCTGAGGTCATTTGCAAAACTGGCTTTTTTTAAAGCTCTAAATAACCTTTTTTAAATATTAAATATATTTAAAAATAATTTAATCTAATATTTATAAATAAATATTATCGTATATATTTAGACAGAATATAATACAGCTCTAGAATATTCCTATATGAATTTCTAACTCGATATTTCAAATCCCGACATAAATTGATATTCGATTTATAATGAAATTCCTTTTATAAATATAAATAAATCGTTATAAATTATAAAGGAATTCCACAGCAACTTTTCTAAAATTTGATTTGGACATAATTCAAAATCTACACAACGAAATCCTGATTTCTCTCTTCCATTAGAAAAATATACTTCACCATCTCCTAATGTTTCTTATTTCACAGAAATCCGATTTAAAACGAACCCTGTACATTCAGTTGAAGTTCAAATCACCAAATAGCGAACTACCATGCCATTTCGAGCTCGATCATAATTATAATATAATTATACGTTCAAACTTCGTTTATATAATATACTCATGAATATAATTCAACTCTAAACTGAATTATATATTTTAAATAATCCAACTCACACAATATTGTGAATTCCACTATTTTTTATTATTTCTGAATTAAATATATTATTCTATTATTTATTTTAATTAAATATTCAATATTATTTAATTAACCGACCATTTAAATTCTCTAATTCACTATTTAAATAGTTAAATAAATTAATTATCTCGCTGAAAAATGCGGATCGTTACAGAGTAGGTGGTAGGTAAAGACACCTCCTTTAACACCCTAGCCCTCGCAAAAACATGTTGTAAGTCTTTCTGCGCCTAGCTGCAATCATCCATCCCGAGAAAGAGTCCCACTGGTTAAAGCGCGGCGGTGAGATGATCGAGACTGTTGCAAAGATGAACAGGAAATCCTTTGATCCGCACTACGTAGGCCAGAATTCGCGATCCACCACCTCACTAGTTGGAGACCAAGCTTACAGCGCCAATGAGCCACCGTGATGGAAACAAATTGGCGGGTTAGAGCAGTGTTGTCGGTATCAATATTCAGGAACTACACGAGGTAAGAATGATCAGTGAGAATGAAAATTTCCCGGTCCCGGTGACAGAAGAAGTCGGTGAGGGTGGTTCTCACAGAGTGGAAATTCTAGTAGCCGGTGAGGATCGCAACTTTAACGAGATTTGGAGCATTGGAATAAATGCCACTTCGAGTGAATTGAGAGAGGATAATGATGAAGAATTAGGGTTTAGAAAAGAATTGGGTGCGTACGAATGGGACTTAAGCTGAGTGGATGATTCGACATGGAGAGAAGGTTTGTTGCTGATTGTTGGCACATGTGAGGAGAGAGGACGGGATGGAATGTTTGCAGGAGAATTCGCAGAGGCAAGTACTGCTTTCGAATGATTAGCACATTCTTCTTAGAGGATCCATGAGAGCAGCTTTTTTGCGTGTGCGCAAAAAATCCACATCGAAAGCAAATCTTCGCATTCCTGCATTGTTTAGCCACGTGGCCTGGCGAAGCACAGTGAAAACACAAACGTTTTGATCTCAAATTTTCAACTGTGCGTGCCAAAGAAAGAAACAGTGGCAAAGCACCCACTTTGAACGCCAGCGATGATGACTGCTTGGACGGCGGTCGAGGGCAGAGCTTCGGCCTGCTTTTCAGGGCCTGGAGATAGGAGAGGCATTGACTTGGCGGCGGTGTAGGCAGCAGCGGGGGTAGCGAGGCTGGTACTGGAGGAAGCCGTTGAGTTGGCCTCTAGGGGTCGGGGGGAGGGTTGGGAGTGGCTGATGAAAGTGGAGGTTTCGCCGAGGGTTGGGTGGAGGAGATGATCGCCTCAGCAACCATAGGGTCGGCTGAGGAGGATGGGTTGATAGGAGAGGGAGGCGGTTGGGGTTTAAGAGTTGGTAGCCATTGTTCTCACAATATTTTTTTTAAAAGCATGGCTTATTTAAGTGTAGCTTTGTGTATATTGTGACCTCGGCAAGCCTCACACCCTAGTAAATGGCCAAAATAGGAAGAAATGCAGTAGGGTTATGGGTGTGCTGTCTCCTTCTAGATAAAAGGTGTACTATGGTACGGAGCCCAGGTATTAACCTATGTGGAAAACTTCTACTTTGTGGTTGTTGTTGGCGAGCGCTCAGAAAGGTCGGTAACAACCGGGAGATGACATAGTCAAGCATACTCTAACATACCTAGTTACAGATGTAACCCGGCCTTGTGTTGGCATGAGGAGCATCATTGTTGATCCTCAGACATCCCTCTAGAGGTGTTCAAAATTCGGTCCGGTAAGGAAGTTCCTTTGCCTAGTCATTGTTGGAAACCCAATCTCCACTACGAACCCGTACGGTTTTAGTTGTATACAATTATGTCAGTATAGTATATGGTACCTATGTTGGCTAAGAATAATACATTTACTTTCGAAAATTGTTTTTCACACTATACACTAGTAATAATACCAAAATGGTTTCCGCATATTGAAGCATTTTTTACTATCATAAGGAGAAACCTCGCCCATGTGTGCGTTTGCATTGTGTGTGTGCCGCGAGACCTTATGCCGGTTTCATTTTTCAAAAAGTCATTGCGAATTTTCAATGCACAAACAAATATGATGAGTTCTCACACTAGTCCCATGACTGACCCGGAGTTTTTTTGGTTTCACACAAAACTCTGGGTGCCCATAATTTTTACATGGGCAGCCTAGTGTCAGGTTTAGTAGCAGTATTTGGAGCATGTGTCTCGGAGCTTTTCTCACAGTGGATCCTTTGCTTTTGTGGAGTTGCTTTGCTATGGAGTATTAGCTATTTTCTTTGGGACATATTACTTTGTTGACATCTGTGATATGGAGCTATTCTGGTGAAGATGAAGTCTGTTATGGGATTTACATTGTTAGTCAGTTTTCGCTGTTCTTTTGGTTATGGTTATGAAATGTTGTAAAATCTGATGTAGTCTCATGTTATATAAATGAGAAGCTGTTTTTATTTCATTATAATTTACCTAATATGTTATGTCCCCAGACAATCAGGAATCCGACGCTTGAACCTTCAGCATTTTAAATACGAGAAGGTATTAGAGTGTTGATTTTCGAGGGTCTGAATTCCAGTCGTCATAGTTGGTATTAGAGCTTTGGTTTATACAAAATCTTTGCGGTATAACTCATTAGATAGCTCATTAGAGATGGGGTTAGCGATAACCTAGAATGAGTAAAATAGAATGAAATGAAATGAAAAGAGTTTAAACTGTTTCATACTCCTTAGGTAATTCGTCTGCATGTCTAATAAGCATTTTCGTTCTATTTTCAGATAGTAGGAAATGAGCGGTAGAGGCAGACGTAGGGGAGGAAGCAGTGCCACCACTAGTGGTCATGATACAATTAATGAAACCATGATTTGATCCCCGACTCAAACTAGCCTTCCGGATCTGAATAAGAGTTATGTGAATCTGGGTAGGAAACCATTTAAGGGATCTGATGATGTTATGGAAGCTCAAGTCTGGATTAAATCATGCTAGAATATTTTCAAAGGACTTAATTTGGAAGATAACCAGAAGAGACTGGTGGCTACATGGCAACTACAGGAAGGAGCCGCTACATGGTAGGAGACTACTATTCAGGGAAATCAAAAGGCGACTTTTTATGGAAGGATTTCAAAGAAGTTTTCAAAGAACGTTACATGCCCTCAGCAGAAATTTCTCGAATATACGAAGAGTTTATGAACCTTAAGCAAGGTAATATGTCATTTGAGGAATACCTGAATAAATTCAATGAGCTTTCTCCCTTTGAACCTAAATACCCCGCTGAAGAAGAATGAAAAATTTATTAAAGGGTTGAATCATATCACGAAAGGATGACTGCACATGTCAAGCTATCATTGGTGGACTTAGCAGATATAGGTATGCCACCATTGACAAGCAAAAGGTACTTGAAGAGAAGGAAAGCAACAAGAATAATAAGGAAAAATATAAGAAGAGGAAGTCCATAGGAAAGAAGCCGGAATCGAAGAAACCAAACAAAGGAAATAAGAAAAATCACTTGATGAAGATTACTTGCTACAACTGTCAGGAAATTAAAAGTTTATTGCAAGAAGCCAAAGAAGCCGAGGGAGAAGGATCTAGAAAAGGAAATGGATATGGCAAGAGCCTATATACTAGAAGATGAACCTTCAACCTCACTAGACATTAAAAGGAAAGGAGTATTGAAGGGAATATTTTCATTTTGATAAACTGGTTAGAGTATTATTCAATACTGGTGCTTCGCACAGTTTTATTTCAAAGGAAACCGTAGAAGAGTTAAATCTTGAACCTGAGTTTATTGACCAACCCATTTGCATAACTAATCCAGTATGAGGTTCCACAAATCTCTGTCTTTATTGTAAAGAGGTCCATATTCCCTATTCTCTTCATCAGTTCCCTATTAATCTTATTGTCCTAAATTTCAACAAAATTGGAATTCTACTTGAGATGGACTAGTTAAATAAATATGAAGCTTATCTAGACTTCGCAAATAGGAAAATATGGGTAAAAACAAATTTTGCGAATTTTGTTGAAATAACTTGTGAGGATCCTAGCCCAAAAGGAGATAATCTAATGTATACCCTGGGTTACCCTAATACCGACATAAATACTATCCCCGTTGTTAGGGAATTTCCAAACGTATTTGGAGAAGTTAAAAGTCTCCCTCCATATCGTGAAATTCAATTTAGGATTGACCTAGTACCTAATGCCCGACCCGTTATCCATCTTAACTGAAGAATGGCCCTAAGAGAAATAGAAGAGCTAAATAAACAAGTCCAAGAACTTTTGGCAAAAGGATTTATCCGACCTAGTCGTTCAAGTTGTGGGTCAGTCGTGGTATTCGTCGCTATGTCTGATGGTTCCTTAAGATTGTGTGTCGACTATCGAGATCTTAGTAAGAAAACTCTTAAGAATAAATACCCTTTACCCCGTATAGACGACCTATTTGATCAATTAAATGGTACCCGATTTTTCTCAAAAATGGACCTAGCCACTGATTTTCATCAGCTTAGAATCGTAGAGGATTGTATCCATCTAACTGCTTTTAGGGGACCCGATACCTTTTATGAATGGCTAGTAATGTCGTTCGGTTTGACTAATGCCCCCACCTACTTTGTTGATCTGATGACTAGAGTATTTCGAGAAGTACTAAATAAGTTCGTATTGGTTTTCATCGACGATATTCTCATTTACTCTAAAACTGAGGAAGAGCATGCGGAACATCTAAGAATTGTCTTGGAAATATTAAGAAAGAATGTGCTCAAAGTGAAACTCTTGAAATGCCACTTTTGGGAAGAAGAAGTAAAATTCCTTGGTCATATTGTATCGGAGAAAAAAATTCGGTAGACCCAGGAAAAACCTCTACCATTTTGGATTGGAAGCAACCAAAGACACCAAAAGAAGTTCGGAGTTTCCTCGGATTGGTCGGCTATTACAGAAGATTTGTTCAAGATTTTTCAAGAATAGCTTCTCCTCTTACAAAGCTAACTATGAAGAATGCCAAATTTGTGTGGTCCCCAAAATGTGAAGAAGCCTTTCAAAAGCTGAAGGAAAGACTAACATCTGCTCCAGTTCTAGCTATTATAAATGGATATAAAGGTTTGTCGGTTTGTACAGATGCATGCAAAGAAGGAGTTGGCGCAGTTTTGATGTAGGAAGGGAGAGTAATTACCTATGCAAGCAGACAATTGAAACCACATGAAAGGAATTATCCAACCCATGACTTACAATTGCTAGCTATAATATTTGATTTGAAAATTTGGAGGCACTATCTTTTGGGAGAAAGGTTTGAATTGTACACTAACCATAAGCCTCTAAACTATTTATTCACTCAGAAAGATTTGAACTTAAGGCAACAGCGTTGGTTGGAATATTTAGCATCATATGATTTGGATATTCAATATACCCCTGGGAAAGCCAAAGTTGTAGTTGATGCTTTAAGTAGGAAATTCGCCATCATCGCTTACTTAGTTATTGCCCCAACTCTTATGGAAAAGATTGTCAATAAGCAAGGAAAAGATAGATTTTTTGCAAATAATAGCTGAGAATATAAAACAAGGTACGTATTCAAGTTTTGAAATTGATGAAAAAGGTATTTTGAGATTGAAAGGAAGAATTTGTGTCCCAAACATAAAAGAGCTTCAGAAAGAAGTATTGGATGAATGTCATAAATCCAGATTCAGCGTCCACCCTAGAGTTAATAAAATGTATCGAGATGTTAAATGTACATTTTGGTGGAGAACAATGAAGAGGGACATATCTATTTATGTCAGTCGTTGCGCCACATGTCAACAAATAAAGAGCGATCGGTAGAAGACAACGGGATTACTTCAACCCTTGTCAATTCCATAATGGAAATTGGATCAAGTTTCAATGGATTTCATCGATGGTTTACCTCGCACTCGCAAAAGAAATAAAGGAATATGGGTTTGTAGATTGCCTAACTAAAAATGCTTATTTCATTCCAGTAAAACCCACCAGAGCTGCTGCTAGTTTAGCAGAGTTATATATATTAAGGAAATTGTTAGTTTACATGGAATTTTGAGTAGCGTTGTAAGTGATAGTGACCCTATCTTCACTAGTCGTTTTTGGGAAGCTTTTCAAGATGCTTTGGGAATGAATCTGAACTTTAGCACTACCTATCATCCACAATCAGATAGACAAACAGAAAAAGTCAATAGGATTTTGGAAGACTTGTTGTGAGCATGTGTTCTTGATTTTGGAGGTTCATGGGAAAAATCATCTGCCATTGGTTGAATTTTCTTATTACAATAGTTATTAAGCTAGTATTAAGATGGCACCGTTTGAAGCACTCTATGGCCGTCCATGCAAATCGCCAATATGTTGGGTTGAGTCTGGAAATAGACTTGTTCTTGGACCAGATATAATTAGAGAAGCGACAGAGAAAGTGGATCTCATTAAGAAGAAGCTAAAAGCGACCCAGGATCAACAAAAGTGCTATGTTGATCAAAGGAGAAAAGCTGTGGAATTTGCAGTTGGAGATTCCGTATTTTTAAAGTATCCCCGATGAAAGGAGTTATCATATTTGGGAAAATAGGAAAGTTAGCTCCACGGTACATTGGACCGTTTCCTATTTTGGAGAGAATTGGACCATTAGATTATCTAGTGCGGTTACCAGAACGGTTGTCAAGTGTGCATGATCCAGATCAGGTTATAGAAGAAGCTGCTCAACAAGATCTGGAAATTACCCCAAGTTTAGATATAAAAAGAGAACCCACAAAGATCATTGCTCGAGATGAAAAGAGGTTAAGAAATAAGACTGTTAAGTTGGTTAAAGTACAATGGAGTGATGACCCCAAGGATTGTACTTGGGAAACGGAAGAAACTATGCAGAAATTCTATCCTGACTGTTGAGTGGACATTCCAGTCTAGCCCAACCTTCGGTAAACTCATTTCCTTATCTATGTCCTTTTAGTTATTACGTCTTATTCTATTACCATCTTATGCAATTTCAGGGACGAAATTATTTTAAGGGAAGGTGAATGTAATGATCTGGAATTTTGGACTAGTTAAATGATTAGTTTATGAGTTAATTATTAAAGTTGTAATAAATTGCTTAGATTATAAAAATATAGTTAAGAAGTATATAATCTTATATATACCTTTAGTAGCATTTGGTTAAGTGTTATATATAGTTTTTAATAGCATTTAAAGGGTAAATGACAAAAAACACCTCCTTTCTCTTTATTACAAGTGTTAAGACACTTGTAATTTTGCATGCAACATTACATGCATGAATTACACATGTCCTACGAGGTGTCATCACCTTATTAACTCATTTCAAGTATATATACACCCCTTTCCTTCCCTTAAGCATTCATTCTCATCTTCTCTTCCATTTCTGCTTTTTCTCCTCCTTAAAATCCATGGCTTCCATCCTCATCCTCCTCCATTTATAAAATATATAAATTGCTGCAAAGTCAGTAGCGTCAAACAGTCAGTCCGGGATAACTGTAGTGGGTCTAGTGGCCTAGCAATAGAGGATAGCACAATGAAATCCCAAGGTGAGAACTCGAAATTTATATTTGTTCACTTTTTATGTTGTGTGAATGATTGTTGATGATATGGATGATTAGTCATTATTGCAATGTAAGCGTTTAGTGACAAACGCTTATATGGACACATGTATACACTATTATATATATATACCCATATATGATCGTATGATGGATGAATAGATGCTTCGTGGTTGTTATTGGTGATGATATGTGCATTATACTTGTTACACACATGTTTGGATTATACGGATATCAGACAAGTCTCGGACCAAGTTTGTGTTATAAATGAATATTTTATTCATTTAGATTTGAAAGTTGGAATGTTATTGAAATTGGTTATAAATAGTTAGTATAAGTACAAATGATTTTCAAAATCATTTTAAATCAATTTAGTAAAGTTTTTATGTGAATGTATATTGTAAATAAAATAGAGTTTGTCAAAATATATACCGAAATGTTCTAGGATGACAGAGAGGATAGTTTCTAGGCCTGAGTTTGGAAAATATAGTTTCCTCCCCTCCCTGGCTATCTGTAACTGATCCAACGGACATGATGGTTAATTCAAAATTTAATTTGAAATTTAATTTGAAGCTATTTGAATTTATAGTAGAATTTAGCGTACTTTTGTTAAAACTTTAAATGCTTATAACTTTTGCAACTTAAATCAGATTCCCACGAAATGAAAAACGTTTGATTCTCATCAACAAGAGCTTTCAAATGAGTGAAAGCATATTTTAATTTCGACTTATAATTTTCAAGTTATATTTAAATTAATATTTAAAAATGTTGTTGCAAGGGCTATCCATTGATTATAATGATAAATGGTCATTTAAAAATATGGAAAATTTATGTAAAATCATAATTAATTATTTAAAAGTGATTTATGTTGAAATCATGAAGTTTTGGTAATATAAAGGTTATTTCCCATAAACTAGCGAACATCGGTATTTTGAAGCACTTTTTGTAACACTTTTGTAACATTGTTTATTCAATGTTAAAGGTATTTAACTTTATAAATCTTTCCCTAACGTTAGAAATTAATTACTAACTTGTAATAAAAGGCTTTAAATGATAACTTGAGTTTCCAAACATGGAATATGGGTTGAGACTTAATTTTATCCTATATATCCACATGGTTTTAAAGTTGCGCGCATTATTTGGAAAGACCGGGATTGGATTTAAGTCTGAAAACCATTCCAAGTAATAATACGACGTTGTGGATCATTTGAAGGCACTGAAGACGATACTGAAGACTGGACCCTTCATATCGTAAGGACGACTTGTTGAATGTCTTGAATGGGTAGCTGCCATTTGCAGATGGATTTTATACCAGCTAAGTGGCAAGAAGCCCGAACATATGTGAAAGAATTCCAGATTGTGGTTTTATTCAGACCCAAAATGGACTTGTATGGATTGTGTGTCTGACATTGTAATTCAATGCGTAGCACTGATCTTTATTTTATATATATATATATATATATATGCTTCGTGGCGGAGAATTTATTCTCTTGCTTAACACCCTTCTCTAAGACGTATGAGCTTAGAGGTTATATATTGATAGAAATCAGTGATGCGTTGTGAACGGACAATGTGGCATACTTAATTTATGTGAAGAGCTATGGATGATCAAAGCATGGCTTGTTTAAGTGTAGTTTTGTGTAAATCATGACCTCGGCAAGTTTCACACCCCGGTAAATGGCCAAAACAGGAAGAAATTCAGTAGGGTTATGGGTGTGTTGTCTCCTTCTTGATAAAAGGTGTACTATGGTATAGAGCCCAGGCATTAACCTATGTGGAAAACATCTACTTTTTGGTTGTTGTTTGCGAGCGTTCGAAAAGGTCGGTAACGACCAGGAGATGACATACTTAGGTTAAGTTACCTCGTTACAGAGGTAACCCGGCCTTGTGTTGGCATGAGGAGCATTACTGTTGATCCTCGGACATCCCTCTAGAGGTGTTCAAAATTCGGTTCGGTAAGGAAGTTCCTTTGCCTGGTCATTGTTGGAAACTCAATCTCCACTATAAACCCATACGGTTTTAGTTGTATACTATTATGTCAGTATAGTATATGGTACCTATGCAGGCTAAGATTAATACATTTACTTTCGAAAATTGTTTTTCACATTGCACACTAGTAATAATATCAAAATGGTTTCCGCATATTAAAGCATTTTTGACTGTCATAAAGAGAAACCTCGCCTATGTATGCGTTTGTATTGTGTGTGTGCCGCGAGACCTTATGTTACTTTCATTTTTCAAAAATTCATTGCGAATTTTCAATGCACAAACAAATAAGATGAGTTCTCACACCAGTCCCATGACTGGCCCAGAGTTGTTTTGGTTTCGCACAAAACTTTGGGTGCCCATAATTTTTACACGGGCAACCTAGTGTCAGGTTGGTAGCAGTATTTTGGAGCTTGTGTCTCGGAGCTTTTCCCTCGGTGGATCCTTTTCTTTTGTGGAGTTGTTATTGCTATGGAGTATTAGCTATTTCTTTGGGACATATTATTTTGTGGACATCTGGGATCCGGAGCTATTCAGGTGAAGATGAAGTCTATTATGGGATTTACATTGTTAGTCAGTTTCCACTGTTCTTTTGGTTATGGTTATGAAATGTTGTAAACTCTGATGTAATCTCATGTTATATAAATGAGAAGTTGTTTTTATTTCATTGTGATTTATCTAATATGTTATATCCCCAGACAATCAGGAATCCGACACTTGAATCTTCGGCATTTTGAATGCGAGAAGGTATTAAAGTGTCGATTTTCGAGGGTAGAAATTCTGGGACGTATCAAAAATTCACATCTCTTTTATTATAGTTGAGATTCGTAGCTAAACCTCAGATACTTGCAAACCGTGCTTCGATTACAAATAACATACATGTAATTGTAATTACTTATAATTTCTGCTTTAAGTTAGATGATGAAATTTTACTTTTTTAAACAGATATTTAGATGATACTACATAGACGTACAAATCTTAGGTAATGTACAACGCAGTACAAATCAATATATATATATATATATATGTATGTATATATATACAATGTTTTGAATCGCGTACTTTGTAGGATTCGAATATGTGATCCGATGAACTAAAGAATGAACATTTGAAATGAAGGTTTTTGGCAAACTGCAATTAATATGGTCTGCATTGTTCATATTTTTGTCAATACCTGCAAACCAAATACTTTGAGCGAAACATAAAACATTCGCTCTTGCTGAAAAGACCATAGAATTTGTGGTTTAAATTTGATTATATAATTGCAAGATGGTATAGTTAAAAAAATATTGTCCTTTTATATCTAATTGATATGAAAGTAAGCTAACATGAAACATGACCACGTTGCTCGAACTTGTATACTGCTAGTGTTACTATGCAATCTAACAAAAATAGTTACTTCGAGTTTTTCACTATACTAATATCCAACATCATTTATTAAGGCTCTTAAGGTACTAATAAATACACCACTACAATTTCAATAGAAACACACACACACACACAAACACATATATATATATATATATAGTATTAAGTTATAATGATATACCAGTGGTAGTATGATAACATTAAATTTATCGTTTGTTAATGGCAAATATAATTGTAAAGAAATGTTTAACTTGGTAAACTTACCAATCACATCAGTTTTATTCTTTTACCACTTAAATTAATCCAATCATGGACATCTAAGATATATATATATATATATGTATATGTATATGTATATGTATGTATGTATATATTTGGAAAAAATTTGTAGTTTCATTTATGATAATATATTTTTTAGTTTTATTTTATCCAATATCTTAGATTAGCAAAATGATAATATAATTTTTAGTAACTAATTTGAATTTAGAATTTTATATCACTCAACTATAATAAGTCAAATTGTTCATACTAGTATTAATGGGTTATAATCTAGAACAAACCATTTACATTTTTATCATTATCAAATTCACGAAAATATTGATTATGGCAAAAATTAAGGTTTTTTTATGCCTAAGGATTACTCATTAAAAATTTAATTACAAGGACATTACTCTATTAACTTAAAAAACCATAATTCTTACGAGTGGTTTTCCTTTTTCTTCCTCAATTTTTTCGGTCGTATTTTTCTCGATCTTGCATGTTTCGAAATTTCAATTTTGATTTTGTGCATGTCTCAATTGCGAACATTGTCATCAAAGATTGATGTCAATCGCGCATATAATATTGGAAAATCAATCTCGGTGGCTAAAATTTGGTTATTTTTTACTCGATTTGCATCGATTAAATTTATTTCTTCTATAATAATTGTTCTAATTTAATCTTAAATATTACGATTAGTTTTACATATTTGGTAGTATCAGTTTTTAGCGTTACAGCTATTAGGTAGCAGTTTTGTGCGTATGAAGGTATCGGTTTTTACTTTACAACATTATGTAGTAGTTTTTATTATGATCAACAATTTTGTTTTATTTTTTTTAATTTCTTTCGCAAGTTTTCCCCTTTAACAATGGTTGTGGTTTCTATTGAAAATGTGGACAATTGGAGATGGCATTTAATGATGTAATTGCTTCAAGAAAATCAAAGTTTGATTTTATGTCGGATCATCGTCAAGGTTTTATTTCAGGCGTTTACTGTTACCTTCATATGAAACAAAATTTGCACTCAGTAGTTAAGTCAAGGAATGAGAACATTTCAATTGTTGAGTTGTTTAACAATGTTCTAGAGCATCTATTATGTATGAGATTGATGATGCACATTATAAATTTTTGGAAATTAATGGTAGTGCACCCGTGAAATTTTTGAAAGACAAACTATTTGATAAGTGGGCTGACTAGTTTTTTCTGGAAAAACGGTATGGGAAATATAGATTTATAGTGGCTAAAAGTTTTAATTGTTGGATTTTAGATAAAAAAAAAGCATTACATATTACATCATGTTTGGATGAAATTCATATTAAAATTATGGAACAAATGGCTAAAAGGAGAGAAGAATGTCGTTTACGCAATACGGTTTTATGCCCTACTAAGGAAAATTGATTGAAGAAGGTTTTGGATAGAATGTTTACAAATCTTCTGAGTTTCTTTTTGAAGTGAAATAGATGTTCTCTCACTGTGTTGATCTCAAGGATTGGAATTATAATCAGTGGAAGGTGATGGGATTTCCTTGTGCTCATACAATAATGAAAGAGTCTGTGCAGCGGTAGGATCATATAGTATGGAGTATAATTAAGGTAAAGTGTATATAGTAGTATAGTGGCAGTAAGTAAAATCACACAGTCGATTTTATACTGGTTCGGACCACTGTCCTACGTCTAGTCCCAGACTCTGTTCTGGTATTTCACTAGCACAATAACCCTCATTTCACCCGGAGGAACAGGTTCACAATTACCTGAGCAGCCGGACGGGATTTCTTGCCTTTACAGCCGAAGAGGACTTTCACAATATAGAATAATTGATGACTACTTGTGTTCTTGATAACACGGATATGTCAATTTGAAGTATGCCCTTAGTATTATCTCTCTTTGATCTCACTACACCAAAACAATGAATTTGGCACACCAGGATGCAGAGATTTGATACGTCTTAAAGCGGTATAAATTTGATACTGCTTTAAGCCGTATCAAATTTCATTTGCTACAGCTCTACTAATCCGCACCTCCATAATCTTTAAAATCTAACAGTAGATCATCCAAAATTTGGATCAGTTCCTATGATATGGGTTTGGGTCGTATCAAAACAACATAATATTTTTCCCTTCTCACTCTCATTTTTCGTTCCTTCCTCCTCATAGCTCAATTCAACCGAAATCAACAAACTTCCCAAACCCTAAAAAAATTGTCGTCCCTTCCCTCTTCTCCAAACCAAAACGACTTCCCTAAGGATTCTAGGTTGGAACAGCAAAAGAAATCCGAAGGCTCATAAGGATTTCAAGGGATAACCATTGGGTCTTCTCCGGGGAAGTTGAGCCACTTGTTTCCACGCTTAGATGTGGCAGTTGCGATGACTGCGAAGCGGTCGTCTTAGCCTGACTCAATTCGGCTGTTCAGGATGAAAGATGATTCAACTAGCATTCGCTTGGTAAAATCAACCAAATTACCCAAACTAATAGTACTTGTTTTTCTAATCATGGGCTATCTTATGTTTGTTTCTGTCTGTCATCCAAAGTTTAAACAATGTGCATGATCAAAAATTGGATTACTGTCAACTCTAAATTTTGCTGTAAATTTTTTTCTTAGGATTTTGTGCAAAACACAATTTTGACTCTAGAAAGGATATACATGTTGAGTGCACAAGTGCTTTGGTTAGCATGTTTCCCTTCTAAATTCCCATATTGAACAATTCCATTATTATTAAAAACAAGTTGAATCTAGTTAATCATTTTTGAACAAAGTCAGACCAGATTATATTTGAAGCCGACAAGTATTTGTAGGTAAAATTGAATAGAGACTGTCTACTATTTAGTAATAGAATTGATGATTGCTTTAGTTGAGAAAATATGTGTAATAACCCGGAAAATCAGAGCCAATTTAAAATTTTTAATTTGGCTATTTTAATGAATTTGGAGTAATTGAAATAATTTATTTTAATTAAATAACGAGTTAGAAATAGCACGGTAGTTTGAAAATTTGAATTCAAACTTTAACTGAACGTACAAGATGCAAAATAAAATGGATTTTAGCTAAACCAAAAATATTTAAATCTGCTTAAGAATATCTTTCTAACGAATCTGAAAAATCGAAATTTCATTGTGGGAATCAAAAGTTATGGCCGAATGAATTTTCAGAAAGGTCGCTGTGAAATTAATAGATGTCAAATTACTGCTAGGTTTCAAATTCCTTAATTTTTGGAATTAATATGTGAGCGTAGCAAAGGAAAACTTGTTTGGTTGATTTCAGTCAAATTGGGTCGACCAGAAAATGGCCATTTTTCAAACGGTCTCAAAAGTCGATGAAATTAAATTTGTTTGGACCGTATCGTCCCAACAAAGCCAGATTAATTTTTCGGGAATTTTTAGAATCGGTATGTGGCCCCGGCAAATTAAAATGCACGTTCAAATCAGAATTTGAATGTTTTATATCTTAATTTGAAGAATAACTGACTGTAACTGTTGAATGGGCTTACGAAACCTATTCCATTGTGTTCGGAATAGGGGTATTTAGCTAGGAGCGACAGTCATTGGGTTTGGATTGGAGTTTGTGTGAAGAAACCCTAATTTTTGAAATATATATATAATGGGCCAATCATATTTTTCCATCATAATTTTTAATTTATAAAAAAATCAAAAAAAAACCCGCCCCTCTCTGTATCGAGCAACGACAAACCCTCCCCCATTCCTGACCATATTCCAGCGAATCCACTTCGAATCAGGCCCTGCCCCTTTGGAACTTTTTGAAGCTCTCGTTCCCCTCTTCAAATCCATATAAGTTTCATCACCTATCGTCGCTCCTACATCGAGAACGATCCCCTCAAAGACCCAAACTTCGGAGCGCCGCCATGCCCTACAGCCCCTGTCGAGTTGGGCCCCACCCCCTGGCGCACGTGCGCTGTGCTTCCCCTATCGCTGTGGTGAAGGCCGATTGTTCAATTGTTGCACGGGTTCGGCAAAAGATCGAAACCTAGTTTCGAACTAATTCCGAAAGGTGTGGCCTTTGTTTTTGAAACTGATTATAACAATTCTAAGTGTTGCAAATCTTGATTTTCAAATAAAAATCAAATCTTTTTGCTATTCTGTCGAAATCCAATGCTGGAGACATCGGACTCGTAGCGACGTCATCTACATTCTAGAATAAGCTTGAGTGCATTCCGAGCTTGCTACAATTTCCGAAGGATTAAAATCGATGTGAGACTTTTAAATTCAAATATGGAATGGAAATGCGTTGTATAAATTATATAAATGAAGTATAAATTATATATGCGTTGTACACCTCATGTATGAGTGTTGTATAAGTTATATGAGCAATGTATAAATTATACATGCGTGGTATAAATAATATATGTGTTGAAATGGAAATGAAATATATTTATATACATACATACATACATGTATATATTTATATACACACACTCCCCTCATCCACAAACCATGGACGATATTAATTGATTGCGAATGGTTGAAAATTAGTTGATATGCAAATGGTTGAAAATTAGTTGATATGAGAATGGTGGAGAATAATTGTTTGTGGTTGAAACAAATTGGAATTATTTGTGGAAAATTCATATGATACAAAATTGATCTTAGATCATTTAGATGAGCCCCTTATGCAATGCCGCGAGGCCTAAGGTAGTGCGAGGAGCCGTACTAGTGACGGTGCGGGTTTTAAACCCCCTACCGTTATACTACCGAAATTTTCAGAAATATCTATGTGTTTGAATTATTTTCATATATTGAATTATATTCATGTGTTGAATAAATTGTTTAGATAATAAAATTCACATTTTTATTATGCGTACGAAATATATGAAATATTCATATGTTGAGATATTCGTGTGTTGAGAAATTCATGTGTTGAATAACATTCATGTGTTGGATAAATTCTTTGAAAGACAAAACTCACATTTTAATCATATATATGGACTGTATAAAATATTAATGTTTTAAATAAATTGTTTTAACACCAAAAATAACAATTTTATCTTATGTATGGACAATATAACATATTAGCATTTTAAATAAATTGTTTTAACACCAAAAATAACATTTTTATCTTATGTATGAAGTATATAAAATATTCATGCTTAAAATAAATTGTTTTTAACAATAAAAATATCATTTTTACTATATGTATGAACTATATGAAATATTCATGTGTTGAAAAGGATTCATGTGTTGATTAAAAGGATTGAACAATAAAATTAACATTTTATTGTGAATATGAAGTGCTAAAAACATTCATGTGTTGAATAAATATTCTGAACGATAAAAATATCATTTTCTCATGTATACGACTCGCAAAAAATATACATGTGTGGAAACATATTTTTGTTCGCCAAAAATATCATTTTTATCCTATGTATGAAGTGTAAAAAATAACCGTGTTGTGAAATAAACATTTGTTCGCTAGAAATATTATTTTTAGCTTGAATCTGCATAAATATACATATTTTGAACAGGAAAATGGATTAGCTCTTGAGTAAAGAATATATTTGTGTGCCCGACAAATAGGTAAACCTTAATGAGTTGGCTATGCAATTTTATTATTATATAAACTCCTGTGAATGCCATTGGATGCGGAGTGCTGGTTGTTCTATGTGAAATCATAAACGTCGCCATATGATAGTAACAACTAATTTTGAACTACGTTACATGGCATTCTAGAAGATAGCATACCCTATCATATACCCCATAAGCATTTGGAGAATATGTGACGAGGTTAAAGATATACCATACAAACGAGAGGCTTGTATGGCGATGATTATATTTCAGGTTGAACTGGAGATTGATATGAACTATATAAAATGTAACGGTAAATTGCCAGATTAATAAAAACCCCACACGGGTCTGGAGATGACAATAAACACGTCTCTCTAGTCATTAAGGCACAAAAGCCATTTATAGGGTGATGAGAATTTATTCTCTGGAGTTATGATCTGTACACACTCCCCTGTGGACACCGGAATATATCACTATAAATATGTGCATGCTTTCTAGGATTTATTGGTTGCCTAATACGGCCCAATAAATTTCCAAACCCCTTCCCATACAAAGGAGGTTATGGCTTTAATTTTCTGAAATTTAAAGGCGTTAGTGAAATATTTGAAGTGAAAAACATTATAGAAATCGTCGAATGAATTATATTTATATATATATATATTAAATAAAACGAATAACGACACTGCAGTTCGTATTTTGGAATCGTAACTTTAAACGATTATATCGAGAGATCCTACCATCGGATTTTCCTGTAACTGGAACTTTTGGGTTCGCTTTGGAGAGATCTTTCAAACGGAATTAACTTTGTTAAGATCCGACGGTTAGATTTTGAGAAATGTGTAAATCAAATTTGGAGAAAATTAGCTCCAGGGCGATGTGATGGCCTGAAACATCGTTTAATTAAATGGAGCTATTTTTAAATAAATAAAAATAGTGATATATCGTTATAAAATATTATGAACGATATGAATAGAAATAAACCGATTTTACTTGGTTTGCTTGATATTGGATGGTTGAATGTGTTGGACATGAAAATTATATTAAAGAACTGAAATGTGGATGTCGAATAATTTAACCATGGAAAGAATTGTTTTGAATTCTAGTATACATGAATTATTTGAAAAGGCTGAGTTAATTTTCATTTCAAATAATAGATCGACGAATAAAAGTCGAAGATACGAAGACGGTGCAAGACCAGTGATCTTCACATTGTCTAGATTACTACTGATGCCTTTGAGATGGGTAGCTCCCTTGACGAGGTTACAGTGGTAGTGGTTTGGACGTACTTGTTGATCGTCCAGATGTATGAGGGCCTCTCTTCTGCATTGGACATGTGGAACGATGAATAAGGTGCCTCAAGTTTCGTTCAGGCCCAGAACGAACTTGTAAATGGATGTGTGTATGACATTGGATTTTGTACTATGTTGATTGATCTTTATTAAGTATATATCTATTTGGCAGCGGATAATTTATTCTCTTTCTTAACGCCCATCTATGAGACGTACGAGCCTAGAGGTTATATATCGATAGAAATCAGTCGCATGGAGCGAATTACCTATGTGGCATGCAGAGATGCAGTGATCAAGGCTTTTGTTGAAATACAGAGTCTTGTGGTTGATGATCAAAGCACGGCTTTAATATAGCGTAGCTTTGTGTATAGCATTGATACGTGAGCCTCACACCTCGGTATGAGTTAAAAACGGGGTAAGGGACCCAATGAGGACATGACGTTTCTTTCTAGCTATGGGTGGTATCGTTGTTTTACAAGCCCTGACATGTATATTATCTTTAGCTTTGTGGATGTTGGAATGCAGGGCACCTCAGTTATATTGGTCTCTGCTGAGCCAATGGATAGGTCTGATAGAACCAGGAAACGTGTGCTCAGGAATAATTAATCCTCAAACGTAAGGGAGGACCAGCCTTGGAGGATCCTAGGGTTCTCTATGGTAAATCCTGAGGCATTTACTAGAGTGTCTCGAATCCGGCGAGGAGTAGATCCCTTGCCTTGACCCATGATGGAATCCAAATTTCCAATACGAAATCACGGATTTGATTTAAATTTATATATGGCGACATAGTAGATGGTAGCTATGCCGTCTAGGATTGATATTTATGATTGAATTTGCTTTTGAAACATATATGCACTAGTAATAAGATCAAATGATTTTGCTTTACATGTATTAAGCATATTTTGGCCATTATAAGGTAAAAACTCTATCCTCTGTTTTGCGTTGCATTGTGTGATGGGGCTTGAGTCTTATAACGACTTCATTCTTTCTAAAAAGCATTGCATTGTTCAAAAAAATTACTTTATTTCATGCACTGGAAATCACTGGAGTAAACTCATTCCGCGAAACTGGCATGGCCCTATGATTTGCCTTGTTATCGTTGTTTAACCAGTTTACCAGATTTTTCATACCAGTCCCATGACTGACTCGCAGTTTGGTTCACTTTGCAAACTCGGGTGCCGTTATTTTCACACAGGCAGCATAGTGACAAGTGACAGGTTATATTTTGGCTTTTGCACTGCAGCAAGGAGTGCACCTTTTGGCTTGTATGGCATAGACTAGATTTCTCAGTATTTTGGCTATTTGATATTCCGCCATTAGTATCTTATGTACATGATTCCGCTTATCGCGATGTAGACAGATTTACTTCTATTATGTACTCTTTGATGTATATGTTTAGTGATCATGATGTTAACTAATCATTTCCTTTTATGCATTAAGTTGTTCCTGCACTGTGCAGCTCTGATGTTATTACATATTATGATTCCGCTGTCATATTGATGTAAGTTATTCAATTTTCTGTTTATGCTATTATCTGTTCTCTACTAATGATGATTAATGTGTTATATTCTAACGATTATCCTTAATTTCGTGATACGGGGTTTTGGGATCGTCACAGTTGGTATTAGAGCTGGTTAGAGAACGTGGTAGGGGGTTCTCTCTTAGTTGTTTGGTGCCGAGCAGGAGACTCTTACCCCTACACGTCCCAATGGGTAGACTGTGTTGGTTGTTGCAGTCGAGAGGCTGGCCATAAAATCACTTCTGAGGTATCACTATATGTCACGGTGGGAGGTTAGCCCACTGCTTGATGGTTGTAAGGCTTAGGGTCGTCACAGGTGGTATCGGAGCTTTGGTTAATCTTAGTTCTGGAATTTAACACATTAAACACCTCGTCAAAATATAATCAGTAGAGTTCTAAGGCGAGTAGCTCATTAGCGATAGGATTAGTAATGTCCTAGAATGAGCTAAGCAGAATAGCAAAATAACTTGATCGGTACATCGTTATCTTTCCATATATTCCTCTGCTTTTACCATATCTTAAAATTATCATTTCTATGAGCTTGACACTTTTCTTGCTTGTACAGAACTGACTTAGATGGCTAACCAAGCAGCTAGGGGTAGAGGAGGCCGAGGAGGCTGAGGCGGAGAACGGGGAAATATTCCCGTTGTCGAGGAGCCTTTGATTCAGCCACCATAGCCCCCACGACCGTTTGATTTAGACCGAGTGGTGAAGAAGTATAAGAATCTTGGAGGCAAGATATTCTCTGGCACAGGCACTATGACTGAAGCCTTAGGTTGGCTAAAAACATGTGAGAAGATCTTCGATGGCTTAGGTCTTGATGATCATAGGAAAAGCTTCATGGGTGCTTGGCTATTGCAAGACGAGGCACAATTATGGTAGGAAGCCATCCCCTTGAATGAGAAAGAGGTGGTGATGACATGGAATGAATTCAAAGAGTTATATAAAGGGAAGTTCATTCCCGAGCAAGAGATGGAGCGCTTGCATGGTGAGTTTGTCAATCTCCAACAAGGAGATCGCACCGTTCAAGAATACCTCGACGGGTTTACTCAACTATCCCGCTATTCTCCAGAGCTTGTTCTGACTGTTAAGGCAAAGAATAAGAGGTTCATATATGGACTTCGACACAAGTACCAGAATAGGGCAATGAACCACGTTATGCTTGCATCCGCCGACATGGCTGATATGGTGTGTAATTATGAGAGATTGGATTTGAGGAACATGCAAGTATATCGCACAAAGAATCAAACGGGCAATAAGCACAAGATTTTTGAAAGGCAACCCGAATCAAGCAACACAGTAGCAAATGCCAAGCCACAAACAAATAGGCCACCCAGAGGAAGTTGTTACAATTGCGGTCAAGCTGGACATTACTCCAATGTATGCACCGCTCCGAAGCGGCAGAAGACCAGCCAGGCAAGCTCGAGTCAGAATTCTAGTGATAGGAGAGAGTGTTTCAACTGTCATCAAATGGGGCATATCAAGACCAATTGCCCATTACTGAAGAATGCTCAGGTTACGAATGTATATGATGGGGCGAATCCGCCAGCTATTTCAGATGGGATAGGTAAACCCGATGTTTTGGGAGGTACCCTTACAATTAAAAATATTCCTGTTTCCGTACTATTTGACACTGGTGCATCATAAAGTTTTATTGCAAGTAACACTGCTAGAAAGTTAAAGTTAAATCTAAGAAAGCTTAAAGAATCCATTAGAGTTCATAATCCGATAGAAGGGTCTATTGTTCTTAGTTCATATTATAGAGTGCCCGTGTCCTATTCTTTCTGCTGGTTTCCTATTAATTTGATTGTCATGAATTTTTCTAAATTCGATGTCATCCTCGGATTAGAATGGTTAACGAAATATGAGGCTGAAGTTAAATGTGCCGATAGAGTCGTTAAAGTTAAAAACGAAGTTGGGAAATATTGTCATATTGTTCCATGGCTCAGACTCAGATAGAAAAGAATTTTGGTCTACGCTAGATGTTACTCCCACTTTATTAGGAAACATTCCTGTCGTTAAACATTATGCGGATGTGTTCGAAGAAGTCGATAACTTACCTCCGCGAAGAGAAATTGAATTCAAGATCGATTTAATTCCAAATGCCAGGCTAGTAGTGCATTCAATTCGAAAAATGACTCTAAAAGAAAAAGAAGAATTAGGCAATCAAACTTAACTACTTTTATGGAAAGGTATAATCAGACCCAGCTTTTCTAATTGGGGTGCAACTGTAGTGTTTGTTCCTAAGTCAGACGGTACTCTCTGATTGTGTGTTGATTACTGAGACCTCAACAAGCAGATGCTCAAGAACAAATATCCATTACCCCACATCGATGATTTGTTGGATCAATTGAATGGAGCACGAGTATTTTCCAGAATGGACCTAGGTACAGGTTTCCATCAACTGAAAATTGCCGAAGAATGGGTTCCTTTGATAGCTTTCAGAGGTCCAAACATATTTTATGAGTGGTTAGTAATGCCATTCGGCTTGTGTAACGCTCCAGCTTACTTCGTCAATTTAATGAATAAAATGTTCAGAGAAGTCTTGAATAAATTGGTTTTGGTGTTCATCGATGATATTTTAATCTACTCCAAGTCAGAAAGCTAGCATGAAAAACATTTAGAACAAGTGTTGGGGATTCTAAGAAAGAACGTCTTCAAAGCAAAAAAAATTAAATGTATCTTATGGCAAGATGAAGTGAAGTTCCTTGGTCACATCCTATCAAAGAAAGGAATTTCTGTAGATCCAAGCAAAATAACAGCAATTCAAGATTGGAAGCAGCCAACTACACCCACAGAAGTCCGAAGTTTTCTTGGATTAGCTAGTTATTATCGGAAATTCATTAAAGATTTTTTGAAGATATCCAGTTCATTAACAAAGCTTACAAAGAAGCACGAAAGATTTAAGTGGACTCCGGAATGTGACGAAGCTTTCCAGGGACTGAAATTAAAAATGTCAACCGCTCCAGTATTAACAATTATCGATGGCAATCAGGATTTGACAGTCTGGACGGATGCTTCTATTAGAGGCCTTGGTGTAGTATTAATGCAAAGAGGCCAAGTGGTTGCTTATTCTAGCCGTCAGTTGAAGCCGCATGAAACAAGGTACGCTGCTCATGATCTTGAGTTGCTGTCGCATTTGCTTTGAAAATATGGACGCATTATCTATTAGGTGAGAAGTTTGATTTATATACCGATCATCAACCATTGAAATATATGTACATCCAGACAGACTTGAACATGAGACAACAGCATTGGCTAGAATTGCTTGCAGTGTATGATCTAGATATTCTGTATACGCCGGGAAAAGCCAATGTGGTAGCGAATGCGCGTAGCAGAAAAACTGCAATCATCGCCAATCTTATTATCACGCCTTCGTTGATTGATAAGATCTCTGTACTTCAGACAGACAATGAATTCATTCAGAGGATCAGAGAGAGAATTCAGAAAGGTGATCCCTCGAGTTTCCAGATTGATAACTAGGGAGTTCTAAGGTTGAAAGGCCGAATTTGCATCCCCAATATTTCTGAGCTTCGAAGAGAAGTGATGGATGAATGTCACAAGTCCAAACTAAGTATCCATCCTGGTGTGAGTAAGATGTACAATGACCTCAAACACACATTCTGGCAGAGGGCAATGAAAAGGGATATTTCTATATATGTTAGTCGGTGTTCTACTTGCCAACTAATCAAAAGCGATCAACAGAAACTCGCCGGATTGTTGCAACCGTTGGAAATTCCAAATTGGAAGTGGGAACAAATTTCTTTGGACTTCATAGATGGTTTGCCCTGAACCAAGAAGGTAAATGATAGTATCTGGGTGATCGTAGATCGTTTCACGAAGACCACCCATTTCATACCTGTCAGATCCAATAGAACCGCTCAAAGTCTAGCAAAGTTTTATTTCAGACAAATTGTTAAGCTACGTGGAGTGCCGATCAACATAGTCATTGATAGAGATCCAATATTTACTAGCAAATTCAGGGAGGAATTTCAAGTAGAAGTGGGGACAAAGATGAACCTGAGCACCGCATATCACCCTCAGACAGATGGCCAGACTGAGAGGGTGAACCGTATACTTGAAGGTTTACTACGAGCTTGTGTTATTGATTTTGGCGGATTATGGAAGACCACTTGCATTTAGCTGAATTCTCATACAACAACAGTTATCAAGCAAGCTTGACAATGTCACCATTCGAAGCGTTATATGGTAGACTTGCAGATCTCCCGCATGTTGGGTAGAACCTGGAAATAGACTAATATTGGGTCCCGATATGATTCGCGATGCTTCAGACAAAGTCGATTTCAACAAGAAACGATTACAAATAGCTCAAAGCCGATAGAAGAGTTATGCAGATTCTAGAAGAAGAGATTTAGCATTTACTGTTGGTGATTATGTTTATTTGAGAGTTTCTCCGATGAGAGGAGTAGTCCGATTCGGTAAAACTGGGAAGTTGGCACCTAGATTTATTGGCCTATTTCCTATACTTGAACGAATTGAAAATCTTGCTTATATGGTTAAATTACCTGATTGGTTGCCAAGGGTACATGATGTGTTTCACGTATCTCAACGTAGAAAGCATGTGCATGATCCAGATCTTGTTGTAGAAGAAGCAGCGCAACAGGACTTGGAAATTACTCCAGAATTAGCAGTTAGAAGAGAGCTGATAAAGATTATTGGCAAAGAGACTAAAGAGCTAAGGAACAAGAAGATTCATTTAGTTAAAGTGCAAGATCCTAGAGACTGTACTTGAGAAACTGAAGAAAGCATTAAGCAAGCTTATCCCAATTGCAGGGTGGACATCTCTGATTAGCTCCGGTGCAAGGTACATTTACAATACTTTGCGTTTCCGTTTTGTTTCCTACTTTATTGATGTTTCCTTTTCGGGGACGAAAAGTTTTAAGTGAGGGAGATTGTAACAACCCAGAAAATTAGAGCCAATTTAATTTTTTTTTAATTTGGATGTTTGAATGAATTTGGAGTAATTGAAATAATTTATTTTAATTAAATAACGAGTTAGAAATAGCGCGGCAGTTTGAAAATTTGAATTCGAACTTTGACTGAACGTACAGGATGCAAAATAAAATGGATTTTAGCAAAATCAAAAATATTTAAATCTAACTAAGAATATCTTTCTAACAAATTTGAAAAATCGAAATTTCATGGCGGGAATCAAAAGTTATGGTCGAATGAATTTTCAGAAATGTCGCTGTGAAATTAATATAGCCCTTGAAAATAGACACTTTGCAAACGACCTCCGTTTTTGACGAAACCACTTTTGTTGGATCTGGGATGTCAAATTATTGCTTGGTTTCAAATTCCATAATTTTTGGAATTAATATGTGAGTGTGGCAAAGGAAAACGTGTTTGGTTGATTTAAGTCAAATTGGATCGACCAGAAAATGGCCATTTTTCAAACGGTCTCAGAATTCGATGAAATCTGTTTTGTTGGGACCGTATCATCCCAACATAGCCAGACCAACTTTTCAGGAATTTTTAGAATCAGTATATGGCCCCGGAAAATTAAAATGCACGTTCAAATCAGAATTTTAATGTTTTATATTTTAATTTGAAGAATAACTGACTGTAACAGTCAAATGGGCTTACGAAACATATTCCATTATGTTCGGAATAAGGGTACTTTGCTAGGGCGACAATCGTTGGGTTTGGATTGGAGTTTGTGTGAAGAAACCCTAATTTTTGAAATATATATAACGGGCGAATCATATTTTTCCATCATAATTTTTAATTTATAAAAAATTCAAAAAAAAAACCGCACCTCTCTGTATCGAGCAACGGCAAACCCTTCCCTATTCCCAACCATATTCCGGTGAATCCACTTCGAACCAGACCCTTCCCCTTTGGAACTTTTTGAAGCTCTCCTTCCCCTCTTCAAATCCATATAAGGTTCATCACCTATCGTCGCTCCTACATCGAGAACGAGCCCCTCAAACACCCGAACTTCGGAGCCCCGCCACGCCCTACAGCCCCCGTCGAGTTGGGCCCCAACCTCTGGCGGGCGGGCGCCATGCTTCCCCCTTCGCTGTGGTAAAGGCCGATTGCTCAGTCGTCGCACGGATTTGGCAAAAGATAGAAACCTAGTTTTGAACTAATTCAGAAAGGTGCGACCTTTGTTTTTGAAACTGATTATAACACTTCTAAGTGCTACAAATCTTGATTTTCAAATAAAAATCATATCTTTTTGCTATGTTGTCGAAATCCAGTGAAACTAGTGACATCGGACTCGTAGCGGAGTCATCTACATTCTAAAAGAAGCTAGAACGCAATCCGAGCTTGCTATAATTTCCAAAGGATTAAAATCGATGTGAGAATTCTAAATTCAAGTATGGAATGGAAATGCATTGTATAAATTATATAAGTGAAGTGTAAATTATATATGCATTGTACACCTCATGTATGAGCATTGAATAACTTATATGAGCGATGTATAAATTATACATGCGTTGTATAAATCATAAACGTGTTGAAATGGAAATGAAATATATTTATATACATATATATACACACACTCCCCTCGTCCACAAACATGGACGATATTAATTGATTGCGAGTGGTTGAAAATTAGTTGATATGCGAATAGTTGAAAATTAGTTGATATGCGAATGGTTGAGAATAATTGTTTGTGGTTGAAACGAATTGGAATTGTTTGTGGAAAATTCATATGATATGAAATTGATCTTAGATCATTTAGATGAGCCCCTTATGGAACGCCGCGAGGCCTAAGGTAGTGCAAGGAGCCGTACTCGGGACGGTGCCGGTTTTAAACCCCCTACCGTTATGCTGCCGAAATTTACAGAAATATCTATGTCTTTGAATTATTTTCATATATTGAATTATATTCATGTGTTGAATAAATTGTTTAGATAATAAATATCACATTTTTATTATGCGTACGAAATATATGAAATATTCATATGTTGAGACATTCGTGTGTTGAGAAATTCATGTGTTGAATAACATTCATGTGTTGGATAAATTCTTTGAAAGACAAAACTCACATTTTAATCATATATATGGAAATATTAGTGTTTTAAATAAATTGTTTTAACACCAAAAATAACAATTTTATCTTATATATGGACTATATAACATATTAGTGTTTTAAATAAATTGTTTTAACACCAAAAATAACATTTTTATCTTATGTATGAAGTATATAAAATATTCATGCTTAAAATAAATTGTTTTTAACAATAAAAATATCATTTTTATTATATGTATGAACTATATGAAATATTCATGTGTTGAAAAGGATTCATGTGTTGATTAAAAGGATTGAACAATAAAATTAACATTTATATTGTGAATATGAAGTGCTAAAAACATTCATGTGTTGAATAAATATTTTGAACGATAAAAATGTCATTTTATCATGTATACGACTCACTAAAGATATACATGTGTTGAAACATATTTTTGTTCCCCAAAAATATCATTTTTATCCTATGTATGAAGTGTTAAAAAATAACTGTGTTGTGAAATAAACATTTGTTTGCTAGAAATATTATTTTTAGCATGGTTCTGCATATATATATACATATGTTGAACAGGAAAATGGATTAGCTGTTGTGTAAAGTATATATTTGCTTGCACGACAAATAGGTAAGCCTTAATGAGTTGGCTATGCTATTTTATTATTATATAAAATCCTGTGAATGCCATTGGATGCGGAGTGCTAGTTGTTCTGTGTGAAATCATAAACGTAGCCATAGGATAGTAACAATTAATTTTGAACTACACTACGTGGCATACTTCTTGAAGATAGCATATCCTATCATATAACACATAAGCATTTGGAGCTTATGTGACGAGAATGAAGATATACAATACAAGCGAGAGGCTTGTATGGCGATGACTATATTTCAGGTTGAACTGAAGATTGATATGAACTATATAAAATGTAACGGTAAATTGCCAGATTAATAAAAACCCCATACGGGTCTGGAGATGACAATAAACACGTCCCTCTAGTCAATAAGGCACAAAAACCATTTATAGGGTGACGAGAATTTATTCTCTGGAGTTATGATCTATACACACTCCCCTGTGGACACCGGAATATATCACTATAAATATGTGCATGCGGGTGTCTAATCCGGCCCAATAAACTTCCAAACCCCTTCCCGTACAAAGGAGGTTACGGCGAAATTTTCTTAAATTTAAAGGCATTAGTGAAATATTTGAAGTGAAAAACGATATAGAAATCATCGAATGAATTATATTTGTATATATATTAAATAAATAAAATGAATAACGATGTTGTAGTTCGTGTTTTGGAATCATAACTTTAAACGATTATATCAAGAGATCCGACCATCGGATTTTCCCGAAACTAGAACCGTTGGGTTCGCTTTGGAGAGATCATTCCAACGGAATTAACTTCGTTAAGACCCGACAGTTAGATTTTGATAAATGTGTAAATCAAATTTGGAGAAAAACAGCGCTAGAGCTAAGTTATGGCCTGAAACGTCATTTAATTAAATGGAGCTATTTTTAAATAAATAAAAATAGCGATATATCATTATAAAATATTATGAGCGAAATGGAATGGAAATAAACCGATTTTACTTGTTTTGCTTGATATTGGATGGTTGAATATGTTTGACATGAAAATTATATTAAAAAACTGAAATGTGGATGTCGAATAATTTAACCATGGAAAGAATCGTTTTGAATTCTAGTATACGTGAATTATTTGAAAAGGCCGAGTTAATTCTCATTTCAAATAATTGATCGATGAATAAAAGTCGAAGATATGAAGATGGTGCAAGACCAGTGATCTTCACATCGTGTAGAGTAATACTAATGCCTTTGAGATGGGTAGCTCCCTTGGCGAGGTTGCAGTGATAGTGGTCTGAACGTACTTGTTGATCGTCCGGATGTGCGAGGGCCTCTCTTCTGCATTGGACATGTGGAACGAGGAATAAGGTGCCTCCGGTTTTGTTCAGACCCAGAACGAACTTGTAAATGGATGTGTGTCTGACATTGAATTTTGTTTTGTGTTGATTGATCTCTATTAAATGTATATCTGTTTGGCGGCAGAGAATTTTTTTCTCTTACTTAACACCCTTCTCTGAGACATACGAGCTTAAAGGTTATATATCAATAGAAATCAGTCACATGGAGTGAATTGCCTGAATGGCATGTAAAGATGCAGTGATCAAGGCATTTGTTGAAAAGCAGAGTCTTGTGGTTGATGATCAAAGCGGTTTTAATATAGCATATCTTTGTGTATATCGTTGATTCGTGAGCTTCACACCTCGGTATGAGTTAAAAACAGGATAAGGGACCCAAGGAGGACATGACGTTTCTTTCTAGCTATGGGTGGTGTCGGTGTTTTACAAGCCCTGACATGTATATTATCTTTACCTTTATGGATGTTGGAATGCGAGGCGCCTCGGTTATATCGGTCTCTGCGGAGCCGATGGATAGGTCTGATAAGACCGGGAAACGTGTGTTTAGGAATAATTAATCCTCAAACGTAAGGGAGGACCAGCCATGGAGGATCCAAGGGTTCTCTACGGGGAATCCTGAGGCATTCGCTAGAGGGTCACGAAGCCGACGAGGAGTATATCCCTTGCCTCGACTCATGATGGAATCCAAATTTCCAATACAAAATCACGGATTTGATTGTAACTTATATATGGCGACATAGTATATGGTAGCTATGCCGTCTAGGATTGATATTTATGATTGAATTTTCTTTTGAAACATATATGCACTAGTAATAAGATCAAATCATTTGTCTTTACACGTATTAAGCACATTTTGGCCATTATAAGGTAAAAACTCTATCCTCTGGTTTGCGTTGCATTATGTGATGGGACTTGAGTCTTATAACCTCTTCATTCTTTCTAAAAAGCAATGCTTTGTTCAAAAGATTTACTTTATTTCATACACTGGAAATCATTGGAGTAAACCCGTTCCGCAAAAGTGGCGTGGTCCTATGATTTGCCTTGTTATTACTGTTTAACCAGTTAAGTAGATTTCTCATACCAGTCCCACGACTGACTCATAGTTTGTTTCAATTTGCAAACTCGGGTTTCCTTATTTTCACACGGGCAGCCTAGTGATAGGTGACAGGTTATATTTTGGCTTTTGCACTGTAGCACGGAGTGCACCTTTTGGCTTGTATGGCGAAAACTAAATTTCTCAGTATTTTAGCTATTTCATATTCTGCCATTAGTATCTTACGTATATGATTCCAGTTATCGCGATGTAGACAGATTTACTTCTATTATGTAATCTAAGATGTGTATGTCCCAATGATCTTGATGTTGACTGATCATTTCCTTTTATGCACTAAGTTGTATATTGCACTGTGCTACTCTGATGTTATTACATATTATGATTCCGCTGTCATATTAATGTAAATTATTCTATTTCTGTTTATGCTATTATCTGTTCTCTGCTAATGATGATTAATGTGTTATATTCCAATGATTATACTTAATTCAGTGACATAGGGTTTTGGGATCGTCACAGTTGGTATCAGAGCTAGTTAGAGAATGTGATAGGGGGTTCTCGCTTGGCAGTTTGGTGGCGACCAAGAGACTCTTACCCCCTACACGTCCGAATGGGAAGATTGGGTTGGTTGTTGCAGTCGAGAGGCTGGCCGTAAAGTCTCTTCTGAGGTACCACTCTATGTCATGGTGGGAGGTTAGCCCACTGCCTGATGGTTGCAAAGCTTAGGATCATCACAGGTGGTATCGGAGCTTTGGTTAATCTTAGTTCTGGAATTTAACACATTAAACACCTCGTCAAAATAGAATCAGTATAGTTCTAAGGCGAGTAGCTCATTAGAGATATGGTCAGTAATGTCCTAGAATGAGCTAAACAGAATAGCAAAATAACTTGATAAGTACATCGTTATCTTTCCATATATTCTTCTGCTTTTACCATATCTTAAAATTATCATTTCTGTGAGCTTGACTCTTTTCTTCCCTGAACAGAACTGACTTAGATGGCTAACCAAGCAGCAAGAGGTAGTGGAGGCCGAGGAGGCCGAGGCGGAGGACGGGGGAAGATTCTTGTTGCCGAGGAGCCTTTGATTCAGCCACCACAACCCCCGCAACAATATGATTTAGACCGAGTAGCAAAGAAGTATAAGAATCTTGGAGGCAAGATATTCTCTGGCACGGGCACTGTGATTGAAGCCTTAGGTTGGATAAAAACATGTGAGAAGATCTTCGGAGGTTTAAGTCTTGATGATCATAGGAAAAGCTTCATGGGTGCTTGGCTATTGCAAGACGAGGCACAACTACGGTGGGAAGCCATCATCTTGAATGAGCAAGAGGTGGAGATGACCTGGAATGAATTCAAACAGTTATTCAAAGAGAAGGTAATTCCCGAGCAAGAGATGGAGCGCTTGCATGATGAGTTTGCCAATCTCTAACAAGGAGATCGCACCGTTCAAGAATACCTCAGTAGGTTTACCCAGCTATCCCGCTATGCTCCAGAGCTTGTTCTGACTGTTAAGGCAAAGAATAACAGGTTCACACATGGACTTCAGCGCAAGTACCAAAATAGGGGAATGAGCCATGTTATGCTTGCATTTGCCGACATGGTTGATATGGTGTGTAATTCTGAGAGCTTGGATTTGAGGAACATGCAAGTAGATCGCGCAAAGAATCAAACGGGCAACAAGCGCATGACTTCTGTAAGGCAGCCCTAATCAAGAAACATAGTAGCAAATGCCAAGCCGCAAACAAATAGGCCACCCAGGGGAAGTTATTACAACTGCGGTCAAGCTGGGCATTACTCCAATGTATGCACCACTCCGAAGCGGCAGAAGACCAGCCAAGCAAGCTCGAGTCAGAATTCTGGTGATAGGCGAGACTGTTTCAACTGTCATCAAAAGGGGCATATCAAGACCCGTTGCCCATTACTGAAGAATGCTCAGGTTGCACATGTATATGATGGGGCGAATCCGCCAGCTATTTCAGATGGGACAGGTAATCCCGATGTTTTGGGAGGTACCCTTACTATTAAAAATATTCCTTTTTCCATATTATTTGACACTGGTGCATCATAAAGTTTTATTGCAAGTAACACTGTTAAAAACTTAAAGTTAAATTTAAGAAAGCTTAAAGAATCTGTAATGACCCGCAATGGCAGAGGTATTATAATTAATTTATTTAATTATATAAATGGTGAATTAAAAGATTTAATGGTCGTGGAATTAAATAACTGGGAATATTTAATTAAATTAAATAATTAAATAATATATTTAATTCAGAAATAATCAAAAATATTGGAAATCACAATACTTTGTGAACGGGGTCGTCCCTTAGATTTAATTCAGCTTAGATTTGAATTATATTGACGAATATATTCAATCGACGACAGTTTGAACGTATAATTATAATATAATTGAAATAGAGTTTGAAATGGCGCTGCAGTTCACGATTTGGCAATTTGAACTTCAACTGAATGTACATGATTCGTTTTAAGCCGGATTTCTGTGAAACAAGAAACGTGTGGAGCTGGTGGAGTATATTTTTCTAGTGGAAGAGAAAAATCGGGATTTCGTCATGTAGATTTTGATTTATGTCCAAATCAAATTTCAGAAAAGTCGCTGTGAAATTCCTTTATAATTCGTAATGTTTTATATACGTTATAAAAGGATTTTCAATGTAAATTGAATATCGATTCAATCTGGACTCGGAATAGCGAGTATATAGTTATCCTAGAGCTGTATGATATTCTGTTGTCAATATATACAATAATATTTATTTTTAAATAATTAATTTAATAATATTTAAATATATTTATATATTTAAATGGGTCATCCAGAGCTTTAAAAATAGCCAGTTTTGCAAACAAAGTCGGAATTCGACGAAACCAGTTTCGTTGGGACCGTAATGTCGAACTGTAGCTGCATGTCCAGTTTCGTGATTTTTGGGTATCGTGTGTGATCACATGAATTTTTAGAAGGCTAAAATGAATATAAAATAATAAAATAAAATATCTAGATATTTTATCCATTCTATAAATACCCCCCAATACCCATTAAGACCTAATTTCATTCCTCCACTAGTCAACAGAAGATCAACCGCCACAAATAAGCTTCAACGTGAAGCTTTAAATCCTCCAATAAATCAAAGAGAAATCTAGAAATCATAATCCATGTATATTAGCACTCCTAAGTCAAAGCTCTTCAATCTAGTGTGATTTTTGTGGCGTTCGGTCCACTTATCCTTAGCGTCGGTTTCACTCAGCGGCACTAGGGTTTCGATTTTCGTTAGGCTGAGGGACTTTGAGGTCAATTCGTGTTTGTTTTTGGGATGAGTAAGTGAAGCAGCACGGGTTGGTGAAGCATTGAGGGGGTGCGATGCAATTTGGCGTCGCTGCTGTTGGTCACGACGAAGGAAGTCGGAAGCTAAGGGAGACGTCGAACTGGTTGTCAGGGGTATGGGAAGATAGAGAACGTGAAGAGAAAGAAGATGGTGATTTTTGTTCGATGTTTCATGAAGAAGACGAAGTAGAGAGGGGCTTCGATCTAACTGAAATGGTGGAGTTTTCATCTGTTCGGATTTGTTGGTTCAGGAAGAAAGAGAGGAGCGGTCTAGAGTGTTAAGGATGTTAGTGGGCTCAAGTTCGTGGGTGAGGCCCAATTCACAAATGCAAGTTTTATTTTAAATTTAAATGGTGTATTTACTTGTTCATAAGATAACTTGAGCATACGTTAACGAAATTCAAAAAATCAAGATCCGTTGGGATCGTATGGACGGACACTACGCACTGGAACTGACTGGAAGTGGATTCGAGCTCGTTTGAATTTATGGCGAAATAAATTGTCCGACTGAATCAAATAACGCAAACCGTTATTTAACGGCTAACGCGCAAATGTGAGTAAAACTCACCAACTCTGGACAGTTATATTTTTATAATGTATTTTTAGAACTATTAATCATCTGTTGATTGTTGTGTGTTGGTTGATTGATTGAACTGCTAGTCAGTTAGTGAAAATTATATATATATATATATATATATATGTGTGTGTGTGTGTGTGTGTGTGTGTGTGTGTGTGTAATTATATATATATAAACCGTTAAATATTTATATATTGATTCTGCTATCAGAATAATTTATATTGTACTGAAAGTGATGATAATCATATTGTGTAACATCTGTGGATGCAGGGAGACAGGTTGGAGGAATCCGACTGGATTCCTCAACGGGTATTTTATTGTTTTTCATATATTGTTATATGGTGTGATATAAAATCTGTAGGCAATTATATGTGCTTGGAAAATATTGAACATCGTGATTTGATATGATTGAATACCATAACATACCGAAATGTTGATAAGGGGATTTTCAAAGTGATATTGAAAATAGAATATTTATAAAGTGGAATATTTATAAATAAGAAATGTTTATTAATTGGAATATTTATAAATAGGAGATATTCAAAAAGGAAATAATTACAAACCATTTTCTTTTTGAATGGAAAGGCCTGTGTGGCGGGTTTGGGGATTTTCCCGATGCTCCCTTTACAAAGGAGGTTATGGCAAATTTTTCTGAGAATTTAAGGAGTTAGAATATTTCAAGAATAAATTCGAAAAGGAAATATTTGTAAACCATTTACAAATAGAATTGAAAAGGGGACGTTATAAAAAGGAAATCATTTTTTTTAAAGTGTAGAACCGTTATTTAAAAGTAAATCTTTTCAAATGAATAAAACGTTGTTAAAAGGAAATCTTTATAAAGTGAATAAAGAAAATCGAATATGGTATTCGAAAGGAGTAAAATCGAGTCTAGTTATTCGAAGGGAATAACTCGAATATGGTATTAAAAAGTTAGTAAAACGAATATGCTATTCGAAAGGGGTTAGTCGAGTCAAATTAGTTGAATAGAGTTAACCAGTTCAGTAGAGTTAACCAGTTCAGTAGAGTTAACCAGTTCAGTAGAGTTAACCAGTTAAGTAGAGTTAACCAGTTGGGTTAAGTAAGTCGAGTTTACCAGTTGGGTTAAGTAAATAAAGTTTACCAGTTGGGTTAAGTCAGTCGGGTTAATCAGTTAGAGTTAACTAGTTAGAGTTAACAAGTTAGAGTAAATCAGTTAGAGTTAAAACGAACTAGAGTTAATCAAATATAGTTATTTGTGACAGAGTTAGTCAAACATAGTATTCAGGGTAAGTTGCCATCTCGTACGACTGCTAGCGTAATTCGCAGGGCTGTAAATAGCCTAAGGCGGTCGGATGTTCCCTGAGGGAATCAGGCGTAACCATTGTGATCGCTGCAATCTAGAGTCAAGCGAATGGAGTTAAATCGAATCTAGTTATTCGATAGGAGTTAATCAAGATGAGTTAAATAATTTAAGTTGATCGAATCTAGTCATTCGATAGGAGTTAATCAAGTTAAGTTAAATAAGTTAAGTTAATCGAATCTAGTTATTCGAGAGGAGATTATCGAATATAGTTTATTCGAAGGAGTTATCAATTATTAGTTATTCGAAGTGAGTAGTCGAATATTGGTTATTCGAAGTGACTTAATCGAATATTGGTTATTTGAAAAGGGGAGTTATCAAATCGAATAGATTAAAGGAGTTAATCAAATATAGTTTATTCGAGTAGAGTTAGAGGAGTTGTCGAATATGGTTTATTCGACAGGAGTTAAGTGAATAGTTAGATTAATCAAAGTGAATTAGTTAGTTAAACTAAGTGAATTAGTTAAGTGAATTGGTTAAGTTAACCAAAGTGAATTTGTCGAGTTAATCAAAGTGATTAGTTCAGTTAATCGAGTTGAATTTGTCAGTCGAGTTAATAAATGGAGTTAGTCAAACCAAGTAAAACCAGTTAGAGTTAATTAATTAGGGTTGACCAGTTAGAGTTAATCAATCAGAGTTAATCAAATAGAGTTAAGTAAAATTAGAACTGACTAGAGATTAGTAAATTGAATGGTTTTCTAAGTGTCTATCTAATGTTGGTTTCGGCCTTCGGGATTTATACTTAGGGAATTGTTCTCATACTAGTTCACAGTCAGGGACTGATAGTTGGGGAAGAGTAGTGATTTGTAAATAAGCAAATGATAAACGTTTTCCAGTGTTAATAACATATATTTTCTAAACATAGAAAATAAGGCAATGTGAATATATATATATAGATATATGTTGATGATTTACCGATATAATTTCCATTTGGAAATTATATCGTTGTTTGCACACTTGTTTTCATTTGATAGTTAAATCATAGACTATCAAAGTTTTGACCATTTTACGTTGTTAATATGGAGAGACCGGTTGGATTATTATCCAAAGAACCACTCTGTATTGGCATAAGCGTTGCGAATCATATATGCCAAAGATAATTGAAGATGGAGTAAAATGCAAGGGCTGTTGTATAAGTCTTAGAAAACAGTGACTAAGATGGATATACTGAATAGTGCCTTCGGTTTGTCCAGTCCCAGGACAACTTGTATGGACGAAGGTCTGACAGAGTATATCCAATGGATCGCGTAAGTTGATCTGTTCAAACGTATTCACGTTTGGTGGCGGAGGAATTCGTTTATCTTAGCTGTATACCCGTGTTATTTTTGAATAAGTCAATTTGTGATTTGGCGGGTATGACGATGTGTCATTCAAGTGAATGAGGATGACTTGTGTGAATGAATGTCTGACAGAGTATTTCCAGAAGGGTCACGTACATTAATTTCTTCGACCGTACCAAGAGTGGAAGCGGAGAAGGAAACTTCTTTTAGCTGACACGTAATGTACTGTTGTAGACGTCAATTAGTGATTTTCGATGGATCTGACAATGTGGCATTCGAAGTGAATCTGATGTGATGATAAAGCGTAGCTTCTAGCCTCATCAACCGGTAAATGACAGAAATCTGGCAGGCAGCATGGCTAAGTCGGTCGCACCGAAGTAGGGTGTATAATCACCAATCTAAAGAATATTCATTTTTTTCTTTAATCTATCAATGATGTCCCATATATATATATGGGAACGGTTGCTGATCCCAACCGTTGGTGATGTACATTCGATACACTCAAGCGAAATGAGTGGTCAGTCATGTGTGGCTGAGTTACAAGATGTTCTTGTTGAACTCCGGTGTATCGTTCCTAGAGTACACTGATCGGAAGGTGGTTCCATACCTTGTCATAGTTGGAAATCCATTATCCAATATGTGCTTGCGATTTTGATTATATACTATATATGTAGAACGTGAGATGAAAGCGTTTCTGCTAGATTGATATATATTTGTACTTAGACATTATTATAATATCAGAATGATATTGCTTGTCAAGGATGTTGGATTCTCATAAGGGAAAAACCCGTTCCGTATTCACAGCGTGGTCTTATGAGATATCATATATATGTTAAACTGTGTTAAACTATTTTACTCACACCAGTCCCATGACTGACCCGGAGTTTACTTTGTTGTTTTCCCTAAACTCTTGGGTGCCTAAATTTGTACGGGCAGTCAAGTAGTCGGGATTTACAGATATACTTGAAGAGCTGGAGCAGGAGGCTTCTAGATCATATAGATATAGTTTATTTCCGCTGTGTTGTAAGTGTTGTACTCTGATAAGTGCTATTGTATACATAACTGTTATATTTCAAAGTTATGTTATCTATTATATGTTATTCGTTCCGCTGTGAGTTTCGTGTTACTCTGATGTTGTGTTCTTCTTCTTCTTCTTCTATTCTAAGTTTCTATCTTATCTATTCTCACCCTCTAATTTCTTTCATTAATTACCAGGATTTTTTGATGTTTTGGTTATCGACATCGAGCTTATATCGATAACCAAAGTCGCCGAAAATCCGGGTCGTTACAGTTGGTGTCAAAGCTTAAGTTAAGAATTACCTTGGCTCTGTGGCGTGACTCGGTAGAGATAGGGTTAGTAACACCCTACACTGAGTTTGAGTGTATATATACGAGTGCGTATTTGTATTTTATATAAAAATGGTTTTATATTGTGGAGATTCATTGCCTGAGTTGTTTATGAGTTCTGGTCGATCAGTTTGATCCACTGTATCGGTAGGAGTAAATAAACACTTGAATACGATGGACCGACACAGTATGGATATGTGATATATTATCATATATAGGATGTGTTGGTAGTAATTATAATCAGATAAGATTATAAAATGTGAAATGGTTATATATAACCAATCAGAATTTATACAAGTGAATTATATGAAATTGGAATGAATCAAATCTGAATTTAGATCATAATTGGAATTTAAAATCCCAGAGATGGGAAAGGTGTTTGTAAATGAATCTAGATTTAATATATGTGAATTTTAAGATCCTGGGAGATTTTAAATTTGTTTACAACATTGTAAAAGGATATTTGGAATTGATTTCAAGGTGGAAATGTTTAAAAATGGGTTTTGAAAGTGCTATAGTATTGAACTCACTTCGGAAGCTGGAAAATAGATTCCGATGTTGATCATAACATCATCGATGTTCATTTTCGAGTATGTAAGTGACGGATTACTACCAAGGATTTTGTTTTGAATTTGTTTTGGGAAAACAAGTTGTGTTGAATTTCAAAAAGGAAAATTTGATTTTTGAAAGAGGTAAACTATTTAAAAACTTCCAGGAAGAAAAGGTTGTTTGAATTTAAACAAATTAAAGTAGAATTTGTAAAAGCCAATAGAAATTGAGATTGAATTAAAAGCCAGTTAAGTGAAAATCATATTGAAATTGATTGGTGTCGAATAGAATTAGACTTGATTACAGATAATCTGAATTATATTGGACTGGTGAGTTAAGAATTGAAATTGGTGAAAGCGAATTTGAAATTGAAATAAAGCCAGTTCAGTGGGAATTGAATTGGATTGGTAGGTTAAGGGTTTGGAATCAAGGATGGAACTCGAATTGGAAAAGTTATTGTGGTTCGGATATAAGTGAATAATTGGTTGAGATGACATTTGTATATGTTGGGTTGATGACAGGTGAAAGTGATAGAGTTGACATGCCCAACAAAAAAGGTACAAGTTTATATTCGATATAAGCATGAGATTTATGAGCCGAATTGGCAAGCCTCTTGGCTGTTTGATTTTCTTTTGGGTTGGAGAAGGCCTAGAGAGGCGAGTTGTGGTTTTACCGATAGGGCTGTACAAAGGAGGTTTTGGCGAAATTTTCCGAAAATTTAAAGTGTTAGAAAATTTTCAGAATTTTTGGAAATTTTAATTGGTCGAAATGAATTAATATTTTAGTGATATTAATTGGTTCAGTGAAACTGAAGTTGAAAGGTAAACAAATCTTAGGAATTCCAATAGATAGGGTCGTCCTCTAACTTAGCAATTTCGAGGACGAAATTATTTTAAGTGGGGAAGAATGTAATGACCCGCATTGGCAGAGGTATTATAATTAATTTAGTTAATAATATAAATGGTGAATTAAAAGATTTAGTGGTCGTGGAATTAAATAACTGGGAATATTTAATTAAATTAAATAATTAAATAATATATTTAATTCAAAAATAATCAAAAATATAGGAAATCACAATATTCTGTGAACGGGGTCGTCCCGTAGATTTAATTCAGCTTAGAGTTGAATTGTATTGACGAATATATTCAATCGACGACAGTTTGAAGGTTTAATTATAATATAATTGAAATAGAGTTTGAAATGGCGCTGCAGTTCACGATTTGGCAATTTGAACTTCAACTGAATGTACATGATTCGTTTTAAGCCGGATTTCTGTGAAACAAGAAACGTGTGGAGCTGGTGGAGTATATTTTTCTAGTGGAAGAGAAAAATCGGGATTTCGTCGTGTAGATTTTGATTTATGTCCAAATCAAATTTCAGAAAAGTCGCTGTGAAATTCCTTTATAATTCGTAACGCTTTATATACGTTATAAAAGGATTTTCTATGTAAATTGAATATCAATTCAATCTGGACTCGGAATAGCGAGTATATAATTATCCTAGAGTTGTATGATATTCTGTTGTGAATATATACGATAATATTTATTTTTAAATATTTAATTTAATAATATTTAAATATATTTATATATTTAAATGGGTCATCCAGAGCTTTAAAAATAGCCAGTTTTGCAAATGAAGTCGGAATTCGACGAAACCAGTTTCGTTGGGACCGTAATGTCGAACTGTAGCTGCATGTCCAGTTTCGTGATTTTTGGGTATCGTGTGTGATCACATGAATTTTTAGAAGTCTAAAATGAATATAAAATAATAAAATAAAATATCTAGATATTTTATCCATTCTATAAATACCCCCCAATACCCCTTAAGACCTAATTTCATTCCTCCACTAGTCGACAGAAGATCAGCCGCCACAAATAAGCTTCAACGTGAAGCTTTAAATCCTCCAATAAATCAAAGAGAAATCTAGAAATCATAATCCATGTATATTAGCACTCCTAAGTTAAAGCTCTTCAATCTGGTGTGATTTTTGTGGCGTTCGATCCACTTATCCTTAGCGTCGGTTTCACTCAGTGGCACTAGGGTTTCGATTTTCGTCGAGCTGATGGACTTTGAGGTCAATTAGTGTTTGTTTTTGGGATGAGGAAGTGAAGCAGCACGGGTTGGTGAAGCATTGAGGGGGTGCGATGCAATTTGGCGTCGCTGCTGTTGGTCACGACGAAGGAAGTCGGAAGCGAAGGGGGACGTCGAACTGGTTGTCAGGGGTATGGGAAGATAGAGAACGTGAAGAGAAAGAAGATGGTGATTTTTGTTCGATGTTTCATGAAGAAGACGAAGTAGAGAGGGGCTTCGATCTAACTGAAATGGTGGAGTTTTCATCTGTTCGGATTTGTTGGTTCAGGAAGAAAGAGAGGAGCGGTCTAGAGTGTTAAGGATGTTAGTGGGCTCAAGTTCGTGGGTGAGGCCCAATTCATAAATGCAAGTTTTATTTTAAATTTAAATGGTGTATTTACTTGTTCATAAGATAACTTGAGCATACGTTAACGAAATTCAGAAAATCATGATCCGTTGGGATCGTATGGACGGACACTACGCACTGGAACTGACTGGAAGTGGATTCGAGCTCGTTTGAATTTATGGTGAAATAAATTGTCCGACTGAATCAAATAACGCAAACCGTTATTTAACGGCTAACGCGTAAATGTGAGTAAAACTCACCAACTCTGAACAGTTATATTTTTATAATGTATTTTTAGAACTGTTAATCATCTGTTGATTGTTGTGTGTTGGTTGATTGATTGAACTGCTAGTCAGTTAGTGAAAATTTTATATATATATATATATATATGTAATTATATATATATATAAACTGTTAAATATTTATATATTCATTCTGCTATCAGAATAATTTATATTGTACTGAAAGTGATGATAATCATATTGTGTAACATCTGTGGATGTAGGGAGACAGGTTGGAGGAATCCGACTGGATTCCTCAACAGTTGTTTTATTGTTTTTCATATATTGTTATATGATGTGATATAAAATCTGTGGGCGATTATATGTGCTTGGACGATATTGAACATCGTGATTTGATATGATTGAATACAATAACATACCGAAATGTTGATAAGGGGATTTTCAAAGTGATATTGAAAATAGAATATTTATAAAGTGGAATATTTATAAATAAGAAATGCTTATAAATTTGAATATTTATAAATAGGAGATATTCAAAAAGGAAATAATTACAAACCATTTTCTTTTTGAATGGAAAGGCCTGTGTGGCGGGTTTGGGGATTTTCTCGATGCTCCCGTTACAAAGGAGGTTATGGCAAATTTTTCAGAGTATTTAAGGAGTTAGAAAATTTCAAGAATAAATTCGAAAAGGAAATATTTGTAAACCATTTATAAATAGAATTGAAAAGGGAACGTTATAAAAAGGAAATCATTTTTTTAAAGTGTAGAACCGTTATTTAAAAGTAAATCTTTTCAAATGAATAAAATGTTGTTAAAAGGAAATCTTTATAAAGTGAATAAAGCAAGTCGAATATGGTATTCGAAAGGAGTAAAATCGAATCTAGTTATTCGAAGGGAATAAATCGAATATGGAATTCAAAAGTTAGTAAAACGAATATGCTATTCGAAAGGGGTTAGTCGAGTCGAGTTAGTTGAATAGAGTTAACCAGTTCAGTAGAGTTAACCAGTTCAGTAGAGTTAACCAGTTCAGTAGAGTTAACCAGTTGGGTTAAGTAAGTCGAGTTTACCAGTTGGGATAAGTAAGTCGAGTTTACCAGTTGGGTTAAGTAAGTCGGGTTAATCAGTTAGAGTTAACCAGTTAGAGTAAATCAGTTAGGGTTAAAAGGAACTAGAGTTAATCAAATATAGTTATTTGAGACATAGTTAGTCAAACATAGTATTCAAGGTAAGTTGCCATCTCGTACGACTGCTAGCGTAATTCGCAGGGTTGTAAATAGCCTAAGGCGGTCGGATGTTCCTGAGGGAATCGGGCGTAACCATTGTGATCGCTGCGATCTAGAGTCAAGCGAATGGAGTTAAATCGAATCTAGTTATTCGATAGGAGTTAATCAAGATGAGTTAAATAAGTTAAGTTGATCGAATCTAGTCATTCGATAGGAGTTAATCAAGTTGAGTTAATCGAATCTAGTTATTTGAGAGGAGATTATCGAATATAGTTTATTCGAAGGAGTTATCAATTATTAGTTATTCGAAGTGAGTAGTCGAATATTGGTTATTCGAAGTGAGTTAATCGAATATTGGTTATTTGAAAAGGGGAGTTATCAAATCGAATAGATTAAAGGAGTTAATCGAATATAGTTTATTCGAGTAGAGTTAGAGGAGTTGTCGAATATGGTTTATTCGACAGGAGTTAAGTGAATAGTTAGATTAATCAAAGTGAATTAGTTAAGTTAAACTAAGTGAATTAGTTAAGTGAATTGGTTAAGTTAACCAAAGTGAATTTGTCGAGTTAATCAAAGTGATTAGTTCAGTTAATCGAGTTGAATTTGTCAGTCGAGTTAATAAATGGAGTTAGTTAAACCAAGTAAAACCAGTTAGAGTTAATTAATTAAGGTTGACCAGTTAGAGTTAATCAATCAGAGTTAATCAAATAGAGTTAAGTAAAATTAGAACTGACTAGAGATTAGTAAATTGAATGGTTTTCTAAGTGTCTATCTGATGTTGGTTTCGGCCTTCGGGATTTATACTTAGGGAATTGTTCTCATACTAGTTCACAGTCAGGGACTAATAGTTGGGGAAGAGTAGTGATTTGTAAATAAGCAAACGGAAAACGTTTTCCAGTGTTAATAACATATATTTTCTAAACATAGAAAATAAGGCAATGTGAATATATATATAGATATATGTTGATGATTTACCGATATAATTTCCATCTGGAAATAATATCGTTGTTTGCACACTTGTTTTCATTTGATAGTCAAATCACAGACTATCAAAGTTTTGACCATTTTACGTTGTTAATATGGAGAGACCGGTTGGATTATTATCCAAAGAACCACTCGGTATTGGCATAAGCGTTGCGAATCATATATGCCAAAGATAATTGAAGACGGAGTAAAATGCAAGGTCTATTGTATAAGTCTTAGATAACAGTGACTAAGATGGATATACTGAATAGTGCCTTCGGTTTGTCTAGTCCCAGGACAACTTGTATGGACGAAGGTCTGACAGAGTATATCCAATGGATCGCGTAAGTTGATCTGTTCAAACGTATTCACGTTTGGTGGCGGAGGAATTCGTTTCTCTTAGCTGTATACCTGTTTTATTTTTTAATAAGTCAATTTGTGATTTGGCGGGTATGACGATGTGACATTCAAGTGAATGATGATGACTTGTATGAATGAATGCCTGACAGAGTATTTCCAGAAGGGTCACGTACATTGATTTCTTCGACCGTACCAAGAGTGGAAGCGGAGAAGGAAACTTCTTTTAGATGACACATAATGTACTGTTGTAGACGTCAATTAGTGATTTTCGATGGATCTGACAATGTGGCATTCGAAGTGAATCTGATGTGATGATAAAGCGTAGCTTCTAGCCTCATCAACCGGTAAATGGCGGAAATCTGGCAGGCAGCATGGCTAAGTCGGTCGCACCGAAGTAGGGTGTATAATCACCTATCTAGAGAATATTCATTTGTTTCTTTAATCTATCAATGATGTCCCATATATATATATATATATATATATACATATATATATACAGGAACGGTTGCTGATCCCAACCGTTGGTGATGTACATTCGATACACTCAAGCGAAATGAGTGGTCGGTCATGTGTGGCTGAGTTACAAGATGTTCTTGTTGAACTCTAGTGTATCGTTCCTAGAGTACACTGATCGGAAGGTTGTTCCATACCTTGTCATAGTTGGAAATCCATTATCCAATATGTGCTTGCAATTTTGATTGTATACTATATATGTAGAACGTGAGATGAAAGCGTTTCTGCTAGATTGATATATATTTGTACATAGACATTATTATAATATCAGAATGATATTGCTTGTCAAGGATGTTGGATTCTCATATGGGAAAAACCCGTTCCGTATTCACGGCGTGGTCTTATGAGATATCATATATATGTTAAACTGTGTTAAACTATTTTACTCACACCAGTCCCATGACTGACCCGGAGTTTACTTTGTTGTTTTCCCTAAACTCTTGGGTGCCTAAATTTGTATGGGCAGTCAAGTAGTCGGGATTTACAGATATACTTGAAGAGCTGGAGCAGGAGTCTTCTGGATCATATAGCTATAGTTTATTTCTGCTGTGTTGTAAGTGCTGTACTCTGATAAGTGCTATTGTATACATAACTGTTATATTTCAAAGTTATGTTATCTATTATATGTTATTCATTCCGCTGTGAGGTTCGTGTTACTCTGATGTTGTGTTCTTCTTCTTCTTCTATTCTATGTTTCTATCTTATCTATTCTCGCCCTCTAATTTCTTTCATTAATTACCAGGATTTTTCGATGTTTTGGTTATCGACATCGAGCTTATGTCGATAACCAAAGTCGCCGAAAATCCGGGTCGTTACTGAATCAATTAGAGTTCATAATCCGATAGGAGGGTCTATTGTTCTCAGTTCATATTGTAGAGTGCTCGTCTCCTATTCTTTCTACCGGTTTCCTATTAATTTGATTGTCATGAATTTTTCGTAATTCGATGTCATCCTCGGATTAGAATGGTTAACGAAATATGAGGCCGAAGTTAATTTGCTAAAAGAGTCGTTAAAGTAAAAACGAAGCTGGGAAATATTGTCATACCGTGCCATGGCTCAGACTCGGATAGAAAAGAATTTTGGTCTACGCTAGAAGTTACTCCCACTTTATTAGAAAACATTCATGTCGTTAAACATTATGCGGATGTGTTCGAAGAAGTCAATAACTTACCTCCGCAAAGAGAAATTGAAATCGGGATCGATTTAATTCTGAATGCCAAGGTAGTAGTGCATTCAATTCGAAGAACAACTCTAAAAGAAAAAGAAGAATTAGGCGATCAAAGTCGACAACTTTTACAGAAAGGTCTAATCAGACCCAGCTTTTCTAATTGGGGTGCAGCTATAGTGTTTGTTCCTAAGTCAGACGGTACTCTCCGATTGTGTGTTAATTACCGATATCTCAACATGCAGACGCTCAAGAACAAATATCCATTACCTCGCATCGATGATTTGTTGGATCAATTGAATGGAGCGCGATTATTTTCCAGAATGGACCGAGCTATAGGTTTCCATCAACTGAGAATTGCCGAAGAATGTGTTCCTTTGACAGCTTTCAGAGGTCCAGACATATTTTATGAGTGGTTAGTAATGCCATTCGGCTTGTGTAACGCTCCAGCTTACTTCGTCAATTTAATGAATAGAGTGTTCAGAGAAGTCTTGAATAAATTATTTTTGGTGTTCATCGATGATATTTTAATCTACCCCAAGTCAGAAAGCGAGCATGAAAAACATTTAGAACAAGTGTTGGGGATTCTGAGAAAGAACGTCTTCAAAGCAAAATTTTCTAAATGTATATTCTGGCAAGATGAAGCGAGGTTCCTTGGCCACGTCGTATCAAAGAAAGGAATTTCTGTTGATCCAAGCAAAAATAACAGCAATTCAAGATTGGAAGCAGCCTACTTCACCCATAGAAGTCCGAAGTTTTCTTGGATTAGCTAGTTATTATCGGAAATTCGTTAAGGATTTTTCAAAGATATCCGGTTCACTAACAAAGCTTACAAAGAAGCACGAAAGATTTAAGTGGACTCCAGAATGTGAGGAAGCTTTCTAGGAACTAAAATTAAAAAAACAACTACTCCAATATTAACAATTATCGATGGCAATCAGGATTTGACGGTCTAGACGAATGCTTCTATTAGAGGCCTTGGTGCAATACTAATGCAAAGAGGCCAAGTAGTCGGTTAAGCTAGCCGTCAGTTGAAGCCGCATGAAACGAGGTACGCTACTTATGATCTTGAGTTGCTCGCCGTCATATTTGCTTTGAAAATCTGGAGGCATTATCTATTGGGTGAGAAGTTTGAATTATATATTGATCATCAATCATTGAAATATTTGTACACCTAGAAAGACTTGAACATGAGACAACAACGTTGGCTAGAATTCCTTGCATCGTATGATCTAAATATTCTGTATACGCTGGGAAAAGCCAATGTGGTAGCGGATGCGCTTAGCAGAAAAACCACAATCATCGCCAATCTTATTATCACGCCTTCGTTGATTGATAAGATCTCTGTTCTTCAGAAAGACGATGAATTCATTCATAGGATCAAAGAGAGAATTCATAAAGGTGAACCCTCAAGTTTCCAGATTGATAACTAGGGCGTTCTAAGGTTGAAAGGCCGAATTTGCATCCCCAATATTTCTAAGCTTCGAAGAGATGTGATGGATGAATGACACAAGTCCAAACTAAGTGTCCATCTTGGTGTGAGTAAGATGTACAATGACCTCAAACGCACATTCTGGTGGAGGGCAATAAAAAGGACATTTCTATATATGTTAGCCGGTGTTCTACTTGCCAACTAGTCAAAAGCGATCAACAGGAACTCGCCGGATTGTTGCAACCGTTGGAAATTCCAAATTGGAGGTGGGAACAAATTTCTATGGACTTCATAGATGGTTTGCCCCAAACCAAGAAGGGAAATGACAGTATTTGGGTGATCGTAGATCGTTTCACGAATACCGCCCATTTCATACTTGTTAGATCTAATAGAACCGCTTAAAGTCTTGCACAGATTTATTTCAAAAAATATTTAAGCTACATGGTGTGCCGATCAGCATAGTCAATGTTAGAGATCCAATATTTACTAACAAATTTTGGGAGGCATTTCAAGTAGAACTAGGGACAAAGCTGAACCTGAGCACTGCATATCACCCTCGGACAAATGGCCAGACTAAGAGGGTGAACCGTATACTTGAAGATTTACTACGGGCTTGTGTTATTGATTTTGGTGGATCACGGGAAGAACACTTGCATTTAGCTGAATTCTCATACAACAACAGTTATCAAGCGAGCTTGACAATGTCACCATTCGAAGCGTTATATGGTAGACCTGGCAGATCTCATGCATGTTGGGTAGATCCTGGCAATAGACTTGTATTGGGTCCCGATATGATTCACGAAGCTTCAAACAAAGTCGATTTCATCATGAAACCATTGCAAACAGCTCAAAGCCGATAAAAGAGTTATGCAGATTCTAGAAGAAGAGATTTAGCATTTACTGTTGGTGATTATGTTTATTTGAGAGTTTCTCCGATGAGAGGAGTAGCCCAAAAACTGGGAAGCTGGCGCCTAGATTTATTTGTCCATTTCCTGTACTTGAACGAATTAGAATTCTTGCTTATAGGGTTCAATTACCTGATTGGTTGCCTGGGGAACATGATGTGCTTCACGTATCTCAACTTAGAAAGCTAGTGCATGATCTAGATCTTGTTGTAGAACAAGCAGCGCAACAAGACTTAGAAATTACTCCAGAATTAGCAGTTAGAAGAGAGCTGATAAAGATTATTGGCAAAGAAACTAAAGAGCTAAGGAACAAGAAGGTTCATTTAGTTAAAGCACAGCGGAGTGGAGATCCTAGAGACTGTACTTAAGAAACAGAAGAAAGCATTATGCAAGATTATCCCAATTGCAGGGTGGACATCTCTGATTAGCTCCGGTGCAAGGTACATTTACAATACTTTGCGTTTCCGTTTTGTTTCCTACTTTTCTGCTGTTTCCTTTTCGAGGACGAAAAGTTTTAAGTGGGGGAGATTGTAACAACCCGGAAAATTAGAGCCAATTTTTTTTTTAATTTGGCTATTTTAATGATTTTGGAGTAATTGAAATAATTTATTTTAATTAAATAACGAGTTCGAAATAGCACGGCAGTTTGAAAATTTGAATTCAAACTTTGACTGAATGTACAGGATGCAAAATAAAACGGATTTTAGCAAAGCCAAAAATATTTAAATCTGCTTAAGAATATCTTTCTAACGAATCTGAAAAATTGAAATTTCATGGCGGGATTAAAACGTTATGGCCGAATGAATTTTCAGAAAGGTCGATGTGAAATATATATAGCCCTTAAAAATAGACATTTTGCAAACGACCTCCGTTTTTGATGAAACCACTTTTGTTGGATCCGGGATGTCAAATTATTGCTAGGTTTCAAATTCCATAATTTTTGGAATTAATATGTGAGCGTGGCAAAGGAAAACGTGTTAGGTTGATTTCAGTCAAACTGGATCGAGCAGAAAATGGTCATTTTTCAAACGGCCTCAGAATTCAACGAAATCAGTTTTTTTAAGAACGTATCATCCCAACATAGCCATATTAATTTTTCGAGAATTTTTAGAATCAGTATGTAGCCCCAGCAAATTAAAATGTACGTTCAAATAAGAATTTGAGTGTTTTATATTTTAATTTGAAGAATAACTAACTATAACCGTCGAATAGGCTTACGAAACATATTTCATTGTGTTCGGAATAGGGGTAATTACCTAGGGGCGACAGTCGTTAGGTTTGGATTGGAGTTTGTATGAAGAAACCCTAATTTTTGAAATATATATATATAACGGGCCAATCATATTTTTCCATCATAATTTTTAATTTATAAAAAATTCAAAAAAAACCGGCCCCTCTCTGTACCGAGCGACAGCAAACCCTCCCCTCTTCCCGACCATATTTCGGTGAATCCACTTCGAATTAGACCCTGCCCCTTTGGAACTTTTTGAAGCTCTCCTTCCCCTCTTCAAATCCATATAAGGTTCATCACCTGTCGTCGCTCCTACATCAAGAATGAGCCCCTAAAAGACCAGAACTTCGGAGCGCTGCTATGCCCTACAGCCCCCGCCGAGTTGGGCCCTTACCCCGGCGCGTGTGCTTCCCCCTTCGCTGTGGTGAAGGCCGATTGATCAATCGTTGCACGGATTTGGCAAAAGATTGAAACCTAGTTTCGAACTAATTCAGAATGGTGCGGCCTTTGTTTTTGAAACTGATTATAACACTTCTAAGTGTTAAAAATCTTGATTTTCAAATAAAAATCATATTTTTTTGCTATGTTGTCGAAATCCAGTGAAACATGAGATATCGTACTCGTAGCGACGTCATCTACATTCTAGAAGAAGCTAGAACGCATTCCGAGCTTGCTACAATTTTAGAAGGATAAAAATCGATGTGAGACTTCTAAATTCAAATATGTAATGGAAATGCATTGTATAAATTATATAAGCGAAGTATAAATTATATATGCGTTGTACTCCTCATGTATGAGCGTTGTATAACTTATATGAGCGATGTATAAATTATACATGCGTTGTATAAATCATATATGTGTTGAAATGGAAATGAAATATATTTATATACGTATATATATATACTCCCCTCGTCCACAAACCATAGACGATATTAATTGATTGCAAATTGTTGAAAATTAATTGATATGCGAATGATTGAAAATTAGTTGATATGCGAATGGTTGAGAATAATTGTTTGTGGTTGAAACGAATTGGAATTGTTTGTGGAAAATTCATATGATCTGAAATCTATCTTAGATTATTTAGATGAGCCCCTTATGGAATGCCGCGAGGCCTAAGATAGTGCGAGGAGCCATACTCGGGATGGTGCAGGTTTTAAATCCCCTACCGTTATGCTGCCGAAATTTTCAGAAATATCTATGTCTTTGAATTATTTACATATGTTGAATTATATCAATGTGTTGAATAAATTGTTTAGATAATAAAAATCACATTTTTAGTATGCGTATGAAATATATGAAATATTCATATGTTGAGAAATTCATGCGTTGAATAACATTCATGTACTGGATAAATTCAATGAAAGATAAAAATCACATTTTTATCATATATATGGACTATATAAAATATTAATGTTTTAAATAAAATGTTTTAACACCTAAAATAACATTTTTATCTTATGTATGGACTATATAAAATATTATTGTTTTAAATAAATTGTTTTAACACCAAAATTAACATTTTTATCTTATGTATGAAGTATATAAAATATTCGTGTTTAAAATAAATTGTTTTTAACAATAAAAATATCATTTTTATTATATGTATGAATTATATAAAATATTCATGTGTTAAAAAGGATTCTTGTGTTGAATAAATATTTTGAATGATAAAAATATCAGTTTTATCATGTATACAACTCGCTAAAAATAGACATGTGTTGAAACATATTTTTGTTCGCCAAAAATATCATTTTTATCCTATGTATGAAGTGTTAAAAATAACCGTGTGTTGAAATAAACATTTGTTCGCTAGAAATATTATTTTTAGCTTGGTTCTGCATATATATATATATATATATATATATATATATATATATGTATGTATATATATATATATATATGTTGAACAGGAAAATGGATTAGCTGTTGAACTACTCTACATGGCATACTTCTTGAGGATAGCATACCCTATCATATACCACATAAGCATATGGAGCTTATGTGACGAGGTTGAAGATATACCATACAAGCGAGAGGCTTATATGGCAATGACTATATTTCAGGTTGAACTGAAGATTGATATGAACTATATAAAATGTAACGGTAAATTGCCAAATTAATTAAAAAAAACCACAATGGTCTGGAGATGACAATAAACACGTCTCTCTTGTCATTAAGGCACAAAAACCATTTATAGGGTGACGATAATTAATTCTCTAAAGTTATGATCTATGCACACTCCCCTGTGGACACCGAAATATATCACTATAAATATGTGCATGCTTTTTAGGATTTATTGCGTGCCTAATACGGCCCAATAAATTTCCAAACCCCTTCTCATACAAAGGAGGTTATGGCGATTTTTTTTTAAATTTAAAGGCGTTAGTGAAATATTTGAAGTGAAAAACGATATAGAAATCGTCGAATGAATTATATATATATTAAATAAAATGAATAATGACGCTATAGTTCGTGTTTTGGAATCATACTTTAAACGATTATATCGAGAGATCTGACCATCGGATTTTCCCGAAATTGGAACCGTTGGATTCGCTTTGGAGAGATCTTTCCAAATAAATTAACTTCGTTAAGATCCGACTGTTAGATTTTGAGAATTGTGTAAATCAAATTTGGAGAAAAACAGCACCATGGCCATGTTATGGCCTGAAACATCATTTAATTAAATGGAGCTATTATTAAATAAATAAAAATAGCGATATATCATTATAAAATATTATGAGCGATATGGAATGGAAATAAACCAATTTTACTTGGTTTGCTTGATATTGGATGGTTGGATGTGTTTGACATGAAAATTATATTAAAGAACTAAAATGTGGATGTCGAATAATTTAACCATTGAAAGAATTGTTTTGAATTCTAGTATACGTGAATTATTTGAAAAGGCCGAGTTAATTCTCATTTCAAATAATTGATCGACGAATAAAAGTCGAAGATATGAAAATGTTGCAAGACCCGTGATCTTCACATCGTGTAGATTACTAGTGATGCCTTTGAGATGGGTAGCTCCCTTGACGAGATTACAATGGTAGTGATCTAGATGTACTTGTTGATTGTCCGGATGTGTGAGGGCCTTTTTTCTGCATTGTACATGTGGAAGGAGGAATAAGGTGCCTTAGGTTTCGTTCAAACCCAGAACGAACTTGTAAATGGATGTGTGCCTGACATTGGATTTTGTTCTGTGTTGATTGATCTCTATTAAATATATATCTATTTGGTGGTGGAGAATTTATTCCCTTGCTCAACGCCCTTCTCTGAGACATACGAGCTCAGAGGTTATATATCAATAAAAATCAGTCGCATGGAGTGAATTGCCTGTGTGGCATGCAGAGATGCAGTGGTCAAGGCTTTTGTTGAAAAGCAGAGTCTTGTGGTTGATGATCAAAGTACGACTTTAATATAGCGTAGCATTGTGTATATGTAACGACCCCAATTTTGCCCGACCCCAACCGATCGCAAGATCGATCAAGACCGTTCAAAACCCGCGTACGTTAAGTTTGGGCATACAAAACATCAGAACAACAACACAAACTTTTATAACATCAATAACAAATGTTACATCAGAGTACAGAATATATCAGAGTACATCGATAATTAATACAGTGGAAGATACATTTACAATAAATTAAATACATTGCAGCGGAACTAATCTTAGCGGAAGGCCATCAATATTCTGTACACAGCTTCAGGCTTCAATCCAGGATCCTGCTTAACTATATCTGCAAAAAGCTACTCGACTGCTCGTGTGGAAAGAGGGCACCCGAGTTTGCAAAGTGAAACAAACTACAGGTCAGTCGTGGGACTGGTGTGAGAATTCTATACTTAACTTATCTAATAAGTAGGCTAATCACAGGACCACGCCGCTAACGCGGAACGGGTTTACTCCATTGGATTGCCAGTGCATAAATAAAGTAATCGTCAAATAACGCAATGCCCTTTTAGAAAAATGAAACCATTATAAGACCCAGGTCCCATCACACAATGCAACGCACACCAGAGGATAGGGTTTTACCATATAATGGTCAAAAGATGCTTGATACGTAAAAACGATATTATTAGTGTGTATAGATATATATTTAAAACATTTCAAATATAATATCAATCCTAGACGGCATAGATACCATCTACTATGTCGCCTTACTAGTTATACAATCAAAACCGCAAGGGCGTATTGGAAATTTGGGTTTCCATCATGAGTCAAGGCTAGGGAGGAGCTCCTGACCGATTCGAGACACTCTAGCAATGCCTCAGGATTCAGACACTGGCGAACCCTTGGATACAGCAGGGCCGGTCCATAAATACTTTAGTGGATTAGTTATGCCTGAACACACGCTCCCCGATCCTATTGGACCTACAAATCAGCCGAGGGCGACCGATAAGAATAAACCGAGCCCTCGCAAAAATTCCATAAACCACATAAGCAAATGTCGAGCCGTGTTAAAGCCCAACACCACTTCTAGCTAGAAAGAAACGTGTGCACTCCCTGCATTCCCTTCTCCCGTTTCAGACTCAATCGGTGTGTGAGGCTCGCGAAATCACGATATACACAAAGCTATGCCTAAATAGACTATGTTTTGATCATCAACCACAAGGCCTGCTTTTCAACAAAGCCTTGATCATTTGCATCTTAGCATGTCACATTATCAGACCCTACCATATTATTGATCATCTACCAATATATATATATATATATATAACCTCTAAGCTCATGCGTCTTAGAGAAGGGTGATAAGTAAAGAATAAATTCTTCACCACCAAATAGAAATATATAATCAGTAGCGTTCAACAAATACAGTGGGAAGGAATACAGTGTCAGACACGCAATCCATTTACAAGTCCGCTCTGGGTATGAGCGAAACAACGTATCCGTCGATCTCCAAATGCGTTTGGACGATCATTACTAAATACCTTGCCTTGGAAGGCCAAACCCCAATTCAAGATACCAGTCATCATCATCCCAATGATGTGAAAACCTTCGGTCTTCAATCACTGTCTTCATCTTCGACTCTTGATTGTCGTGATGATTATTCAGAATGGGTTAAACCCGGTCTTTCTGAATAACTCGCGTATTTTGTGATTAAAAAGAAAATATTGGAAAATCACACATTACGCCACATTCCAACTCAGAGTATTCTTTTAATAAGATATTCGTTTTAAAAAGATTCTCATTAATTTTATCAAAGATAAACTCTGAAAATAAATCTTAAATCTCCCTTAAAGGATTTATTAAAACTCCAGTTTTGATTTGTTATCAAAAATCATTATTACAAGATCATTTATTTCAAATCTATAAAATAGATTTATGAATTCCAAATAATAATTTCAATGTAAATTGGATTAAAGGACAAATGTCATTTAAAACATCGACCATGATAAATCCGTTTCACATCTCAATTCATTTTATAACAAAGTATAATTGCATATCCTTATAATCTTTATTAAAAGATTTCTCTTTAAATATTAATTATAAAACATAATTTAAAGTAATCATTGAAATTATTCTTTATATAAAAGACTCTAAATGGGAGGTTTTCTTTATATTACAAATTTTTATCTTTTACAAATATTCTTTGTTTTAAACATATACTTGATTAACAATATATTTTATGAAAACATATATACTTTATATAAAAAGGATTTCTAATGTAAAAATACTCTTATTTAAAAGAACACCTGAACTGAAATGCGACTCAAACATTTACCATATAATTTGGATTATATGGATTTCACACACATCAATATAATCATCAAATCATCCATCTACATCCAAAGTGTAATTTCCACTGTGTAAGCATTAAAATTAAATAATAACGCTCATCGCAGCCTGTCGATCTAACGATCAACATACAACTGAATATTGGGATTAGTGTGTGTAAATTTTCATCCCAACACCCGTGTGGGGTTTCAACCAACAAACAAATAATAAACTAATTTGTGCACTTGGGCGATGTGTGGAAATAATCGTCCCAATCACATACACAAGTCGGGTAAGTTGTGAATGGAAGTGTAATTCACAATATATATATATAATGATGACAAGAAAATATCTCTATTGCAGTGAATGGACGAGTATAAGTTTTGCCAATCATAAGATATATATATATATATATATATATATATATGTAAATTGCTTTAACTAATTCATTTTGACAAAAATGAATATTTTTGGCAAAATGTCTATTTGGTTTAACTAATATAAATTGATTAAAATAAATAATTATTTTCAACAAATGTAAATTGATAAAAGTGAATATGTTGTTATTAACTAGTATAAAATGACAAAGGTGTATATTTCATTTTAACTAATCGATTTGACAAAAATGCATATTTTGTTTCCACTAGTATAATTTGATAAAAGTGATTATTTAATTTCAACTAGTATTAGTTGACAAAAGTAATTATTTTAATTAGTCAAGTTTGGCAAAAATGTTTATTTCATTTTAACTAAATCAAGTTTGACATGGATGTTTATTTCATTTTTATGTTTGCAAATAAAAATGTAACTTTTATTTTTGATGTTATACTGCATTGTGGAATGCAAATAAAAGAACAAACTTGATTTTTCAAAGTATATTTACATTTGTGAATGTAAATAGAGCAAATTTTATTTTCTATATATATATTTGCATTAGTGAATGCAAATAAAAGAAATAATTTTATTTTCAATGTATATTTGCATTGAAGAATGCAAATAAAAGAACAAAATTTATTTTCAGAATATATTGCATTTGTGAAAGCAAATAAAAGGGCAAACTCTATTTTCAAAATATATTTGCATTAGGAAATGCAGATAAAAGAACAATTTATATTTTAATGTATATTTGCATTAGAGGATGCAAATAATATAATAAACTTTATTTTCAATGTATATTTTCATTAGTGATTCCAAATAAAAGAACAATCTTTCCTTTCAAAATATATTTGCCTTAATGAGTGCAAATAAAAGAACTAATTTCATTTTCAATGTATTTTTACATTTGTGAATGTAAATAAAAGAATAAATTTTGGTTTCAACATATGAATGCAAATAAAGGGCAAATTTTATTTTCAATGCATGTTTCCATTAGTGATTGCAAATAAAAGAGTGAACTCAAAATTTCAGTTCTAGGATAACATAAAAAAGGGTATTTCATTGTTTTACACCTTTCTATGTGTTCTAATAACAAATAAAGAATCCTTTTATTTGTTTATACTTTTCTATACATTCTAATAACATATAAAAGAATATTTTATATGTAAATATTTTCCTATGTATTCTAATGTCAAATAAAAGTGGATTTTATTTGTGCAACAAATTCTAAGTTTCAAGTGACAAATAAAAGTGAATTTTATTTGTGCAACAGATTCTAAGTATATATTTGTGTTGTAGCATGTATATAAAAAGATGGACTTTATTTCTATGTCATATTCGTACGGATAATACAAATAAAAAATGAACTTAATTTCTACGTTATATTTGTATTGAAAAATGCATATAAAAAGATGAACTTTATTTCTATGTAATATTTGCATTGTAAAATGCATATAAAAAGATGAACTTTATTTCTATGTAATATTTGCATTGTAAAATGCAAATAAATAAATAATTCATATTCTAAGTTTTATTTGTGTTAGTAAACACAAATAAAAAGATGATTCTTTTGCTGAGTTATATTTGTGTTGAAAAACACAAATAAAAATAATAATTCATTTCTATGTAACTTCTGAAATTAATTTCTTATTTACATATAAAATGTAAACAAAATTGTTACTTTTATTTTAGAAATCTAGTTTTGACAAAAAATGATATTTTTAATTCAATAATCAAGTTTTGATAAAAGTGAAATTTTCAATTCAACAATAAAGTCTTGACCAAAAATGTTCACTAATAAAGTTTTGGCCAAAAATGTGATCCCTTATTCCAATACTTATGCTTTAACAAAAATGTTATTTTTATTTCAATACTTAAGTTTTAATCAAAATGTTATTTTCATTTCAATTTTAATTATATTGAAAATATAATCATTTTACTTCGATTTTAATTACATTGAAAAAAATGTAATCATCTTATTTCAATTTTAATTACATTGAGAAATGAATCTTTTTAATTTATTTCTAATTACATTAAAAATGTAATCTTTTTTATTTATATATTTTCTGTTCATATTCTATTGTAAATAAAAAAATAAAAATAATATATTATTCGTCGTTCAAATTTCACTGTTCATTAAAATGATAGAATAAATAATTTAATAATTTAAATAAATTAGAGCAACTATATTATGATTTAAATCTGAATGCAATATGATTTAGATCTAATTTTAGATCTAATTCTCTAACCACAAATACATTCAACAAAATATTCAATTCAATGAAGATCCATCCTATCATGAACAACAAAACAAACCCCTAACAACAATCAACCATTCATCAATCACAGAACATTTCAGATCTGAATTTACATCATAATACGATTATTTTTAATGCAAGAAAATAATTTATAATTAATTAAATAATAAATTAAGAATTCTCGCCTAGATTTTTGCTGAAAATTTGACTGTCTCAAAATCATTTCTGGTCTGCGGCATCGCGAAGCTCTTGGAAAGACGAGTCCAACGCAAATTACGGTTCGTCAAACGTACCTCGTATGAGAGAGCTTTTTAAAGATTGCATAAATTAAATATTAAATTAATAAAATAATAATAATAAAAAGACCTTCTTCCTCCTCGTTCCCGTCACGGCCGCACCCAATTCCTTCTACCATCCTTCACGTCACACCCCCATACAGTCACCCAGTCGCCGATCAAACACCACCACTCCGAAGCTCCGCCCGCGAGCCACCACTGCCCAGAAGCCCAGCCAACTTGGCTTCCCCCTTGCCTCGAAATCTGAACCCGAACGCGACCACTTCCTCGCCAGAATTCGCGAAATCCATGCACCAAAACTCGATCTTAACCGTATATATTCGAAGCTCTCTGAATTCTCTTCGATTTGGTATATAATTTGTAGATTTTCGTTGAACGGATTGAGAGAAATTAGTGTTTTAATTTCGGATGTTTCTGGCCATTGTTGAAAGGGTAAGCGGCGGCTAAGAATTAGGGTTAGGGTTAAATTTTCGGATTTTTTTATTATTTTATTATTAAAAATGTGTTAAAAAGGTGAAAATGCGGGATGTCTCCGAATTGGGCTTGCTTACTGTCGATCTTAACGTTTTGAGGCCTTCTGAATGCAATGGGATGGGTCTCGGGGTCCAATTCCAAAATCTGTACGATTTTTATTCAAAATTGCAATAAAAAAATTAATTAATTAAATATCGACCGTACATATAAATATGCCGGGGCCACATATGACCTCAGAAAATTCTAAAAAAAAACATTTTTAGCTTTCTTATGACGATACGAATCCAACAAAATTATTTTCGTCGAATTCTGAGACTGTTTGAAAAATGGCTATTTTTAAGGCGTTTAAATTTAATTAAAATAGTCAAAACACAATTTCTTTCGCCACGCTAACATATTAATTCGAAAAATTCTGAAAATTGAAACCTAGCTATAATTTAACATCCTGGTTCCAACAAAAGTGGTTTCGTCGAAAACCGAAGTCGTTTGAAAAATGACTATTTTTAAGGGCAATATATTTAATATTAAAAATACATTTTTAAACGAATAATTAACGAAACTCAAAATACTATAAGGGTTTATACTTTTTCAATGCAGAAACATCATTCCGAACTCAATGGAAGTGGTTTCGAGTCGAAATTCCTTCATATGTGAAAAGTAGCCTTTCGGGCCATATATAATATATATATATAAATTCTGCAGCGACCTTTCTAAAAATTGAATTGGCCATAACTTTTGATTCCCGCTATGAAATTTCAATTTTCAGATTTGTTAGAAAGATATTTTTAAATAGATTCTAATATTTTTGGTTTCACTAAAATCCGTTAAATTTTGCATCCTGTACGGTCAGTCAAAGTTCAAGTTTGACTTTTCAAACTACTGCGTTATTCCTAACTCCATTTATATTTAAAATTAAATTTATTCGTTCTGACTTCGACAAAAATAAATTCTAGCCATTATTATTAATAATAAATTATATTATAACCTCAAAATTCATTAAAATTTTCTAAAATAAAAATTTTAAATTGGTTCAGAATTTGTGGGTTATTACAATCTCCCCCACTTAAAATCTTTTTGTCCTCGAAAAGGAAATGAAGCTAAGGTTGTTTATTTAACTAATTTAATTCTCACTCTTTAGCTGTGTAATCATTTTATTAGTTAAATTCATATTCACACAACACAATCATCAATCAATTAGTTGATTAAATTTTCAAAAATATATAACTTTTATATATTCAAAAATCATATTGTCTAAAATCAAATCATATATAATAACAAGTACGTTAATTATAAATTTTCCACTCTGAATCATTCTAGGGCGTTGCTAAGCATATCTCTAATTGAGTATTCTCATTCTAGTATACTGCTGATCTTATCTCTAATGAGTATTCTTATTGGATATTACTAATCCAACCTCTGATGAGTCTTCTGTTTAGTTCTAATGAATTGTACCCCAAAGATTTGAGCTAACCTGAGCTCTGATACCAGCTGTAACGATCCCGATTTTGCCCGACCCCAACCGATCGCAAGATCGATCAAGACCGTTCAAAACCCGCGTACGTTAACTTTGGGCATACAAAACATCAGAACAACAACACAGACTTTTATAACATCAATAATAAATGTTACATCAGAGTACAGAATATATCAGAGTACATCAATAATTAATACAGTGGAAGATACATTTATAATAAATTAAATACATTGCAGCGGAACTAATCTCAGCGGAAGGCCATCAATATTCTGGACACAGCTTCAGGCTTCAATCCAAGATCCTGCTTAACTATATCTGCAAAAAGCTACTCGACTGCCCGTGTTGAAAGAGGGCACCCGAGTTTGCAAAGTGAAACAAACTACAGGTCAGTCGTGGGACTGGTGTGAGAATTCTATACTTAACTTATCTAATAAGTAGGCTAATCACAGGACCACGCCGCTAACGCGGAACGGGTTTACTCCATTGGATTTCCAGTGCATAAATAAAGTAATCGTCAAATAACGTAATGCCCTTTTAGAAAAATGAAACCATTATAAGACCCAGGTCCCATCACACAATGCAACGCACACCAGAGGATAGGGTTTTACCTTATAATGGTCAAAAGATGCTTGATACGTAAAAATGATATTATTAGTGTGTATAGATATATATTTAAAACATTTCAAATATAATATCAATCCTAGACGGCATAGATACCATCTACTATGTCGCCTTACTAGTTATACAATCAAAACCGCAAGGGCGTATTGGAAATTTGGGTTTCCATCATGAGTCAAGGCTAGGGAGGAGCTCCTGACCGATTCGAGACACTCTAGCAATGCCTCAGGATTCGGACGCTGGCGAACCCTTGGATACAGCAGGGCCGGTCCACAAATACTTTAGTGGATTAGTTATGCCTGAACACACGCTCCCCGATCCTATTGGACCTACAAATCAGCCGAGGGCGACCGATAAGAATAAACCGAGGCCTCGCAAAAATTCCATAAACCACATAAGCAAATGTCGGGCCGTGTTAAAGCCCAACACCACTTCTAGCTAGAAAGAAACGTGTGCACTCCCTGCGTTCCCTTCTCCCATTTTAGACTCAATCGGTGTGTGAGGCTCGCGAAGTCACGATATACACAAAGCTATGCCTAAATAGACTGTGCTTTGATCATCAACCACAAGGCCTGCTTTTCAACAAAGCCTTGATCATTTGCATCTTAGCATGTCACATTGTCAGACCCTACCATATTATTGATCATCTACCAATATATATATATATATATATATATATATATATATATATATATATATATATAACCTCTAAGCTCATGCGTCTTAGAGAAGGGTGATAAGTAAAGAATAAATTCTTCACCACCAAACAGAAATATAAAATTAGTAGCGTTCAACAAATGCAGTAGGAAGGAATACAATGTCAGACACGCAATCCATTTACAAGTCCGCTCTGGGTCTGAGCGAAACAACGTGTCCGTCGATCTCCAAATGCATTTGGACGATCATTACTAAATACCTTGCTTTGGAAGGCCAATCCCCAATTCAAGATACCAGTCATCATCATCCCAACGATGTGAAAACCTTCGGTCTTCAATCACTGTCTTCATCTTCGACTCTTGATCGTCGTGATGATTATTCAGAATGGGTCAAACCCGGTCTTTCTGAATAACTCGCGTATTTTGTGATTAAAAAGAAAATATTGGAAAATCACACATTACGCCACATTCCAACTCAGAGTATTCTTTTAATAAGATATTCGTTTTAAAAAGATTCTCATTAATTTTATCAAAGATAAACTCTGAAAATAAATCTTAAATCTCCCTTAAAGGATTTATTAAAACTCCAGTTTTGATTTGATATCAAAAATCATTATTACAAGATCATTTATTTCAAATCTATAAAATAGATTTATGAATTCCAAATAATAATTTCAATGTAAATTGGATTAAAGGACAAATGTCATTTAAAACACCGTCCACGATAAATCCACTTCACATCTCAATTCATTTCATATCACAAAGTATAATTGCATATCCTTATAATCTTTATTAAAAGATTTCTCTTTAAATATTAATTATAAAACATAATTTAAAGTAATCATTGAAATTATTTTTTATATAAAAGACTCTAAATGGGAGGTTTTCTTTATATTACAAATGTTTATCTTTTACAAATATTCTTTGTTTTAAACATATACTTGATTAACAATATATTTTATGAAAACATATATACTTTATATAAAAAGGATTTCTAATGTAAAAATACTCTTATTTAAAAGAACACCTGAACTGAAACGCGACTCAAACATTTACCATATAATTTGGATTATATGGATTTCACACACATCAATATAATCGTCAAATCATCCATCTACATCCAAAGTGTAATTTCCACTATGTAAGCGTTAAAATTAAATAATAACGCTCACCACAGCCTGTCGATCTAACGATCAATATACAACTGAATATTGGGATTAGTGTATGTAAATTTTCATCCCAACACCTGTGTGGGGTTTCAACCAACAAACAAATAATAAACTAATTTGTGCACTTGGGCGATATGTGAAAATAATCGTCCCAATCACATACACAAGTCGGGTAACTTGTGAATGGAAGTGTAATTCACAATATATATATAATGATGACAAGAAAATATCTCTATTGCAATGAATGGATGAGTATAAGTTTTTCCAAATATAAGATATATATATATATAAATGTAAATTGCTTTAACTAATTCATTTTGACAAAAATGAATATTTTTGACCAAATGTCTATTTGGTTTAACTAATATAAATTGACTAAAATAAATAATTATTTTCAACAAATGTAAATTAATAAAAGTGAATATGTTGTTATTAACTAGTATAAATCGACAAAGGTGTATATTTCATTTTAACTAATCAATTTGGCAAAAATGCATATTTTGTTTCCATTAGTATAATTTGATAAAAGTGATTATTTAATTTCAACTAGTATTAGTTGACAAAAGTAATTATTTTAATTAATCAAGTTTGGCAAAAATGTTTATTTCATTTTAACTAAATCAAGTTTGACATGGATGTTTATTTCATTTTTATGTTTGCAAATAAAAATGTAACTTTTATTTTTGATGTTATATTGCATTGTGGAATGCAAATAAAAGAACAAACTTGATTTTTCAAAGTATATTTACATTTGTGAATGTAAATAGAGCAAATTTTATTTTCAATATATATTTGCATTAGTGAATGCAAATAAAAGAAATAATTTTATTTTCAATGTATATTTGCATTGAAGAATGCAAATAAAAGAACAAATTTTATTTTCAGAATATATTGCATTTGTGAATGCAAATAAAAGGGCAAACTCTATTTTCAAAATATATTTGCATTAGGGAATGCAGATAAAAGAACAATTTATATTTTAATGTATATTTGCATTTGAGGATGCAAATAAAAGAATAAACTTTATTTTCAATGCATATTTTCATTAGAGATTCCAAATAAAAGAACAATCTTTCCTTTCAAAATATATTTGCCTTAATGAGTGCAAATAAAAGAACTAATTTCATTTTCAATGTATTTTTACATTTGTGAATGTAAATAAAAGATTAAATTTTGGTTTCAACATGTGAATGCAAATAAAGGGAAAATTTTATTTTCAACGTATGTTTGCATTAGTGATTGCAAATAAAAGAGTGAACTCAAAATTTTAGTTCTAGGATGACATAAAAAAGGGTATTTCATTGTTTTACACCTTTCTATGTGTTCTAATAACAAATAAAAGAATCCTTTTATTTGTTTATACTTTTCTATACATTCTAATAACATATAAAAGAATATTTTATATGTAAATATTTTCATATGTATTTTAATGTCAAATAAAAGTGGATTTTGTTTGTGCAACAAATTCTAAGTTTCAAGTGACAAATAAAAGTGAATTTTATTTGTGCAACAGATTCTAAGTATATATTTGTGTTGTAGCATGTATGTAAAAAGATGGACTTTATTTCTATGTCATATTCGTATGGATAATACAAATAAAAAATGAACTTAATTTCTATGTTATATTTGTATTGAAAAATGCATATGAAAAGATGAACTTTATTTCTATGTAATATTTGCATTGTAAAATGCATATAAAAAGATGAACTTTATTTCTATGTAATATTTGCATTGTAAAATGCAAATAAATAAATAATTCATACTCTAAGTTTTATTTGTGTCAGTAAACACAAATAAAAAGATGATTCTTTTGCTGAGTTATATTTGTGTTGAAAACCACAAATAAAAATAATAATTCATTTCTATGTAACTTTTGAAATTAATTTCTTATTTACATATAAAATGTAAACAAAATTGTTACTTTTATTTCAGAAGTCAAAATTTCAGAAATCAAGTTTTGACAAAAAATGATATTTTCAATTCAATAATCAAGTTTTGATAAAAGTGAAATTTTCAATTCAACAATAAAGTCTTGACCAAAAATGTTCACTAATAAAGTTTTGGCCAAAAATGTGATCTCTTATTCCAATACTTATGCTTTAACAAAAATGTTATTTTTATTTCAATACTTAAGTTTTAATCAAAATGTTATTTTCATTTCAATTTTAATTATATTGAAAATATAATCATTTTACTTCGATTTTAATTACATTGAAAAAAATGTAATCATCTTATTTCAATTTTAATTACATGGAGAAATGAATCTTTATAATCTATTTCTAATTACATTAAAATTGTAATCTTTTTTATTTATATATTTTCTGTTCATATTCTATTGTAAATAAACAAATAAAAATAATATATTATTCGTCGTTCAAATTTCACTGTTCATTAAAATGATAGAATAAATAATTTAATACTTTAAATAAATTAGAGCAACTATATTACGATTTGAATCTGAATACAATATGATTTAGATCTAATTTTAGATCTATTTCTCTAACCACAAATACATTCAACAATATATTCAATTCAATGAAGATCCAACCTATCATGAACAACAAAACAAACCACCAACAACAATGAACCGTTCATCAATCACAGAACATTTCAGATCTGAATTTACATCATAATACGATTATTTTTAACGCAAGAAAATAATTTATAATTAATTAAATAATAAATTCAGAATTCTCACCTAGATTTTTGCTGAAAATTTGACTGTCTCAGAATCATTTCTGGTCCGCACCATCGCGAAGCTCTCGGAAAGACGAGTCCAACGCAACTTACGGTTCGTCAAACGGACCTCGTATGAGAGAGTTATTAATTTTTAAAGATTGCATAAATTAAATATTAAATTAATAAAATAATAATAAAAAGACCTTCTTCCTCCTCGTTCCAGTCACGGCCGCACTCAATTCCTTCTCCCATCCTTCACGTCGCACCCCCCTACGGTCACCCAGTCGCCGATCAAACACCACCACTTCGAAGCTCCGCCCGTGAGCCACCACTGCCCAGAAGCCCAGCCAACTCGGCTTCCCCCTTGCCTCGAAATCCAAATCCGAACGCGGCCACTTCCTCGCTAGAATTCGCGAAATCCGTGCACCAAAACCCGATCTTAATCGTATAGATTCGAAGCTCTCTGAATTCTCTTCGATTTGGTATATAATTTGTAGATTTTCGTTGAACGGATTGAGAGAAATTAGTGTTTTAATTTCAGATGTTTCTGGCCATTGTTGAAAGGGTAGGCGGCGGCTAAGAATTAGGGTTAGGGTTAAATTTTCGGATTTTTTTATTATTTTATTATTAAAAATGTGTTAAAAAGGTGAAAATGCGGGCTGTCTCCGAATTGGGCTTGCTTACTGTCGATCTTAACATTTTGAGGCCTTCTGAATGCAATGGGATGGGTCTCGGGGTCCAATTCCGAAATCTGTATGATTTTTATTTAAAATTGCATTAAAAAAAATTAATTAATTAAATATTGACCGTACATATAAATATGTCGGGGCCACATATGACCTCAGAAAATTCTTAAAAAATATTTTTAGCTTTCTTATGACAATACGAATCCAACAAAATTATTTTTGTCGAATTCTGAGATTGTTTGAAAAATGGCTATTTTTAAGGCGTTTAAATCTAACTGAAATAGTCAAAACACATTTTCTTTCGCCACGCTCACATATTAATTCGAAAAATTCTGAAAATTGAAACCTAGCTATAATTTAACATCCCGGTTCCAACAAAATTGGTTTCGTCGAAAACCGAGGTCGTTTGAAAAATGACTATTTTTAAGGGCAATATATTTAATATTAAAAATACATTTTTAAACGAATAATTTCCGAAACTCAAAATATATAAGTGTTTATACTTTTTCAATGCAGAAACATCATTCCGAACTCAATGGAAGTGGTTTCGAGTCGAAATTCCTTCATATGTGAAAAGTAGCCTTTCGGGCCATATATAATATATATATAAATTCTACAGCGACCTTTCTAAAAATTGAATTGGCCATAACTTTTGATTCCCACTATGAAATTTCAGTTTTTCAGATTTGTTAGAAAGATATTTTTAAATAGATTCTAATATTTTTGGTTTTACTAAAATCCGTTAAATTTTGCATCCTGTACAGTCAGTCAAAGTTCAAGTTTGACTTTTCAAACTACTGCATTATTCCTAACTCCATTTATATTTAAAATTAAATTTATTCGTTCTAACTTCGAAAAAATAAATTCTAGCCATTATTATTAATAATAAATTATATTATAACCTCAAAATTCATTAAAATTTTCTAAAATAAAAATTTTAAATTGGTTTAGAATTTGCGGGTTGTTACAGTATACCTCCGAAATTTAGACAGAAATGGAATTGTAATGCTGGGATCTTGGATGGAAACCGGCGATATTTTAATAGGTAAATTAACACCTCAGACAGCGAATGAATCCTCTGGCATGTACAGAATGAAAACTTCATTCTCGATTATACGAGAATTTTTATGAAAGCGTTCCATTTTCTTCTCTTCAATGGAAGTTTCATTTTCCCAGAATGTATCCTAATTTTTGGCCTAACTCTTCTTATGATGATCGATTCAACCTCTGATCAAAAAGATAGACCTTGGTTCTATTTCATCTCTTCAACAAGTTTAGTAATGAGCGTAACGGCCATATTGCTTGAGTAAATAGAAAGCTATCCCAAGTCTCTGATATTGCTATTCATTCATTTTCCTCTTTTTTCTCTTTATTCACGGTTCTTGGGGGGAGGGGGTCCTCTCGGATTCCCTATCTCAATAAAGTATATGATTGGTTCGAGGAACGTCTCGAGATTCAAGCGATTGCAGATGATATTACTAGTAAATATGTTCCTCCTTATGTCAACATATTTTATTGTTTAGGAGGAATCACGCTTACTTGTTTTTTAGTAAAGGGTTCTTTGAGTAAAAACCATTTGATCATCAATTATTCAATTTCAATGAGTGGATATAATAATTCAACAAAATCTAGAGAAAGAAGTTGTTCTTCAGATAAAATTAATTTCGTAAGTATAACGAAAGAAAAAATATTTAATTTAGGAGATACCCATCTGGAAAAAAAATAGTCCGGTTGCGAGGTGCTCGCTAGCCTCACACCTCGGTATGAGTTAAAAACGGGATAAGGGACCCAAGGAGGACATGGCTTTTCTTTCTAGCTATGGGTGGTGTCAGTGTTTTACAAGCCCTGACATGTATATTATCTTTATCTTTGTGGATGTTGGAATGCGAGGCGCCTCGGTTATATCGGTCTCTGCAGAGACGATGATAAGACTGATAGGACCGGGAAACGTGTGTTCATGAATAATTAATCCTCAAACGTGAGGGAGGACCGACCTTGGAGGATCCAAGGGTTCTCTACAGGGAATCCTAAGGCATTTGCTAAAGTGTCTCGAAGCCGGCGAGGAGTACATCCCTTGCCTCGACTCATGATGGAATCCAAATTTCCAATACAAAATCACGAATTTGATTGTAATTTATATATAGTGACATAGTAGATGGTAGCTATGCCGTCTAGGATTGAAATTTGTAATTGAATTTTCTTTTGAAACATATATTGACTAGTAATAAGATCAAATGATTTTGTTTTACACTTATTAAGCATATTTTGGCCATTATAAGGTAAAAACTCTATCCTCCGGTTTGCGTTGCATTGTGTGATGGGACTTAAGTCTTATAACGGCTTCATTCTTTCTAAAAAGCATTGTGTTGTTCAAAAAATTTACTTTATTTCTTGCACTGGCAATCACTGGAGTAAACCCGTTCCGCAAAAGTGGCGTGGTCCTATGATTTGCCATGTTATTGTTGTTTAACCAGTTAAGTAGATTTCTCATACCAGTCCCATGACTAACTCATACTTTGTTTAACTTTGCAAACTCAGGTGCCCTTATTTTACACGGGCAGCCTAGTGACAGGTTATATTTTGGCTTTTGCACTGCAACATGGAGTGCAACTTTTGGCTTGTATGGAGAAGACTAGATTTCTTAGTATTTTGGCTATTTGATATTCCGCCATTAGTATCTTATATATATGATTCCGCTTATCGCGATGTAGACAGATTTACTTCTACTATATACTCTATGATGTATATGTCCCAGTGATCTTGATGTTGACTGATCATTTCCTTTTATGCACTAAGTTGTATCCTGCACTGTGCTACTCTGATGTTATTACATATTATGATTTTGCTGTCATATTGATGTAAACTATTCTATTTTCTGTTTATGCTATTATCTGTTCTCTGCTAATGATGATTAATGTGTTATATTCCAATGATTATCCTTAATTATGTGATACGGGGTTTTGGGATCGTCACAATATGATAGCCTAGTAAGGCTTAAATGCACTAGTAAGAGAAGATTGAACCATGTCATGTTATATAGATTTTACAAAGTTACTTATTTTTTTCATGGAATTTCTAAAAAAGAAATTATTGGTATAGTGCATAGAAATTAGAATACCAAGGCTTCCAATAAGTTATAAGTACTTTGTTAGAGTTATTTCATGGAGAAATATTCACAGCTAATATGAAAATCATTAAGACTGCAAGTTACATGCATAATCACCTCCTTTAAAAATATATATCTGATGTATTCAATTATTTATTATCCATTTTACATATATCAATATTGTCATTAATATTAGTCTAACTTCTGTCCTTTTTTATTAATTGATTTTATCCACATCGTCCTTTTATTCTCTATACTCAATCTAGATGCAGTATCATAAAGATCCATAAGAGATGATGAACTTGAGGCAATGGTATTAGTTAAAGGAGATAGCTAGGAAATTGAGCGAATTATAATTCGAAAGTTATGGAAGAGTGCATAACCTAAGGCAGGTTCTCCATTTGCAATAGTATAACTAGGCTGAACGTTAGTGTAGGTAGTATATTTTTCCCAAATCTTTGTTTTTATTTTGTATGTTAAGTTCAACCCAAAATTCATAATTAAAATATGCGTGTGTGTATCTATCATATTATATGAAAGTCCAATCTTCTCGTAAAGTCTGTTCAGTTCCATTTTCAATGAAAAAATCACGATTCTGCCATGTGTCCACAATCTACATCCAACGCCTTGAGTTATCTTCTATTGATGTGCTCCCCTCTTCCCCTTTCTACCAATATAGGAAAATGTAACCACTCTTCAACCTCTATTCCTTCCTTTCCCACCATCCTTTGTACATATCCTTTTTCCTCCACATCCACTTCAGTTGTAGGCTCGCAGCATGTCGATGTCACTTACCACTGGTCGGTTCAATTTCGAACCTTCGATGTTGCAACAATCAGTCATATAGGCTTCCAACTCCAAGCTTCTACTGACTGTCAATGCTTAACTACCTGCTTTCACCTGAGTTTTAACAGTTGGAGAATACCAAAAGCTAAATTTCCCCATTGTTATCTGAATCGACACAAAAGTTGGTACATGTTATAACAAGCTCTATCAATTTAATGCCTGGATTAAGGTTTGTCCAGTATGATTTTCAACTGGCTACTGTCGTTGAATTTAGTCCTTCGTCTAATTCGAACTTCCGATTAAAAAACTCACAATTTTATTCATGTATGGTCATAGATTTCTAACAAACTCCGTTTTCTCCAACTAATTAAAGGCTCAACTTTATTATGCCCACCATGAATTCCAGTTTCTTATAATCATACCACGAATTCCTTGATTTTCATATGTTTTTTAATATTTAAGACCACATTTATTAGCTAATTAACATTATTAACTATTAGATTCTGCTTTGAGTTTTTTTCTTTTCTTGCTTACGTACCCGATCTGCTAAATTTTATCGCTACCATGTTTACGCATTTATAATTGCACATTAATTTTGTTGTTTAGGTAATGCTACATTGCTACTCTGCTTTCTTTTATAATGAAGAATTCCACCATCTTCTGAATGGTTGAGAATTCATGGGTGTATGAAAATCTCTGATAACCTGTTAAATTTGGAAAGTTTCATCTGTCATTAGAATTAACACAAACATGATGCCCTCTTGAAATATTGACAAATAAACCCAAGCTTGGTTTCTGTGCGCTTCATTTCCTGTCAGCCTACCTCCAATATCAACAATTTTACTTAGGTTTGCATGTTCAGAGACCATCAATTGTGTTACTACTTCACTCAACAGTGGCTATATTTTCTAGCACCATCGTGAATTTACTGCGCCATTGTCCCTGTAAGACAAAGAAGCATATGATTTAAGCAAGCACAAAAGCCACTGGCCATCAAAAACGAAAAGCGACTTTTTTGATGTTGGGCAGATAAGTGATGGTGATGACAATAAAGAGGTTGGCATCTTTTGTATTTAACTTATAAATATGTAAAATTATAATTGAAGTCATAAATATTCATTGTTCCATGATTTGACCTTAACTTTGCCAAAACCATGGCATCTTTATAATAACTTCGAAAAAAAAGTGCTCTTAATGGAGACGCTTTAAAGCATGATTACCCATTGATTTCAGTGGAGGAAACAGTTGTAGCTGAAATATTGATTGCAGACTTTCATAAGAAATTCGATCTAAATCAATATATTTTGCAAAAAATATATATTTGGGCCCACTCATTAAATTTTAGTTCACATGGCTATCCAACCACAACATGGGAGGACTTTTTCTATCAATGGAAAGGTAACTAACATTAATCTTAACAATCAATGGAGTTATCTATCGTGTAACTTATGCAAGCTCAACATCAGCAACTTATTATCCAACAATTGGTAAAAAAAGAATTTGCAAAATTGACCCCTAATCCCCACTTCTGGGTATTGAGGGCACTCCATCCTTAAAAAGTCATGCTATAAAACGGTTTTTTTCAAATATGTGCAGGGTCCACCTGGAATTGTTGGCAAGAGACAACTCTAAAACTTATAATGCGGTTAAATCTGAAAATGCCACTATATTTTCTCACATAGAATGGCGAATCTAAGACAAACATGAAACTTTGGAAGGTATGGCCGGTGTAGGCTAATTACATACTGTTAGCATTTTCTCTATATGAAAAAAAATTAATATAACTACTTCTACCTGTAAATTAACATATTGTCTACTTATATTAACAATATGATATTGAAATCGCATACTTCACAATCTTAAAAATCAATCTCAATCTTACCAAGTGAATTTTAAAATACAATATGAAGCTATGGAAAAAAGGGAAAACTAATGAACTCAAAGTTGCTTGAAGAGGTTTTCCTTGTAGTGCTTAATTAGTTCCTTTTCCTTTTCTTCCATAGATTTAGTATCTACCAAATTTTACTTCATAAATTTTGGTTACATCAACGGATTGACTTGATCCATTTGTAATCCAAAAAGAATTGTTTTACATAACGAAATTAAATTAACGGACCTGCCTATTTCTATACAAAATCAAGTGAATCTTGCTATGCGTAAAAAACCAATTGCGTCTTAAACAATAATTATATGTTTTGTTTTTTCAGATCAAAACCTTAAACTATTTCTCTTCTTTTTTACTTATTATCTCTTTGTTTCATGTTTTTTCCATTAATTTCTTGGTGTTTTCTCACTTTTTCTGTACACTGTTCAATTTTATATTATTTTGTCTATGTGCTTTTTAATCATATTATATTTACAAGGGTTACACTATCTGTTTACTTATTTTTACAATGATTATCAGACTATATACTTTGCCATTTTGGCAATTTCATGTCACTCTTCCTCTGTGAGTTCCAAGTATCTAATCATCTTTTACGGTGTTGGTATGTGATGTTTGACACAATAGCAAATGATTGGGAATTCAGCATTTCTATTCATTGTCAATTTTTCAGTCACTCCTATGTTTTCATCTTTGAAGGAATTGACATGTTATTTTGGACTGTTGACAATGTACTAATATCAGTAGTCATATTTGTTAATTATTGCATATGTTTGGAAGTTTGGTTATTCATAATTTAATGGACTTCAAAAAATTTATGATATTGTTAGAATTTTTCGATCGGTTGCAACCACTCAAACTTCATAATTTAAGTACATGGCATGTCCTTATGCTTCATTATAGAGAGAGTAATATTTATTTCCCAACGATGATAAAATAAGGTCTACCTTATACTGAAATTTCACTTTATTGAGGGTAGATCAATTTCCATTTAGAAAGTTTCCTTTGTTCTTATTACCTTTAGTCCAAGATGATCCAACATGTGAGGTTTCAATCGAAACACCTAGACTTCGATTACCTAATTTCAGTTTCCTAGAGATCAAAGCAAAACTTAACTATAATCACATTTTTAATATAAACAACTATTGGATTTCATATTCTAAAATAGCAATGGATAAAAGGAACTACTTTGGCTTCAAATATTTGAATATTCAAATTTGAAACTTCAACTTAACATACAGAATCACAAAAAAAAATATAAACTAAAATAGTTGAAAATTGATTAATGAATAAATATTTATTACTATCATTAATTATAATTAATTAATACTGTTTGTTCATACCTTACTTTTGATTAGAGATCGTAAGATCTTTTTATTCAAAAAACTAGAACAGTAGAATTATATGAAAAAACAAAAAACAAATTAGAAAAGTGAATTTTTCATGTTGTATCATTGATGTAATTTTATTGTCATACCTGCACTTTTTTATGCTATAACAACTCGCAAAATATTATGCTTACATTGGCCCTTAGTATAATCAAGATTTTTTTTTTTTGCTTCAAATATTGGCCTAAATATTCTTGTTGCTCATTTTAGTGCAAAGCAATGACATTGATTGCTCTTGGATTTTTTCGTATAAAATACTCTATTGAAACTTACAATATGTACACTTTCGAAGTGCTAAAAAAATGCATTCCAATATTGGAATTTTGAGCAAGTCTATGGGAATCATGAACTCTTTTATCAGTGATCTTTTACCATTGCATGAGGGTGTTTCTATTGGGTGTAGACACGTTAACAAACAAAAAAAATGCCCAGATTGTGTATCAACACATTCAGTTGGTTTTAAAAACGAGAGAAGATGCACATCAGTATTTCTAGAATTGCCATTATTGAATACATAAGATAAGATTACTATGAAATTTAGAATTTTTTTAGTTTATGTTCTTTCCATAACTGAATTTTTTTATTCCCTTTCTGTAACACCCCACCTCCGCCAATGTCACTCTTGCAAGCACACTAACTTTGGAGGGGCGTTAAACAAGGTAAACATGCATGCAGATATCACAAGATAGAACATATAATTAAATACAGAGTAAGTAAAGCAGCGGATAAAACTACTATTTCAAAACCATAGTCAAGTTACATCAAAGTACTTGGTCATTATTTTCCCACAAAACAAAGTCTAGAAACATAAACTGAAAACTGGAAATAACATAAAGTAAACTATCCCCAAAGTGGAATAAAGCCATAGCAAGCTCAAGTCCAAACCGTATATGAGCTATCCAGAAAAGCAGCTAAAGATCCAAGCTAGGTGCTAGTGTTCCCACCTTGAGAACCTGGGGGGGGGGGGGGGGTGGAAGAAAAGAAGCGAAAGAAAACGGGTCAGTCAAAAAGACTGGTAAGTCCTACCTACTATTAGTATAAAAACTAATAAAGTTAACTGGACGTGTAAAACAGAGATGAAGCATAGGATGATAACTGGCATGGTGAAAAGTTAACAAGATAGATCAAGTGTGGCATCGCATATACAAGGTTAAGTTTTTGCACCAAGTGTACTAGTATTCCAACCCATGTCAAGTATAAACAAGAAGTGATCCCTTGGCCCAATCTTGGCCCAATATCACGAGATGACCTAAATCAAGGTCCAACAACACGGTTTAGTCGATCGGCTCCCTAAAAGCCTAACTCGTCAAGTGTCGGTGTCATACAGCCCAATCACGAAGTGTAGTCAAACTGTGCTAGGTCCACCCTAGGGTGTATCAAGCCCTAGGGTGCCAACCACGGACACACATCAAGCACGCACAGTCTAAACCTACTGGTGCCCGTGCCTGCTTTTTCAACTCCGGACTTATGTGCACGACCATAGTCCGCCTGAACCTACACCGGCGCACCTACTCAGCCGTCGTTTTGGTCGCTTACATGTCAGCCCAGTAATCGTGCCTCACCCTAGCCTAGTCCCTAGGGTATCATGATACAACCAAGAGGGTTACTGGTGAAAAGGACCACGTAACTAGGGTTTCTAACGGGTTAAGCATGGTTAACCCTATCCAATCAAGTACCAAGTTGGTTAAGTGTACCCAAGGTTCATGACTTAACCCTATCAACCCATCGTGTTTAATTGGTTAAGTATTCAAGTGGTCCATGACTTAACCCTATCATGTGGCATTAATTGATTTAATGCACCCAACCTCTCACATTAGACTTTGTTGTGGTTACTAGTTAAGCCGGGCGGGTCCAGGTAGCTTTACACCACAACTTAGTCTAACCTCGGGTTTCAAGTGCGACATGACCAACTACTCACATTGGGTCCTATTGCTTGTAGCCACTAGTTAAGCCGGTCGGTTCCGGGTAGATTTATGCTACAAACTCAACCCAACCTCGAGTTAGCCATTCTCATGTTTTCTAGAAGTCATGTCCAAGTTCATGTTCATGTTTCAAGCATAATCACATGTCATATTTCGTGTCATCTTTTCAAGTCATGTTTTTATGTCATTTTAGTTTACACATAACGTAACCCCATCGCATGTAGGTTCGCATAAACGCAAATAGATCTCAAAGAGGGAACTTAGAAGCATGACATAATTAATAAGGTTTGGCCACAAGTTAAACATGGTGGCATATGAGGCAAATGTGTTCATAAACTTGCATATTACATTATAAGCCTCAAACATGCATGATATCAAACTTTAGCAAAATAGGTGAAACATGGTCATAAATGACATAGGATGATAGCTAGTGATTCGCATATAACATCATATGCAAGATAACATAAGGTTTATGAGAGTTTCTATGTTGCTTTATGCAACATTTCAAATCAAAGCTCATAGCTTTCTATGCACAAAGTCAAGGTGATAGCTTTACAAACATGCATAGAAAAATCTATGCATAACATGATAGAATCAAAGCACAAATCATACTCAGGCCCAAACTCAAACTTGCAACATGTCGTATTTAACTTCATAGTTAGAATCTAAGAGTAGAATAGGGCTTACAATGCTATGAAGACTTATAAAATAAAATAAGATTGAGACGAAGCCACTAGCAACTCTAAAACCCCCCAAATAACAAGCTCCAATGAAAACCATTGAGAAATAAGAAGAAGATCCTTGCTTTGATGAAGAAAGATTGAACTTTGGACTTGAATCAAACTTAGAAACTCTCAAACAAGCTTAGAAACTCTCATATGAATGAAGATGGAGACTATGACAAGAGGGTGGAGGCCATGATTAAACATTTTGGCATAATCTAGTTGTAGGATTGATTTATGATGGTTTAGGCTAGGTATTAAGGTCCTTTTATAGAAGTTTAGGTTAGTTTAGGCCATAGGATTAACCCTAATTCAGATCTGAGCCTTTAAAATCCGTCACAAGCCTTAAAACATGTATTGAAGAACAAGTCAGGTACACCCAGGCCAAACTGGCCGACCACCCAAGTCGACAGGGGTGTCGACTGGGCAGTCGACACCACCTGGGGTGTGTCGACTCCCAAGTCGACTCCCCAGTCAACTTGGGGGTGGCGGGAATTTTCCCGCCTGCCCTGCTTGGCTGAATTTGAATTCTGAATTCAAATTTGAACTGTTTTTGAACTTGAAATTTTCTGAAAACTTTGACGGGCCATAACTTGGTCATACGGACTCCGATTTTCGAAAACTCGGAGTCTATTTCGCGTATTTTTCCGAGACGAACGCAATGGCCCAGCCCGTTTCCCTTGATTCAGAATTTGTCATTTAATTATTCCTTGATTTATGTTATAACTTGTTATTCAAAATACGGGTTGTTACATCCTCCCCACCTTAAAGGATTTCGTCCCCGAAATCTTCAAGTTAGGAAGAACATATCCTACCATCCAGCATCCATCTACTCAAACATCATCCACGTGCAGTCAATGTCCTTAAAAGATTCTAAATGCTGAATGATCATATGCGAAAGGTGTGTGTATATGTACTTATCTAATGCGAAAATCAGGCAGTTACTGATTCAGTAAACCTCCTTAATGCAAAGTATGTTAGTGAAATGAGTCCATATGTATGCAAATTCCTAACATAATTCATAATCTCTACATGAGTGGACATAACATCCATCCATGTGCAACATCCACATGATAGCATAACAAGTTTCATTCATGAATAAGTATAAGCACTCATGCATATGCAATATGAAAGTGTGTGAGCCGATCTTAGTGCCTAATGTGTATCATGCATCCACGAGTATCCACTTGCAAACACTTGCAACCACTTGCAAACATCAAGCATAAAATGTTTCATCCAAAGGGTTTCTACCCAAGGTTCTCATGACAAGGTTAACGAGATAACAAGACAAACATGGATAGCAAAAGAAAGATATGCTAACTAGAAAAAGAGATTGAGAATGTACCCTAAAAAAGAAATGGATAAAGCCCACGCATCTTCTCCTCGGTTTCCCAAGTTGCATCCTCTTCGGCCTCACTCCACTGAACCTTCACCAATTTGACTTCTCGATTCCTTAGCTTCTTGATCTCCGTTCCCAAGATACGAATCGGAGCTCTCCTCAAGGTTGCCTCTTTCTATACCTCCACGTCTTCAATAATGCTAGGTTCAACCACCTCAGCGGACTCATGTAGGCACTTTCGGAGAGGCGAGACATGAAAGACATTATGCACTCTGGCCAGCTTCCCGGGCAATTCTACCTTATAAGCCATCTTCCCAATTCTCTCTATGATAGGGAAGGGTCCTACGAATCTTGGTGCCAGCTTCCAAACTGCACCAAAACAAACCACATTGCGCAAAGGAGAAACCTTCACGAAAACCATATCTCCAACTTCGAATTCCAGATCTGTCCTTCGCTTGTCAACATACGATTTCTGTTTGTCTTGGGCCGTTTTCATCCGTCTTCTCACTAATTCAACTTTCTCGGATGTGTCCCGTATCATATCGGGCCCAAGTATAAGCCTATCCGTTGTCTCCCACCAACAAGATGGTGACCTACACGGCCTCCCATACAAAGCTTCAAATGGTGCCATCCCTATGCTATCTTGATAGCTATTATTATAAGCAAACTCTACAAGAGGAAGGTGGTCTTCCCAAGTACCACCAAAGTCAAGAACACAAAGCCTCAAAAGATCTTCTAGCACTCTATTCACCCTTTCGGTTTGGCCATCCGTCTGGGGGTGATAGGCTGTACTTAGATTCAATCGCGTACCCATCGCTTCTTGCAAACTATTCCAGAACTGGCTAGTGAAGATTGGGTCACGATCGCTAACTATGCTAGAAGGAACTCCATGCAATCGCACTATCTCTCGAAGATAAACAGATGCTAGCCATGATGCGGTCCTCTTGCTCTTCACTGGAATGAAATGAGCACTCTTCATAAGTCTATCAACTATGACCCATATGCTCGTATTCCCTTTCCTTGACCTAGGCAATCCATCTACAAAATCCATAGAGATACTTTCCCACTTCCATTGCGGGACCTCCAATGGATGTAATAGCCCGCCGGGTTTCTTCGACTCGGCTTTCACTTGTTGGCACACTATGCACTTTAAAACATACTCTGTCACATCCTTCTTCATTCCAGCCCAAAAGAAAATGCTCTTCATGTCCCTATACATCTTATCTCCTCCAGGATGTATAGTCATCTTCGAGTGATGCGCTTCTTCGAGAACTTTATGCACCAAGTCTCCCACTTGTGGAACGCATAGCCTTCCATCACGCCTTAGCCAACCCTTGTCATCATAGTATATCTAGCAAGGTGACTAGACGTCTCACCACGAATCACCTTATACATGATCTCGACTATCTGTGGGTCCTCCTTCTACGAAGTCCCTACTTGATCAAGAAGTGTAGGTCTAAGCTCAAGAGATGCTAATGAACCCGTCATCGACTCAACAGCCGTTGTGAAATCAAAGGTTGCCAAGAACTCTAGGCTCTTTATCTCCATAAACAAGGGACTCAAAGTCAACCTTCTTCTGCTTAGTGCATCTGCCACAACATTACCCTTTCCAGGGGTATAAGCTACCTCGAAGTCATATGATGCCAAGAATTCCATCCACCTTTGCTGCCTTAGATTCAGATCTTTCTGCGAGAAGAGGTACTTAAGAGACTTGTGATCAGTACATAACTCAAACCTTTCTCCTAGAAGATAGTGGCGCCAGGATTTGAGTGCAAAGACGATCGCCGCCAACTCCAAATCATGAGTGGGATAGTTCTTCTCATGAACTTTAAGTTGCCTACCCCCATAACATATCACTCTTCCTTCTTGCATCAGAACAGCACCTAACCCCGTGCCACATGCATCAGTGTACACGGTAAACATCTTACCGCCATCGGTAATGCCAAAACTGGAGTTATGGTAAGGGTCCTCTTGAGCCTTTGAAAAGCAAGCTCACACTCTAAGTCCCATGCAAAGACTAAGTTCTTCTTCGTCAACTTAGTAAGAGGGGCTGAAATCTTAGCGAAGTCCTTAATGAACTTCCTATAGTAGCCTGCCAGACCGATAAAGCTTCTTACTTCGGTTGCATTCCTAGGAGTCTTCCGGTCTTGAACCGTAACCACTTTCGCGGGATCCACAGCTATGCCTTGCTTAGAAACTATATGTCCAAGAAACCGAACTTCCCTTCTCCAAAAATGTCATTTGGAGAACTTGGCTTTCAACTGATGAGCTCTAAGTGTATCCATCACCTCCTTGAGATGTCTAGCATGTTCTTCCTCATCCTTTGAGAAGATCAGAATATCATCCACGAAGACAACCACAAACTTGTTAAGGAACTCCCTGAACACCCTACTCATCAAATCTACGAAGTAGGCGGGTGCATTAGTCAAACCGAATGGCATGACAAGCCATTCAAAGAATCCATCTGGAGTCCTAAACGCAGTCTTATCAATACTATCCTCAGCCACTCTAAGCTGATGGAATCCGGTGGCTAGATCGAGCTGAGAGAAAACAGAAGCACCAACAAGCTGGTCAAAGAGGTCATCAATACTCGGTAACGGGTGCCTATTCTTCTTTGTCAGCTTGTTCAACTCTCGATAATCAACACATAGACGAAGCGAACCATCCGCCTTAGTAGCGAACACCACAGGAGCACCCCATTCAGAAATGCTTCGCCTAATAAAATTCTTCTCAAGCAACTCCTTGATTTGCTTACTAAGCTATCTTCTTTCTCGCGGGGCCATGTGCCTAACGGGCAATGAAACTGGCTTGGCATTATCAACAAGATAAATGCGGAAATCTATCTCTTGTTTAGGGGGTAACCCCTTAACCTCTTCAAAGACATCAAGATATTCTCAAACCACCCTTACAGATTGCAGATCATCGATGGATGAGTCAAGCGATTCGAGATAACATAACATGACGGGATCCAGTGGGTTGCAAGAAATCTCTAGGGTATTACCGAGGCGAGTCATGAGCCTCACCACCCTATGCTCACAATCGAGAATGGCTCCATAACTGGACAACCAATCCACGCCCAAAATCAATCCGTATCCCATGAACCCGAGAACATAAGCATTACATGTGAATTCTACGGTCAAGATAGAAATCCTCAAATCCATACAAATCATAGATAGATGGGCGGAGCCCCCAATTGGATTTGAAACACTAACGGGATCCTCAACTAGACTAGTACTTAGGTGCAAACTTTCAACAACGTCAGAAGAAATAAAAGTATGCGATGCGCCAGAATCAAATAAAGTGCGAACAGGAAAATCAGAAATGTAAACAAGGCTTTCTAAAGAAATACTACCTCGGTCCTGAACTGGAGCAGTGTTGAGAGCATGCACTTGCCCTCCAGAAGGTCCTGCACGCTGAGTCTGCCCTTGTCCTTTCTTCTTGGGCAATCCTTGCTAAAGTGTCCAGTCTCTCCACAATGAAAGCATTCGCCCAACTTTCTCTTCTTCTTCCTAGAATCTTTGGCTATGTGCCCAACAATCCCATAGAAGTTGTTCTTTCTTGGGTCCTTTGCCTTGTTGTTGTTGGCCTTATTACCCTTGTTGTTCTTGTTGTTTGGAATGTTATGATTTCCTCCCCACTTGGAGTCCACCTTCTTGGTTTGAGTCTCATTAGGCTTGACTTCTTTCTTGCCATTCTTATCGTCTCCCTGAAGCAATGCCATGTCCACTAGGATTTCAAAAGTGGTCCTCATGGGTATATGTGACATGGCTAAACCTTGTAATGGCTCATTCAACCATCGTGCAAAGCGTAGAGCCTTCTTCTGGGGAGTATTAACCATGTCCAAACCGAATCGAGCAAGCTGGTTAAACTTATTCACATACTCCCTCACTGTCGTGTCCCCTTGCTTCAAAGATATAAACTTCTCCAATTGCAGATTCGCCTCAGCAGATGATAGAAACTTAAGCCCAAACCTCGTCCTAAAGTCGGCCCAAGTCTCTATAGGCCTAGTAGCGTTGGTGACCTCCCACCAATAAGCAGCTTCCTCTTTCAATAGCCATACTGCCAACAGAACTTTTCTACGGTCTTCCACATCAAAGATGGCGAAGAGATCTTCAGTTTCTTTCAACCAATTTCTCGCCTCAACAAAAGACTCCGTCCCAATAAAATTCTTGCCACCCATCACCTTAAAGTCTTTGCAAACCTTTGCGAAATCTGCTTGTGGATGCTGAGGAGGAGAAGGAGGAGGAGGAACCTCAGTTACGGTGGGAGTATTTGCTGGGCCCACATCGTTGGCCCTAGCTTCCAAGTACCTCCGGAACTATCCGGGAATGGTTACTCCCTCGGGAAGGTTAAGATCGGCCATGCTGAAAAAAGGAAAAGATAGATTTAGAACGAGGAAACAAAGGATAGTGCTAATGGCTTTTGGGGAATAGCCTTAAAAAACTAGACTTTTCTTGGAAAATACTTAATTGGTTTTGAAAATAGTTTTTCAAAAGGGTTTTAAAACTTTTGTCTGGTCTAGTCAAACCTTGTGCTCTGATACCAAATGTAACACTCCACCTCCGCCAATGTCACTCTTGCAAGCACACTAAATTTAGAGGGGCGTTAAATAAGGTAAACATGCATGCAAATATCACAAGACAGAACATATAAGTAAAAACAGAGTAAGTAAAGCAGCGGATAAAACTACTATTTCAAAACCATAGTCAAGTTACATCAAAGTACTTGGTCATTATTTTCCCACAAAACAAAGTCTAGAAACATAAACTGAAAACTAGAAATAACATAAAGTAAACTATCCCCAAAGTGGAATAAAGCCATAGCAAGCTCAAGTCCAAACCGTACATGAGCTATCCAGAAAAGCAGCTAAAGATCCAAGCTAGGTGCTAGTGTTCCCACCCTGAGAACCCGGGGGGGGGGGGGGAACGGAAGAAAAGAAGCAAAAGTAAACGGGTCAGTCAAAAAGACTGGTAAGTCCTACCTACTATTAGTATAAAAACTAATAAAGTTAACTGGACATGTAAAACAGAGATGAAGCATAGGATGATAACTGGCATAGTGAAAAGTTAACAAGATAGATCAAGTGTGGCATCGCATATACAAGGTTAAGTTTTTGCACCAAGTGTACTAGTATTCCAACCCATGTCAAGTATAAACAAGAAGTGATCCCTTGGCCCAATCTTGGCCCAATATCACAAGATGACCTAAATCAAGGTCCAACAACACGGTCTAGTCGATCGGCTCCCTAAAAGCCTAACTCGTCAAGTGTCGGTGTCATACGGCCCAATCACGAAGTGTAGTCAAACTGTGCTAGGTCCACCCTAGGGTGTATCAAGCCCTAGGGTGCCAACCACGGACACACATCAACCACGGACAGTCTAAACCTACTGGTGCCCGTGCCTGCTTTTTCAACTCCGGACTTATGTGCACGACCATAGTCCGCCTGAACCTACACCGGCGCACCTACTCAGCCGTCGTTTTGGTCGCTTACATGTCAGCCCAGTAATCGTGCCCCACCCTAGCCTAGTCCCTAGGGTATCATGATACAACTAAGAGGGTTACTGGTGAAAAGTACCACGTAACTAGGGTTTCTAATGGGTTAAGCGTGGTTAACCCTTTCCAATCAAGTACCAAGTTGGTTAAGTGTACCCAAGGTTCATGAATTAATCCTACCAACCCATCGTGTTTAATTGGTTAAGTATTCAAGTGGTCCATGATTTAACCCTATCATGTGGCATTAATTGATTTAATGCACCCAACCTCTCACATTAGACCTTGTTGTGGTTACTAGTTAAGCCGGGCGGTTCCGGGTAGCTTTACACCACAACTTAGTCTAACCTCGGGTTTCAAGTGCGACATGACCAACTACTCACATTGGGTCCTATTGCTTGTAGCCACTAGTTAAGCCGGTCGGTTCCGAGTAGATTTATGATACAAACTCAACCCAACCTCGAGTTAGCCATTCTCATGTTTTCTAGAAGTCATGTCCAAGTTCATGTTCATGTTTCAAGCATAATCACATGTCATATTTCGTGTCATCTTTTCAAGTCATGTTTTTATGTCATTTTAGTTTACCCATAACGTAACCCCATCGCATGTAGGTTCACATAAACGCAAATAGATCTCAAAGAGGGAACTTAAAAGCATGACATAATTAATAAGGTTTGGCCACAAGTTAAACATGGTGGCATATGAGGCAAATGTGTTCATAAACTTGCATATTACATTATAAGCCTCAAACATGCATGATATCAAACTTTAGCAAAATAGGTGAAACATGGTAATAAATGACATAGGATGATAGCTAGTGATTCGCATATAACATCATATGCATGATAACATAAGGTTTATGAGAGTTTCTATGTTGCTTTATGCAACATTTCAAATCAAAGCTCATAGCTTTCTATGCACAAAGTCAAGGTGATAGCCTTACAAACATGCATAGAATAAATCTATGCATAACATGATAGAATCAAAGCACAAATCATACTTAGGCCCAAACTCAAACTTGCAACATGTCGTATTTAACTTCATAGTTAGAATCTAAGAGTGGAATAGGGCTTACAATGTTATGAAGACTTATAAAATAAAATAAGATTGAGACGAAGCCACTAGCAACTCTAAAAACCCCCAAATAACAAGCTCCAATGAAAACCCTTGAGAAATAAGAAGAAGATCCTTGCTTTGTTGAAGAAAGATTGAACTTTGGCCCTGAATCAAACTTAGAAACTCTCAAACAAGCTTAGAAACTCTCATATGAATGAAGATGGAGACTATGACAAGAGGGTGGAGGCCATGATTAAACATTTTGGCATAATCTAGTTGTAGGATTGATTTATGATGGTTTAGGCTAGGTATTAGGGTCCTTTTATAGAAGTTTAGGTTAGTTTAGGCCATAGAATTAACCCTAATTCAGATCTGAGCCTTTAAAATCCGTCACAAGCCTTAAAACATGTCTTGAAGAACAAGTCAGGTACACCCAGGCCAAACTGGCCGACCAACCAAGTCGACAGGGGTGTCGACTGTGCAGTCGACACCACCTGGGGTGTGTCGACTCCCAAGTCGACTCCCCAGTCGACTTGGGGGTGGCGGGAATTTTCCCGCCTGCCCTGCTTGGCTGAATTTGAATTATGAATTCAAATTTGAACTGTTTTTGAACTTGAAATTTTCTAAAAACTTTGACGGGCCATAACTTGGTCATACGGACTCCGATTTTCGAAAACTCGGAGTCTATTTCGCGTATTTTTCCGAGCTGAACGCAATGGCACAGCCCGTTTCCCTTGATTCAGAATTTATCATTTAATTCTGCCTTGATTTATGTTATAACTTGTTATTCAAAATACGGGTTGTTACACTTTCACCATAAATTTTTGATGTCATAACTGTGATTTATGGTATAAAAAAACATTGTGCTTCCCTTGAATATTTCGCATTCAGATTGAATGGATAATAGTTGCTTCATATGGAATATATGATTGTCCATTACTCTTCGGTCCATCGGGTACAAGCATATGCAACGCCCTGTTCACATGCACAAGTACTTACAAATAACTAGTACAAAGTAAATGGAAATTAAATGAAAGAGTTATTATTATAGCAAACTGCAATGGTATGTTATACTTACAAATAAAATTGCTTCTTGAACTATTTGTTTTACTGTCACTTTTCTCTATTTAATGCACCTTACCTTTTGCACCATCTTACCAATATTGGAAGGTTATATGAAAAAATATGATGCTTTTAGTAGTTGTGAACTCGATCTAACTTCTTATTACCGTTTTCTTATGTTACCTTCATTTCTTTTGGATATGGTGAATTGCCCAATAACAACTTGGTTTTAGTGAAAATATCCACATAATATATCATCTTTTTCAGACTTAATGTTATTCAGCAAAATGTCTGCATATCGTTTTATTCATAATGTTATTCAGAATATGTTTCATTTTTGAAATACACATATTGCATTTATAAATTTTGTAGTTATTGAATGCATTTGCGTTTCTGAAATACACATGTTGCATTTATAATTTTTAATTGTTAGCTTGTAACACATGACTATTTCATGATAGCTCATATAACTTCCCAGTAGACATTTGCATTTTTGGTTTGTTTTGGGACTGTATCAATACAAATATACGAAATAATGTTACTGTCCAGGAATCTAAAATAGAAATACAAAATTATGATATCGCGTTCAACGACGACATAACTTGTTATGAATATTTTTAGCTTTGTTCAACATTATAGTTTTGATGTAGCTTACTACATTGATCATTGGAAAGAACTGTAGTAGTAGCCTTTTTTACGATCAATATGAAGTTTTTTTATAACCCAGTAATAAAACATTTTAAGTGTTTGATCAAATAATGGTTTGTAAATTCCCTCAGGTAAAAATAAAATTTGATGATGGAAATAGTAAACTATACTTGACCTGTTGACTATCGGTAAATTTAATTGGTAAACATACTTCATTTAATTGCATTGCTTCAAACTGTGATACACTTTTAACTATGTACACTAGTAACACTACTATGTAATTTAAATATGATTATGGGCCATTGGCATCTGGCATCATGCATGGCATTGATTTTCCAACCTTCACCTGAACATAAATTTGTGATGTTATGCTACATCTTTTAGCTGATAATCAACTGTAATTTTGTGATGGCATCATGCATGACATTAATTTTCTAACCTTCACCATTGGCATTTGGCATCAACTGAATATATTAAATATGAATTGCATGTTTGAGCAATTTTAGTTGATATTAATTGAATGAATATCTACTTTCAATGTTTCATGGTTTCAGCTTATATGAGGACTAAGAAGAGGAGCAGTGGTGAAAGACCGGAAGTGGAGACATGTATGTATGTTTCAGGCTTTCAGCTTAGTACCTAGTAGTATCACTATATCAGTATGTCATATGTATTATGTATCTGTATCATTGTATCTTAGTAGTGAAACTAAAGTCTATGAGCCGTATCAACAAATTGTACTATGTATTATTGTATGTAATATGTATTATCTGTATCATTGTATCTTAGTATGCAATATGTATTATGTATCATTGTATTATGTATTATGTTTCAGGCTTTCAAGCTAATTGTAATATTTTTTCTAAATTTGATACGGCTCATGGCCGTATCAAATTTTTAAATAGGTAGGCCATGAGTCGTATCTCATTATCAATTAGATACGGCCATGAGCCGTATCAATCTAAGAGTTTGATACGGCTCAAAGCCGTATCAATCCATGAAATTAATATACCTTTGAATTGTATCAAACCGTGAATTTGATACGACTTTGAGCCATATCAATCCATGAATTTGATATGGGTTAAGCCTATATCTAAGTAACAAAGACGCCATTTTTTGATACGACCTAGAGCACTGCCAAATTGATTTAGATACGACCATGAGCACTGCCTAATTGGCATTTCTGGTGTAGTGAATATGGAAGATTTGAAATCTTAAGAATGTGTAAATAGAGTGCTTTAGAGATTTTGAATGCTTTGATTAAGATAAAAAGAATTAGAAGAAGTTTCGGTGAATAAATCACTTGATCAAGCCTCTATTTATAATATACAAAAGGTTGCAACTAATCATGAAGTGATTCTCTTAAGAGATATGAATTTTAAAGTTATGACTCTTCATTAAAGGTTGCATCCCTTCGTATTCAGATGTCTGAATTAAAATTTTAGATGCCTATTTTTTTTAGTTGAATTCAAACAGCAAAGAAATAGGCCATTTCGACGCTAATTCAGACGTTTGAAATATTTTGGTAAGACATTTGAATATTGTATGAAAATTAAATTCATTTCTGCAAACAGACGTCTGACTAAAATATTTCAGACATTAGTTTCCTGAAACAAACCTATGCCTTTATGCATGTCATTTGGAAACTAAATAAATATAAAATGTGTGTATATCATTAAGGAAGATTTCAACAATTGAAAACTAAGACTCACAGACTCTCAACATATATATATTCTTCAATCTATGTTCTTGAATCTGTTGTCAAACGTCTTCCTGCAAAATAGAGTTAGTTGATGTGTGTGTGTGTGTGTGTACTTGTATAGTTGTCATAATCAAAATGCTATTTAGCAAGATCCAACATTCTCCTCCTTTTTTATAATGATAACTATATATGTGACTCCCCCTGTCAATACGCATATGTTTCTCCAGCTTTGTCATTGACAAAAAGGAGATACTTATGTAATAGTTCGTAAAGCATATATATACACAACACATAATTGCAACACAGACGTACCATATATAAGCTCAATATCCAGACATAACATAACAAGAACATAGTAGAGTTTTGTGCTTTAAGAACGATCATAGTGCCAAAAAATATTACAAACCATACTTAATTAAGAGTTTAAAGCAAAATATTTCTAAGATAAAATCTTACCAACTTTCTGACGTCGGTACACTTGGACTTGCACTAGTATCTCCTCCCTTAGGATTACCATGGTAAGAACTTGAATCAGGAACTTCATTGACGAAGCTAGACTACAATTGAAAAGGAGATGGATCATAAGCTTGAGAAGATTGAGTGCCTGTGCAAGCAATTTTCACCCAAATCTTGTTTTAGAAGCCTTTGTTTGAGTCAAACTTCTTGTTAGTTCTACTTTCAAAATGCTTGAGATGCTTATGTATTTTAGATTGATTGCGAAAGAGAGTAACTAAGGCTTGTTTAGATGGAAGAATGGGAGAGATAATGCGAATCTTAGTATCTTCTTCTTCGACCCTTTGTTGACGACCCCGAGAGGACTTGGCTATAATAGTCTCTGGTTGTAATGCTACATGTTTGGTCCAAGTCTCAAAAGATATATATTCCAATGTCGAAGGGTTTGGGTCAATATCCATAAGCTTCAGTGTTTTTGGCCTGGTTTCTTTGATACTAAGAGAAGGAGTATCGGGTATTTGGATTTGAGCATCAAGAAGAATTCAAGTGATATAGGCACAATATTGAAGAGTCTTATATTTTCGTTTATATGCGATATCCACCCATTTGTCAAGAATAGTTTTTGCCTAATTTATTTGTTTATTAGTATACAAGGCATATTGTAACAACCCTGATTTTTGGGGCCAATTTAAAATTTTATTTTAAGTAATTTTAATGAGTTTTCGATATTTAATATAATTTATTTAAAATAAAAATGATCGAAAGTTGATTTAAATCGAATTTAGAATGAATAATTTAATTTTAATTAAAAAAAGAGTTAGAAATAGCGCGGTAGTTTGAAAAGTCAAACTTGAACTTTGACTGACCATACAGGATGCAAAATTTAACGGATTTTAGTGAAACCGAAAATATTAGAATCTATTTAAAAATACCTTTCCAACGAATCCGAAAAATTGAAATTTCATAGCGGAAATCAAAAGTTATGGCCAATTCAATTTTTAGAAAGGTTGTTGTAGAATTTATATATATATATTATATATGGCCCGAAAGGCTACTTTTCACATATGAAGGAATTTCGACTCGAACCAATTCCATTGAGTTCAGAATGATGTTTCTGCATTGAAAAACAGTAAACACTTATATATTTTGAGTTTCGGAAATTATTTGTTTAAAATGTATTTTTTTAATATTAAATATATGGCCCTTAAAAATAGTCATTTCACAAACGACCTCCGTTTTCGACGAAACCACTTTTGTTGGAACCAGAATGTCAAATTATTGCTAGGTTTCAATTTTCAGAATTTTTCGAATTAATATGTGAGCGTGGCGAAAGAAAATGTGTTTTGACAATTTTAGTTAAATTTAAACGCCTTAAAAATAGCCATTTTTCAAACAGTCTCAGAATTCGATGAAATTAGTCTTGTTGGAACTGTATCATCATAAGAAAGCCAAATATATTTTTCTGGGATTTTTAGAGGTCGTATAAGGCTCCGGTGAAATTAAATGTAAGATTTAATTAATTAAATAAATAAATTATATATTAAATTAAATAGAAGTGGACTGAGATGACCAAACGGGCTGACGGGACCTGTTCCATCGCGTCCGGGACGGGGGTATTTGCCTAGGAACGTTCTTCGTTGGGCTGAAATTGGATTAGTTTAAGATATGTGGATTTATTTGTAAAAATGGCATTTAAATATTTTAAAATACACTTTATCACTACCAAAACCCTAATACCACAAAGTCTACAGCCGCCATCTATCTTCATGAATGGCCACGTGCTTCCCGACTTCCTTCCCCTTTTCTTCTAACACAATCAACGAAATTCGAAATCTCAAAATGGAATCGGAAGAGCTTCGAGAGGGCTTTTGATCTATACGGTGATGATGGGGTTTATTTGCAAGAGGAGGCCAGAAATTTGGGTGAAGACCGCTGACTTTGGCGCGGTGTCCAGGGTCGCAGGGCCCACAGAGCTCGGCCTCGGTCTGGGCAAAGGGAGGAGGCGTGACCCCCTTCGACGCGGAGGCGTCCGATCCCACTCTGATCGACTGTGGTGCAAGCGACGATGGCGAATTCATTTCGAGTTGATGGGTTGCATTAACAGGTTGAAGACGACAGAAGGAGAAGAAAGGAGGAGCGGGCAAGATTGATTAATGAAGTAATTAACTTGGATAATTATTTTTAATTAATTATGAATGTATAAAATGTTTAATTATCCATAACTTGGTCATACAGTATCGAAACCGAACGAAACCAGTTGCGTTGTACTCGTCTTTCCGAGATCTACAGCATGGAATAAACTAGATCTGAAAAGAAGCAGATGAAATTTTGAGCAAATTTCAGATCTGAAATAAATAGCTCGGTGAGAATTTCTAATTTAATTTAAATTAATTTTTTTATCGCTGTTAAATAATTGTTTGTATATTACTTAATTAGATTTGCGCTATGATGAATTGTGATTGTTGTTGTGATGAATTGGATTGTATTGTATTAGCAAGATCTGTTATTGTATTATTTAGATCTGATGAATCCAATAAAAATCATCATGGTTTGTAAATTGGATTAAACTAGAATTTTTAATCCAATTAAAAATATTATCTTGTTTGTGGATTGGATTAGATTAGAATCTTTGATCCAAATACAATATCATATTTTGTCATGCTTATTTTATTTATATTAAACTGTTAAAAATACCATCTTGTTTTTAACTGCTGAATTGGATTGTTTGTATAGTTGAAAATAAACATCACGCGTTTGTATAGTTGAAAATAAACATCTCATGTTGTGTAGTCGATGACAAATATCTCATGTTTGTTTTGTTGAAAAACCAAATTTCCATATTTTGTCGGTTTGGGAGTTTACAAAAATCCTGAGACATTAGCTAGAGTGTCTCAAATCGGTAGGAGCTCCTCCCTAGCCTTGACTCATGATGGAAACTAAAATCCAAATACGACCCTACGAATTTGATTGTATTACTAGTACGGAGGCATAGTAGTATGGGATACTATTCTTCCTAGGATTTATACATTTACTTTGAAATGTTTTGATATATACTAATAATAATATTAAACTCGTATTTGCCGTATTTAGCATGTTTAATCACTATAAGGTAAAAACCCTATCCTCTGGTTTGTGTTGCATTGTGTGATGGGACCTTGGTCTTATGGTGATTCCATTTTTCTAAAAAGCATAACGTTGTTGTACGATTTATTTATTAGTTGTTTTTGACACTTTTATGCACGGCAATCCATTAGAGCAAACCCGTTCCGCGTTATTGGCGTGGTCTTTGGATTTGTCCTATTAATAGTGATTAATTAGTCAAGAATTCTCACACCAGTCCCATGACTGACCCGTTGTTTGTTTCCACCTTTTTTCAAACTCGGGTTCCCTCTTTCCACACGGGCAGTCGAGCAGTTTGTCTACAGGTTTATCTCTTTAGCAGGATCCGGGATTGAAGCTTAAAGCTGTGTCCAGAACATTGGAAGTCTTCCGCTGCCTTAGTTATTTTATTTCCGCTGCAATGTATTAAAATCATGTAAAATTATCTTCCGCTGTAATTATTAGTCAATATACTCTGATATTTTGTACTCTGATGTAACATTTATTATTCATGTTATAAAAGTCTGATGTTATTGTTCTGATGTTGTTGTATTCCCAAAGTTAACGTAGGCGGGATTTGAACGGTCTTGGTCGATTTTGCGATCGATTAAGGCCGGGCAAAATCCGACTCGTTACAGTTGGTATCAGAGCTTTGGTTAGCTCAAATCTTTGGGGTACAACTCATTAGAACTGAACAAAAGACTCATCAGAGGTTGGATTAGTAATATCCAATAAGAATACTCATTAGAGATAGGATCAGCAGTATCCTAGAATGAGAAAACTCATTAGAGATGGGGTTAGTAATGCCCTAGAATGAGTTGAGAGTAGCAAGCCTATAATATACGTATTTGTGATTAATTATACTCTATTTTGGAAAATATGATTTGTGAATATATAAAAAGTTATATATTTGAAAGTTAATCAACTAATAAAATTATTTAAACCAATGGAGAAAATATATATATTAGTTAGTTAATTAATCAACTTTTAGCTTCGTTCCTTTTCGAGGACGAAAAGTTTTTAGGTGGGGGAGACTGTAACAACCCTGATTTTTGGGGCCAATTTTAAAAATTTATTTTAAGTAATTTTAATGAGTTTTCGATATTTAAAATAATTTATTTAAAATAAAAATGATTGAAAGTTGATTTAAATCGAAGTTAGAATGAATAATTTAATTTTAATTATAAAAAGAGTTAGAAATAGCGCGGTAGTTTGAAAAGTCAAACTTGAACTTTGACTGACCATACAGGATGCAAAATTTAACGGATTTTAGTGAAACCAAAAATATTAGAATCTATTTAAAAATATCTTTCCAACGAATCCGAAAAATTGAAATTTCATAGAGGAAATCAAAAGTTATGGCCAGTTCAATTTTTAGGAAGGTCGTTGTAGAATATATATATATATATATATATATATATATATTATATATATGGCCCGAAAGGCTACTTTTCACATATGAAGGAATTTCGACTCGAAACCACCTCCATTGAGTTCGGAATGACGTTTCTGCATTGTAAAACAGTAAACACTTATTATTTTGAGTTTTGGAAATTATTTGTTTAAAAATGTATTTTTTAATATTAAATATATGGCCCTTAAAAATAGTCATTTCACAAACGACCTCCATTTTTGACGAAACCACTTTTGTTGGAACCAGAATGTCAAATTATTGCTAGGTTTCAATTTTCAGAATTTTTCGAATTAATATGTGAGCGTGGCGAAAGAAAATTTGTTTTGACTATTTCAGTTAAATTTAAACACCTTAAAAATAGCCATTTTTCAAACAGTCTCAGAATTCGACGAAATTAGTCTCGTTGGAATTGTATCGTCATAAGAAAGCCAAATATATTTTTCTGGGATTTTTAGAGGTCGTATGTGGCTCCGGTGAAATTAAATGTAAGATTTAATTAATTAAATAAATAATTTATATATTAAATTAAATAGAAGTGGGCTGAAATGACCAAACGGGCTGACGGGACCTGTTCCATCGCGTCCGGGACGGGGGTATTTGCCTAGGAACGTTCTTCGTTGGGCTGAAATTGGATTAGTTTAAGATGTGTGGATTTATTTTTAAAAATGGCATTTAAATATTATAAAAATACACTTTATCACTACCAAAACCCTAATACCACAAAGTCTACAGCCGCCATCTATCTTCATGAAAGGCCACGTGCTTCCCGACTTCCTTCCCCTTTTCTTCTAACACAATCAACGAAATTCGAAATCTCAAAATGGAATCGGAAGAGCTTCGAGAGGGCTTTTGATCTATACGGTGATGATGGGGTTTATTTGCAAGAGGAGGCCGGAAATTTGGGTGAAAACCGCCGACTTTGGCGCGGTTTCCTGTAACAACCCGCAAAATGCGAGCCAGTTTGAAAATTTTATTTTGGCCATTTTAGCGAATTTTGAATATTCAAAATGAGTTATTTTAAATAATATCGTCGAAAAATTTATTTTGAATAGAATTCGAACGAATATATTTATATACGTCGTCGTTAGAATATATAATAATTATATATAATTATAAAAGGAATTGAAAATGGCGCGGTAGTTCGAAAATTCGATTTCTAATTTCAAATGAATATACAGAATTCAATATAAGTCAGAATTGAACGAAACAAGAAATATTTGAATCTGTATAACTGTATCTTTGTAACGAAGTTGACAAACTGAGATTTCATCTTAGAAATGATGAGATATGTCCAGTTTAAAATTAGAAATAGTCGCTGTGGAATTTATATATATTTTTATATATATAAGGCCCTTAAAAATAGCAATTTTGCAAACGACCTCGGATTTCGACGAAACCAGTTTTGTTGGGTCCGTGATGTTAAGTTATTGCTGGATTTCAAATTTCATAATTTTTCGAATCAGTATGTGAGCGTAGCAAAGGAAAACGCGTTTGACCAGTTTCAGTTGATTTTAATCGACTGGAAATTGGCCATTTTTCTAACGGTCTCAGAATTCGACGAAACTAGTTTTGTTAGGACCGTATCGTCAATACGAAGCTAGAAAATATTTTTCTGGAATTTTTCGAGTTAGTATGTGACCCCGGTAATTTGAAATGTACGTTTAAAATTCAATATAGTGATTTAAATGTAAATTCAATGGAAACTGATCGAAACAGTCGAATCAGCTTGCGATACATATCCCATTGTGTTCGGAATGGGGGTAAAACGCTATGGACGACAGGCGGTGGGCCTCGTTTCGAGGTCGTATGTAAAAGTCAACTTTTAGAAATTAAATAATATATAAAATAAAAAAATAAAAAAATAAATAAATAAAAACCCCCTCCTTCTTAAAAACCGTTCTGCCCCCCCCCCCCCCTCTACGAAATTAAATCAGAAGCAAAATAAATAAAAGAAAAGAAAACGAGGGCCATCGCATTCGAGAGCCGCCGCCGCCAGCTCCAGGAGCTCCGCCCCACCTCCGATGATCTGACCGCCTCAGACGAACCCCACGCACCCCCCCTGCTCGCGAATCCCTCCTCTTCTTCTATTTGAACGACGCCCTAGCCTCCAGGACCCGCCACCTGAAGCCGCGACAGCCCCACCCCCCTCCAGGCCTCACGCCGACATCGACACCCCCAGTAGCCACCCCACGACCGACGCTAAACCCCCCCCCCCTCTTTTTTTCCAAACCCGACAACCGACGCTAAACCCCCCCTGTAAGTTATTTTATTTTTATTTTATTTCTTTATTTTATTTATATAGTTTTATCCGATTTTAATTAGAAAAAAAAAAAAACACTGTTGTTTTTTATTTATTATGTAAAAGTTAAAAACTGAATTTTATAAAAGTATAAAAAACTGATTTTTAAGATGATTTAAAAGATGATTTTAAAATGATTTATAAACTAAAAGGAGATTAGAAAGTCGAAATAAAAATAGGATTTTTATATGTTGAAAGTCGAAATAAAAATAGGATTTTTATATGTTGAAAGTCGAAATAAAAATAGGATTTTTATATGTTGAAAGTCGAAATAAAAATATGATTTTTATATATTGAACTTTGAAATAAAAATATGATTTTTATATATTGAACTTTGAAATAAAAATATGATTTTTATATATTGAACTTTGAAATAAAAATTCGATTTTTATATATTGAATAGCGAAATAAAAATTCGATTTTTATAAATTGAATAGCGAAGTAAAAAATTCGATTTTTATATATTGAATAACGAAGTGAAAATTCTATTTTTACAAATATGAAATAGCGATGAAAATTCTATTTTCACAATATGAAGTTAGCGATAAAAATATGATTTTTATATAATAGAGAATATAAAAATGTGATTTTTTATATACAGTGTATACGGGCAACGATGGTGATAAAAAGGCGAGTTGGCGAAGATTTCCTGCATTAGAAGAGCCGTGGAGCTAGGACAGCTATATGTGAGAATTTCTCACCTTTCTATTTCTTTTCTAGTTATATATATATATATACTAGGATGCAGACGGTGTTTAGTAGCACCCGACACAATCGTCCACAGACCATGGACTTGTTTGTTTGGCTGTTTGGTTATTGATTGCGATATTGGTTTGAATGTGGTTTGTGGTGTGAAAAATCGAATCGATAAATTGGTTAGGATTAGACGTGCGCCGTTATAAGGCGAAGGAGTAAGGCTAGGTTATACTCTTACTCCAAATTTTGTGGCTTGCATAATGAAATTGATTTGATTGATGTGTGAATGGCGTGGGCCTTCACTAGACCGGGGATAAGGCTAGGCCTCGTCCCGTTTCTAGTATCGTGCCGTTATGCCGCCGAAATTTTCTAAAATGTGTTAGAAAAATAAAAATATCATTTTATAGAATAAATGAATTGAATAGAAATTCATAGGTTGAAATAAAATGTTTTATCGTTAAAAATATAATTTTTAACGTGAATGTGAATAAATGAATAGTTATAAACAAATCGGCCGATTTGTTTGTATATACACTGATTTGACTGATATTGATTGGGTCGATAAATTTCACACATCGCCCAACTGCACGAATAAAAATCTGTGTTTGATTGTTTGAAACCCCACACGGGTGTTGGGATGAAATTTGAAGTTCACTCATCCTGATTGATTAAATATGTCAATCGATTGATTGACAGGCTGTTATAAGCATTAGATATCTATATTTGATGCTTATACAGTGTAGTGCACTTTGGTTGATGGTTGATTATTTATCGTTGCTATTATATACATGTGTTGTATGAAAATCCATATAATTAACTTTATATGGTAATTGATTGGGCCTCATTCCAATCGTGAAAATAAAGAATATTTTGATAATAACAAATATTTTGATAATAGAAAATATTTGAAATAGAATATTTGAAAATATCAATATATGAAGCCGTGTTGATTAGATTGACGCCATTTTGACGTGAACGATATTTATATCGATTTCGAAATGAATTGAATTGAAAACGATTTCGAAATGAATTGAATTGAAAACGATTTCGAAATGAATTGAAATGAAAACGATTTCGAAATGAATTGAAATGAAAACGATTTCGAAATGAATTGAATTGAAAACGATTTCGAAATGAATTGAAATGAAAACGATTTCGAAATGAATTGAAATGTAAACGATTTCGAAATGAATTGAATTGAAAACGATTTCGAAATGAATTGAATTGAAAACGATTTCGAAATGAATTGAATTGAAAACGATTTCGAAATGAATTGAATTGAAAACGATTTCGAAATGAATTGAATTGAAAACGATTTCGAAATGAATTGAATTGAAAACGATTTCGAAATGAATTGAACTGAAAACGATTTCGAAATGAATTGATTTGAAAACGATTTCGAAATGAATTGAATTGAATATGAATTCAAATTGAATTGAAATTTGAATTGAATAAAAATGGATTTTAAAACGAATTTATAAAGAAGAATTCAATTTTGATCTGAATTGAAATGGAAGTTGAATTTGCTTTTGAAACGAATTTAAAACTATTTATATAATTCGTTTTAAATAGAAATCGACGAAATATATTATATATATATTATATATATAATATAATGGCCTGAATAGAACGCGCCGCGCCGCGGCAGTTCGCGAATTTCGACCATTGATTTCAAAACGGACATTACGGGAGATCCGACCGTCGGATTCTCCTAAAATCGGAACCGTTGGGTTCGTATCAAAGAGAGCTTTCTAACGAATGTGAGAAATTAGAAATATAACGGTTGGATTTGGAATTATGTCCAAATCAAATTTGAAAAAGGTCGCTGTAAGTGCAGTTCGATGGCCATTGGTGGAAATCGACTGTACGGGCCTTGATAAAATTATTAAAAATAGTAATAATTTGTGTAAAATCATAAGAAATGATTTAGAAAGAATTGGGATGAAAAACTCCATATTTGAAAAGATAAAAATAGATTTTTATCGAAATGAACTAGTTTTGAACTAGAATTATAATTCTATTTATTTTTAAATAAATAAATTGAATTTGAAAAGGGTTTTGAAAATAACCAAAATTTCCAATGATTGCATTGGAGTGAGTTAGAATCGAAATTGTCTTCGGAATATTTCGATGTTGGAATTCGTGATTATACAGATGTTGTTATGGAAATTTGAAAGATATATATTTATATCGTTATTTCCAATACGACATTTGTTAGTCGTAGAATTTGATATTGAATATAAGCCGATATATTTTCTATTCAGAGCCTTGTATTGAATATCAAATGTGATTTGGGTTTGTCGTGAATGGTGTCTTCACTAACACTGTTCTTGAACCCAGTTGAGAAAAGATTAAATCTTTTTATTTAGATTTAATGAAGTGTACCAATTAAATAATATTTAATTGGAATTGAATGGATATTGATTTTTGGGTTTATCGTGGACAGTGTTTTTAAAAAAACAACACTCGTTCTTTAACCCGATAATTAATGGAATGTGATTTTGGGTTTATCGTGAACTGTGTTTTAAATGACACTGATTCTTTAACCCAGTTAATGATTAAAACTAAGTGGAGTTTTAATGAATCTTTAATTAGATTGAAAAGATCGAAAATGGAGTATCACCAGTTTTGCTCCAGGCGATAGTTAAATCTTTAATTAGATTTGAACGTGAAATGGTAATTGAATTTACCGATAACACTGTGGTGTTAGATATGAAGTATTACCAGTTTTACTTCATGGGATGAATAGGTTGGGATTGGGAAATTAAAACAAATGATTACTTCGGTAAGGTTCGCTAATCCCGACTAGTTTGAATTGATATTCAAAAATGGATTAAAGAATAAATTCAAGGAATTTATCTTTGATAAAATTAATGGGAATCTTTCCCTATGAATGTGAAATTTAGAAACTAACTGTCGGTTAGCCAAGCAGAATGGTATTCTGGATATTGATCTGATGTTGGTTTCGGCCTTCGGGGTTAATATTTGGGGAAATTATTCTCTTGATTAATTTACGGTTAGTGACTAATGAATTGGAATGAGGCGTATGTTGTGTTTGTGTAACACTTATTTAAAATATACGCGAGTTATTCGGAAAGACCGGGTTTATCCCATTCTGAATAACTGATACGACGATAAGTCGAAGATGAAGACGGTGGTCGAAGACCGGAGGTCTTCACGTCGTTTGGGTGATAACTGATGATCTTGATTGGGCTGTACACCCAAGAAGATGGAAACAGTTAGTGATCGTCCAGACGTACTTGGAGATCGATGGATATGCGGGGTACTAGGTGCCTCCGGTTTCGTTCAGACCCAGAACGGACTTGTAAATGGACTGTGTGTCTGACATTGGATTTTAGTCTGTGTGTTTGATTTCTATTAAATATATATCTGTTTGGCGGCGGAGAATTTATTCTCTTGCTTAACGCCCTTCTCTGAGACGTACGAGCTCAGGGGTTATATATTGATGGATATCAAACGCATGGAGTGAATTGCCTGTGTGGCATGCCTAAGTGGCAATTGATCGAGGCTTCTGTTGAAAAGCAAAGTCTTGTGGTGATGATCAAAGCGCAGCCTGTGTGGCACAGCTTTGTGTAACGTGAATTCGCGAGTTTCACACCCGGTATGAACCAAAAACGGGAGACGGACCTCAGGGAGGGCATGCGTTTCTTTCTAGTTAGAAGTGGCGTCAGTGGTTTTACACGCCCTGACGAGTTTGACTTATGTGGTTGTTGCTGTTGCGAGGCGCCTCGGATTGATCGGTCGTTCTCGAACCGATGGAGTCATTCGTTGGCTCATTGACGCCACATAGGACGGGGGAACGCATGTTCAGGGTTTAAGTTTAATCCACATCGGTGGACCGGCCCTGTCGCTCCAAGGTCACTCGAGCTCTGACCTGAGACACGGGCTAGAGCGTCTCGAATCGGTTGAGGACTATCTTTTGCCTCGGTTCATAGACGGAAATCCAATTTCCAAATACGGGATTTTGCGATTTTGATTGTATAACCTATATATGGCGACATAGTGGTATGGGGCATTCATGCCGCCTATGATTGATACTTATGATTTGAAGTTGTTTTATACACTATGCACTTATAATAGTATCAAATGATTTGTTTTGAACGTATCAAGCATTCTTTGGCTGTTATAAGGGAAAACCCTATCCCCCGGCTTGCGTTGCATTGTGTGATAGGACCTGGGTCTTATAACAGCTTCATTTTTCTTTATTTAGCATTGCGCTGTTGTTTTATGCACTGGTGTTCTTGGGAGGAAACCCGTTCCGTGTTATACGGCGTGGTCCCTTGATTTACCTAACTTTTAAAATGAAGAATAATAACTGTTTTAGTTCTCACACCAGTCACATGACTGACCTGGAGTTTATTGTTTTAACCTAAACTCTGGGTGCCCCTATTTTCGACACGGGCAGCTAGTAGTTTTGGTTTTGCAGATTTATATTCACAGGGTCCTGGTTTACAGCTGGAATGATATCCGGAAAGCTTTGTATCCGTATATCTCCTCTAGTTATGTATTGTATTATTTTCCGCTGCTATGTATTTAAATGTAATTTAAATCTCTGATATTTCTGTGTAATATTCATTTATACTCTGTATATTCTTGTAATCTGATGCATTGTTGTAATATACAGTGAAATGTTCTTCTGTATGCGTTCTATTTTGTCGTGTTCTCAAACGATAGGGCGTTTCGAACGTTCTGGGTCGGTTTAGCGACTGGTTCGGACCGAGCGAAATTCCTTGCCGTCACATTTCCAGGGTGGCAAGGCCCACCGAGCTCGGCCTCGGTCTGGGCAAAGGGAGGAGGCGTGACCCCCTTCAACGCGGCGACGTCCGATCCTACTCTGATCGACTGTGGTGCAAGCGACGATGGCGAATTCATTTCGAGTTGATGGGTTGCGTTAACAGGTTGAAGACGACAGAAGGAGAAGAAAGGAGGAGCGACCAAGATTGATTAATGAAGTAATTAACTTGGATAATTATTTTTAATTAATTATGAATGTATAAAATGTTTAATTATCCATAACTTGGTCATACAGTATCGAAACCGAACGAAACCAGTTGCGTTGAACTCGTCTTTCCGAGATCTACAGCATGGAATAAACTAGATCTGAAAAGGAGCAGATGAAATTTTGAGCAAATTTCAGATCTGAAATAAATAGTTCGGTGAGAATTTCTAATTTTAATTAAATTAATTATTTTATCGCTGTTAAATAATTGTTTGTATATTACTTAATTAGATTTGCGCTGTGATGAATTGTGATTGTTGCTGTGATGAATTGGATTGTATTGTATTAGCTAGATCTGTTGTTGTATTATTTAGATCTGATGAATCCAATAAAAATCATCATGGTTTGTAAATTGGATTAAACTAGAATTTTTAATCCAATTAAAAATATTATCTTGTTTGTGGATTGGATTAGATTAGAATCTTTGATCCAAATACAATATCATATTTTGTCATGTTTATTTTATTTATATTAAACTGTTAAAAATACCATCTTGTTTTTAACTGCTGAATTGGATTGTTTGTATAGTTGAAAATAAACATCACGTATTTGTATAGTTGAAAATAAACATCTCATGTTGTGTAGTCGATGACAAATATCTCATGTTTGTTTTGTAAACCAAATTTCCATATTTTGTCGGTTTGGGAATTTACAAAACCAAACTGTCATACTTTGTTAATTTAAAATTGACAAACCAAATGGTCATATTTTGTTAACTTAGAATCGATAAAACCAAATTGTCCTAGGTTGTTAAATAGACAATTTTGAACAACAAATTTACTTATTTTGTGGAGTGGAACAGCAAAATACTCATTTTGTTGAGATTAGAGTCAACAATGTAAATCATCACTTTTGTTTAAACTCGGAGCGACAAATTCATATTTTTGTCAATGTAAAGAGTAGCGACAAATTCATATTTTTGCCAATATAAAGAGTAGCGACAAATTCATATTTTTGTCAATGTAAAGAGTAGCGACAAAATCACATTTCTATTTATGACATGAAACATTAGATAAGTTAAGAAAATATAATTTACTTTTTTTATCTCATTAGAGTTCACAGAAAATGTTAATATATAATTTCTATCATTGGAAGTGATAGAAAACTGTGAATATACGTAATATCATTTTTTTATATGAAATTAGAATCCATAGAAATGGTTAGTATATGAAATATCATTTTATATGTCATTAGAAATGTAAGTTTGTTAACATATAGAATTCACTTTTTTTTTATGTCATTAGAAAAAGAGGAATTACTTTTATATGAAAAATATAAAAGAAAGATAAAAAGATTCATTTTTATCAAATGTAAAAGAATGACAAAATATTCATTTTGTCAAATATAAAAGAAAGATAAAAATACAGGAATGGCAAAAGATTCATTTTGACAAATGTAAGAGAATGACAAAAATATGCATTAGAACAAAATTTACATTTTTATTATGTAAACAAAAGTATGAACTTGCATTGTAAATCAAAATTTACATTTTTATATGTAACTATGAATGAGAATTATCTATGCAAACAAATTTTACATTTTTATATGTAACTATGAATGAGAATTTTCTATGCGAACAAAATTTACATTTTTATATGTAACTATGAATGAGAATTTTCTATGCGAACAAAATTTACATTTTTAGAAGTAACTATAAATGAGAATTTGCACTGTAAATTAGAATTTCATTTTTATTATGTAATTAAAGTATGATATTACATTGTAAATTAAAATTACATTTTTATGATGTAACTTAAGTTTGGAATTTACATTGCCATTATAAAAAGTCAAGATCATTTTGGTTTTGCATTGAAAGAGATAAGAAAAATTATTATTTTTGCTTGGCATTGAAAGAATAACAAAGTTATTATTTTTGTTACATGGAAATTAAACAAACAAAAATATATTCATTGTTATAGAAATGAAGTTGACACCAAAATATATTGCATTTTTGGTTTGGAATTGAAATGACACAAAAATACTCATTTTTGTTAAATTATAAGTGACGTACAAAAATATTCATTTTTGTTGTAATTGGAATGACTCACAAAATGTACATTTTGTGTATATACATTTTTAACGAATGTAAAAGAATGAACAAAATATTCATTTTGTCAAATGTGAAAGAATGATAAAAATATACATTGTTATCAAATGTAAATGGAGGAAAAAAATATTTATTTTGTCAAATGCAAAGAATGAAATAAAACACATTCATTTTTGTTCGTAATAAAAAGGAAACATTCATTTTGTTTGTGTTTTGAAAGTTAACACACAATTTTCATTTTTGGTGAAAGTTAAAAAGAATATTTTTAATATTCTTTTGTTAAAAATGAAAGGTCATATTGTTTATCACCGTTTTTGTCAAATTAAAAGATTTAACTTTTTTTATACTAAAAAGATGAAAGTTACATTTTTAATGTAAAAAGTAAAGTATACATTTTAATGTGAATAAAAGAAGGAAAATTACATTTTCATGTAAATAGAAGTTAAAGTAAAAGATTTACATTTTAATCAACTGAATTTTTATTGAAAAGGATAACGGTATGAAATTCACATACCCATGTAAAAGAATTTCAGTAAAGATTATAACGATGAAATTTATATGTTAATGAATTAGATTTTCATTAAAAAGATTAAAGATATGGAAATTTCATTTTCATGTAAATAGATTAGTACACAAAATTATCGTTTTGTTTGTAATGTAAAATTATTACTTTTGGTTTGCATTGAAAAGATAATAAAATTATCAATTTTGTTACATTGAAATAACGAAACAAAAATTCTCATTCTCGTAGAAGCAAAAATGGATGAACTAAAATATTCGCTTGTTTAAATTGAAATGAAACACAAAAATGCTATTTTTGTTGGAATTGGTATGATACGCAAAATACATTTTGTGTAATTCGAAAGATGAAACAAGAAAATGTACATTGTTATGTAAAAGATGTGTATGTGTATGAAAATTAAGATAAACATTATGGTGTGTACATTGTACATTAATATTGTATATACGAATAGGAATGTTTTCATTAGCAAAATGTAATGAAATAAAATAAATTTCATTACACATTATAAACATTTCAATAGGTTGTAAAGCAAAACATTCACTACTTGTTATGTAATTACGTTAATGAAATGGAATTTAATTATTTTTATATATATAAAAATAAAGATAAATCGTTACAAATTACTAATAACGATATGAAATGATTTCCAACTTATATATATACGAGAATTATTTGGAAAGTCCGAGTCTATCTCATTCCAAATAATTTGAACGACGCTTAAAATTCAAGAGTTAAAGACGGCGATTGAAGACCGACGATCTTCATATCGAATGGACGACGACTGCCGATGCCCATGATTGAAGTAGCTACCTTGAAGGGGCTACAGTGGTGGCCGTCCGGACGTAGTGTTGATTAGTACGGATTTGGCTTTCGCTAAGACCCAGAGCATAAGCTTATAAATGGAGTGTGTGTCTGACGTCGTACTCCATTAAATATCATGTTATTAATCTTCTGTCGAATGTATGGATGTTTGGTGGCGGAGAATTTATTCTCTTGCTTAACACTCGTTCATATATTTCGGCAAAGGATTGGTAGTGTGATATGGAGTGACGATGTAGCATGCTAAGATGCATATGATCAAGGCTTTGTTGAAAAGCATGCCTTGTGGAATGATCAAAGCATAGCCTGTTTAGGTATAGCTTTATGTATAGCGTGACTTCGCGAGCCTCACACACCGGCGGAGTCTAAAACGGGAGAAGAGAACGCAGGGAGAGCAGCACGTTTCTTTCTAGCTAGAAGTGGTGTTTGGGCTTTAACACGATCCGACATTTTACTTATGTGGATGATGGAATGAAGCGCCTCGGATGATAGGTTCTATAGGACCGGGAAACGTGTGTTCAGGAATAACTAATCTGCAACTCATATGGTGGACCGGCCCTGCAGCTTTCCAAGGGTTCACTGCGGGGGATCCTGAGACATTAGCTAGAGTGTCTCGAATCGGTAGGAGCTCCTCCTTAGCCTTGACTCATGATGGAAACCAAAATCCAAATACGACCCTACGAATTTGATTGTATTACTATTATGGAGGCATAGTAGTATGGGATACTATTCTTCTTAGGATTTATACATTTACTTTGAAATGTTTTGATATATACTAATAATAATATTAAGCTCGTATTTGCCGTATTTAGCATGTTTAATCACTATAAGGTAAAACCCTATCCTCTGGTTTGTGTTGCATTGTGTGATGGGACCTGGGTCTTATGGTGATTCCATTTTTCTAAAAAGCATAACGTTGTTGTACGATTTATTTATTAGTTGTTTTTGACACTTTTATACACGGCAATCCATTAGAGAAAACCCATTCCGCGTTAGCGGTGTGGTCTTTGGATTTGTCCTATTAATAGTGATTAATTAGTTAAGAATTCTCACACCAGTCCCACGACTGACCCGTTGTTTGTTTCCACCTTTTTGCAAACTCGTGTGCCCTCTTTCCACACGGGCAGTCGAGCAGTTTTTCTACAGGTTTATCTCTTTAGCAGGATCCTGGATTGAAGCTTAAAGTTGTGTCCAGAACATTGGAAGTCTTCCGCTGCCTTAGTTATTTTATTTCCGCTACAATGTATTAAAATCATGTAAAATTATCTTCCGTTGTAATTATTAGTCAATATTTTCTGATATTCTGTACTCTGATGTAACATTTATTATTCATGTTATAAAAGTCTGATGTTATTGTTCTGATGTTGTTGTATTCCCAAAGTTAACGTAGGCGGGATTTGAACGGTCTTGGTCGATTTTGCGATCGATTAAGGCCAGGAAAAATCTGACTCGTTACACATATAGTGCTTGAAAATCGCGCTTATAGACTTTCTCGTAACTTCGTTTATGAGGTTGCATTGTTTGAACCAAGATGCGGTTCAATAAGTGTGCTTATGGTCGGAGACGAGTAGGGGTAAGCTCGTTCAAATTAAGCAAATTGTCGGAAATAAACTTGTGTGATATTACATCTCACACACTTATGTCAAATTCTATAGTAACAATATCAATTCCTTGCCAAGAACACCTTAAAATTTGACCTAATATTTGAATTGGAAGAAGGATACGTTTGCCACATACCACAGACCAAACACAATCTATAGTGTTTTGAGGTCATGTGTGGTTTAATTTCAAATTTGCTAAGAACGATTTCACAAGCAAAGGGTAGATTTTGACATTGTTGGTGTTATATTCCACTAAAGACTCAAAATTAAAGTGTCTAGCATAATGGAGAAGGAGGTAATTAGAGAAAGCATCGAATTTTATGAAAGCAGCTTCAAAAAACTTGGAATTCTTCATGGATTTGTACCTTTCGTTGGTGGTTTCATTCTAAATCCACTTTTGGACGAGTTTATCGGAAGGAGATTCTCATTCTTGAAGTCTTAATCTTTTAGGTTGATTTGTCATGATAATTTGTTGAAAAATTGAAGTTTTTGAGTGGCATGGTAATTTTAGGGGCTAGGGTTTTATAGAAGGTAAAAGAAAAAAATTAAAAAGGGAATGGGTGAGATAAGATGATGGTTGGTTAAAAGGTGCGTGTCATTTTTTAAAAAAAAATTGTCTGTTCCGATTTAGACCTGGTTTTAATCAGACGTCTGAATTTTGTTTTATTTGAACCCGCAAGCTTTTAGTTCATTTTAGCACTAATTCAGATGTCTGTTTTTATGGAACCATATGTCCGTTTCTGAAACGTTGGAAGAAATTTGCTTCAGCTATCAGACATATGAATTTGAAACTCAGACATCCGTTTTTGAAAAAATTTGTAACAATAAAGATTTAGTTCATTTTTAACCCTTTTTAGACGTCCCTTTTTAATGGGTTAGATGCCTGATCTTGTATGAAAAAATATTGTCTCTCTAGTATTCAGACATCTGTTTAATATAGGTCAGACGTTAGTTTTCTGCATTTTATAAAGAATTCATATATCATGAAAGTAGAATACATTTTTAGAGAACACAAAATAGTTCATTAAACAATATAGTTTATAAAAAATAAAAATAGCAAATAAACTTAGAAAATTATTAATGTTTTGGTGTTGAGAATCGTTTCCCTTCATCTGTCTTGTAATTCCTGCCCCAATTGTTCAGACTATATAAAGGTGTTTGAGGAGAATGTGTGTAATACTTCAACGTAGGATTCACTGGATCATTTTCAGTTTGATATGATGAAGAAGGATCAATAGGATTAGGTGGAGTAGGCAGAGGCTCGAAAACATTCTTTTTCTTTGGGCTACAAAACGTAAAACCGATTTTCTTGAGAAGATTCAAGCGAGTTGCGGTCACTTTTTGTTCAAAGTATAGCTCTTTCTGAAGTGCTATTTGCTCTTTCTGATAATGATGAATTTCATCGATTTTTCTTTTAGTCTCAGGTGAAGAAAAGAGAGCATGTTTTCCTTTTTCAAATCCGGTGTAAATCATGTATGGTAATCTCCCCATCTATTATGCTCATTCGAGGAGTTGGTGTAGGAAAATGAGGAGTTTCTGCCAAGCTATCCATTGAAAAAGTTATGTTGATTGAGGAATTTGAGTTACTTGATGACGATTTGGAGAGATTTGTTCTTATACTTCTTGTTATTTGCGAATTTATTTTGCTGATGTTATTTACTTATACACTGAAGGTTGCAAAGAATATGTGGTTTAGAATTAAGAATAATTGTAACCAGAAAAAAATAGTTAAACAAAAAGAGTGGTTTAAAGAAAGTAACTAATTTTAGCTTATAACTAACTTGGATTAGTTCTTATGAATACGTACTTCTTTTATTAAAAAAATTGTCATTGGTTTTTAGAGACATTTTAAATATCTTTTAGAGACAAAATACCTAATTCTCGTCGGAGTTTTACAAACGTATTTTCTAATAATGGTTTGGTAAATATATCGGCTATTTGATTTTCAGTTGAAATATGTTCTAAGTTTATAACATCTTTTTCTATGTTATCACGTAGAAAATGATGACAAATGACAATGTATATAGTTCGTGAGTGATTTATAGGGGTTTGGATAAAATAATTGCGCTTGTGCTATCACAATATATTGTTGATTTCGTTAAGTTTATCCCAAAATCTTTAAGTGTCTGTTGCATATAGATTACCTGATCACATGCTAAAGCAGCATATATGTATTCTGCTTCACATGTCGAGAGTGATACACAATTCTGTTTCTTAGTAAACCAAGAGACAAGTGATTTTCCAAAAAAATGGCACGTACCACCTGTACTTTCCCTATCCATCCGAAATCCACCAAAATCAGCATCACTGTAAGATATTAATTCGAATGGACATTCCTTCGGATAGAAAGGACCAAAGTCCTAAGTACTATTAAGATATCTCATAATTCATTTCACCACTCTTAAATGAGATTCTTTAGGATCTGCTTGGAATCTTGTGCATAAACACACACTCATCATTATATCAGGATGGCTTGCAGTAAAATAGAGTAGTGAACCAATCATACTTCTATATAGATTTTGATCAACACTTTTTCCTTTCTCATCTCGATCAAGATGAATTGTAGTACTCATAGGAGTTGGTTTTCCAGAAGAGTTTTCTAAACAAAAACGTTTAATTAGATTATTACAATAATTTTCTTGATTAATAAAGATACCATTTGAAAATTGTTTAATTTGAAATCCGAGAAAGTATGATAACTCTCCCGTATGTGACATTTCAAATTCATTTGTCATAATAGAAGAAAACTCTTTACATAATTCTTCATTAGTTGAACCAAAAATAATATCATCTACATAATTTTGTATAATTAAGATACATTTACTGGTATTTTTAATAAATAATGTTTGATCAGCTTTTCCAATTCGAAATCCTGAGTTTATTAAATAACTTTTAAGTCTTTCATACTAAGCACGAGGTGCTTGTTTTAGACCATATAAAGCCTTTTATGTTTATAGACATAATCTAGATATTTCTCATGTATTAACAGTGGTTGTTCTACGTATATGTTTTCTTTAATAAAACCATTTAAGAAAGCACTTTTAACATCCATTTGATAGAGTTTAAAGTTACGAAAACATGCATATGCTAACAAAATATGTATTGCTTATAGTCTTGCTACAGGAGCAAATGTTTCTTCATAATCAATGTCTTCTTCTTGATTATAGCCTTGTGCTACTAATCTAGCTTTGTTTCTCATAATATTTCCTAGTTCATCAGCTTTATTCTTATAAACCCATTTGGTGCCAATGACCGATTGATCATTTGGTCGAGGTACTAGCTTCGAGACATCATTTCGTTCGAATTAATTTAATTCCTCTTACATAGTTATAGTCCAATTATCATCCTAGAGGCTTCTTTTGGGCTTTTAGGTTCAACGGTTGAGAGAAATGCTACATGACCCATTTGATTTAGTTATCTCCTTGTTCGAACATGTTAATTGATTTATCCAATAATGTATTGTGTAGGATGATCTCATAAAATTCTGGGAGGTGATCTAATTTGTAATATGGGATTATTTTTAGTATTTTCAAAGCTAAAGTTTTCAATAATTTCGTCATCATCTTTGATGAGTGTGTTTTTATCGAAATTTTCGTCAAAAGGTACGTGTAAAGTTTCTTCCATAATATTTGCACGTTTATTGAACACTCGATCGGCTTTACTACGTTCTGAATATTCGACCAAAATTTCATGATCAGCTTTTGGATAAAATTTTCTGAGTTGATCTTTAGTGTTAAGAATAAAGCATTTTGACCCAAAAATCTTAAAAGTAAGAAATATTAGGTTTTCTTCCATTAAAAAGTTCGTAAGAAATATTTTTAATTAAAGGACGTATGGAAATTCGATTTAATATGTAACAAGCAGTTACTCAACTTCTACCCAAAAATGTTTTGGTAAAGTGCTTCCACTTAATAGTGTTCTAGCACATTCTTGAAGTGTTATATTCTTCTTTTTACAACCCCATTATGTTGTGGAGTTCAAGGAAATGAAAAGTATGATTTATCTCTTTCTTTTTACAAAAATGTTCACATAATTCATTTTCGAATTCACCACCGTGATCACCACGAATGCTCTTAACTTTTATGTTTTTAATATTTTGAATTCTTTTGACAAAATATTTTAAATGCTCAAAAGAATCGCCTTTAGTTTTCATAAAAATAGTCCATGTGTATCTTGAAAAGTCATCAACTATCACATACATATATCGATTATGATTTACGGATTGAACCTGAGTAGGTTTGAATAAATCCATATGTAATAATTCTAATGGTTGTAAAGTTGAGATGACTTTCATAGATTTAAAAGATGATTTGGTCAATTTTCCTATTTGACAATCGTTGCAAATATTTTTCATTTCAAAATTTATTTTAGGTAAACCTTTTACTAATTCATTTTTCGAAAGTCTCTGAATAGTTTTAAAATTTATATGACAAAAACGTCTGTGCCATAACCAAAGAATCACTATCTTTGGCTATAAACACATTTCTTCATTATTACTAACCTTCATATTAAATACGTAAATATTTCTATCTCTATTTCCTTCAAAAATAAGATCTTGATCTTTGTCAAAAATACTACATTTGTTCTCAAAAAATGTTATTTTAAAACTTTTATCACATTATTGACTAATACTTAGTAAATTATGTTCTAAATTTTTAACTAAAGAAACATTAGTAATAAGAGGTAGATTTGAAATACCGTAATTGCACACATCTCCTTTGCCAATGATAAAGCCTTTTGAATTATCTCCAAAAGTTAACAGAGCCACCATCAAAGTATGAAATATTTGTAAGCATATCTTTGTCTCTAGTCATATGTTTTGAGCAACCACTATTTAAAATCCATTTTCTCTTCTTCAGTGGGACCTACAAAAAAGTAATAAACATGTTGGTACCCACTTTTTGATAGAGTCCTAAGAGTTAGATCTTAGGAAGCCAAACCCAAGTGGGTTTAGTATCCCTTTTATAAATATAATTTTCATTATTATGAACTGCCTCCATAAATAAATTGATATGTTTGTTCCTAATCAAACTATTGTTCGTTTTTGGAACCATATCTCAATTTTATTTTTGTTTTTAGTATATTTTGGTTTAAAAACTTCATTAACTTTTGAGTCAATTTTCCTCTTAGAGTTTACATTTTTCCTTGGAAGAATTTTTGACTCCTTAAATCCTAATCCGTTTTCGTTTGATGAGGGTTGAGAGCTTTCTATAATTCTAGACAAATTATCTCTACCTTTACTAAAGTTAGATACATTGTTAGAAATGCTAACTGATTTAGTTTGAATACTTGTATTTTCTAATCCTACCTCTTTTATTTTAATTTTCAAAATGTGATTTTTAGAACTTATTTCATCATTATTTGGCTTTTGAGCTTCAATTTCTTGACTCAAAAGTAAAAAATGACTATCTAAGTTTGAGAGAGATTTTATCATGCTCTTCCTATAAAATTGTCTTTTCATCTTTTAGCATGTCTCTTTCAAATTTAGCTTTATTCTGATTTTCACCTGTTTTCTTAAGTTTCTTTTTAAGGATTTTTATAGTATTCAAAAATTCAGTGTTAACTTGTAATAAATCATCATGAGATAGATCACTTACTTCAAATTCTTGAGCCATGAAGCATACATTTGTTGCTTGTTCATTGTCGCTATCGGTAACACTATATGATGAATCTAAATCTGAGTCGTCCCATGTGACAGAAAAGGCTTCTTTTTGAATTTATCTTTCTTATTCTTATTATTGTAGTTTTTCCGATTTCCTTTGAGTTCCAGACAGTCTTTTACCATGTGACATTTCTTATGAGAATTAAAAATTTTGAAGTTTGAGGATTAAGGTTTGCTAGAGGTATCGTTTTTGAAACTGCTTTCATTTCCTTTTCTATATTTTGGAATTTTTTTAAAGTTCTTGGCGATTAAAGCTAGATCTTCATCTTCTGATTCTAATTCTTCTTTTTGGGCATAAAAGGCTACATTCCTTTTCTTTTGTGCTTGTTTCTATTTAGCTTGGAGATTTTCTTCATAAGACATGAGGTTGCTTATGAGTTCTTCTGGTTTCATATCATTGGCTTCCTCATTGGCTGATACTTTTCTTTTCCAGTCGTCGGTTAAAGAATTTAGTGCCTTTGAAACAATATCAAAGTCACTATATTTTTCTCCTAAGCTTATTAAGGCATGAAGAATATCTTGGAATCTGGAATATATATCGTTGATGGTTTCATTTTGTCTCATCTTTAAGTTCTGGAACTGGTTTTTGAGCATGGAGATCTTTGTTCGATTGACTTTATTTGTTCCGTCGTGAATAGTTTTGAGTGTTTCCCATATTTGATGTGCAATAGTACAAATGCAAACACGATTGAATTCATTTCTGTCCAAAGCACAAAATAACAAATTCATAGCTTTGGCATTTGCACGAGCTTCATTTTTCTGAACTATTGTCCATATAGAATATTCAATTGTAGGTGTTGTAAATTCCGTTTGAGTTGCATTCCATGCATCAAAACCTGCTGCTTGCATATATATTCTCATTTTTGTATCCCAATAATTATATTGCAACCCATTGAATAGTGGTGGTCTTTGGGTATATTGACCTTCAACAAATGTAGATGTACTGGTGCTTGGGTTATTCTCCATATTATCAAAATATTGAATAATGGTGTTACCGTTATAGGATGGCCTTACTCTGATACCAATTGAAAGAGTCTATGCAGCAGTAAGATCGTACAGTATGAAGAATAATCAAGGTAAGGTGTATATAGTAGTATAGTGGCAGTACGTAAAATCAAACAGTCGATTTTATACTAGTTCCGAACAATGTCGTACGTCCAGCCACAGACTCCCTTCTGGTGTTTCACAAACACAATAACCCTCAATTCACCTGGAGGAATAGGTTCACAATTACCCGAACAGCCGAACGGGATTTCTGGCCTCAACTACTGAGGAGGACTTCCACAATACAGAATAATTGATGACTACTTGTGTTCTTGATAACACGGATATGTCAATTTGAAGTACACCTTTCTTATAATCTTTTCTTGATGATAAACGTGTAGTTTGTGAAGGAATATGGAAGATTTGAAATCTTAAGAATGTGTAAATAGAGTGCTTTAGAGATTTTGAATGCTTTGATTAAGATAGAAAGAATTAGAACAAGTTTCGATAAATAAATCACTTGATCAAGCCTCAACTTATAATATACAAAAGTTTGCAACTAATCACGAAGAGATTTTCTTAAGAGATATGAATTGGAAAGTTATGACTCTTCACTAAAGGTTGCATCCCTTCGTATTCAGATGTCTGAATTAAAAATTCAGATGTCTGTTTTTTTGAGTTGAAATTCAAACAGCAAAGAAATAGGCCATTTTGATGGTAATTTAGATGTTTAAAATATTTTGCTCAGATGTCTGAATACTGAATGAAATTTAAATTCATTTCAGCAAACAGACATCTGACTAAAATATTTCAGACTTCTGTTTCCTGAAATAGAACTATGTCTTCGTGCATGTCATTTGAAAACTATATATACACACACACACACTCATATATATATATATATAATGTGTGTGTATCATCAAGGAAGATTTTAACAATGGAAAACTAAGACTCACAGACTCTTAACATATATAATCTTCAATCTAAGTTCTTGAATTTGTTGTCGAACATCTTCCTGAAAAATAGAGTTAGTTGATATATGTGTGTGTGCGTGTGACAATATAATTGTCATAATCAAAATGCTATTTAGCGAGATCCAACAATAAAATGCATTAACAAAGTGAAATTAATTTTTATGATTTTGTTGAATACTATTTTACTACAGATGCTTATTGATCTTCGTATTGTAATAATGTTAATCATATTCTTACCCATGATAAGTCCATTGTTGATTCTAGCAGTGATGAAGTGATTAGGCCACCCAAGGATAAACAAGGAGCCGAGAGATCATCTACAAAACGAAAAGGAGGTTTTGCATTTTTTCAAAATAAACAAAATAAATATGGCGTGTGTAAACAATATGGTCATAACAAGCGTTATTGTCAAGCTTCCAATAATATATAATTTTTTTTACCAAAAAGAATATGTAATAAAGGAGCAAAAGGTCCTCAAAAACAGCCAACACACCTGGCAGGTAACCAATAGATATAATAAACTAGGATTATGACTATCTGTATGTATATAAAATTGATTGATGAGCTTCAGACAAGCCACTGCCTATCATACTTCAAAATTGAGTTCCGGCAAGGCCACCACCCAATATTGAAGTATATATATTCCTACACAATACAATAATCACTCCAAAGGTAAAGTAGTATGACAACTAAAGCAGTCTCATAAGAAAAACAACAAAAATAACCAAAACGTAGACGGAACCAGGATAGAGCATATGATTAGCAAGTCGAAGACCACTGCATGGAAGAAAACTACCGGATTGCAAGAAGGTCGCACAACTAAACTGCCATAGTGTCAAGGCTTAGGACCCATGAGCATGGCAATCCAAACCCAAGATAGATGCAGCTAAGAGAAAGCTCCAAGAACCTGCTAGCAAGTCCGAAACCTGAAGACCCAAGTAATAGCGATCCATCAAACCTGTAAATATATAATTTCTTTTTAGATTTGTTTTAGGGAATATATGTATTTTCAGTTTTTATTCGAATATATTTGTATAGATAAACAAAGCGGTGTATCATGCATTAGATATGTTTTGAATCTTTTAAAGTTTTTATAAAAATTCTGCATATTGTGGTGGTTTTATTTTGTCATTACATTTTTATGCTGCTGGTATAATAGGATATCAGGTTTTTTATGATCACTGGTAGTAATTTTGTATGCTAGGTATCAATTTACTCTAATGTAGATATCAGTTTTCTGTATTATTTTTTGGTTACAATAACTGGGTATCAGTTTTATGTCCCTATAAATATCATTTTTGTTATTTTGTTGTTTACATTTTATAACTATCATCTTTATGCCTCAATAGGTATCAGTTTTTGTTATTTTATTATTTTTATGGCTCTGTAGGTATCAATTTTTAAAAAAATTAATTGTGCATGAGTTTCACAGTATCACTATTACATTATAATATGTATCAATTCAATAATTTGTCCTGCAAATCAACAACATTTCATCAACATATATACGACAACAATAGTATTTATACATACAAAATATAATTTGCAAAACTGCTCTGCAAGACAGTTTAAATGTATGAAATAATAGCAACTCAAGTAACATTGTTTTTCAACACGGCATAATTACGCATAAAACTATCGCTCAAGACATCAATCACCTTTAGCCTAACGTAGTTTCAACAAATTATATTTTAACACTGTCATGGATACTATTCTGCAACATCTTGTCCAAGTTCAATAGTACATTTATTTACTTTTACTAAATCCAGACATGAAGTCAATTAAATCCCATCAGCATTCAGTATCAACAAATATTTCATACAATATTCTTGCTTTTATTTTCAACATATTTTTGGGGATACTTTAACTGGTATTTCAGTTTTGTTCAGTGAGACTATAAAAATCATGACATATATTCCATTATCAACTCTGCATGGATGAAATATTTTGTTGGTTAGAAATAATTGTTGTAGTATATGATGTAAGCGATGATATAATGTAAACAATCAATTGAAGTGACAGCTTCAATTACTATATGAACGAATAACATGTTGGTATCAACTGAACTGATGTAGGTGATGATGTTTAGGAGGAGAATGTGGGTTTGATGTGGAATTTGTTGAAGTGATGGTATCAATCGAATTGATGCATGCTGGTGGTTATGACAATGTTGGTAGTGTACATGGTGTTGATGGGTATTAGCTTTTTTATCTGCGGGTATCAGTTTGAATTTCTGTTGGTAACAGTATCAAAATTCGATATGTACAAATGAAAGTTTATAAGAAAGAAAAGTTGTTAAAAAGTTTACGTGTCAGAAGCCTGTTGTGCACAATCTAGTTGATGGATTTCCGTTGTTTTGAGCCCCATATCTTGAATGTTATGCTTCTTCTATAGTTTTTGCAATATTTGTTCAACTTCCGATCTCTGCAAAAAAATATACATTAGTATCATTATTTAAAAAAAACTGAAAATTTTTCCATATCAATTTTGTTGCTTTTTTCAAAATTGGATTATTTTTTTACGTTTGAATGTCTTGGACATACCGAATCAAATTGTGACCATTGCATTATTCGATATGTTAGTGTAAGAAGCGTCCAATGACTATCGCAATGCACCGGGAAATATATAATTTCTGTGAACTTGTTTAAAACGGCTTTTTTCAAGAATGATATAACTAAATGTTTTACAATTCCATCTTTCTTTTTAGCTATGCCTTTCTGCTCAATCAGAGTTAATGCTAGTATTCAATCAGTAATTCCAATCACATAAAAACGAATTAATTGTGTATTGAAATTGTACTTATGATCATTGTCGTTATCATTGCATAATTATTTTTCTCCAAGTCACATTTTAAAGTGACCAGTCAATAATGTGTGTTATAAATGAAAAAAAAATGTAAGCCAAACTAAATTTCGATATAGTAGATAACTTATAATTTTAGTACGCTATTGCTATAAGACAATATCATTTTTGTTTAGGTATCATCTCAATATATGTTTCGGTATCAAATATTCATTTATAGATAATGAGTATCAGTTTTTTATTGTTTAATTATCAGTTTCAATACTGTGAAGGTTCTATAATTAATACCCAGTTTTTGGTATCAGTTTCATATATATATATATATATATATATATATATATATATATATAGGTATCAATTTCATATTTACAGTTATTCTTAGTATCATTTTGATATGTAATTGGGTTTCTAATGTTAAAATTAATTATCCTATTTAAGAAACAGATTTTGGATATTAGTTTATTAGGAAATTTGGTATCGGTCCTCATATTTGATACAAGTATTTACCCGCCCTTCGGTGAAGTTTCCTTCCAATACATGTTACAACATGTCCATTGTAATAAAACATCCTCCTTTTACTGAAACATTGTTTGACCAAGCAACTTTCCTATTTTTTTGGACAAAAAACAGGAAATATATATATATGTAAATAAAATGTAAAAGGACAAACAAAAATAGAAAACTTACTTTTCTCCAGATTTTGCAATGGAGAAAATTTTCTTTATAATTCTTTGTCGTTCAAGATTCAGATGATAAACAGTTTTGCGGTGTGACAAGTGTAGATCTCTCCATGTAGGTTCGTTCTATTATTGCAAGTGGCTCTATTGTTTCTGGTTTTGCTTCTTCTTTTTCCAGCTTTGTTTATTGTTTATATGTCTTTCCTTCACCTTTTTTTACCGCTGCAAGTTCTATTGTTTCCTTTTTTTTTGTTCAACTACTTCATCTTGATGCGCTTATTTGCTTGGTTTTTTTGAATACCCATACAAAGCACTCTTTTTTGGATTTTTTGCTCTTGCCTTCAATCTCCGCACATAAGAAGGTGTTTTGTCGGGTTTTTGTTTTGATGAGGTTGCTTTTTATCTCCTTTTTGAGGATGATTTTTCTTTGTTACCTTCATCGATATTTAGATTTTGGGATGTTTTTTTCGTAAATTCTTGAGTGATATTCCAATCGAAACTAGGAGGAGTGAAGTCTTGATTTTATGGGATTTTTTTTCATTTGTGGAGTTGTCCTTATTAATTTCAGTATCATTTGCCGGAGTGTTATTATGTTGTTGTTCAGCTGATTTTTCTTCCTTTTCAGATGTATTTCTTCTTCAACTGATATACTCTCTAATTCTTTTTTTTCCTCTCATACTTCAATATTCAAATCACTTTTTTCTTTTCTTTTTTGATATCTTCTCCATTTTTATAGCTAGAAAATCCTCCATTGTTCTTTAATAATCCACGTTTGCTCTACGTTTTCATCTTTAGAATCTGATTTTTGTGATTTCATTTAACTTTTTATTTTTCTCTTCAATCTCTTGAAAATGCAGTTTTAATATTCTAATCAGCACATCTTGCTCTAATGAACCAAGTGGTTCATGATTTTCACCACGTTTTCTTTTATTTGTGTCCACTACTTTTCCTCTTCTAGATCTTGCTGATAATGCTTCCGATGTTTCTAAAAGAGTAGCCTCGTGCGGTTGAATATTTGTTATTTCTTGTATGTGCATATGTTGAAATTTTAAAAAGGTATTATAATTTACGCACATTTAATTTTATATAGGAATATAATGCCTATAGATAAGGTATCGGTTTGGTAGTACCTTAGGTATTAGTTTTTAATAAATATTTTCTACCCAATTTTAAGGTGTTAGTTTTATAGTAGTTTAGGCATCAGTTTTGTACTATAATTTGCAACCCAGTTTTAATGTATCAGTTTTACAATAATTTAATCGGTTTTTTTATAAAAATCAATATTACAGGGTACATAGGTATTAGTTTTTTGTTAAGTTAGGTATCAATTTTCAGAAACAATATTTCATTTTAAAGAAAAAAGCAGACATCAATTTTGAATTATCTGAGGTATCATTTTTGAGTTGTTTGAGGTAACAATCTTGAGTTTTACGATGTAATACTTTTGAAAATCAATGTTTTATACATTAAATAGAGATGAAATAGTAAAAAAAAATAAACTTCATACCTGTCAGTGTTTGACTTGATTCAAGAAATCTTTTATGACAAATGAATTTAGACCATTCAGATCCCACCTTGCAAAGCGTGGGAGTGTATTGTTGAAGCTTCTTTTTCGTGCAATTAGTTTCATTTTCTCACACATGCAATACGGTGTATAAAAAATAAAATAAAATTAAACATGAATACATTTTTAAATCTTTGGATTAAATATATTTTCTTTAAATAATTTATCTTACTAAAGGAAGCATTGAACATCCATACATATTTCTAGGCTTGTAAATAAATTTTATGACAAATTCGGTAATAAAAATCTGGATTGTTTGTGGCCATGAGACAGCATGTAACAACCCGGGATTTTGGAGATTACCGATATATTAATTTATATTGTAAATTATAATTTAATATGGGATTAAGAATTAATAGATGAAAGTGATGATAATATGGTTTATTTAAAAATAAACAATGTATGTTGGTTAAGAATTTGGGTTTTGTGCAAACAAATGGGAATGAAGGGCGAGATAATGCGTCTATCGGTTATAGAGTGGAAGTAAAAGTTGGAAATAAATTTTTGTGTTAAAATTTATGATATTGGAATTTTAATCCAATATTAGTACAAAAGAATAAACACGAAGAGAATTATTTTGAAATAACATTTTAGAGCTCTGAGAATGTTGAAAATATTTTTATACACTTCATTGGACTTAGAAATAATTTACTCTTTGTTGTAAATTTTAATTTTTAACAATAGTAATATGTATCTTTCGTTAAAACGAGAAAATATAATTTATTTCATGTGAATTGCAATTCATATGTGAAAGTTATGAACGTTTTAGTAGAATAAAATATAAAATGTGAAATTTGTTGTAAATATTGGTAAACTAGAAAAAAATGAGCCTTTCCAAGCTTTGGTGATTTATTGTGTAAAAATGTAAACATTTAAACTATTTGTTTTGAGTAATGAGACGACCCAAACTTCCCTATAAAGGAAAGCCCGGATTGAATTGAGAACACGACAAATCAGAACACAATAAGAAGAACATTTCATTGTTATTACAACAATTAGAGTACAAGAATATACGGAGTCTGAATGAATGATTTACAACAAAAAATATCAAAGATTTAAATTACATTTAAATACATAGTAGCGGAAAAATAATACATAACACAACTTTAAGAAATACGCGGGTACAGAGCGTTCTGAATATAGATCCTGATATAAACCAGGATCCTGTGAATATAACATATGTAAACCAAAACTACTAGCTGCCCGTGTAGAAAATAGGGGCACCCAGAGTTTAGGTTAAAACAATAAACTCCAGGTCAGTCATATAACTGGTGTGAGAACTAAAAACAGTCATTAATTGGTTTTAAAGTTAGATAAATCAAGGGACCATGCCGTATAACACAGAACGGGTTTACCCCCATGAATACCAGTGCATCAAAATAATAGCGCAATGCTAAAGAGAAAAATGAGGCTATTATAAGACTCAGGTCCCATCACATAGTGCAACGCAAGCCGGAGGATAGAGTTTTTACCTTATAGTAGCCAAAAATGCTTGGTACATGAAATTTCATATTTTATTATTACTATAAGTGAAGAAATCAACTTCAAATATAAATGTATCAATCATAGGCGGCGTAGGTACCCATATATTATGTCGCCATACTGGTTCTACAATTAGAGCCGCACAATGTCATATTGGAAGTTGGATTCCATCTGTGAACGAAGGCAATGGATCATCCTGTGCATATTTGAGACACCCTAGCAAGTGCCTCAGGATTCAGCCGCAACTGCACCCGGATCGGTAGGGTCGGTCATCCGTCGATGATTGGTTATACCATAAACTATATGTTAGCCAGTTCTATCGAACCTTTAAAATGGTCAGTACGTCGACTATATTCATCAGTCCCGTAGTGACCGATATAATATCCATCAGTCCAGATGAGCCAATATATCCGAGGTACCTCGTCTCCCATCAAGCAATAATAGTGTGCAACATCCACATGAGTAAACAACCTGGGTTCCATACCATGACGTGACTCGTAGCTAGAACTAACATATGTTCATTACCCTATAGTCCTTCCCATTTTGGGTTCACACCGAGGTGTGAAGCTCGCGAATAACGCTACACAAAGCTATGCTATTTAAAGCTGTGCTTTGGTCATCAACCATAAGGCTCTGCTTTTCAACACAAGCCTTGATTATTTGCATCTAGGCATGCCACACCTACAATTCACGCCATGCGACTGATATCTATCGATATATAACCTCTGAGCTTGTACATCTCAGAGAAGGGCGTTAAGCAAGAGAATAAATTCTCCGCCGCCAAACAGATATATATTTAATAGAAATCAATCAACACAGAATAAAATCCAATGTCAAACACACATCCATTTACAAGTCCGTTCTGGGTCTGAACAAAACGAGAGGCACCTTATTCCTCGTCTCATATGTCCAATACAGGAGAGAGGTCCCCGCATATCCGGTCGATCTCCAAGTACGTCTGGACGATCACCACTTATTACCTTGTCTTGGGTGTACAGCCCAATCAAGACACCAGTAATCATCCAAACGATGTAAGGACCTCCAGTCTTCAACCACCTTCTTCATCGTCGACTTATCGTCGAATCAGTTATTCAGAATGGGATAAACCCGGTCTTTCCAAATAACTCGCGTGTCTTATAAATAAGTGCTATAAAAACACAACATATGCCTCATTCCAATTCAGAATATTCTTTTATTTAAGTATTCATATCATTAGGGAAATGTTCCCATTAATTTTATCAAAGACAAATTCTTTAAATTTATCCTTTAATCTTCCTTTCGATATCAATTCAAACCAATTTAAGGTTTATCCAAACTAGTCGAGATTAGCGCACCTTACTGAAGTAACCATTTGTTTAATTTCCCAATCCCAACCTATTCATCCTATGGAGCAAAACTGGTAATACTCCATATCTAACACCACAGTGTTATCGGAAAAATTAACTACCATTTCCCGTTCAAATCTAATTAAAAATTTGACTATCACCTGGAGTAAAACTGGTGATACTTCATTCTCGATCATTTCCCAAATTTGATAATTTATATTATCAATTCCCATTTCAATCTAACTAAAGATTCATTAAAACTCCACTTAGTTTTAATCTTCCCAAAAATCATTATTAATGATTATTTAACTTTGGAAACACAAACATGTTGCATTGACAATATACACCGTACTATTGATTTCTGCTGATATATAACCTCTAAGCTCATACATCTTAGAGAAGGGTGTTAAGGAAGAGAATAAATCCTCCGCCACCAAACAGATATATATTTAGCAGAGATCAACCATACAGTTCGAAATACAATGTTAGACATGTAATCCTGCCTTTAACTAGGTTAAAGAACCAATGTCGTTCAAAACACGATTCATGATAAACCCAAAATCATATTCCATTAATTATGGAATCTTCACGGAAAAACGGATCAATATATAATCGATATCAATTTCCGTATTCGACTAATAATATAAATGGAATAACAACAAAGCCTTTTAAATTCCATATATATTAACAATCTTCCTCCACAGAAGCTCATTTCGATTATTACCAAATCAAATTCCATTCCATTCCAATTTATTTTATTAAATTGGAAAACTTTATTTTTGAAATTCTCCACTAAATCTTAATAAAAAGATTTATAAATTCCAAATTACATTCCATGGTTAATCGAGTTAAAGAACAGATGTCATTTAAAAAATCATTCAATATAAACCCAAAAATCCAATTCTTTTTTATTCAATTCCAATTAAATATTAATTAATGGGAAAACATCCCTAAATCTTAAATTAAAGATTTATTCTTTTCTTAACTAGGTTTAAGAACAGTGTTAATAAAGACACCATTCACGACAAACCCAAAATCCCATTTGATATAAAATACAAGGTTCTGAATAGAAATTATATCGGCTTATATTCAATATCAAATTCTGAAACCAACAAATATCGTATTGGAAATAACGATATAATATATCTTCCAAATTTCCATAACAATATATTTATAATCACAAAAACCAACATCGAGATATTCCAAAGATGATTTCCATTCAAATCCACTCCAATTCATGTATTGGAAAATTTGGTTATATTAAAACCCATTCTCAGTCCAATTTATTTATTTAAAAATTATCGGAATTCATTTCTAGTCAATAACTAGTTCACTTCGATAAAAATATATTTTTATCTTTTCAAATATGGAATTTTTCATCCTAATCCTTTCCAAATCATTTATTATGATTTTATAAAAATTATTGATATTTTTAATAATTTTATCAAGGCCCGTACAGTCGGTTTCCAATAACGGCCACCGAACTGCACTTCTAGCGGCCTTTTCCAAATTTGATTTGGATGTATCTCCAAATCTAACCGTTAGATTCCAAATCTCTTGTATTCGTTGGATAGCTCTTTTCGATACGAACCGACTGGTTCTGGTTTTAGGAGAATCCGACGGTCGGATCTCCCGTAATATCGATTTGAAGTCAACGGTCGAAATTCGAGAACGGCCGCGGCGCGTTCCTTTCAGCCATTAAATGTATATAATATATATTATATATTTCGTTGATTTCCATTTAAACCGTATTTTATAAATCGTTTTAATTTCATTTTTAAAAATGATTTCAACTTCATTTTCAATTTTAAATCAATATTGAATATTCTATATCATTAATATATAAATGATAATATTTTCAAAATATCATATTTTGAAATAATTTCCTTTTTGATATTCATTATAAAAATGAATAAAATCGATACAAATATCGTTCTTGTCCAAGTGGCGCATATCTAATCAACACGGCTTCATATTTTTCAATATTTTCGTGTCCATCCCAAATCGGACATCAAAATCATATTTTGATCCATTACTAAATATTATTTTTAAATATTAGTTATTTTAAAGTATTTGTTACTTTAAAATATTCATTATTTTAAAATATTCGTTCTTTCTGAATTGGAATCAGACACAGTCAATCACCGTACAATTTTATTTATATAGATTTCATACACACGTGTACACAACCATAATCACACACAGTCAACCATCATCAAGAGTGCAATTAACAACTGTATAAGCGTTAAAAATAAATAATTAACGCTCATCACAACCTGTTAACCCAACGATTGTCATACAACTAAACAATTGGGATTAGTGTACGTCAAATATCACCCCAATACATGTATGGGGTTTCAATCAACACACACAGATTTTATTTGTGCAGTTGGGCGATGTGTAAAATATATCGTCCCAATCAGTATCAGATAAATGGGTGTACATAAAAAAATCATCCGATTTGTAAATGAATATTTATTTTCAACACATGACCATTTTATACGGTTCATATATCCAATAAAAATTATATTTTTATTGTTCAAATATTTTATTCCATACATGAATATTTTATAAATTATATTAATTCAATAAAAAAGATATTTTTATAGTTCAAATATTTTATTCCATACATGAATATTTTTATTCAACACAATACAATCAACAATCACAATACAGTCCATTTCCAAAACACAATACAATCAAACAAGCCATCCATTGTTTGTGGACGACGGTGTCTGTAACGACCCGGGTTTTCGTGATCCTGAGTAATTGACATATAACCCAATGTTGACTATCAAGCATCGGAACCGGATAGTTAATGAAAGAAATTAGAGGGTAAGAATATATAAGATAGAAACTTAGAATAGAAGAAGAAAAAGAGCATACAACATCAGAGTAATCTCACAGCGGAATGAATAATATATAATAGATACATAACTTTGAAATAAAATCAGTATATGTATAAAATAACATTATCAGAGTACAACACTTACAATACAGCGGAAATAACAATAGCTATATAATCCTGAAGCCTCCTGCTCCAAGCTCTCCAAGTATATCTGTAAAACCTGGCTACTTGATTGCCCGTACAAATTGGGTACCCAAGAGTTTAGGGTAAAACAAAACAAAATAAACTCCGGGTCAGTCATGGGACTGGTGTGAGTAAACAATTTAAAACAGTTTGAGAAAATAAACGATATCTCATAAGACTACGCTGTATAACACGGAACTGGTTTTTTCCTTATGAGAATCTAAACCACATGATTTAACTTTCAAAATCCCTTTGAAAACAAACGATGATCTTTATATCAAAAATCCTTTTGATATTATGATAGTGTCTATCAACCACAATATAATAATCATCTAGCGGAATGCTTTCATCTCATGTTCCACATATATAATATATAATCAAAAATCACGGGCGCTTATTGGGTAATGAATTCCAACTGGCAAGGTATGGGACCACCTTCCGACAGTGTATCTCTAGAGAGGAATACACCGGGTTCAACAAGAACATCTTGTAACCCAGGCTAAACATGACTGGTCACTCATTTCGTTTGAGTGTACCGAATGTATTATCACCAATGGTTGGGATTAGCAACCATTTCCCGAAAGGGACAACATCGAAACAGAATAAAGAAGCAAATGGAATTTCTCTAGATCAAGTGACAATACACACTAATTGGCAGCTAACCACTTGGTCATGCGACCTACCCGGTTTTATACCATTTCCTGGTTGTGAGGCTAGAGGTCATAACGTATAGATCATACCTTTATTTACTTTGAATGTCACATCGTCATACCTTCCAAATCACAAATTGATTTTTCCAAAAATATCACGGGTATACAGCAAAGAGAAACAAATTTCTCCGCCACCAAATGTAAATACGTTTGAAGAGATCAACTTACGCGATCTATTAAATATACTCTATCAGACATTCTTTCATACAGGTCGTCCTGGGACTGGACAGACCGAAGGTACTATTCTGTAAATCCATCTTAGGCAATTTCTACCTAGGATTTACTGAACAAGCCTTGCATAACTCCGTCTTCAATTATCTTCATCATATTTGATTCACAACGCTAATGCCATATGGAGTGGTTTTTAGATAATATATTTGATCCCGATCTCTCCATATTGACAACGGAAATGGTCAAAATCTTTGATAGTCGGTGAGTTAACTATCAAAGGAAACATGTGTACAAACAACGGTAGTATTGCCAAATGGTAATCTTACCGATCAATCATCATTTCAATATCAATTTCACATTTATCGTTTCCAATATTCATAAATTCCTTATTTTCAAAAATTAGAAAACATACGTTATTAACTTTGGAAAATATTTCCATTTTTGATTCACGCATCAATATCTTCCCACCTCTATCAGTCTCTAACTGTAATCTAGTAAGAAAACAACTTCCCAAGCATAAACCCCGAAGGCCGAAACCAACATTAGATCGATACCCAGAAAGTCGTTCAACACAACTAATTTCCAATCAGTTTCTAATTTCAGTAATTCCATTTAAATTCCTAATTCAAACCCCAAATTCCTGTATAATATTTTATTTGCAAAATATTTACTTTAATCTAAATTTTCACATAGAATGTGAATAATATTTCTTTATATAATCAAAACAGTTTGATTTCGTATTTAAAACCAAATATCCAAATCCTATTTATATTTGTATTTGCAGAATTATTCATACAAATCTCCTTTTTATTTCTAAAACTTAAATCTCATTCATAATTCCCTTTATATAATTCTATTTATTCTATATAAATCCTTTTATATAATCTGTTCATTTTATATAAATCCTTTTATATAATTATATTCATTTTATATAAATCCTTTTATATAATTATATTCGTTTTATATAAATCCTTTTATATAATTCTATTCATTTTATATAAATCCTTTTATATAATTCTACTCATTTTACATAAATATGTCATTTTCAATATTCACTTTGAAAAAATCCTTTTTACATTCCGGTATTTCATATGGTATTTAAAATACCAAATAACATGACCAGTGTCATCATAATCAATCACAGATTATATATCACATCATATATCACAATATATGGAAACAAACAGTATTATAAATATTGAGGAATCCAGTCGGATCCCTCCAACCTGTTTCCCTGCATCTACAGAAGTTAAACAATATAAATAACATCGATTTCATTTCAATATGAAATATTTTTATAAACAGAATCAATATTTGATTAACGATTTGTATATATCGTTATCTATAATTTCACCCAATAAATCAGCAATTCAATCAAACAACAATACACAACAATCAACCATCATTTATCAATCCTAAATTATAGTTATAAAAATATAAATTGTACAGAGTTAGTGAGATTTACTCACACTGGTTGGTTTATCGTTAAATAACGATAACCGTCGTCGATTGTTGACAGACAATTTATTTCGTTATAAATTGTAATGAGCACCAATTCACTCCCAGTCAGTTCCATAGCATCACGCTCATCCATACGATCCCAACGGATCTTGTTTCACTGAATTCTGTCCATGTATGATAAAGATATAATTGTCACAATCCTATATGAATTTATATATTAGCTAATTATAACATCCATATTCTTAATTACCGGTAGGCTAAATTAAAACCGCTAATTCCACTCTTAATTCTTCTTCCACCGTTCCTCTTTCCCGAATTCAAGAACACAGCCAAACCATTTCAACTTCATCTACTTCATTCACCTCCTCCTCAACACGGATATCTTCCAAACTCCACCACACAGTACTATACAACTCGCACTTCCTTCTCCTTCAGTAAATCTGCAACCCGCATCTTTTCCCAGCTTCACCATTATTGTGCGTGAACCCTTCCCATTCTCCCCCACCTTGGCACAAACTTCCACACCGTCACCTCCATACATCTTCTCTCCAAACACTCATCATTCCCATACCAGTTTCACTAACCTCGATCGCATCCTGCAAATTACGACGCTCACCTCAAAGTCGCGACCTCCAGTAAATCGATCGACAACTTTTGACTCCAAAATTTCCCAAAAGTAGTATACATATGCGGTTTGATCTTCTAAACTCAAAAATAACAGCCCAAACTTCAATTCATGCTCGAAGCTGTCGAACGATCTAACCCTAACTGCTGCGCTCGTTTTCAATAACGAGAAGAAGGACATCAAACCACATAAAAGTTATAGGAGAGTGTAGAGATTTTGTTCAGAATTCCATACATATATATATTCAATGATTTATCGGTTTTCTTTTAATTGTTGGAAAATTTAGAAGCTTCAGTTTTTATTTCTATGAAAAGAAAAGTGACGGTGGCCTTTTTGACTAAGGAAGAAATGAAATGAGGTTTTAGGTGATAGTGTATATTTATAGGAGTAGATTGGCTTACTCAAGAAGTGTAACACCCCGTGAATTCTATAACATTAAGATTCACAAATTAAAGTGTAATTAATTATAAATGAAAGAATTAAGGGAAATGGGTTACGCCATTGCGTTCGTCTCGGAATTCTGCTTGAGATAGATCCCGAGTTTGCGTGAATCGGACTCCGTATGAAGGAGTTATAACCTTCGGAAGTTTCAGAATAAAATTTAAAATTCAAAAAGCTCAGTTTCAAATTCAAAATTCGAAAAACAGGTTCAAACTGGGCTGGACAGGAAAATTCCCGCCCAGGCACCTGGTCGACCATGGTGTCGATCATGGTGTCGATCTGGTCACACCAGGTCGACCATAGTGTCGACCTGGGTGTCGACCTGCCAGTCGACCTACCTGGTCGACCTGGCTGGCTGGCTGGCTCTGGCTCAAATTTCTATGGCTCGGTGTGTCATTAGGGCTGACATGTCACCTCTTGATTGGCTCTTTGAACTTTGCATGGTCTAGATTCCTCCTGTCTTCATCTGACGGCTCAAAACAATTTAAAAATCTATAAATACACCCTAAGTCTCAACTAAAAATTCACACAAAAAAATAAGATGGGAGTCGTCATGCTGCCAGGAAGGAATTGAGCGTAGCCATCAAGAGAGAGGAGCTTAGAGACGAATCAAATTAAGTAGAAGACTAAAGCTTAATCAAATTTATCAATGCAACGTTAATCTACCCAAAGGAACGCACCTCAATTTCAGAATTCAGAATCCAAAATTCAAGATTCTGCATTCGTTGTTAGTGACCTTTTAGAATATGAATAAAAACTGTGACGTGATTCGATGTAAATGAAAATAGAATTGTGTTATTGTATGATAATGATATAAATTCTGTGTATCGTAATGATTCTGTCATGACTTGTGTATTGATATTTGTGGCCTAAATTGATTGATGCAAGCCTACTGAACAATTGTATATGAAAACAATGACACTTGCAAGTTTGTGGCAAAAACTAGAATTTGATCCCTTTATGTTTATGTCGATGGCATGGACTATATACATTCCCTTAGTCTAAGTTAGAATTTATGTAAATATGTTCTAGATTTGAGACCTTTTATGCCTACATGACTCAAAACCTATGAACACATTCTTATGTTTATTTGCAAGTATAATTGGATCTATGTTAGGTATCGTTTGGGTTACATAAACTATGCAAGTTCATGTTGAAATAGGTTATATGATTAGATGTTAAAATTGGACATTTTGGTGAATATACAACATGTTAGTTTTGTGGTTGACATTATGCCAAGTTAAACATGTTTAAACCCAAGTTTGTATAAGCCTAAATTATGCCATTTCATATGTCACCTACTTAGTTATACTTTGATTTGAATGCAAGTTCACATAACCCATAATTTATGTTAGTATCGCTAAATTGCAAGTTCATGCGCCACACATGTCTATGTATTGTAAAATATTACATGTTCTTGATTTCCCCTTTTTCTCACGTTTATAAAGTTGGGCTGAATTGTGTCGAGCCCAACACTTGTTATAATGTTGCGAACGCGCGAATGGGGGTAATAATGTTGGGTGTAAAACATGAACATATATGTTGGCATGGTTGGCACATGCCAACGACAATGACATTTAAGCGGAATGAATTGTTATACCCAAGAATAAAGGACATGACATTTACATATAATTGAGAAGTGGTAGAAAACACGGTATGCTTAACCCGAGGTTGGATTGAGTTGTGACGTAAACCTGCCCGGACCCGCCCGGCTGTCCAGTAGTCACAACAATACCTATCCAATGTGGGTGGTTAAGCATTGAGCCCAATAAGGACCCGAGGTTAGACTGATCTACGGTGTAAACCTGCCTGGAACCGACCGGCACATCCAGTAACCGTAGCAATATTTGTCTAATATGAGTGGTCAAGTGCTTTAAGAGGCTAAGAACAGATGGTAGGGTTAAGTCAACTATAAACACTTAACCAAATTCAACATGTTAACAAGAAATGATGGTTGAGGTTATGTAAATACAAACACTTAACCACTTAACATGTTTGACTAGAAAACCCTAGTTACGAGGGACCCGTTTCAGCAGTAACCCAAGTTAGGTATCATGGTACCCTGAAACTAGGCAGGGTGGGGCACGATTACTGGGCTGATTGTAAGCGGCCAAAGCGACGGCGGTGGGTGCAACAGTGTAGGTTCTAACAGGGTGCGGGTGTGCACGCACTCCGGAGCAGACAAACTGGGAACTAGGGGCACCAGTAGCATAACCTATGCCTTCTAATGTTTGTGTCGGGGCCACCACCATGGGTCTTGATACACCCCATGGTGGGACCAGCATAGGTATCTACAATTCTTGGGGGCCGTATGACACATGTTTACGCGAGTAGGAGCCGATCTTTAGAAAATGGGGATCACTTCACCCTTAGCATGGGGTGCCAGTTAGAATAAGCTCAAGTAGGTGCAGAGATATAGTGTGGGAGCGATAGTACATTCGATTCTAAACTACACTTCCTTAGCTTGTGATACTTGCCTGTTTTCAGTTTATATCTATCATGCCCTTTTTCTTATTCACATACTGAAGAGTTACTAGATTTACTCAGGCTTTATGTCTGACTCTATTTTCTTTTCATCTTCTTTTCTTTCGTCCCCCCCCCCCCCAGTTCCACAGGGAGGAAACAACTCAGCTCAGTCAGACTCTTTGCAAGCTCCAAGACCGTAGATGTATGGTTTGGATCTCTTTTGCTCGGATTATGGCTTTGGATATCACTATGGGGATTATTGTTACTTTATTTATGTTTAATGCTTCTTTAATAATCAAGACAGTAATGAGATTGTAATGTTGGAAGTATTTTGAGACAATTATGGAAATGTTTTGTTTGAACATGTATTGATGAAATAAAAGTCTGCTTGGTTTCCACTGTTTAAAATATGTGTATTTATATCTGTCTTGTGTTTATCTGTGGCTTTTACTTATAAACCTCCACCAAAGTTAAGGTATTCCCTTTGTGAGTGACCTTAACGGAGGTGGGGTGTTTCACTTGGTATCAGAGCATAGGTTTACCTGATCAGATAAAAAATTTGAAACTATTTTCAAAAAGAAATTTAAAGAAGCATCTTTTTCAAGAAAAAGTTTTATATTTTAAAAAAGGCATAATCCCCCAAAGCCATGTGCATTATCTCTCTCTATCCTTCGTTTTGAATCTTTCCTTTCTGTTTCAGCATGTCTGGAGACCTTAACCTTCTAGAAGGAGTGCCGATACCCGGCTGGTTTAGGAGGTACTTAGAAGCAAGGGCCAATGGCACTGGCCCAGTAGACATTCCTCCTCCAGTGGCTGCGGTTCCTCCTCCTCCTCCTCGTGGAAATGCCTTCGCAAAAACATGTAGAGACTTCAAGGCTATGGGTGGAAAAGACTTTTATGGGACAGAATCCTTTGTAGGAGCAAGAAACTAGCTAAAGGAGACCGAGGATCTGTTTGTCATCTTCGGAGTTGATGGCAGGAAAAAGATACAGCTAGCAGTGTGGTTGCTTAAAGATTAAGCTTCCTATTGTTGGGAAATTACCAATGCTCAGAGGGCGGTGGAAACATGGGAAGATTTCAGGACAAGGTTTGAGATGAAATTCCTCTCCCAAAATGAAAGAAGCCTGCAAATGGAGAAGTTTCTAACTTTGAAACAGGGAAGTATGACAATCAGGGAGTACGTTAATCAGTTTAATCAGCTGGCCAGATTTGGGCTGGACTTAGTAAACACCCAACACAAGAAGGCGCTTCGCTTCGTCAAAGGTTTGAATGAGCCTCTACACATCCTTGCTATGACCCATGTATCCACTGGAGCGACTTATGAAAGCTTGGTGGACATGGCGTTGCTACACGAGGAAGACAACGGCAAGAAAGAGGGTTTACAAGCTAAGAAAACAGACTTCAAGAAAGGAGGGAATAACAATACGCCCCGTGAGAGGATAAGGTGCAATTTCTATGGCATTGTGGGACATATATCAAAAGACTGCCGAAAAATGAAGGCGAAGATGAGTGGTTGCTTCCATTGTGGAGAGACTGGGCACCATACTAAGGACTGCCCAAAGAAGAGAGGGCAAGGACAGAAAGCCGGATCCACTTTAGGGGGTCAGGTTCATGCGCTAGTGGCACCTCCGTAGGAACGAGGTAGTAATATTTCTGTAGAAAGTGTAGTCTATCTTTTTGATCATCCAGTTCGCACACTTTTTGACTATGGCGCATCACACTCCTTCGTTTCATCTGCCTTAGTAGAATCTCTGCATCTATACACTAGTATAGTAGAGGATCCCTTAGTAGTTTCAAATCCAATTGGGGGCTCCGCTTATTTGTCAATGGTTTGTTTGGGTTTGAAAATCTCTATTCTCAGCGTTGAGTTTAGTTGTAATGCCTTTGTTTTGGGCTTCTCGGGATATGGTTTGATCTTAGGCATGGACTGGTTATCCAGTAATGGTGCCATTCTTGATTCTGAGAAAAGAGTAGTTAGACTCTTGACTCGGCTTGGTAACACTCTAGAAATTTCTTGTAATCCCTTGAATGATGTTATGCTTAGTTATCTAGAGTCGCTTGATGCTTCTGATGAGAATTTGCAGTCAGTTAGAGTAGTCCGGGAATATCCGGATGTCTTTGAGGAGGTGAAAGGCTTACCTCCGAGGCGGGAAATAGACTTCCGCATATATCTTGTGGATAATGCAAAGCCTGTAGCTTTACCTGTCAGACACATGGCTCCAAAGGAGAGAAAGGAGCTCAGTAAGCAGGTTAAAGAACTTCTCGAAAAGGGGTTCACTAGAAGGAGCATTTCAGAATGGGGTGCTCCAGTGGTGTTCATAACCAAAGCGGACGGTTCGCTTCGCCTTTGCGTCGACTATAGGGAGTTAAACAAATTGACCAAGAAAAATAGGCACCCTCTTCCCCGAATCGATGATTTGTTTGATCAGCTTGTAGGTGCGATGGTCTTCTCCCAACTTGATCTGGAAACTGGGTTCCATCAGCTAAGAGTAGCTGAAGACAGCACTGATAAAACGGCGTTCAGAACCCCAGACGGTTTCTTCGAGCGGCTTGTCATGCCTTTCGGCTTGACAAACGCACCCGCTTATTTCATAGACCTAATGAGCTGGGTGTTCAGAGAATTCAACAAATTTGTGGTTGTCTACGTAGATGATATCTTAATCTTCTCAAAGAGTGAGGAAGAACATGCTCAGCATCTGAAAGAAATCATGGATACTCTCCGTGCACATCAGCTAAAAGCCAAATTCTCCAAGTGCCACTTTTGGAGAAAGGAGGTAAGATTTCTGGGGCATATAGTATCCAAAGAGGGGTTGGCTATGGACCCCGCGAAAGTAGTTGTAGTGCAAGATTGGAAGACACCAAGAAATGCAACCGAAGTCCGAAGCTTTCTTGGGCTAGCCGGTTTTTACCGAAAATTTATTAGGGATTTCGCGAAAATCTCAGCTCCACTCACAAGGCTAACAAAGAAGAATATGGCGTTCACTTGGGATTTGGATTGCGAGTTTGCTTTCCAACGATAAAAAAGGGCTCTCACCACAGCCCCAGTTCTGACTTTGCCAGATGGAAGCAAAATGTTCGCAGTATATACGGATGCCTGTGGTACGGGGTCAGGCGCTGTTTTGATGCAAGAAAGGAGGGTAGTAGCTTATGGTGGAAGGCAATTGAAAGTTCATGAAAAAAACTACCCAACCCACGATCATGAGTTGGCCTCCATCGTCTTTGCGCTTAAGTCTTGGCGCCATTATCTCCTAGGTGAGAAGTTCGAATTATACACTGACCAAAAATCGTTGAAATATCTCTTCTCGCAGAAGGATCTTTACTTGAGGCAGCAAAGATGGATGGAGTTTCTTGCCTCATATGACTTTGAAATTTCCTATACTCCCGGCAAAGGCAACGTAGTAGCAGACCCGTTGAGCCGAAATAAACTGACCTTAAGACCTCTCTTTTTGTGGAAAGGCAAATCTTGTAGTACATAGCCAGTTTTAACTTTAGGCCCTCCTCGGATTTTGTACCAGGTTTGTTAGCATCTCTCGAAGTACGCCCTACTCACTTGGACTCAATAGGGGTTGCACAACGTGAAGACCCTCAGCTTGTTGATGTGATTGATAAACTTATTAGGGGTGAGACTTCTAGTCATCTCAGTAGATACGCCATCGATGATAAGGGTTGGCTGAGGCGAGATGGAAGATTATGCGTCCCACAAGCAAGGGAATTGACAAAGAAGGTTCTCGAGGAAGCGCATCATTCCAAGATGACTATACACCCTTGCGGTGATAAGATGTACAAGGATATAAAAAAGACTTCCTTTGGAGCGGCATGAAAGAGGATGTGGCAAATTTCGTTTCTAAGTGCTTAACCTGCCAACGGGTCAAGGCAGAACAGAAGAAGCCTGGAGGACTACTTCATCCTTTAGAGGTCCCACAGTGGAAGTGGGATAGCATTTCAATGGACTTCATTGATGGACTACCTAGGTCGAGAAGAGGCAATACTAGCACTTGGGTAATAGTGGATAGGCTTACTAAAAGCGCCCACTTTATACCCGTTAAAAGTAAAGGGATTGCCTCATCTCTAGCATCTCTTTATCTCAAGGAAATAGTTCGGCTCCATGAGATACCCTCCAGCATTGTTAGTGACCGAGACCCTATCTTCACAAGCGAGTTTTGGTGGAATCTGCAAGAAGCTATAGGCACACAGTTATGTTTAAGCACGGCCTATCACCCCCAAACCGATGGCCAGACGGAAAGGGTGAATAGAGTTTTGGAGGATCTTTTAAGACTTTGCGTTCTTGACTTTGGAGGGACTTGGGCGGATCACCTTCCTTTAATGGAATTTGCCTACAACAACAGCTACCAAGCTACCATAGGCATGGCACCCTTCGAAGCCTTGTATGGAAGACCGTGCAAATCACCAACTTGTTGGTGGGAGTCTACATATAAACTTATACTTGGGCCGGATATGATTCGAGAGACTTCGGAGAAAGTGGACTTGATACGAAGGAGAATGAAGACTGCCCAAGACAGACATAAATCCTACGCCGACAAAAGAAGGACCGACCTTGAGTTTGAGGTTGGGGGCAGGGTTTTCCCTAAGGTATCTCCTTTAAGGAACGTTGTTTGCTTTGGATCCGCAGGAAAGCTAGCACCAAGATTTGTAGGACTGTTTCCTATCATCGAGAAGGTAAGGAAGATGGCCTATAGATTAGAGCTACCCGAGAGACTGGCCAGAGTTCACAACGTCTTTCATGTTTCCCACCTCCAGAAGTGTTTGCATGAGTCTGCGGAAGTGGTGCAACCTAGCATTTTAGAAGAAGTCAAAGTGGAACGTGAAGCAACTGTGAGGAGAGTTCCAACCTGCATCTTAGGAACTAAAGTGAAAAAGCTACGCAACCGCGAAGTCAAACTCGTTAAAGTTCAGTGGAGCGACGCCGAGGAAGACGCGACTTGGGAAACTGAGGAAAAAATACGCGTTTCCTACCCTTTTCTTTTTGAGGGTACATCTTTGATCTCTCTTTTTCCTTAAGTTATGCCTTATCTATCTTTTTAGGTATATCTCCTCGGTCCTTTTCCTAACTCCTTAGGTAGAAAAAAAATGGATGCAAACATGTATTTGAAAACATGTTATGGATGATGGCTGCAAATTGTTGCTATTAATTGCTAGTGGTTGCTCGTGGATGCATATACACACACACCCTAGGTTTTATGTCGGCTCAGTCACTTCATATTGCATATGCATATATGTATTCTCATTTGTATATGGTTGAAACTTGATATGCTGTCATATGGTTGTCGCATTTGTATGAATAAGTTGTGCACTCATGAAGAATTATGAGTAGGAAAAATTCGCATACATAATGGATTCATGACACTTACATGATTCGCATTAAGGAGGTCAACTGAATCAGTAGACCGTCTGATTTCTGCATTAGATAAGGACATGTACACACACTATGCATATGATCATGAAGCATTAGAAGTCTTTTAAGGACAGTGGACGCTTGTGTTTGTTGGTTGAGTAGATGGACGGTTGGATGGTAGGATATACATTCTTCCTAACATGAAGATTTCGGGGATGAAATCCTTTTAAGGGGGGAGAATGTAACATCCCGTGAATTCTATATCATTAAGCCTCACAAATTAAAGTGTAATTAATTCTAAATGAAAGAACTAAGGGAAATGGGTTATGCCATTGCGTTGGTCTCGGAATTCTGCTTGAGATAGAGTCCGAGTTTGCGTGAATCAGACTCCGTATGAAGGAGTTATGACCTTCGGAAGTTTCAGAATAAAATTTAAAATTCAAACAACTCGGTTTTAAATTCAAAATTCGAAAAACAGGTTCAAACTGGGTTGGGCGGGAAAATTCCCGCCCAGGCACCAGGCCGACCATAGGGTCGACCATGGTGTCGACCTGGTCACCCCAGGTCGACCATAGTGTCGACCTGCCAATCGACCTACCTGGTCGACCTGGCTGGTTGGGTCTGGCTCTGGCTCGAATTTCTGTGGCTTGGTGTGTCATTAGGGATGACATGTCACCTCTTGATTGGCTCTTTGAACTTTGCATGGTCTAGATTCCTCCTGTCTTCATTTGTCAGCTCAAAACAATTTAAAAATCTATAAATACACCCTAAGTCTCAACTAAAAATTCACACAAAAAAATAAGATGGGAGTCGTCATGCTGCCAGGAAGGAATTGAGCATAGCCGTCAAGAGAGAGGAGCTAAGAGACGAATCAAATTAAGTAGAAGACTAAAGCTTAATCAAATTTATCAACGCAACGTTAATCTACCCAAAGGAACGCACCTCAATTTCAGAATTTAGAATCCAGAATTCAAGATTCTGCATTCGTTGTAAGTATAGTGACCTTTCAGAATATGAATAAAAACTGTGACGTGATTCGATGTAAATGAAAATAGAATTGTGTTATTGTATGATAATGATATAAATTCTGTGTATCGTAATGATTTTGTCATGACTTGTGTATTGATATTTGTGGCCTAAATTGATTGACGCAAGCCTATTGAAGAATTGTATATGAAAACAATGGCACTTGCAAGTTTGTGGCAAAAACTAGAATTTGATCCCTTTATGTTTATGTCGATGGCATGGACTATATACATTCTCTTAGTCTAAGTTAGAATTTATGTAAACATGTTCTAGATTTGAGACCTTTTATGCCTACATAACTCAAAACCTATGAACACATTCTTATGTTTATTTGCAAGTATAATTGGATCTATGTTAGGTATCGTTTGGGTTACATAAACTATGCAAGTTCATGTTGAAATAAGCTATATGATTAGATGTTAAAATTGGACATTTTGGTGAATATACAACATGTTAGTTTTGTGGTTGACATTATGCCAAGTTAAACATGTTTAAACCCAAGTTTGTATAAGCCTAAACTATCCCATTTCATATGTCACCTACTTAGTTATACTTTGATTTGAATGCAAGTTCACATGACTCATAATTTATGTTAGTATCGCTAAATTGTAAGTTCATGCGCCACACACCTCTATGTATTGTAAAATATTACATGTTCTTGATTTTCCCTTTTTCTCACGTTTATAAAGTTGGGCTGAATTGTGTCGAGCCCAACACTTGTTATAATGTTGCGAACGTACAAACGGGGGTAATAACGTTGGGTGTAAAACATGAACATATATGTTGGCATGGTTGGCACATGCCAACGACAATGACATTTAAGCGGTATGAATTGTTATACCCAAGAATAAAGGACATGACATTTACATATAATTGAGAAGTGGTAAAATATGTAAATTTAGAAAACACGGTATGCTTAACCTGAGGTTGGATTGAGTTGTGACGTAAACCTGCCTGGACCCGCCCGGATGTCCAGTAGTCACAACAATACCTATCTAATGTGGGTGGTTAAGGATTGAGCCCAATAAGGACCCGAGGTTAGACTGAGTTACGGTGTAAACCTGCCCGGAACCGACCGGCACATCCAGTAACCGTAGCAATATCAGTCTAATGTGAGTGGTCAGGTGCTTTAAGAGGCTAAGGATAGATGGTAGGGTTAAGTCAACTATAAACACTTAACCAAATTCAACATGTTAACAAGAATTGATGGGTGAGGTTAGGTAAATACAGACACTTAACCACTTAACATGTTTGACTAGAAAACCCTAGTAACGAGGGACCCGTTTCAGCAGTAACCCAAGTTAGGCATCATGGTACCCTGAAACTAGGCAGGGTGGGGCACGATTACTGGGCTGATTGTAAGCGGTCAAAGCGACGGCGGTGGGCGCAATAGTGTAGGTTCTAACGGGTTGTAGGCGTGCACACACTCCGGAGCAGACAAACAGGGCACTGGGGTCACCAGTAGTATAACCTATGCCTTCCTAGGTTTATGTCGGGGTCACCGCCATGGGTCTTAATACACCCTATGGTGGGACCAACATAGGTATCTACAATTTTTGGGTGCCGTATGACACATGATTATGCGTGTAGGAGCCGATATTTAGAAAATGGGGATCACTTCACCCTCAGCATGGGATGCCAGTTAGAATAAACTCAAGTAGGTGCAGAGATATAGTGTGGGTGTGATAGTACATTCGATTCTAAACTACACTTCCTTAGCTTGTGATACTTGCCTGTTTTCAGTTTATATCTATCATGCCCTTTTTCTTATCCACATACTGAAGAGTTACTAGATTTACTCAGGCTTTATGTCTGACTCTATTTTCTTTTCGTCTTCTTTTCTTTCGTTCCCCTCGAAGGTCCACAGGGAGGAAACAACTCAGCTCAGTCTGACTCTTTGCAAGCTCCAAGACCGTAGATGTATGGTTTGGATCTCTTTTGCTCGGATTATGGCTTTGGATATCACTATGGGGATTATTGTTACTTTATTTATGTTTTATGCTTCTTTAATAATCAAGACAGTAACGAGGTTGTAATGTTGGAAGTATTTTGAGACAATTATGGAAATGTTTTGTTTGAACACGTATTGATGAAATAAAAGTCTGTTTGGTTTCCGTTGTTTAAAATATGTGTATTTATATCTGTCTTGTGTTTATCTGTGGCTTTTACTTATAAACCTCCACCAAAGTTAAGGCATTCCCTTTATGAGTGACCTTAGCGGAGGTGGGGTGTTTCAAGAAGCTTCATATATATTTTTATATTAATTAAATTTTGTAATTAACTCAATTTATCACTTTAAAAATTCCTGTGATCACATACAATATCCAAAAATAAGGAAATTTGGCAAGCAGCTACAGTTCGACATTACGGACCCAACGAAACTTCTTTCGTCGAATTCCGAATCCATTTGCTCACACAGCGTATTTTTAAAGTTAAATAACTGACTGTTTTTCACATTAAAATCCCGTATGGCCACATACTGACTCCAAAAATCACGAAAATTGAAATCTAACAATAATTTAATATTCCGGATCCAACAAAATTAGTTTCATCGAAAACGGCGATAGTTTGCAAAACTGGTTATTTTTAAAGCTCTAAATAACCCATTTAAATATTTATATGTTTAAAAATAATTAAATTAAATATAAATAAATTTATGTTATCGTATATATTCACAATAGATTATCGTACAGCTCCAATTGGATTTATAACTTGATATTCAAATCCCTATTGAATCGATATTCAATTTATATTGAAAAGTCCATTTATAATATAAATAAATCCCTATAAATTATAAAGGAATTACATAGTGACTATTTTAAAATTTGATTTGATCATAAATCAAAATCTATACGACGAAATCCCGATTTTTCTCTTCCATTAGAAAAATATACTTCACCAGCTCCGAACGTTTCTTGTTTCACAGAAATGCAAGTTAAAACGGGATTTTATATTTGTTTAAAGTTTGAATCGCCAAATTACGAACTGCGGCGCTATTTGGAGCTCGATTATAATTATATAATAAAATTATACATTCGAACAACATTTACAAATAAATTCGTTATTATAATAAAATTCTAAACTGAATTAAATATTATAAATAATCTAATTCACACAATATTGTGAATTTTACTATTTCCGACTATTTCGAAAATTAAATATATTATTTAATTATTTATATTAATTAAATATTCAATATTATTTAATTCTGTTCATTTTAAATTACCAAACCATCATTTAAATAATTAAATAAATTATTTATTATCCGTTAAAAATACGAGTCATTACATTCTTTCCCCCTTAAAATAATTTCGTCCTCGAAATTACTAAGGTAGAAAACAAACCCTATTAACTGGGTTAAAAATTATCTGTTTACTTCTTTAACTTCTGTTTTACTGTACCAATTAATTTCAATTAAATTATTAAATTATTCCTATTTACGAATATTTTCAAAAATCCTGAAAATGTTATAACATCCGAAATTTTCGAAAAATTTCGCCAGCACCTCCTTTGTACGGCTCAATCGGTACAACTACAAAATTGTCTCTCTAGGCCTTCTCCAACCGAAAAAAAATCAAACAGCCAAGCGGCTTGCTAAACAGGCTCATAAAAATCTCATACCCAAATAGAATATAAACTTGTACCTTTTTGTCGGGCATATCATTCCATCTTTCATATCTGCTACTAATTCAACATATACAAATGTTATCCCAATCAAACTCAAATCATTTATCCCCAATACAACCGTTTGCTTATCCAAGCCAAATTCCATTCTCAATCTCAAGTACCATTATTGATTTTTAATTTCTTAACTCATCAATCAATACACTTAACCAAGTTAAGTTCCATCCCATATTTCATTAAGTGGTTAATTTCTCTAATCAGATATCTTTATCTCATAACTCAAATCGGATTTTTATTTCAAAAATAAATCCATTTCAATTCACATGGGTCCAATTTATATTCAAGAATCCAATTCAATTTCAATTTCCTTTTACAAATTCTAATTTAATTTGTTTCAATCTAAACAATCTCCCCCAGGGAATTTTTAAACATTTTTGCTTTTCTAAAACCATATATCCCTTTTTAGGATCCAAACAACTTGCTTTTCACGAAACAATTCAAAAACAAAATCCTTGGTAGACGTCACTTGGTACTCGAAAACGAATACCGAAGATGGTCGACTTCATCATCGGAATTATTTTCCAGCGATCAAAGTGAGTTCAATACTATATTACTTTCCGCAACCATTTTTAAACACTTCCATTTTGAAATCAGTTCAAAATATCCTTCACAATGCTTGGAAAACAATTTAAATCTCCCAGGATTTTAAAATTCTCATATATTTAATCCAAATTCATTTAAAAACACCTTTCCAACTTTCTAGAGTTATAATTTCAATTCTGATTTAGATTTCAGATTTAATTCATCTAATTGCATATACTAAACTTATATAAATTCTGATTGGACATTTACATAACCATTTAATTCATAATCTTACTCGATTATAATAATAACCAATAACCAATATATTATAATCATTCCAATATAAATTTTTTATATCAAAATTTAATTTGGGTAAAATTATATTGTTTACCCTCTTTTCAGAGCATATCATGCCGGTTCATCGTATTCAAGCGTTTATAAATCCCTATCAATACAGTGGATCAAACTGATCGATCAAAATCCATAAATAACTCAACCAATAAATCTCCACAATATAAAACCATTTTTATATCAAATAACAAAAACGCGCTCATATATATACACTCAAACTCAATCTAAGGCATTACTAACCCCATCTCTACTGAGTTACACCACAGAGCCAAGATAATAACTTAACCTTATGCTTTGATACCACTATAACAACTCGGGTTTTTCCGATGCTTGATAGTCGACATTGGGTTATATGTCGATTACTCAGGATCGCGAAAACCCGGGTCGTTACAGTGTCAGGAGCAAATAAGCCACGTCTGCAACCTAGTATATATTTAACTGTAAAATAATTAGTGAGAAGGAGTTCTCACCTTTGGTTTTCACTCCATGATTCTTATTTCTGAATTTCTGAATGGTTTGAATTCTGTTCGCTTCCAGTCGGTTCCATCGCAATCTGTTTTCAAGCGGTTTATATTAAAAATCACATTTTTAATATAGTGCTATTTATTTAAAAATCACATTTTTATTTTGCTACTATATAAATAAAAATCACATTTTTATATTGCTAAATATATTTAGAAAATCCCATTTTTAAAACAACTCTATTTAAATTAAAAATCACATTTTTAAATCATCGCTATTTCATATATTTAAAAATCATATTTATAAAAATCTGAATTTTTTCCTAAAAATCATATTTTTTTTCTTTCTAAAAGTATTGCTAATTTCATTTTAAAAGTAACACTAATTTCATTTTAAAAACATCGCTATTTCATATATTTAAAAATCATATTTATAAAAACTTGATTTTTTTTCCTAAAAATAATTTTTTTTGTATTTCTAAAAGTGTGGCTAATTTCATTTTATAAGTAATGCTAATTTCATTTTAAAAACATCGGTATTTTTATTTCTAAATCAAAGCTATTTTTATTTTTCTAAACCAAGTGTATTTTTATTTTTCTAAACAAAGTATATTTTTATTTTTCTTTAAAAACAAATCTATTTTATATATAATTTCAGATTTTAAAAAGAATTACCTAAATAAATAAATAAAACTGAATTAATTAAATTAATTATACCTATCACATTCTAAAAGCGTTGATGATCCTCTTTCTTCCTCGTTCAGTGTTCACGGTCGTTGCTCCAGAACCCTCGCGACTTAGGGTTGACCATTGCACCTCCAACGTTCGCTTGTACCATGATCGTCAGTCACCACAACCCATGCCTCCGCAAGCACCACCTATTCCACCCCATCTCGTCGAGTTCGAGATCACCCATGGTGAGAAAGTCCAGCTCAAAGTCGGTGGGTTTGAGGACCAAAATCTCGCTCAATAATCAACAATAATTTCTGCAATTAGTATGGATATGTAGCAGAGAGAGGACTTCGATTTCCCCTTCAGGAGTTCTAGGATTCACTACATAAATCGATCAGAAATGGGGGATTAAAAATCGAAGGGTTTTCCGTCGTCGGTTGTTGAGAGCAGCGGGTTTGACCCTGTTTGACTTTGAAATGAAAATGATAGGGTTATATATATAAATATATATATATATATAATTCAGAAAATGAGATTTTTACACATTCGAACGCAACTGTTGTTGCCCCTAGCTAAATACCCCTATTTCGGACACAATGTAATATGTCCCGTAAGCCAATTTGATTGTTACGACCAGTTTTTCTTTAAATTAAAATATAAATCAATATATATTTAATTTAAATGTACATTTTAATTTATCGGGGCCACATACTGACTTCAAAAATCCAAAAAAAAAAAAATCTAACTATGTTTTGACGATACGGTCCTGATAAAACTAATTTCGTCAAATTTGGAGACCGTTTGAAAAACGGTTATTTTTCAGTCGACTAAATTCAAACCGAATTGACCAAACACATTTAAATTCACCACGCTCACATATTGATTCCAAAAATTATGAAAATTGGAATCTAGCGATAACTTGACATTCCGAATCGAACAAAAGTGGTCTTGTCGAAAACGGAAGTCAATTGCAAAATTTCTATTTTTAAGGACTATATTTTATATAAAATCCACAGCAGCTATCATGAATCTTCAACTAGACATAACTTTTATTTCCGCTAAGAAATTTCGATTTTTCAGATCCGTTGGAAAGATATTTTCAAACAGATTCAAATATTTCTGGTTTTACTAAAATCTGGTTTATTTTGAATCATGTACATTCATATGAAATTTGAAATTGAAATTTCAAACTACCGCGCCATTTCCAATTCCTTTTATAATTAAAATAAATATTTACATTCTAACTTCGTTTTAAATAAATATATACACTCTAATTCTATTCAAAATAAATTTCTAGTCGTTATTATTTAAAATAAATCATTTTAAATATTCAAAGTTCATTAAAATTGGCAAAATAAAATTTTTAAATAGGTTCTGATTTTCCGGGTTGTTACAATCTCCCCCACTTAAAATCTTTTCGTCCTAAAAAAGGAACGGGGCTGAAAGTTGTTTAACTAACCAACTCAACTTTCATTCTGGCGTTCATTCTTCAACTTTTAAGTTTCTAAGAATTTTCCAATTCTTCAAAAATATGGCTAACACCCTAAATTTTTGAAAAAAATCGCCATGACCTCTTTTGTTCGGGGAGACAATTAAATCCTCAATTAGCCACATAGGGCCCTCACCATCCAAAAAGAAAAAGAAAAGGCCAAGCGGCAAGCCAATCAGCTCATAAAATCATCCAAACGCAAGAAATATAGTAAACATGTACCTATTTGTCGGGTATACAATTTTGTTCCTCTTCTTGGCATCCCTGCTATAAGTTGTTCAATGTACATGTACATATATGCAATAACTTTTCAATTCAGTTCAATATTCGATTCAATTTGGCTTAATGGTTCAAAATTTTAATTAATCAAACCAATAATCAAACAACACAACCAGCAATCAATTTGTGAATTAGCTTTTCAAATGCGTAACTGTAATATATATTCAAAAATCATCTTTTTGATGCCAAATCACAACAATAGCCCTATCTAAATTTTGGTTCTTACACCAGTCAATTGGAATCATATAGATATCCCACTTTCGAAACTCGAAAATAAATATTGACGATGTCGCGTCATCACCAGAATTATTCCCGGACGTCTAGAGTGTGACTCTATATCCATCCAGTATATTTAAGACTTCGTACACAGGCTAGCTAGGCGTATATGCCAAATCTTCATATACCTGATGGTCCATATTCAAAATAAAATAAATATTCCAACACGTATAATAAAATTTAAATTTTCAAACAAAATTTGTTTTCATTTTTACTTTAAGAAAAACACTCATAGAACTCATTCTAGGATACTACATCTCTAACGAGTCATTCATAAAAGATATTACTAATCCAATCTCTGATGAATTCTTTCGTATGGTTCTAATGTGTCTTGTTCTCGAGCTCTGTAAACCAAAGCTCCGATACCAAATGAGACGGCCCAAACTTCCCCGTAAAGGAAAGACCGAATTGAATTGAGAACACGACAAATCAGAACACAAACAGAAGAACAATTCATTGTTATTACAACAATTACATCAAAGTACAAGAATATACAGAGTCTGAATGAATAATTTACAATAGAAAATATCAAAGACTTAAATTACATTTAAATACATAGCAGTGGAAAAATAATACATAACACATTGTTAGAAATACACGAATACAGAGCGTTACGAATATAGCTCCAGTTGTAAACCAGGATTTTGTTAATATAATATCTACAAAACTAAAACTACTAGCTGCCCATGTGGAAAATAGGGCACACAGAGTTTAGGTTAAAACAATAAACTCCAGATCAGTCATGTGACTGGTGTGAGAACTAAAAACAGTTATTAACTTGGTTTTAAAGTTAGATAAATCAAGGGACCATGCCGTATAACACGGAACGGGTTTATCCCCCATGAATACCAGTGCATCAAAATAACAGCGCAATGCTAAAGAGAAAAATGAAGCTATTATAAGACTCAGGTCCCATCACACAATGCAACACAAGCCGGAGGATAGAGTTTTTACCTTATAATAGCCAAAAATGCTTGGTACATGAAATTTCATATTTTATTATTACTATAAGTGAAGAAATCAACTTCAAATATAAATGTATCAATCATAGGCGGCGTAGGTACCCATATATTACGTCGCCATACTAGTTCTACAATTAAAATAACAAAATGTCATACTGGAAGTTGGATTCCATCTGTGAACCGAGGCAAGGGATCATCCTGTGCACATTCGAGACACCCTCGCAAGTGCCTCAGGATTCAGCCGCAACTGCACCTGATCGGTAGAGTCGGTCATCCGTCGATGATTGGTTATACCATAAACTATATGTTAGCCGGTTCTATCGAACCTCTAAAATGGTCAGTATGTCGATCATATCCATCAGTCCCATAGTGACCGATATAATATCCATCAGCCTAGATGACCTGATATATCCGAGGTACCTCGTCCCCCATCAAGTAATAACAGTGTGAAACATACACATGAGTAAACAACCTGGGCTCCACACTATGACGTTACTTGTAGCTAGAACTAACATATGTCCATTTCCCTACTTCCCTTCCCGTCTTTGGTTTACACCGGGGTGTGAGGCTCGCGAATTAATGCTACAAAAGCTATGCTATTTAAAGCCGTGCTTTGGCCATCAACCACAAGGCTTTGCTTTTCAACACAAGCCTTGATCATTTGCATCTCGGCATGCCACACTGACAATTCATGCCATGCGACTGATATCTATCGATATATAACCTCTGAGCTCGTACGTCTCAGAGAAGGGCGTTAAGTAAGAGAATAAATTCTTCGCCGCCAAACAGATATATATTTAATAGAAATCAATCAACACAGAATAAAATCCAATTTCAGACACACATCCATTTACAAGTCCGTCCTGACTCTGAACGAAACCAGAGGCATCTTATTCCTCGTCCCATATGTCCAATACAGGAGAGAGATCCTCGCATATCCGGTCGATCTCCAAGTACGTTTGGACAATCATCGTTTATTACCTTGTCTCCAAGTACGTCTGGAGAGAGGTCCAAGAGGTCTTCAACCACCGTCTTCATTGTCGATTTATCGTCGAATCAGTTATTCAGCATGGGATAAACCCGGTCTTTCCGAATAACTCGCGTATCTTATAAACAAGAGCTATAAAAACACAACATACGCCTCATTCCAATTTAGAATATTCTTTTATTTAAAAATTCATATCATTAGGGAAAGGTTGCCATTAATTTTATCAAAGACAAATTCTTTAAATTTATCCTTTAATCTTCCTTTGGATATCAATTCAAACCAATTTAAGGTTTATCCAAACTAGTCGGGATTAGCGCGCCTTACCGAAGTAATCATTTGTTTAATTTCCCAATCCCAACCTATTCATCCCATGGAGAAAAACTGGTAATACTCCATATCTAACACCACGATGTTATCGGTAAAACTAATTACCATTTCCCGTTCAAATCTAATTAAAGATTTGACTATCACCTAGAGTAAAAATGGTGATACTCCATTCTTGATCATTTCCCAAATTTGATAATTTATATTATCAATTCCCATTTCAATCTAATTAAGGATTCATTAAAACTCCACTTAGTTTTAATCTTCCCAAAAATCATTATTAATAATTATTTAACTTTGGAAACACAAACATGTCGCATCGACAATCTACACTGTACTATTGATTTCTGCCGATATATAACCTCTAAGCTCATACGTCTTAGAGAAGGGTGTTAAGCAAGAGAATAAATTCTTCGCCACCAAACAGATATATATTTAGCAGAGATCAACCATATAGTTCGAAATACAATGTTAGACATGTAATACTGTCTTTAACTGGGTTAAAGAACCAATGTCGTTTAAAACATAGTTCACGATAAACCCAAAATCATATTCCATTAATTATGGAATCTTCACGGGAAAATGGATCAGTATATAATCGTTATCAATTTCCGTATCCGACTAATAATATAAATGGAATAATGACAAAGCCTTTTAAATTCCATATATATTAACAATCTTCCTCCATAGAAGCTCACTTCGATTATTACCAAATCGAATTTCATTCCATTCTAATTTATTTTTTTAAATTGGAAAACTTTATTTTGGAAAATTTCCATTAAATCTTAATAAAAATATTTATAAATTCCAAATTTCATTCCACCGTTAATCGAGTTAAAGAACAGATGTCGTTTAAAACATCGTTCACTATAAACCCAAAAATCCAATTCTTTTATTCAATTCCAATTAAATATTAATTAATTGGAAAACTTCCCTAAATCTTAAATTAAAGATTTATTCTTTTCTCAACAGGGTTTAAGAATAGTGTTAATAAAGACACCATTCACGACAAACTCAAAATCCCATTTGATATTAAATACAAGGCACTAAATAGAAATTATATCGGCTTATATTCAATATCAAATTCTAAAACCAACAAATATCGTATTGGAAATAACGATATAAATATATCTTCCAAATTTCCCTAATAATATCTGTATAATCACGAAATCAAACACTGAAATATTCTGAAGATGATTTCCATTCAAATCTACTCCAATTCATATATTGGAAATTCTGATTATATTAAAACCCATTCTCAATTCGATTTATTTATTTAAAAATTATTGGAACTCATTTCTAGTCAATAACTAGTTCATTTCGACAAAAATATATTTTGTATCTTTACAAATATGGAATTTTTCATCACAATTCTTTCCAAATCATTTATTATGATTTTACACAAATTATTGATTTTTTTAATAATTTTATTAAGTCCCGTACAGTCGGTTTCCAATAACGGCCACCGAACTACACTTATAGCGACCTTTTCCAAATTTGATTTGGATGTATCTCCAAATCCACAGTTAGGTTTCAAATCCCTTGTGTTCATTGGAAAGCTCTTTTCGATACGAACCCAACGGTTCCAGTTTTAGGAGAATCTAATGGTCGGATCTCCCGTAATATCAATTTGAAGTCAATGGTGAAATTCGCGAACGGCCGCGGCGCATTCTATTCAGGCCATTAAATATATATTATATATTTCATCGATTTCCATTTAAATCGTATTTTATAAATCATTTTAATTTCGTTTTTAAAAACAATTTCAACTTCATTTTTAATTTTAAATCAAAATTGAATATTCTATATCATTAATATATAAATGATAATATTTTCAAAATATCAGATTTTGAAATAATTTCCTTTTCGATATTCATTATAAAAATGGATATAAATATCATTCTCGCCCTAATGGCGCATATATAATCAACACGGCTTCATATTTTTCAATATTTTTGTGTCCATCCCAAATCGGACATCAAAATCATATCTTGATCCATTACTAAATATTATTTTTAAATATTAGCTATTTTAAAATAATTGTTCTTTCTGAATTGGAATCAAACATTGTCAATTACCATATAATTTTATTTATATGGATTTCATACACACATATACACAACCATAATCACACACAGTCAACCATCAAGTGCAATTTACAATTGTATAAGCGTTAAAACTAAATAATTAACACTAATCACAGCCTGTCGACCCATCGATTGACATACAACTAAACAATTGGGATTAGTGTACGTCAAATATCATCCCAATACCCGTGTGGGGTTTCAATCAACAAACACAAATTTTATTTGTGCAGTTGGGCGATGTATAAAATATATCATCCCACTCAGCATCAGATAAATGGGTGTACATAAAGAAATCATCCGATTTGTAAATGAATATTTATTTTCAACACGTGGCGATTTTATATGGTTTATATATCCAATAAAATTTATATTTTTATTGTTCAAATATTTTATTCCATACATGAATATTTTACATATTATATTCATTCAATAAAAATGATATTTTTATAGTTAAAATATTTTATTCCATACATGAATATTTTTATTCAACACAATACAATCAACAATCACAGTCCATTTCCACAACACAATACAATCAAACAAGCTGTCCATGGTCTGTGGACGACGGTGTCAGGAGCTACTAAGCCCCATCTGCAACCTACTATATATTTAACTGTAAAATAATTAGTGATAAGGAGTTCTCACCTTTGGTTTCCCCTCCCTCTTTCTTATTTCTGAATTTTTGAATGATTTGAATTTTGTTCGCTTCCAGTTGGTTCCATGGTAGTCTGTTTTCAAGTGGTTTATAATAAAAATCACACTTTTAATATAGTGCTATTTATTTAAAAATCACATTTTTATTCTGCTACTATATAAATAAAAATCACATTTTTTATACTGCTAAATATATTTTAAAAATCCTATTTTTAAAACAACTCTATTTAAATTAAAAATCACATTTTTAAATCATCGCTATTTCATATATTTAAAAATCATATTTATAAAAATCTAATTTTTTTCCCTATAAATCATATTTTTTTTTATTTCTAAAAGTATTGCTAATTTCATTTTAAAAGTAACGCTAATTTCATTTTAAAAACATTACTATTTCACATATTTAAAAATTATATTTATAAAAATCTGATTTTTTTATTTCTAAAAGTATTTCTAATTTCATTTTAAAAGCAATGCTAATTTCATTTAAAAACATCGCTATTTTTATTTCTAAAATCAAAGTTATTTTCATTTTTCTAAACCAAGTATTTTTTTATTTTTCTAAGCAAAGAATATTTTAATTTTTATTTAAAAACAATTCTATTTTATATATAATTTCAGATTTTAAAAAGAATTACCTAAATAAATAAATAAAACTGAATTAATTAAATTAATTATGCCTATCACATTCTAAAAGCGTTGTTGTTCCTCTTTCTTCCTCGTTCAGTGTTCACGGTCGTTGCTCCAGAACCCTCGCGACTTAGTGTTGACCATTGCACCTCCAACGTTCGCTTGTACCACGATCGCCACTCACCATGACCCACGCCTACGCGAGCGCCACCTATTCCACCCCATTTCGTCGAGCTCGAGATTACCCACAGCGAGAAAGTCCAGCTCGAAGTCGGCGGGTTTGAGGACCAAAATCTCGCTCAATAATCAACGATAATTTCCGCAATTCATATGGATGTGTAGAGCGGAGAGAGGACTTCGATTTTCCCTTCAGGAGTTCTAGGATTCATTGCATAAATCGACCGGGATTGGGGGATTAAAAATTGAAGGGTTTTCCGTCGTCAGTTGTTGAGAGCAGTAGGTTTGACCCCGTTTGACTTTGAAATGAAAATGATAGGGTTTTTTAATTTATATATATATTTATTTAATTCGAAAAATGAGACTTTTACACACAAACTCCAATTCGAACCCAACGGTTGTTGCCCTAGCAAAATACCCATATTCCAGACACAATGGGATATGTTCTGTAAGCCAATTTGATTGTTACAATCAGTTTTTCTTTAAATTAAAATATCAATCAATATATATTTAATTTAAACGTACATTTCAATTTACCGAGGCCACATAATGACTCAAAAAATTCCAAAAAAATAAACCTAGCTATGTTTTGATGATACAATCCTAACAAAACTAATTTCGACAAATTTCGAGACCATTTGAAAAACGGTCATTTTTCAGTTGATTAAATTCAAACTGAATTGACTAAACACATTTAAATTCACCACGCTCATATATTGATTCCAAAAATTATGAAAACTGGAATCTAGCGATAACTTGACAATCCAGATCAAACAAAAGTGGTCTCGTCAAAAATGGAGCTCATTTGCAATTCTATTTTTAAGGGCTATATTTTATATACAATTCCACAGCGACTATCCTGAATTTTCAACTGGATATAACTTTTTATTCCCGCTATGAAGTTTCAATTTTTCAGATCTGTTGGAAAGATATTTTCAAACAGATTCAAATATTTCTAGTTTTACTAAAATCCGGTTTATTTTGAATCCTGTACATTCATTTGAAATTTGAAATCGAAATTTTAAACTAACGCGCCATTTCCAATTCCTTTTATAATTAAAATAAATAATTATATTCTAATTTCATTTTAAATAAATATATACATTCTAATTCTATTCAAAATAAATTTCTAGTCATTATTATTTAAAATAAATTATTTTAAATATTCAAAATTCATTAAAATTGCCAAAATAAAAATTTTAAATTGGTTCTGATTTTTCGGGTTGTTACAAGTATTTTGAAAGTTGTGTAAATTAAACCAAAATATTTGTATTTTGGTAAAATTTGAAGATATTAGTGTTAAAAATTTATAAAGTATTTATGTAATATTTTTATAATTTTTAGTTCATCAATTGTGTTAAAACTTGTAAATTTTGGGTTAAGAATGGTGAAAACATGGCTAAACCATGTTAACATAGCCTAAACAAGTGGTTTGTGGCCTAAACATGAGCTAATTGGCTAAAATTAATTACCTTGGGCCTAATTAGGCATTAGTGAACCTTAATGAAGAAATTAAAGAAGGATTTCTCTAGAAGTATTGTTACAGTATGTAACTTTCAGAAAAATCCTTCTTCTTCCTCCTGATTTCGTTCTCACACATTAAACCCAATAATGGCCACCTCCCTCAAAATCAATTCCTAGCAATTCCTTCACAAATCAACTTGGATCTTAGCTAAATTAACAACAGAGGTAATCTCCTTCCTATCAGATCACTAGAATTCATCAAAAATACGAAATTTGTTTTCTACAATCCCTAATTTTGCTATTTTATTGTTTGCATGCCCATTTTATCACTAAGGTATTTGTCGTATCAAAACTCATCTGTTGCTGCCTAAAATTGGCTACAATGCTGGTTAGATAGGTAAGCTTTTAGCTTACAACAAATTACAAATGTCTTTGCAAGTTTTGATGATAATCCGTATGTTTTGTTGCTTAGAAACTATGGTATTTGTGTTCATTTTATTGCTGAAAATGTATCGTCTTCGAAAAATCATATCTCCTTCATTTTGTCGTTAAATGCTACCAAATTTTAATATGTTCTATTTATTATATTAAAGTTTGATGCTGCAAAATTTCAATTGAATTTGAGTTGTTTAGATTCTTCAAATCAATCGTCGAAGTTAGACAAAATATGATTTTCAGCTGAGTTCAACTTATGGCTGAAAAGTGCCATCTTTGAAAAATCATATCTCCTTTATTTTGCAGCAAAATGCCACCAAATTTTGAAATGTTCAATTTATTATATTAAAGTTGATGCTGCAAAATTTCAACTGAATTTTAGTGGTTTAGATGCTTCAAATTAGCCGACAAAGTTAGACAAAGTTAGACAAAATATGATTTTCAGCTGAGTTCAATTTATGGCTGAAAAGTGTCATCTTTGAAAAATCATATCTCCTTCCTTTTTCATCAAAATGATATCAAATTTTGATATACTCAATTTATTATATTAAAGTTTGATGCAGAAAAATTTCAGTTGAATTTGACTTGTCTAGATGCTTCAAATCAGTCGTCGAAGTTAGAAAAATATGATTTTCAGCTGAGTTCAATTTATGGTTGAAAAGTGCTATCTTTGAAAAATCATATCTCTTTCGTTTTGCAGCAAAATGATACCAAATTTTAGTATGTTCTATTTATTATATTAAATTTTGATGCTGAAAATTTCAATTGAGTTTGAATTGTTTACATGCTCAGTCGACGAAGTTAGAGAGAATATGATTTTCAGCTGAGTTCAATTTATGGGTGAAAAGTGTCATGTTTGAAAAATCGTATCTCATTCGTTTTCCAGCAAAATAGTTTCAAATTTTTATATGTTCTTATACATATATTTTTGTTTATTACTGCAAAATTTCATTAAATTCTGAGTGGTTTTGATATACAAAACATATCTTCAAAGTTGGCCAAAAATAAGACTTTTAGCATAGTTCATTTGTGCATGAAAAGTGCCATCTTTGAGTATCTGTGTCTTCTTCTTTTCAAAGCGAAATGATGTCTAATTTTAATAAGTTGTTGTACATATACTAAAGTTTATTACTGTAAAATTTCATTAATTTTTGGGTTGTATTGTTATGTTAAATATCTCGTCAAATTTGGCTAAAAACAAGATTTTTGTTTTGCCATTTCAATTTGCGGCATTCTTCATTAGTCTTCACTTCTAAATTTGGGTTAACTGATATTTGAATTTAAAAGTTTCATGATGAATTTTGTAGCCATGATATCCGATAATGGATTACTTCAGTTTTGAGAATATTTTGAATTTAAATTTTATCTAAATTTATATATCGGTAGTATCGATATTTGGAGAATTTGATGATCCAAATTTTTTGATTTCAAATAAAAATTTGGAAAATTTCCTTTAAAACCATGGGTTGGAAAGTAAATGTTTTAAAAACATTTTAAAGGATTTTTAATAAATTATTTTATTATTTCTAAAGTATTCTAACAAATTGATAATCTGTTTAAATAATGAGTTTTCCCTTATAAAGCTTTTATAAAAATTTCTCAAATGATTTAAAAACCTTATTTTATCTATAAAATTACTTTTTATTTTAGGTTATTTTTATGTATTTCGACGTATAAGAATGAGAATTAAACTATTCGGTAAAAATACATGGTATGGGAAATGCGTCTTTGCTTAATATCGGACTTGTACAATCGAAGCAATTTGAAGTGGTATTTTGAGATGTTTTAGAGGATGCTAATTTTAGCAAAGACTATTGGTTTGAGAACTTTTTTTCTTCAGTGTGCTCGATGACGAATCAACTTAGATGTTTTTTTAGGATTGCTGATGAAATGAGGAAAGTTTTGATGTTGAAACTCTAATTTGAGGTTATAGTTGGAAATAACCTCCGCGATGTTTCTTATACTTGCCAAGAAGAGGAGGCAAGTTATTTATGATGGATTAATAGTTTGCTTGACATTCATGATCGATTTTACTTGTCGATGAAATTGGACAAGTCACAATGTCATTCAGTACTCGTCGAGAGAGAGATGAGACGAGTTGGGCATTTCTATACTAGCCAATGATATAAGGCAGTTCATATTGGTTGATGTTTTATGATTGTTTTTCTAATGTGGCATCGACTAACGATTAGTAAACCAATAGGTGCGAAAGTATGGTATGGGACGTATGTTAACGCCTATTAGGTTCCTGTTCGAGAAGTTGAGACACATTCAATATGTTACTAGTACTATTACCGAGTATACGGTTGGAGTCATCACGATGATTTTGACTATAGCCATCACGATGTCTATGACTCCAATCACCACAATGTTATTACTGGATTTTTGTGACCATGGGCAGGACGATGTTTCGGCTATAGTCGTTAAGATTTTTATGATGTTTATGGCCCTAGTCATCACGATGGATTGTAGAAATATGTAGTACTAGTCAAGAAGTTAAGCGCGTGCAGTTTTCTACAATGTTTTAATGTTTCAAATTTATCTTTTAAATGATGATGTTCGAATAAGGCCTCGAGTATGAAAAAGTCCAAGTTTATACTATGTTTTATAGTGATCTCGAATATGATGTTTTGAACCATTTTTGGGTGCTATCAAGATAGATTTGTGACCTTTTATGATTTTGCCAAGGAAATGAGGTATAGATTATGGTAATTCTTTTATGATGAGTTTTAGTAAAGGATTTGAGATGTATTTATAGTTATACCGATGAAATAAGGTATAATAATGAAGAAGTTTCTATTAGATGACTTTTATGATATATTGAATTATGTTGGGGTTTAGTATATGCCGATGAGACGAGACATATTTATATGTGTGTATCCTTTATTTAAAGATTATGTATGCATATGGTTCATATTCTAAATTATTCATAGTCAAATAAAGTATGAATGTTACACCATATCTTACATGCCTATTAATTCACTTATGAACTCGTGATAGATCTTATGAGGCATTTCGTTAAGGGACGAGTTGATGAACTATTTCGTTCTGTTGGCAACAACGGAATGTTTCCCTTATCACTTGTAGTCATTTACCTTTACTACTGATAAGTTTAGCTTGCCTGACCCGTGTTCTTTTCACTTGGGTCATACCGAATTGCAGGTTAGGTATGGATGACAGCTTCTTTTGGATCTTTGTACTAGCTTTAGTTGTGCTTACCTTTATAGCTCGGATAACCTTATGAATAGTCAACTCTTATGTTATCATAATGTATTTTTCTGCGGGATGTGTATCTTGTTACTCATTTATGATGTATTATTATAGAGATGTATGGTGATGTATGTACTTATACATATATATTATGATCTGGTTTGTTGTTCTGTGACTAATGTTTTCTATCTGATGTATATTACATTATTCTAAAATGATCCGAAACCACCATAGAGTGCATTAGTTAGGGACTAAGTGTGTCTACCACTTATGAGGTGATTCGAGACATAATTGACATGCTTAGCTCTTAACTAATGTATTACTATGATGGTTGCCCTTAACCAGCCATATTCTCTGCATTAGTAGACAGGATTACTTAGTAATTCTCTTTACTAATGAAGGTCTCGGGTTAAGGCGTCACACAACATTTATTTTCCCTACATCCAATAAGAATGACATTAATCCCCGTCATAGTTTTTGCTGGTAGCTATGGAAGAAAAATGTGAGAAGTACCTCCATGATGATAAGAATGGGTAGGTCCTCTTCATGTTGTTTCTTCTTTTTCCCAACTTTCTGTGTTATTCTTTTTTCTATCAGATTTCAAGTAATAAACGATGTTGATCCAAAATTTCTTGTTATGAAATCTTCGCAATTGGAAGGTATTGTTCTATTTGTCATTTTTGGTGTTGGCTCAACGTTATTTTCTTCCAATGGCAAGTTGAGCAATAAACTTATGTCGTCGTAATTTTCATTTTTTCCTCGCCAAAAACAAATGCTTCTTCAATTGGCGAATAGCAACTATACACCACATCCAAAAAAAATCATATTTTTTGCACACCCTTAAAGTCATTTTCTCTTCATAGAACACCGTGAAAAACTGAAAGAATGGAGTGCTTTTCAAGAATTCAGTTTGATCCTTGTCCGGATCTTTTTCATCTTTCTCAAGTTTTATCACTTTGTAAGCAGCCTGCAGTCCACATCTGTAGGTAGTATCACTTTTTGATTTTTTAGCTGTAGCTAAATCTTTGTCTAGATATGTTCTTGTTACTGGTTCGTTGTCTCTAGGATTTGGATCAACTAAATCATTATCCAGATTTCTTAGAAAAAATTAGTATAGAATATAATGCAGTTATATATTTTAGGTATCGGTTTTATATTTGTTGTGGTATTAGTTTTATATGTAATGCAGTTATGTATGTTATATAAATGTACATGTGTATGTTATGAGTTTAGCATATGATATGGTACTAGTCTTGCAAGTGAAATGGTATCGGTTTTACCAAAAAATTAAATCATTTTTATTTGGTTTGGTTTATGGTATCAGTTTTTCCTAAGTTATGGTATCACTTTTGTGTAAATAAGAAATCAGTCTAATGTGTTCAGGTTTTGAGTATTAGTTTTGCATGTTTTATGGTATCATTTTTATATACTAAGAAAATTTTGCTATTGTCGAGTGTATCGTATCAGTTTTTATTTCTTTACATTCTAAGTATCATTTTCGATGAAATCTAAATCATTTCTAACACGATAGTATCAGGCTTTTTAATGACATTAACGTCTAATGTGTTCAAAACAATTGCATTTTCAATCAAATTTAAAGCATTTTGGGTATCGGTTTTTTAATATATTAACGATAGTAACACAATAGCATTTTAACACAATAGTCTAATGTGTTCTAAGTATTGGTTTGTAACACAATAGTATCATTTTTTAATGATAGTAACCTAAGATTTTTAAAGCAATTTTCTTCTTATGATACTAACACAATAGTATCAGTTTTGTGTTTAATAATTGTTGACCCACTTTTTGGCAAAAGCCATCAACGTTCAACGGATCGAAGCCTAATGTCAAAATACTTGCCGACCGATCTCAGCGGTCGATCCCTGCTTCAGAAAGCCCGAATAAAGCTTGGCCCGAGCCAGTTACCCTCGAGCCGCGACATCTCATGCCCCGATATAATCGCTCTTCCAGACTAACCGAGTCAATCACTTCCCAAATGGTCGGATCGATCAAGATATCTCTGGATCTACGTGGAAATATCTAGACAAGTCATTCATTAGCCCGATTCTCAAGGCATTAAAGGCGGTCAACCACTTCCGGCCAGAGCTCTAATTTTGATACACCTCATCTCGAGTGTCATGCAAGCCACAATTCTCTTGGGAACTTCCTCTCTCAAATACAATTTCCATGGCTAACTCCAAAAATAACCAATTCTTTCACTTTCTTTAAAAAGAAAACGTGTTGTACTTGTAATCAAAAGCAAATCAATATATAAAGAGGATGTAGGCACTAAAACCACTATAAAAATTCTGTGTGCTCCCTATTTTTACTGAATTTACCATACTCTATAATTTTTGCTCGTGTTTTCAATGCACGATCGGGGGTTGACTGTCACTAGTGACCAACTTTTGTCGTCAATACTTTGGCGCGCCAGGTAGAAGGCACGCACTGACATACCCCATGACCTTCAAGATTATCTAATCCATGGTGAACAAGTGGAAGAAGGATGCAACATCTTCTCGTACCACAAACATTGATGCAGCAAAAGCATACACTGCAGAAGCAAGTCAGGAAGCCTCCTCTCATGAAGACGTGTCCCTAAATCTTACTTGGGACGACATGGACAAGATTATGGCCTAGTTCAGAGGCCATATGACATCTCAGGGTAATGTCCTCGAACAACAACAGTAATTGATGAATAGCCTCCTCGCTTGGATGGAAAACGGATCTAATGCTTCAACATCAATTCCCCCACCGAGCGAAGCCGGGGCAACAATTGATCTTCGGTCTGCACAAATACAAGCCGCAGATCAGGCCAAACCTTTGTTTCCTCCTAGCTCGACTTCAATTCTTGATTGACCACAGCCAGGAGTATCGCTTCTAGCGATCGACATAGCTGCAACTGCAGATTCACAGGAAGCCCGCGATCAAGATCTAGGTCGTTCGACCCTTTTTGTAACAACCCAGAATTTCAGAACCAATTTAAAAATTTTATTTTAGCAATTTTATTGAATTTTGAATAATTTAAATAATTTTTTTTAAATAATAATGATTGAAAATTTATTTAAATCGAAGTTAGAACGAATTTTTTTATTTTTATTATAAAAGGAGTAAAAAATAGCACTGTAGTTTGAAATTTTGAATTTGAACTTTGACTGAATGTACAGGATGCAAAATTAATCGAATTTCAGTGAAACTAAAAATATTAGAATTTGTTTAACAATATCTTTCCAACGAACCCGAAAAATTGAAATTTCATAGCGGGAATAAAAAGTTATGGTCAGTTGAATATTCAGAATAGTCGTCGTAGAATTTAATATAGTATATAGCCCGTATAAATAGCCATTTTGCAAATGATCTCCGTTTTCGACGAAACCACTTTTGTTAGATCCGGGATGTCAAATTATTGCTAGGTTTAAATTTTCATAATTTTTGGAATTAATATGTGAGCGTGGCAAAAGAAAACGTGTTTTGCCAATTTTAGTCAATTTGGATCGACCAGAAAATGGTCTCCAAGTTCGACGAAATTAGTTTTGTCAGGACCGTATCGTCAAAACGAAGATAGAAATAATTTTTTTGAAATTTTTAGAGTTAGTACGTGGTCCCGATAAATTAAAATGTATAATCAAATTAAATAATTAAATGATTTATATTTCAAATTAAAGAAATGAGGGCAGAAACGATTGAATGGGCTGATGAGACCTAGTCCATTGGGTCCGGAATAAGGGTATTTGGCTAGGGACAACATTAGTTATGTTGAATTTGGAGCTATTAGAGATTAATGGTTTTTTTTTTTGCAAACTAGAAAATTTAACAATATAATATCATAAATAACCCAACATTTACAAACCCTAATTCCTATTTACAAACCAGCTGTCGGCCTCATAATCAATGGCCACTTTTCTCCCGATTTCATCCCTTAATAATTTCTAAACCGATTTGAATTAAATCATGAATTCAAAACCAAAATGGAAGAGCAATCTCCAATCTTCAAAATGGTACGGTTATGATCGGTTTTCGATCATCATGGCGACGGATTTTGGACTTCGAATGGTCGGTGCTCGCACCCAAATTCTGGGCTGAGGAGGACTTTGAACGGGAAGCTATTGCGGGTGAGGGGAGAGTAGATCAGTGGCGTCGAAGTGATGTATTCTGATGGGGTTCCGACCCTTGGTGGCACGCGCGCAGGGATAGATTGAAAGTCGAAGTTGGGTTCGTGTTCATCCGCCTGGAACGATAAGGAAGAAGACGGGGAAGATTGGTAATGACAAGGATTTAAAGTTTTAAAGGTTAATTAATATTTAAATATATAGTTAATTACATTCAAACTTGAAATATTTATAACTCTGTGATACATTATCAGAATTTAACAAACCAAGATCCGTTGGAATCAGATAAACGAGATCTACGCGAGGGAACTGACCAAGACCAAAACGGAGCTATCTTCAATTTTTGTCAGAATAAAACCCACTGTGATATCTCTATTTTAAAATAAAATTGATTATTGATTACAATGTGAAATTTATATTTATTCTGTATAAAATTCATGTTGGTGTTGTATAAAACTGTAATTGATTGTTTTGTGATTGCGATGAACCACTGAATTGAATTTAGTATATTCATGTTTGTCAAATTTTGTGTATACAATAAAAACCATATTTTTATTGTATATATAAAATATATAATATTCAGGTTTGTCAAAAGTTTTGTATACAATAAAAACCACATTTTTATTGTATATATAAAAATAAAGATGTTCATGTTTGATTGGATAAAAAGAATGACATATTAAAAAATGAATTTGTCATTTAAAAATGTCACATTAAAATGTCATTATATTTAGAATTATGTCATGTTAGATTAAAAATATCATTTTTGTTAGAAATGTAACATTAGATTAAAAATATCATTTTTGTTCGAAATGTTTCATTAAATTTAAAATATCATTTTTGTTAGAAATGTAACATTAGATTAAAAATAACATTTTTGTTAGAAATGTTACAATAGATTTAAAATGTCATTTTATTTAGAAATGTTACATTAGATTTAAAAATGTCATTTTATTTAGAAATGTAACATTAGATTTAAAATGTCATTTTATTTAGAAATGTCATATTGGATTAAAAATGTCATTTTATTTAGAAATGACATATTGGATTAAAAATGTCATTTTATTTAGAAATGTTATATTGGACTAAAAATGTCATTTTATTTAGAAATGTAAAATCAAAATAAAAATGTCATTTATGTTAAAGAATTAATTTGTCATTTATGTTAGAGAATTAATTTGTCATTTATGTTTGGGAATTAATTTGTCATTTATGTTAAAGTATAAATAGGTCATTTATGTAGAAAACATATTGTATAAATTAATATGTCCTTTATGTAGAACACATATTCGGTAAATAAAATATGTCATTTAGTAAGAATCATATTTTGTAAATAAAATATGTCATTTAGTTAGAATCATATTTTGTAAATAAAAATGTCATTTTTAGATAATGCCATGTTAGATAAAAACATCACTTTATTTAGATAATATCATGTTAGATAAAAATATCACTTTATTTAGATAGCGGCATGTAAGATAAAAGTATAATCTATGTTAGGTGAAATAAAATTGTCATTTATTCGGATAATGTCATGTTATGTTAAAAATGTCATTTTTACTCGAAAATGTTATGTTAGAATTAAAATGCCATTTTATTAGAAAATGTTATGTTAAAATATAAATGTCATCTTGTTAGAGAAAATGTCACCTCTATCATGGTAGATAAGAACAAGAATAATTATGTATTAAGGCTTATGTTTTGTTGAAATAAAATATTTCAACGATAAAAATTACATTTTGATCACATGTAGGGATCATTAAAAATATTCGTATTTAAAATGGAAATTGTTCGACCCATAAAAATCACATCTTTATTATATTTATAAAATATGTAAAATACCCATTATTTGAAATGAAAAATATGTTTCCAATAGAAATTCAATTTTTATTGTATACATAAAAATGATCATTGTTTGAAATTAAAAGATTACATTTTTAATGTAAGATAGAAAGATTAAAAGACTCAAAAGTGATGAGAAGTTGTTAACATTAAAATTACATTTTTAATGTAATAAGGATTTATTAAAAAGATCACACTTTAATAAGAATGGGTTAGCATTAAAATTACATCTTTAATGTAATAATGGATTGATTAAAAAGATTAAACTTTGGTTAAAATGTGTTAACTTAGGAAAGTACATTTTTAATGTATAAATGATTATAAAAAAAATTGATTATAATATGTTTACATTCAAAAGCTCACTCTTAATGCATTAAAGGATTCAATAAAAAGATCATTGTTTGATAAAAATGTTTTTATATTAAAAATTACATTTTTAATGTAAGTAGGAATAATTAAAATATGCATGGTTTAATATTAACATTTACATGTTATAGAAGTAGAAATGTTCATTTGTCTGATATCAACATTAACATGTTAGAGAAGAAGAAAGATGTACTTTTGTTTAACATTATCATTATTATATTAGCGATATTAGAAAATAATTCAAATGGAATTATAATTGGTTAAATTTAATAACTAATGATTTATGTATGTAAACTTTGTTGTTTGAAAACCCCACACGGGTATTGGGATGACATTTGTCATACACAAGTCCCAATATTTAGTTGTATGTCAACCGATGGATTGACAATCTGTGATGAGCATTATTTATTTATTTATTTTAATGCTCACACTATTATAAATTTTACTCTAGATGTGAATGGATTGTTCATTGATTACTTATCATTTTTGTTATATACATGCGATGTATGAAATCCGTATAACTGAAATTATATGGTAATTGATTAAGTCGCATTCCGATTCAGAATATTTTTAATAAAATAACATTTTAAAATAAAGAATGTCTTTATATAAAGAAAAGTTTAGAGTAAAGAATCTGGTAAATAAAGAATATTTTGTAATAATGAATATTTTAGAATAATATTCAGTGAAGAATAAAAATATTGATATGTGAAGCCGATCTAAGTAGAAAAGCCATTTTTAACCCGAACGGATTTATCGATCGATTTATTTCATTTTAAAATAAATACAGAAAGAAGTGACTTATCAATCTAATATTTTGAAAATATAAATATTTTAATTTGATAAGATATAGGATATTCAATTTTGCTTTAAAATTAAAAATGAAATTAAAATCATTTTAAAATAAATTTATAAATATTTTATAAATATGTTTTCAAATAGAAATCGACGATAATACATATATAATATATATTTAATGACCTGAATAGAACGCACCGCGCATGACCATTCGCGAATTTCGACCATTAACTTCAAATTGGCGTACTGGGCGATCTGACCGTCAGATTTAAATGAAAAGTTTTCCAAAAGTAAAGAGTTTTCCAATTTAATATATTAAATTGGAATTGAAGGGAATTCGATTTAATAATAATTGAGATGAGATTCTGTAAAAGAAGACCATTACTATATATGGAATCTAAAAGGCTTTGCCATTATTCCACATATATTATTAGTCTGATACAGAAATTAATATTGATTGTATATTGATTTGATTTCTGTGAAAATTCCACCTTTAAGGGAAGATGATTTTGGGTTTATTGTGAACACTGTGTTTTAAATGGCATTGGTTCTTTAACCAAGTTAAAGACAAGGTTAATCTTAAAGTTGAATAATCGTAAAGTAATGACTTTTGACATTAAAACCAAATTGGAGTTTTAATGAACCTTTAAAAAGAAGATTAAAGAATAAATTTTAAAGAATTTACCTTTGATAAAATTAATGGGAACTCTTCCCAAATAATGTGAATATTTTATTAAAAGAATATTCTGAATTGGAATTACGCGTATGATGTGTTTGTATAGCACTTAATTATTGATTATAAAATACGCGAGTTACTCAGAAAGACTGGGTTTAACCCATTCTGAATAATTACTATGACGATTAAGAGTCAAAGATGGAGATGGTGGTTAAAGACCGGAGGTCTTCACATCGTTTGGATGATGACTGATGTCTTGATTGGGAGGCATCCCAAGACAAGGTAATAAGTGGTGATCGTCCAAACGTACTTGGAGATCGACGGATATGCGAGAACCTCTCTCCTGTATTGAACATATAGGACGAGGAATAAGGTGTCTCCAGTTTCGTTTAGACCCAGAACGGACTTGTAAATGGATGGTATGTCTGACGTTATATTCCTTTATGTTGTATTCGTTGATCTCTACTAAATATATATCTGTTTAGTGGCGGAGAATTTATTCTCTTGCTTAACACCCTTCTCTGAGACGAACGAGCTTAAAGGTATATATTGGCAGAAATCAATGGTATGGTATGGATTGACAATGTGGCATGCTAAGATGCAAATGATCAAGGCTTTTGTTGAAAAACAGGGCCTTATGGTTGATGATCAAAGCACAACCCATATAGGCATAGTTTTGTGTATAGCATTATTTCGCAAGCCTCACACCCCGGTAAAAGTCCGAAACGGGACAAGGGAATGCAAGGAGTGCGCACGTTTCTTTCTAGCTAGGAGTGGTGTCAGCGTTTACAAGCCCTGACATTTTACTTATGTGGATGATGGATTACGAGGCCTCGGTTATATTGGTCGATAGTAACCAATTTATAGGTTCAATAGGACCGGGAAACGTGTGTTCAGGAATTGCCAACCCACTAAAGTATTTGTGGAACGGCCCTACAGGATCCAAGGGTTCGCCAGCATCCGAATCCTGAAACATTTGCTTGAGTGTCTCGAATCGGTAAGGAGATCGTCCCTAGCCTTGAATCATGATGGAAATCCAACTTCTAATACGACATCATGTGGTTTTGATTGTAGAACTAGTATAGCGACATATTAGGATGGGGTATTACGCCGTCTATGATTGATACATTATGATTGAAAATGTTTTTGAAACATATATACACTAATAATAATATCAAATCCATTTTATCGTATCAAGCATTTTTGACCATTATAAGGTAAAATTCTATCCTCCGGTTTGCGTTGCATTGTGTGATGGGACTTGAGTCTTATAATGGTTTCATTTTTCTAAAAAGCATTGCGTTGTTTAACGATTTACTTTATTTCATGTACTAGCAATCCAATGGAGTAAACTCGTTCCGCGTTAGCGGTGTGGTCCTATGATTAGCCTTATTATTATTAAATAGGTTAAGTAAGATTTCTCATACCAATCCCATGACTGACCCGTAGTTTGTTTCACTTTGCAAACTCGGGTGCCCATATTTTCCACACGGGCAGTCGAGTAACTTATTTTGTAGATATATTGAGTAGGATTCTGGATCGAAGCTTAAAGCTGTGTTCAGAGCATAGATAGACTTCCACTGTATCAGTTTATTGTTTCCGCTTCACTGTATTAAAATCATTGTAAATTAATCTTCCGCTGTATTATTATTTATTCGATGTACTCTGATATTCTATACTCTGATGTAACATTATTATGATGTTTATAAAAGTCTTTTGTTATTTGTTCTGATGTGTTGTATTCCCAAAGTTAACGTATTCTAGTTTTGAACGGTCTTGGTCTATATAGCAATCGATTAGGTCTGGGCGAAATCCGAATTATTACAGTCGGTATCAGAGCCAGGTTAGCTCAAATCTTTGGGGTACAACTCGTTAGAACTGAACAAAAGACTCATCAGAGGTAGGATTAGTAATATCCTATAAAAGAATACTCGTTAGAGATAGGATCAGTAGTATCCTAGAATGAGAAAACTCGTTAGAGATGGGGTTAGAAACGCCCTAGAATTAGTTGAGAGTGACAAGTTTATAATTAACGTATTTGAGATTATATATGTAATCCGATTTTAGGAAATATGATTTTTGAATAAATAAAAGTTATATATATTTGAAAAGCTAATCAACTAATTGGTTGGTGATTATTAGTTCAACTAGTAAAATTATTGAAACTAATAACAGAATGAAAGTTGAGTTGGTTAGTTAAACAACTTTCAGCTTTGTTCCTTTTCGAGGACGAAAAGATTTTAAGTGGGGGAGATTGAAACAACCCGGAATTTAAGATACAATTTAAAATTTTTATTTTAGCAATTTTATTGAATTTTGAATAAAATAATTTATTTTAAATAATAACGATTGAAAATTTATTTAAATCAAAGTTAGAACGAAATTTTTTATTTTAATTATAAAAGGAGTTAGAAATAGCACTATAGTTTGAAACTTTGAATTTGAATTTTGACTAAATGTACAGGATGCAAAATTAATCGGATTTTAGTGAAACAATAAATATTAGAATCTGTTTAACAATATCTTTCCAACGAATCCGAAAAACTGAAATTTCATAGCAGGAAGAAAAAGTTATAGTCAGTTGAATATTCAGAATAGTCACTGTAGAATTTAATATAATATATAGCCCGTATAAATAGCCATTTTGCAAACGACCTCCTTTTCGACGAAACCACTTTTGTTGGATCCGGGATGTCAAATTATTGCTAGGTTTATATTTTCATAATTTTTGGAATTAATATGTGAGTGTGGCAAAAGAAAACGTGTGTTGTCAATTTCAGTCAATTTGGATCGACCAGAAAATGACCATTTTTCAAACAGTCTCCAAATTCGACGAAATAGTTTTGTTAGGACCGTATCATCAAAACAAATCTAGAAATAATTTTTTTGAAATTTTAAAGTCAGTACATGGGCCCAGTATATTAAAATGTACGATCAAATTAAATAATTAAATGATTTATATTTTAAATTAAAGAAATGAGGGCTGGAATGATCGAATGGGCTGATGAGACCTAGCCCATTAGGTCCGGAATAGGGGTATTTGGCTATGGTCAACATTAGTTGGGCTGAATTTGGAGCTATTAGAGATTAATGGTTTTTTTTTTCAAACTAGAAAATTTAATAATATAATATTATAAATAACCCAACCTTTACAAACCCTAATTCCTATTTACAGCCGGCCTCACAATCAATGGCCACTTTTCTCCCGATTTCATCCCTTAATAATTTCTAGAGCGATTTGAATTAAATCATGAATTCAAAACCAAAATGGAAGAGCAATCTCCAATCTTCAAAATGGTACAGTTATGATCGGTTTTCGATCATCATGGCAGCGGATTTTGGCCTTCAAATGGTCGACGCCCGCACCCAAATTCTGGGCTGAGGATGACTTCGAACGGGAAGCTATTGCAGGTGAGGGAAGAGTAGATCGGTGGCGTCGAAGTGATGTATTCTGATGGGTTTCCGGCCCTTGGTGGCGCGAGCGCAGGGATAGATTGAAAGTCGAAGTTGGGTTTGTGTTTATCCGCCTAAGGAAGAAGATGGGGTAGATTGGTAATGACAAGGATTTAAAGTTTTAAAGGTTAATTAATATTTAAATATATAGTTAATTACATTCAAACTTGAAATATTTATAACTTCGTGATACGTTATCAGAATTTAACGGACCAAGATCCATTGGAATCATAAAAACGAGATCTACGCGAGGGAGCTGACCAGGACCAAAACAGAGCTATCTTAAATTTTTTTCAGAATAAAACCCACTATGATATCTCTATTTTAAAATAAAATTAATTATTGATTGCAATGTGAAATTTATATTTATTCTATATAAAATTCATGTTGGTGTTGTATAAAATTGTAATTGATTGTTTAGTGATTGCGATGAACCACAGAATTGAATTGAGTGTATTCATGTTTGTCAAATTTTGTGTATACAATAAAAATCATATTTTTATTGTATATAAAAAATATATAATATTCATGTTTGTCAAAATTTGTGTATACAATAAAAACCACATTTTTATTGTATATATAAAAGTAAAGATGTTCATGTTTGATTAGACAAAAAGAATGACATGTTAAAAAAAGAATTTGTCATTTAAAAATGTTACATTAAAATGTCATTATATTTAGAATTATGTCATGTTAGATTAAAAATATCATTTTTGTTAGAAATGTAACATTAGAATAAAAATATCATTTTTGTTAGAAATGTTGCATTAAATTTAAAATATCATTTTTGTTAGAAATGTAACATTAGATTAAAAATATCATTTTTGTTAGAAATGTTACATTAGATTTAAAATGTCATTTTATTTAGAAATGTTACATTAGATTTAAAAATGTCATTTTATTTAGAAATGTTACATTAGATTTAAAATGTCATTTTATTTAGAAATGTCATATTGGATTAAAAATGTAATTTTATTTAGAAATGTCATATTGGATTAAAAATGTCATTTTATTTAGAAATGTCGTATTGGACTAAAAATGTCATTTTATTTAGAAATGTCGTATTAAAATAAAATTGTCATTTTAGTTAGAGAATTAATTTGTCATTTATGTTAGAGAATTAATTTGTCATTTATGTTAGGGAATTAGTTTGTCATTTATGTTAGAGTATAAATAGGTCATTTATGTAGATAACATATTGTATAAATGAATATGTCCTTTATGTAGAAAACATATTCGGTAAATAAAATATGTCATTTAGTAAGAATCATATTTTGTAAATAAAATATGTCATTTAGTTAGAATCATATTTTGTAAATAAAATGTCATTTTTAGATAATGCCATGTTAGATAAAAACATCACTTTATTTAGATAATGTCATGTTAGATAAAAATATCACTTTATTTAGATAATGGCATGTAAGATAAAAGTATAATCTATGTTAGGTGAAATAAAATTGTCATTTATTTGGATATTAAAATGTCATTTTATTAGAAAATGTTATGTTAAAATATAAATGTCATCTTGTTAGAGAAAATGTCACCTTTATCATGGTAGATAAGAACAAGAATAATTATGTGTTAAGGCTTATGTTTTGTTGAAATAAAATATTTCAACAAAAAAAATTACATTTTGATCACATGTAGGGTTCATTAAAAATATTCGTATTTGAAATGAAAATTGTTCAACCCATAAAAATCACATCTTTATTATATTTATAAAATATGTAAAATACCCATTGTTTGAAATAAAAATTATGTTTCCAATAGAAATTCCATTTTTATTGTATACATAAAAATGATCATTGTTTGAAATTAAAAGATTACATTTTTAATGTAAGATAGAAAGATTAAAAGATTCAAAAGTGATGATAAGTTGTTAACACTAAAATTACATTTTTAATGTAATAAGGATTTATTAAAAAGATCACACTTTGATAAGAATGTTTTAGCATTAAAATTACATCTTTAATGTAATAATGGATTGATTAAAAAGATTAAACTTTGGTAAAAATGTGTTAACATAGGAAAGTATATTTTTAATGTATAAATGATTATATAAAAAGATTAAAATTTGATTATAATATGTTTACATTCAAAAGCTCATTTTTAATGCATAAAAGGATTCAATAAAAAGATCATTGTTTAATAAAAATATTTTTACATTAAAAGTTACATTTCTAATGTAAGTAGGAATAATTAAAATATGCATGCTTTAATATTAACATTTACATGTTATAGAAGTAGAAATGTTCATTTGTTTGATATCAACATTAACATGTTAGAGAAGTAGAAAGATGTACTTTTGTTTAACATTATCCTCATTATATTAGCGATATTAGAAAATAATTCAAACTGAATTATAATTGGTTAAATTTAATAACCAATGATTTATGTATGTAAACCGTTGTTGTTGAAAACCCCACACAGGTATTGGGATGACATTTGTCATACACTAGTCCCAATATTTAGTTGTATGTCAACTGATGGATTAACAGTCTGTGATGAGCATTATTTATTTATGTATTTTAATGCTCACACGGTTATAAATTTCACTCTGGATGTGAATTGATTGTTTAATGATTATTTCTCATTGTTGTTATATACATGCGATGTATGAAATCCATATAACTGAAATTATATGGTAATTGATTGAGTCGCATTCTGATTCAGAATATTTTTAATAAATAATATTTTAAAATAAAGAACATCTTTATATAAAGAATAGTTTAGAGTAAAGAATCTAGTAAATAAATAATATTTTGTAATAATTATATTTTAAAATAATATTCAATGAAAAATAAAAAAATTGACATGTGAAGCCGATCTAAGTAGAAACGCCATTGTTAACCCGAATGGGTTTATTGATCAATTTATTTCATTTTAAAACGAATATAGAAAGAAGTGACTTATCAATCTAATATTTTGAAAATATAAATATTTTAATTTGATAAGATATAGGATATTCAATTTTGCTTTAAAATTAAAAATGAAATTAAAATCATTTTAAAATAAATTTATAAATATTTTATAAATACGTTTTTAAATAGAAATCGACGATAATATATATAATATATATTTAATGGTCTGAATAGAACGCGCAGCGACCGTTCACGAATTTCGACCATTAACTTCAAACTGGCGTAATGGGAGATCCAACCGTCAGATTCTCCTAAAACCAGAAAAGTTAGGTTCGTATCGAAAAGGGCTTTCCAATGAATATAATAGATTTGAAATTTAAAGGTTAGATTCTGAATTATGTCCAAATCAATTTCAGAAAAGGTCGTTGCAAGTGCAGTTCGGTGGCCTTTGTTGGAAACCGACTGTACGGGCCTTAATAAAATTATTAAAAATATGGAAAAACTATGTAAATTCATAATAAATGATTTAGAAAGATTTTGGATGAAAAATTGTAAGTTTGGAACGATAAAAATATATTTTTATCAAAATGAACTAATTATTAGCTAGAATATATCTTTAAATTAAAATTTAATGAAGCTTTTCAATTAATTAATATATTGGAATTAGATAAAATAAATGGGATTTCTTGGTTTGTCGTGGATGGTGTCTTAAATAACACTGTTATTAAACCCTCATGTGAAAAGAATAAATCTTTTAATTAAGATTATTAGAGTTTTCAATTATATTTAATAATTGGAATAAAATGAAATGTGAATTGGGTTTATTGTGAAATGTGTTTTTAAACGACATTCGTTCTTTAGCCCAATTAACAGTGAAAATATAAATTGGAATTTATAAATCTTTTATTAAGATTTAAATGGAAATTTTCCCAAAAGTAAAGAGTTTTCCAATTTAATATATTAAATTGGAATTGAAGAGAACTCGATTTAGTAATAATCGAGATGATATTCTGTAAAAGAAGACCATTACTATATACGGAATTTAAAAGGCTTTGCCGTTATTCCATATATATTATTAGTCTGATATAGAAATTTTGGTTTTATTATGAACACTGTGTTTTAAATGGCATTGGTTCTTTAACCCAGTAAAAGACAAGGTTAATTTCTTAAAGTTGAATAATCGAAAAGTAATGACTTTTGATATTAAAACCAAATTGGAGTTTTAATAAACCTTTAAAAAGAAGAATAAAGAATAAATTTTAAAGAATTTATCTTTGATAAAATTAATGGGAACTCTTCCCAAATAATGTGAATATCTTATTAAAAGAATATTCTGAATTGGAATTAGGCGTATGATGTGTTTGTTTAGCACTTAATTATTGATTATAAAATACGCGAGTTACTCAGAAAGACCCGGTTTAACCCATTCTGAATAATTACTAGGACGATTAAGAGTCGAAGATGAAGACGGTGGTTGAAGACCGGAGGTCTTCACATCGTTTGGATGATGACTGACGTCTTGATTGGGAGGGCATCCCAAGAAAAGGTAATAAGTGGTGATCGTCCAGACGTACTTGGAGATCGACGGATATGCGAGAACCTCTCTCTTGTATTCGACATATGGGATGAGGAATAAGGTGTCTCCGGTTTCGTTTAGACCCAAAACGGACTTGTAAATGGATGGTATGTCTGACGTTGTATTCCTTTATGCTGTTTTCATTGATCTCTGCTGAATATATATCTGTTTAGTGGCGGATAATTTATTCTCTTGCTTAACACCCTTCTCTGAGATGTACGAGCTTAGAGGTTATATATTGGCAGAAATCAATGGTATGGTATGGATTGACAATGTGGCATGCTAAGATGCAAATGATCAAGGCTTTTGTTGAAAAGCAGGGCCTTGTGGTTGATGATCAAAGCACAACCCATTTAGGCATAGCTTTGTGTATAGCGTTACTTCGCGAGCCTCACACCGCGGTAAGTGTCAGAAATGGGACAAGGGAACGCAGGGAGTGCGCATGTTTCTTTCTAGCTAGGAGTGGTGTCAGCGTTTACAAGCCCTGACATTTTACTTATGTGGATGATGGATTATGAGGCCTCGGTTATATTGGTAAATAGTGACCAATTTATAGGTTCAATAGGACCGAGAAACGTGTGTTCATGAATTGCCAATCCACTAAAGTATTTATGGACCGGCCCTGCAGGATCCAAGGGTTCGCCAGCGTCCGAATCCTGAGACATTTGCTAGAGTGTCTCGAATCGGTAAGGAGATCGTCCCTAGCCTTGACTCATGATGGAAATCCAACTTCCAATACAACATCATGCGGTTTTGATTGTAGAACTAGTATGGCGACAAAGTAGGATGAGGTACTATGCCGTCTATGATTGATACATTATAATTGAAAATGTTTTTGAAACATATATACACTAATAATACTATCAAATCTGTTTTATCATATCAAGCATTTTTGACCATTACAAGGTAAAACTATGTCCTCCGGTTTGCGTTGCATTATGTGTTGGGACTTGAGTCTTATAATGGTTTCATTTTTCTAAAAAGCATTGCGTTGTTTAACGATTTACTTTATTTCATGCACTGGCAATCCAATGGAGTAAACCGTTCCACGTTAGCGGCGTGGTCCTATGATTAGCCTTATTATTATTAAATAGGTTAAATAAGATTTCTCATACCAGTCCCATGACTGACCCGTAGTTTATTTCAATTTGCAAACTCAGGTGCCCATATTTTCCACACGGGCAGTCGAGTAGCTTATTTTGCAGATATATTGAGCAAGATTCTGGATCGAAGCTTAAAGCTGTGTCCAGAGCATGGATAGACTTCTGCTGTATCAGTTTATTGTTTCCGCTGCACTGTATTAAATTCACTGTAAATTAATCTTCCGCTGTGTTATTATTTATTCGATGTACTCTGATATTCTGTACTCTGATGTAACATTATTATGATGTTTATAAAAGTCTTCTGTTATTTGTTCTGATGTACTGTATTACCAGAGTTACCGTATTCGGGTTTTGAACGGTCTTGGTCGATTTAACAATCGATTAGGTCCGGACGAAATCAGAATCGTTACAATTTTGCCTCCACTTCAGGGAACACCTCAACTCCTTGGATCAACCGAACAGTAGCTGGGTCGACCGAGATCAATGCTATTCCCAGTACAACTCGACATCTTACCACAAACTCGCCTTATGCCTTCTCCCCTCCAATAAAGAGCTAGTGGATCCTTCCTTTCGAACCAGGAAGATCACTCTACCTTACCGGTCCTCACCATGGTGGAGGAAAATGCTACCATAAACCCTTCTAACATCGTTTAGGGCAGGGGCACCGCAAAGCCCTAAACATCACATGCTATGTTGGGTCAGCCGGGATCTTCCATCACGGACATGACTCGGACCAATTCTCATCAGGTTCAAGAGGCGCCAGTCTGCCCAGAACCAACAACTGCGATGGACCCTAACCCTCACTTTCACTCAACTCTCGGAGGTCGAGCCCAACCAACGACCACCCTTCCAAGCATGCTTTCGGCGAATCCTAGTACTGGAATTCTTCCAAATGCAGAATTGGATTTATGGCAACGACTCATCGGAGATGGAAGCCAGCTTGCAAGTATTATCAGACGTTTCACCCGGGGCACTTCTTCTCAAAAGGACATAGATGATATCCACCGCATCCCCTTCACCGGGGAAATCAGAAACTCCCGTAATCTCACGGACTTTAAGTTTTTGGCCGTAGAACCCTACAACGGCCGGACCGACCCGACCATTCATCTCATGTGATACATGCGTCATATGGAAGTACTATCTGCATCGACCAACATTATGGCTAAGTGCTTCTCCCTCTTCCTCACGGATATAGCAGGCATGTGGTTTTGGCAACTAACAACGGAGTCGATCAGCAGTTAGAACATGTTGGTCATTTGCTTTATCGAGCAGTTCAGAGTTCACATCTCGTGACCAAAGAGCATCATGTTCCTGACCTTTATCAAACAGTGACCCGACGAAACCCTCCGGTCCTTTCTCGAAAGATTCAACGCGGCCGTAGCATCAATCGATCGACCTGAGGCATCGATGGTGCTTATGGTCTCCATTGCAGGTGTTCAGAACCGATCAGAATTCAGGATGTCTTTAACTAGAGATCCTCCTAAGGATATCAAAGATTTCTATGCCGCGGCTGAGTAGTGCTTCCGACTAGAAGACGCCAGCATTGAGATGCAAAGCCTCAAAGTGCTTGCCACCAAAGATGGATGTCCATCCAACACCAATGGCCAGAATAAAGGAAGAAGAATGGTCTAGAAAAGAATGAATGCAACGTACAACCCTAGAGAAAGAGCAAGTACGATCAGGACACCGAGCTCAATTCCTACCTTCTCGACATCTACCTTGACATACGGGGAGCTCTACCTTTCCCAAACCATCCTCGAAGAGAGACGACCCAGAAAGAGCTTGACTCTGGAAAGAATTGCATGTTTCACAACATCGCTGGTCACAGCACTCGTGAATGCAGACCCCTGCGTGATCTCATCGAGGATAGGGTCAGGCAGAGGGAACTGCTCGAGTATGTCAAGAAAACCACACCGACCATGCAGCCACAATCTTATGTTCAAGCTCCTCAGGTCGGTCCTCGAGCTCCTAAAAATGGAAAGGAAACTGAGCCCAGTAATCACGGCATCATCATTAATTAATAAAATTTAGATTCCTTCTTTTGAATGTACTTTTGTTTCTTTCAGTAAAAAGGATATGATGAAGTACACACATACAGGGTTAGGTTTTAGCTCCTAGGCGTGCTCTGGATTCAGTTATCACCCATCTAGAATTTATTTTAATTTCTTTGTAATAGCTCTTTAGTAGCAATAAATTTTCTTTTGCAAAAATGGACTATGTTTGAATGATTTAAGTCGAGCGTGACTGGCGCTCGCCAACCCGAATTTGGTCAGTGCTAAGCCACCGTCTATAAGACACAGTCAAAGCCTGCCACCATATCGAAGTCTACTCCTCGAGCCGAGTATGATCAGATTTCTCTAAGCCGAGTATGAAAGATACCCGCCCCTTCCTAAAGTCGGGTGCACTCACCACCCGCCAAAACTTCACAAGTTCTCGACAGAAGTGCAATAACCACTTAAGTCTCATTTACCCATCACTGTATATGTCCAACTCCATTAGCCGAGTATGGATAAAATTCTATAAGCCAAGCACGATTAACACTTGCCATAAGCCGATTTGGATAATACTCGCCACCTCAGTAAATCGGATACGGTTAATACTCGCCACCTCAGTAAGCCGAGTATGGATAATACTCGCCACTCCTCTAAGCCAAGTTTGATTACTGCTCGTCAACTCTTTAAGTCGAGTATGGTTAATGCTCGTCCAAACAAATTCAAAGCCATCCCTAAACCGAGAATGGCTTATACAATCTTTGTAGGTATTCGATCTTGCGACCAAAGTTGGCGACTACTTTCATAGCATTCTCGTCCTTAATATGATCCTCGATGGTTGTCAGTTTTCTGGCCTTACTACGATCTACACCGATCGTCGGTTTTCTGGTCTTAATACAACCATTGGGATCGTCGGATTTTTGGCTTTAATATGGTTCGGCGCAACTATAACTGCCTGCGCACTGAACTCCGATGCATTATTCAGAACGCACCTCCTTTACCAAGAAGGATGTATTCCGAGGGGCAAAGTGTTGACCCACTTTTTGGCAAAAGTCGTCATGGTTCAACGGATCGACGCCTAATGTCAAATACTCGCCGACCGACCTCAGCGGTCGATCCGTGCTTCAGAAAGCCCAAATAAAGCTTGGCCCAAGCCAGTTTCCCTCGAGCAGCGACATCTCATGCCCCGATATAATCGCTCTTCCAGACTGATCGAGTCGATCACTTCCCAAATAGTCGGATCAATCAGGATATCTCTGGATCTACGTGGAAATATCCAGACAAGTCATTCATTGTCCCAATTCTCAAGGAATTAAAGGCGGTCAACCACTTCAGGCCAAAGCTCTACTTTTGATACACCTCATCTCGAGTGTCATGCAAGCCACAATTCTCGAGGATACTATTAATCAGCAGTAGACCGGGTCCCATCGTCGCAACTATTTCAAGTGATCAAGCTCTACGTGTTCGAGTTTCATAGAAAAAGCAGGCCACGTTGCAGCTCAACCAACGCTTATCTTCACCTCCTTTATGCTCAAAATAGAAATAGACTTTTTCCACTTCATCTTCTCTTGGGAACTTCCTTTCTCAAATACAAGTTCCATGGCTAACTCCAAAAAGAGCCAATTCTTCCGCTTTCTTCAAAAAGAAAACGTGTTGCACTTGTATTCAAAAGCAAGTCAATATATAAAGTGGACGTAGGCACCATCTTTTGTCGAACCACTATAAAAATTCTGTGTGTTCCATGTTTTTACTTACTTTACCGTACTCTGTGATTTTTGCTCGTGTGTTCAACGAACGGTTGGGGTTGACCGTCACTAATGACCAATTTTTGACGTCAACAATAATAGTATCATTTTAATTCTAACAAGCAGTACTTAACATTATTGTGTATTATCTTGCCGAATTCAATTCATTATCTTCAGACTTTTCAGCTTGAATTTGTTTTGCCATTCTGTGTGCTATTTCCTGTTAAATATGTACAGTATTGTTACACAATGACAATAACAGTGTCAGGATTTTTTTAATTTTAAGGTATCATTTACCTTATTTTTCTCTTTCTTTTCTTAATCTTTCTAATTTCTTCGGTGCTTTTTGGATCGTTATTCATTTTCGACCTTCTCCCCCTTGTTTCCATCTTTTTTTCTTCAGTAACTGGCATTTCAGTGTTGATTACTTTATCATCTTCGGCTTGTGCAATTTCTTCTAGGGTTTGTAAATGTATTTGATTTTGTGGTTCAATTCTCCGCTCTTCTTCAACTAGGGTTTCCACTTTATGCTGAAGATTTTTGTCACATTCACTTAGCATTTCCATTTGAGGCTGCGTTCGTGTTCGATTTGTGCTTGATCTGGTATCAATTTTGGATGTTCGGTTAAATTTATAGATTCGATTATAGAAGATGACGGGGTTTGTGATTCGTTGCCATTACTGATGAATTTCGTGAGTTTTTGATACACTTAGAAATAGAATTCGTAAAAGTTAAAGTAGCGTGGCGAGGAGATCGAATATGCACGAAGAAAATGTGTCGTTAATTTTGACCAAGCTTTTTTGCCTTTTTTTAAAAAAAAAATTCTCTCCCCATGTCCTCGTGGCTAAATTTCTAACATAATTTGTCTTTGTAAAAAAAATTCACTATCAAATTTTATAAAAAATAAAAAGAAGGACAAACTTAACAAAAAAAATTGGTGAAAAATTTAGAATTCAATGAGAAGACCAAATAATTGTATAAATGGAAAAATGTTAGTGGACCCTCTGAGTTCCGTCTTTAATGTAAATGTGTTCTTCTCCCTCATTTTGAAACTTCTCTTACTTTTCACTAAAAAAATTCCAAAGCTTGTCCTCTAAAAATCTTTTATTTAAATTAGAATCTAAACAAATTACTTGCATTTATACCATGTATGATGCTAGAGGGACTAAAAAAACAATGTCAAAGAAAACAAAATCCGAAAATGGAAAAAAGAAATAAAAAAAAAAATTTATGATTTTTGCACATACAGGATCCTTACGATTTAATTTTCTAGCTTTTCTAACTTAATTTATCTGATCTTCAAAAACTATTGCTTTACCATTACCAATATTTAACTGCAATGAAATTGCAACGTTTAATGTACTGATAAAATTATCATTACTGACCAATGGTTTTGCCAAATGTCGATGAACAATAATAAGAGATAATAATATAATACTACACACACTCAACTGAACAACAATTGATCAGAAAGTTGAGAACTTTACACCTGCAAATATACAGTTTTTAAAACAACCACTGCAGAAGGAAAATAATACAATTGCGCATCAAAAAGAACGAAGAGGAAGACCGAATGGGCATTTACTTTTTGCGGAGATCTATTCCTGCTTTCTTTGCAACGGCATCAATGCCATTCTTCTCAATTGTTTTCAGGGCTTTTGTCGATAAACGTAGCTTTAAGAATCTTTTCCCTGCTTCCCACCAAACTCTTTTGTATTGTAAATTCACAAACTGACGTTTTTTGGTCTTGTGATTTGAAAATGACACCTTGTTGGCTCTATTTGCTTTCTTTCCTGTAAATGGGCATATCCTACCTACATGCATAGAAAGTAATGAATAAACATAAGATTAATACAGTAACGAGAATGAAAAAGTCAGGAAACTCATCAGCTATGAGTGATGCTGACAGATGCCAAATAAAAATAAATTGGCACAGTGGGATATTTTTCAAATACAATAGCCACACCGACCACAGCATGAAACCTGAGCATATCACACATGCACACACTCGCAGCTTCTGGGACATTGCTTAGAACATAAATTTTAGAGTTCAGCTCATGTTTTGAGATTGAAAAGGTGAAGCACAGTCCCAGCACCTAGGGCTGTCAACAGATACTTTCGGATGCGGATAGCCATATCCGTATCCGCATCCGGAACCATTTTCGGATATCGGATATCCGCATCCGCGGATATGGACGGATATCGGATAATTATCCGCTCCGCCAACGATCAATAAATCAATGAACATTATTGAATTTTTTTGGCTTAATATTAAGTTTTTTTCAACCTAATTACTTACTAAAGTGCTAAAAATAAATAAATATGGTGATAATATATAATTTTGAGCAATTAATATGCATTTAGTAGACTTTTAATTTTGCAAAACAATAAATTATTATATTTAATTATGCTAAAATACACATAATTTAAGCTATAATCATGAGAAAAAAGCGGACGGATAATTTTCGGATGCGGATATGCCTATATACGCATCCGCATCCGCTTTCCCGGATATCGGATATTTATCCTCTTTTCGGATGCGGATGCGGACGGATTTCGGATTTTTCGGATATCCATTGACAGCCCTACCAGCACCAAAGTAGGATGGTAAAAATTCAAATTTCTTTCGTTTCTATTTAATAGGCAGGCATCATATGTCATTCAACAATGATTGTTGAAGTTCAAATGAACTGACTATCATAGTTGAACTCGTCAAACGACGATTCTTTGTTCATTTTTCAATCATATTTTGCATACTGCTCCTCCTTTTACTAATATAATACCAAAATGAATATCTAGATACAGAAAAGTAGTTTGATATAGTTTAATTCAGTTTCATTTATCAAACAAACCAAAGAGAAATTTATCTTACAGCGGTCATCCTAAGCCAGCTTTATTACCCATATTAATATAACCTTACTATACATATACCAAAATGATTATCAAAATCATATACATCATATTTTACTTATTATACACCATTCATGTTACAATATTATCCCCGCTTTAGGTTAAATACAGACAACAAATTCATCTCCCTCCCTACTTCCCTCTCTCCCTTTCTCTAACTTCAACCAATCAAACCTATATATTGCTAATTACAATTTCCTAAATTTACTTTTCCAGATTCCAAATCTTAGTTTTTGAACAACTAATTTGTGAAAACTCAATCATTCAACCAATTAATGGGACTTGTTTAATACTGATTGCGGTTTTTGACTTTAGAATCTTAGATACAAATATGATTATAAATTTTGAGATTATGTTATCTTAGTATCATTTTAAGAAGAAATGAATATGATTATGAAATCAAAACTACAGTATAAATTTTGCATTTAAAACTGTAATTTGAAAAGAAAAAAAAAACTTATAAATTAAAAATCGAAAACCAAGTCCAGATAATTTATGATTTTTAACAAAATTAAATCCCAATGTTAAATTCTAACTTTGCCTTGGGAAGTTTAACTTTGAATTAAAAATAACTAGAATAGAAACTTCAAAATAAAAATTACTGAATACAAAAGTTTTTTTCGTTCTAAATTTTATTAAGAGAACCAATGGTGCCTGTAAAGTAATTTATTGTATATGAATAAAATTATTTTAAAATCTAAACAATTATTTCTTGTGTTTTTTAACTCCATTTTATTATTTTTGACCATTTCCTGGAATCTCTCCCCCTCCCCAAAAAAAATACAGTTCAATAAAAATGCTTTCTTTTTGGATTTTACAAAATTCAAAATATAGTATAATTTTATAGATGTGTTTTATCAGTGGGAAAGATTATTCATGCAAATATTTGAATTATTTCTAGATGTTCAACTCTTTAAAACAGAAAATCAACATTTAGCACTGCAATCCATTTATCCCAACAGTCAAATTGAAAAATAACTTTGAATGAACTATGCATTACGAAATAATTCAAATTTCAGAAAAATGATGTTGGCAGCTTTAAAAAAAAAAAAGTCTGCATGTAAAGATGGAAGCGGGATTTATAAGAAGAGGACCGTGAACCTTCCCCGTGTGTGTGTTTGAATTGCCATTACACATGTATGTATATGAGCTCAAGACTGTAATAGTAACTCAAACGTGTCATTTCGTATGATTTAAGAAGTTCCATGTCAATATTATTTTTCACGGCATTTTCTTGATCTAAGATCAACTAATATAGAAGAAAAAGTTACAATAGAACAACTTGTATATCCAGACTTAACATTTATTCTTCTACTGAAAGCTAGATGCACAAATAACAATGTCCATTGTCTTCTCGTAGATATGTTTGTAACTTCCTAACTCAGTTTTAGCTTTCCTAAGTTTCAACTTCTTTATAAAATGGTTATTTTCTATTTATTACTCTGCCATAATATGAGAAATTATAATTTGTTACTTCCATCATATTACCATCTTGTACCTCATTTTATTTAAGCTAAAACACCTATCATTTTATAGGATGCACATATCCAAGATTGTTAACGAAGTTAGAATCAACTTTAAGGAGACTAAATAAAACTAATGTTGCTTTAGCTACTTGCTTCCACTTCTTCTAGCCTTATGGGTTACCAGTTTACAAAACAACAATAGCTAAAAATCAGTTTCATGGCTCTTTTAAGAAGGAAATATACTATAAGCAAGCAAAGGTCTTGTTGTGTACTAGTCAACTCTATAGCTAAAAATCAGTTTGCTCATGTTTCTTGCTAAAGTTGTCCAACTTTATTTTTTAACTTCGCGTAAATGCATTATAACCATTTCAATTTAAAAAATCATTCTCATTGACAAATTCATTTTTCCACTTTTATAAGAAAATACATATTCAAATGTAGACATCTGTAGTTTGGTATTTAAGTTGGTGTTCCTTCCAAATCATCACCCCAATTCAATCTTCATCAGTATAATATGCATTTGCCTGATACAGACAATCTGTTTAATGCTTAAACCTTCCCTTAGGTCTAGAGTTGCCAAAGAATAGTTGAAAATTAGAGATGTTTGCATGCTTATTTGAATAGCGAAAAATTATCCAGCAACCAAAAACCAAATGTGAGTATTGAGTTTGTAATTTGTACCATACTCATACGAAAAGTACATGTCTGGTGTTTGCCAATATAAGAATATATATCAAGTTTACTTGTTCACACATAAATCGAGAAATAAATGAAACCCGTACATGAATATTTGCATACTAACCATCTTTGTTATTTTTGGATTCATCTTATGATACATGTTTTCTATTACTCTTTTTATGTTATTTGCATCACAATTGTTTCATTTCTTTCAAGCTTGGTGCTGCTCTCGGTTATTTACATACACAATTTTTTTAATATAATTGATGTCATTATCCATCTATTATTAGTATAACCTTTAAACATTCGATTTTAATGTGGCTATTTAATATAGCACTCATGGAATTAACACCGCTCTACATTTTCAATCTAAACAATCTGCAAATACATTTTATTAATATATTCTTATAGTAATTATTAAAAAAATATTAACAATAACATTGTTAGCTCATAAATAATCTAATACCTCAAATGATAGAAATCCAAAGAAAACATTAAAGATGGTAAAAGAAAGACACCCATATAATATATGGAACCTCTAAGCTCTGACCTACATTCACTTTATCAAATTTATTGCTTTGTTTATTACTGGATCTACCAAGTTTATAATGAAAACTCAAAGTTCAATCTCCAGCAAAAAACGACAGTGTTTCGCCTAGGTTTTGATAAGCAAAGTTCCTATCAATAGCCTCTTGTTTATAATTTGATTGGGCTGTTTTTTTACTTTCGCATTTATCAGATCACGTTTGAATTAGTCAGCCAATCCGATCTAGCATAACAGGAAAGAGACCAAATAAAATATGGTCCATGTCTCAAGATCAAACGGATTAGTGCCGATTCATGGATCTATGCCGATCCATGGCCTTGACCCAAAACTTGTACTTTTGCTTCTACATTTAGTCTTCATTGCTTTTGAATTTGAGGGGTAAAATGGTCCCTGGAATGTATCGGTAATCTTTTTTCTTCAATTATGCTGGAGATCTATTGTTCTTGAGCATGGGGGCATTTTGGTGTTTTGATTGACAATGCGCTTCGAATATACCTCCAGTTATTTCTTTACCCTTTATAGGTGATCGTTTTCAAGTCCAACTCTTTTATCCTTCTGTAGTCAAATTCTATTGAAACGTCGGTAAGGAAAATTAACATATAACATAGATAAAACATTATGTAGAATCAAACTGTTTTTTTCCTTTGATGGTAGTACTAGTTTATTGAATTTATAGTACTGGAAGAGTTCAGAGAATGTTTTTTGAAGGTAAATTTATGTGAAGGTATAACGGAAAATGGGAGACTGTTTGTATAAAGAACCGACATAGGTCGCAGCCTTGTGCAGATTCTGAGATTATTATGCACAAACTTGCCTCCTTTTAAGTTTCTTATATTTATTAATATTAGGAATAGAAACGCAGAATTTTACCCCAACCGCTAAGTTCTAAAAACACCCTTACGTGCAACAAAAGATCACACGCTTGAATCCTACAAAGTACAAAATTAACATATATGTACAAATGGAAGCTTAAGATGGTAAATAAAATTAGAGTATCCAAATTCTGTTCTGACAAAAACTACAAATTTTAAATTATTTCTATCAAAAGAAATTTTGAATTTATAAGAATATTCTACATTCATGTGTGTTGCAAATGCCATAGCATTTCGCTTTTAGTAATAGCAGTAAAACCTTTGGCATCTCACTTTTTTGTAACATCATAAATAACCAAATTGCCCCTTTATATATGTTACCCAAACTTAATATTACTTAAAAATAAGGTTTAATCATTTAAATTATTTCGCAAATTCAAAATGTCCTTAAATATTAAACACTTAAAATAGAATCTAACAATTAAACTTTTATACATATTCAAAACATCAATCTACGAATATTACCAAATCTTACCACTAACAAAGGTTTGACGTTGCAACGTAGAAATAAAAATCCATACTGATTACACATAAATCCATCGCAAACATATAGTTAAATATTTATGTAAATTATTTTCTCTTAAACGTGTTAAACATATATAATTTATTTAAAAGGGAGAATTCATGCACGAAGAGTGTGTCATCATCGCGCGCGTCGCAGGGCCGGTCCTGAGTATTTGTAGGCCTAGTGCGGAAAGAAAATTTTAGACCCTTAATTTTTTTATTTATTTTTTTATGAAATTGAAGTTAAGTGAAAATGTGCTTTTTCTATTGTGCATCTCCATTGGGAAAATTGCGTGTCTCAGAAAATTCATAAAGTTTTTACCCATAGGGCCCATTAGGTCATACTAAGAATAATATGATAAGCATGCATTATCCCATAGGGCCCATTAGGTCATACTAAGAATAATATGATACGCATGCATTATCCCATAGGGCCCATTAGATTCAATCTTTTCTGCATGCTTACATACAATCCACCACCTAGATTCACTCTTTCAACAATTCTATCCAGTATTGCGTACAAGTTAAATGTCTCCTTGCTCTAGTAAAGGTAATATAGTTTTTTTTTATGACCCCCTGACCTAATGGCCATGTGCAGCCGCACTGCTGGCACTAGGCCAGGGCCGCCCCTGGCGCGTCGTAGCTCTCCTCGAATGAGAACATTGACAACTAGTCTGGACAGCCAAATTTAACATGATTCCTGTGACAAATCTGGATAATGCTGGCACCAATAATTTCTCACTACTCCCCTTCTGACTTAGCACATTCCTTGCTTCAAGATTTCATAAAGAGCAGTGTCAAACAAATGCGTAGTATGAGCTTCATTTCTCCTAAATTTGATGGGCAAAAAGGGAAATTTCACTGCGTTCGTGGAGCACTGCCGAACATTTGCTGAAATTCCGGCCTAAACCGGTGTTAAAATGAACCTTTAAATGCGTCGCATTAAGTTCGTGTAAGATACGCAGCATAACCCGTTAATCATGATATCGGAAACCAGTATAATACGCTCACCATACAATGAATTCTAGAATTAGAAACAAAAATATGCATCAAACCTGAAAAAATAATTCGAAATATAGGTAAAGTGGAAACCTACGAGCAATGATGGGCTGAAAAGTAGCAAATTTATTCACAACCAATTTATTAGATTCCAAAATACTGCTGCAACTAATTCTGAGTCCAGACAGCTCTGAACTTAAAAACCCAACTGCCAAATTTGTCTTTGAAGAAGAATTGCTTGACGAAGGAATTCTAACCCTGGAATCCTGAGTAGATGATTTTGCGAAGCCAAGAAGGGCCGATTGACCTAAAGCCTGCGCCATCGTTGAGGGATGTACGCTAAAAGAACAGCAGAAGTATAGAGTGGTTTTTAGAATTTGAAGCAATGGGGAAGATAAGATAACGGAAGGGCCGTTCTTAGGGGTGTAAATCGGTCGGACCGGACCGGACCGGACGGAGGTATGTTCAGTTTCTGTCCTAAAAAAAATCGGACCGAACACGGACCGGACCAAATTTTTTCTCGGACAAATTTCGTTGTCCTAATTCGTGTCCTAAATAAAATCGGTCGGACACGGACATGATCGGACTAGTCGGACTCGGTCGGACATGGCTATTTATATCACATTTTGTACATTTTACTAGATTTTCTCTCTACTATACGACGAATTTCAAATAATTCGGACGAATTCGGACGAGCCCGGACCGGACATGATTTTTTCTCGTACAAATCTTGTTGTCCTAATTCGTGTCCTAAATGAAAATCGGACGGACTCGGACGGACGTATTTCGGTCACGGACACGAACGGACGTCGGACATTCGAACAAAATTTACAGCCCTAGCCGTTCTGAGTCGGGCTAGCATGAAATTTGACGCTTATCGAATCGGGTTCGGGGAAATGATAATTTTGAACAGTGCTATTTACATGGTCCGCTAAGACCATTATGTGAACCGAATCCCTTTAGGTCAAATTGTACGAACAGAAACACCATTTTTGGAGTGGCCCACAAAAGTTGGTATGAAATTACTACTGTACCTCCCGAATTCAAAATTTTGTACTAACCCCATTGTTAGACACTAAAAGCTTCGGTCCCTATAGCAGTGCTCTTCCCAACAAATGGGTTGGCCGGAGTCTAACCCACCTCCATTCACCCTTCGCCCATCCAATTTGAAAAAAGAAAAACACGGCAATCCAACGTGGAATTGCTGTGCTAGCTAAGGAAATGGTGTGGATTACGATCCACAGCCATACGATCTACATCGTTAACCTTATTGATTCTATAAAACCCGGGTATGTTTGCTTCCTATAGCCGGCTGTAGCTCCCTTTCCCTCATCAAATCTTGTTTCCCTCTTCTTCTTCCTCCATTCCTTTAATTCGGCAGCGAAAAAATTTATGAGAAGAGTTTGGAAAGCAGTCCGAGACAGTGGAAGTCGCAGTGCGGGAAATGTACCAGCACAAGAAGAAAATGTTCTGAGATTACAGAAAACATCGCACTTCCCGCTAGACGAGATGTAGCTAGGCGACGGTGAGCTACACGGAAAGTAGAGTTGGATCCGAATCATACAGAATTTTGGACCTGACAAAGCACTAAGCAATTTCTGCGTATTTTCCAACGATGAAGAGCATATAAGCACGCACGTCGAAAATTCTGTGAGTTATCAAAATTTTATTTACCAATAATAGTTGCTTTATTTATATTAGAAATTTGAATATCGATCTATTCATAACTAGGTACGACGAGATCGAACGTGAGGCTCTTGGCCAAGCGTTACTCGTTTATATATAACAATTTGCAATTATAATACAGAAGGCTTTGTACACACACTTCTCGGTGAAGTGAGACTTGGTGATTTTATTGGTACGTGTTCACTTAATTATCATCAAATTATTTCATAGTTTAAAATAACTTCATTTAACCGTAATTTAATTTTTTAAGTATAACAAACATTTTAAATTTGGATGTTCTGTTTACTGAGGCGTTAGCCTCCTATTGGTGGAAGGCGATTCATACGTTTCATTTCGAGTTTGGAGAGTTAGGTTTCACCCCTTTAGATCTTATTATGTTTACCGGACTTTCGGTAGGATTGGATGAGAAATTAAGTTACGATGAGCATTATCAGCGCTCTAATATCTAATCGGCCATTCTTCCTCATTTGGACTTCCACGATGGATTGACTTCCGGATTATAGTTGCTGTTTAGTTACATTAGACAAACAATCCAAAATTTAATCACTGCACATGGCAAAGAAAACCACCTTTTGGGGATAACATGGTTGTTTATTCTATATTCGATAGGAATTTTTTTTTTTAAAACCCTCAAACACGTTGCCAGTTGGACATGAAGCAGCAATTGCAGATTTGACATTTGATCGTCCAGTTGTATATGATTAGGGGGCTCTGATCCTAACATATCTTTATCGTTATTTAGACTATCGATGTGTTGTGAAGGAGAGATCCACGTCCATTACAGGTTTTTGGTAGGTTATACAGTATTGGTACTATGAGTTACTTCCGGAATATGACGTATTCGACCTTAGACGTTGCTTTACCCTATACTTTCCTTGAGTCAGGGCATGTGCTCGTGACAACCAGAGACTTGTGAAGAAGGTCAGACCCGTCACATATTTCTAGCGGCTCGTAATCAAATCAAGTTACGCATCACAGGAGAGAGTGTCATTTGGAATCCTTATGAGAGTTCACCTTATTTGACCTATGAGAGTGTGGTTCATGCTGCATTGCTTTTAACTAAATGTTTACCTTCGGTGCCATCTCCTCCCATTGGTGGTTGTTACTAGTTTCATAAAGAACGTTGTTGGAGGTAGATATTAGATAGTGATTTTGTGCCTGACCATCCACATCCAGATACACCTTACTTAATGGTGTATAAAAGTGATACTTTCGATACAGCTCGGGATCATGAGTGGGTGCATGCTAATTATTTCATCATTATCAGTTAGGACTATCCAGCATTTTAGCATATATTTTACATTCTAGTGCATACAACTCCTATTGTTCATACTGCAGTAATTGATTTGGTTGGACCCTCAGCTATTAGACCTGGTATTGATCCACAGGTGCTTTCAGACTTGACTCAGAACACATAGTTATATCATCGTCCACCTCCACCGTAAGAAGCAGATTATGGTTGGACAATGGATATTCCTACAATTACGGATAGTGATAGGTATGTCGATATTCCTCGTGTAGAGGTTACTTAGTCCCCAGATCCAACTACTTGCTCGTACGAGGATTTATAGTAGATGCAGTTGAGATTGAGGCAGGTTATGTACGTCGAGCATCTACGTAGTATTGATGATTTGATAGCTCGTATAAACGAGCTTGCTACTACTGATGAAGATCGCTACCAACCTACACCTCGAGGAGATTGATGAGGACATAGCAGATCTCGACGATATTGACTTTGATAATATGTAGATTGATTGTAGTCTTTCCGATTATGGTGGTGTCCTTAATGATGTTGTTCTATCTTTGTACATTACTGCGTTGTCGTACATGTTATCCATATGGTATTGTTGTATTATCATTACATGTTATTGTTTCATCTTTGTACATTACTGTATTATCATTGTCGTGCCTATTATCTATATAGTGTTGTTGTTTCATCATTACATGTTGTAGTGTTGATATTATGTTGTTAATGGTGATTATGATAATGTTGTGTTATCATTACATGCAGTAGTGTTAATTATGTTGTTAATGATGATTATGTTACCATTTGCTATGATATCACTTTTTTGTTGCTATTTGTATACCAGACTTATAAATAGTTTTCTTCGTTCTTCATAACATTAAACTTAAACTTCAACAAAAATTATTTGTAATTGAATGGTCTTCTTTAGAGTTATTTGTACTCATGAAAGCATATATTGACGTTGATCATATAAATGATATTATGCTACATACATATGTGCTTGTTAGCCATGAAATGTTTTCAAACATGGTGTAAGAAGCTTAGCACAACCCTCCCAACTTCCGCGTGAGAAGGTCTTGTTTAGAAATTCATAAAACACATGGTTGTTTTACAGATGTTTGCGATCATTATCGCGAAATTATCAAGCTTGTTGAAGAAGAAGATATTTTTAAAGCAAATCATTCTATTTTTTATTCATGTTACCTATCAGGATATGGAATGGTATTCATCAATCATGAAGCTTACGAACTTCATCATAACTTTCCAAACACAAGAAGAGTCAGATTCAGATGAAGAAGATATGACGCTCATTGCTAAAATTTTCAAAAAGATTTTTAGATTTAGAAGGAACATGAGTAGCTCCAGCAACAATAATAACAACAACAAGACATCATCTATTTTAGAGTGCTATGAATGTCATAAGTAAGGCTATGTGAAGAAAGACTATCCTGATCGAAAGAAAGACAAAATTAAAAAAGAAGAAGATAGATTCAAGAAAAGAGTCTTCTCTGTCATTTGGGACGATTCAGAATCATCTTCATCGTCAGATAGTGATTCGAACAATGATACGGAACAATCCAATGTTTGTTTTATAACCACAAAAGCGATGTAAGTGATCTAACCTTTGATGATCTTTTGGAAATAAACTCAAAAATTATTGATAAGTAAAAGGATATTAAAAGGAAAAATAAAGAGATTCCTGAAAAAGAATTGAAATTGAAGTAGATATCCTTAAAGATGAGAAAAAAAAATCTTAAAAGAACCTGAAACTACTCAAGAATCTTGTTCTAATACGACATCTCAACTTTCTATACTAAGTTAGGAAATAAAACTCAAAAAGAAAATAATGATTCTTTATTACTTGAAAACCATGATCTTATAGCGAATATCAAGATCTTAAAATTAGATAACTCTAGCCTTTTGAAAAAATTGGGTGATATTACTAGAAATATCTCTAATTTTAATAAAGGAAGAGAAAACCTTTCTAATAATTTAGAAAACTTTCATGCTATTTCAAATAAAAAAGGATTAGATTATAAGAAAGGTTCGAAAATTACTTCTAAGAGTAATGACCCTTAATATAATAAAAAGAATAGTAATGTTTTACTAAACCACTTTCAGATACTTTAAAATCCCCTAAATCTATTAAGATTTGAGTTACTAAAATCAATAATTCTTTTATTAGGAATAAATACATTAAATATTTTATAAAATATGTTCATAAAAATAATAATTTTATTTGTAAATGGAATTTTGAACCCGTTTGGGTTTAGTTTCCAAAGGTCTAACTCTTAGGACCCTAACAAAAAGGTGGGTACTAACATTTTATAAGCATTTTGCAGGTACCACCAAATAAATGAGGGAAATGGATCTTAGATGGTGCTTGTCCAAAGAATGTGATAGGAAGTAAGGACATGCTAACAAACATTACCTACTCAGATGAAGGTTTTGCCACATTTCAAGATAATTCCAAAAGATATGCCATCGGTAAAGGCGATGTGAGCAATACGGTATATCTAGTTTACTTCTTATTAACGATGTTCTGTTGTAAAACATAATTTACTTAGTATCAACCAAGTGTGTGAGAAAGGATTCAATATCTTGTTTTTTGAAAATAAGTACAAAATTTTTGGTCAAAATAAAAATCTTTTTATTTTAGCTGAAAGGTAGTGGAAACTCAGCTGAGTTCACGCCATATATTAAATATAGCAAATACAAAGTCCACCATAAAAACAGCGAAAAGGAAGCAACAAAAGAGAATTGCTCGCGTAGGAACAGACAAATTGTAACAACCCATGTCCGTTAATGTCATTCACAAAGGGAATGCGTTAACTTCCATGAAGCATTATAAGTAAACAGAACAGAATATTACAAGACAGATACGTAAAGTAGTACTCAAAAATTTTATAACTTTATTACAGCATAAACAGAAATAAGTTTGGTTACATCCTTCAAAATCACAATACCAAAACCCAAGTACACAAGCATCAGTCTTATACCAAAATCCTTCAGAATGCATAATTATAAAACCATAATCCCCAACATAAACTGCCATAAGAAGGTAGAGTCAAAGCCAAGCAATACTTCAAGCACTTCAAGCAGAGAGAATCTGAATCAGGCTCCTATGTTTCCACCCTGAGCACCTAGGGGAGGGGGAAATAGAAAGAAAAAGAAACGAAAACAAACAAGGTCATACATAAAGTCTGGCGATTCCAGTGACTTTCAGCATATAAACAGATAGTAGTATCATGACATGTAAAAAAAGCTGTATGAGAGATTACAGCAACAGGAAAAGAAGGTATGCTTAAGTTAAACAGAAGAAAACAGAATGATATAGACCAAGATATGCTTCTTACCTATATCTTAGTTCTCTGCACTAATACTTAGTATAACAGGATTAGGTGTTACCCTAATGTCTAAATTGAAACAGAAACGGAAATAGAATAATCTTTACAGAAACAGAAAGCTAGTAATGGGCCTTTACCAGCCAAACAGAGACAGAAGGTATAGAAACAGAATGCTAATAATGGACCTTTACCACCCCAACTAGTGGGCATTTACCACCCCAACAGAAACAGACGGTACACCAACTGAAACAAACAGAACTAGGTGTACCCTAAATTCTACCCTATGCTATCGACTCCCTAATACATAAATACCCTGTGCCGGCCTCATAGAAGGGTGCACCATTCCCTAAAGCAGCAACCTATAGACACAGACCTATTTACAGATTTCACGGTGTCTTACATCCTCAGAGCAGACCGGATCCATGCACACATACGACCCGGTTGGAATGCGCCATCGACACCCCACGCCATTATCAGAGTGGACCTCTTACAATTAGTTCAGTAAGCGTGCCCGGACCCCTCCTAGTGTTGGGTCATGGTTTTGATACCAGAAAAGAGTTACTGACTAAAATGCGTCCCACACAATAGATGACACAAGTAACTACCCCTCCTAACCTTGTGTCCCCAGACTAACAGATTTTTCAGATTTACTTGCTTACAGATTTCAGATGTACAAAGATCAGATTAACTAGTTCTTAGATCAGACATATAGGTTAACAAGTTGTCAGACCAACAGATCAGATATACAGATTAACAGACTTACAGATTGTTTCACCTAACCTTGTATTGGGCCTATAGAATTACGAAACGGTTTTATTAGATTCATCCGCCCAGTTGATTTAACCTTATCCACCCAACACGTTTTAGGCATCATATTTATCCTAGATTTGCATTAATTAATTACTTATGAACAGACCTCTCACATTAGGTCGGTAGCTTGTGGCTGCTGGATGTGCCGGGCGGTTCCGGGCAGACTTCTGCCGCAAGCCAGACCTAACCTCGTGTCTAAGCATCTTTTAGTTATGCCTACGACCTCTCACATTAGACTGACAGTTTGCGGCTGCTTGTTAAGCCGGTTGGGTCCGGGCAGGCTTCTATCGCAAACAGAGTCTAACCTCGTGTCTCAGCATTCCTATCCTTAGCTAAAGTATTCATTCACAGATTATGCCAATATTAGACAAATTATGCCAATTCAACAAATTTAACTTCTTTACAAGTTACAACATATTATTCAAAGTTCTATTAACTCGTTTTGCTCAATTTTAGATCAAGCCTACAGATTTTCATACCCCAAATTTACCGTATTCAGTTTCAACTGTTTCACCAGATTAAGCAATTTAACAGATTTAATCAAAAAATTAAGCCTAATTCACAATATAACATATGCCCCAAATTTTAGTTAAATTTACACAGTACAGAATATTCTCCAAAAACCCCAAATCATGATATACTATACGAATTATGCCAAATTATAGCCTTTGATTTCAGTGTATGCCTAATATCCAAAATCCCCATTTAGGCATATTCACATTTAATAGTTATCCTATTATAATATAGATCTTTGAGCCTAAGTCATATACATAATAATTCTCCTTCTTCCAAATCACGGACTGTCATATATGGTATGCCCAGATCTAGATCTTAAATTACAACATATGTTCTTTTCTCAAATTAGTCACAAACAAGTCATGTCTAATTATTCATCATTCACTATTTTCCCCAAATTTGGCATTCGTGCGTCAATCTCTTATGAGATTTGGCTCAGGCTCGTGGTAGCCTGGCTATAGAAAAGAAGGAAGGAAGAGATATAGAATAGTTATTATAATATTAATAAGATAGATCTACACAAAAAGACAAATCTGAAAAGAAAAAAAAGAATATGCATAATCTCAAATTCAGATTTATAACCATGTCAAGATCATAATTAAATTTCAATCTGAAAATAATTGTACTCACCTTGGTTGGATTCTAAAAGAAAAAGGGTTATAGTTGTTCTCTTTTAATCCTATTCAGATTGGAAGAAGAAGAAGCACTAGTTCTAGCTTAGGTTTCAGCAGAGTAGAGACGCCATTAATTTATTATAATTAGAACTGAGGCAGCATAGCATTACAATGGTTTGGTGTGGAGAGAAAGTGGGGTTTGGGGGTGTTTAAATAGCATAGGGATCAATGAATCTGGTCAGAATGGGCGTCTAAATGCAGAAAAACGAACCAGTCCTCGGATATGGAAATAAGGGGGAGGTCGACCCCCTAGTCGACCTATGTGACCGAGGTCGACCCCCTGGTCGGCCTGGGTCCTGGGTGGGAAATTTCCCGCCCAGCTCGGGTGTGTGATTTGAATTTCGAACTTAAATCTGAGCTGTTTTAATTTATTTAAATTTTCTGAAACTTCTGAAGGCCATAACTTCTTCATACGGAGTCCGATTTACGCAAACTCGGACTCTATCCCAAGCAGAATTCCGAGACGAACGTAATGGCAAAACTCGTTTCCCTTAATTCTTCTTTTAAAAATTAAGTATACTTTGTTTTGTTACTTTTATGTTCATAGAAAATACGGGGTGTTACGTTCTCCCCTCCTCAAAGGATTTCGTCCCCAAAATCTTCAAGTTAAGAAGAATGTGTCCTGCCATCCAATCACATATCCACTCAACCATCATCCATAAGCATCCATTGTCCTTAGAAAACTTCTAATGTTGTATGAACATATGCAAAAGTGTGTGTATATGTCTCTTATCTAATGCAAAGATCAGGAGGTCTACTTATTTAGTTGACCTCCTCAATGCAAATTTTATGTTAGTGCCATGAGTCCAATTATGTATGCAAGAAATCCTATTTGATACACATCATTTCTATATGAGTGCATAACCATTCATCCAAATGCAACATCCATGTGATGAGTCAATCATTTTGCATCCACAAAAATTGAAAAATGCGCACACATCCATATGAAGTATGAGAGTGCTTTTGAGCCGATCTAGTGCCTAGTGTGTGTATATGCATCCACGAGCAACCACTTGCATCCACTTGCAACCATCAAACATAACATGTCTCAAACACATGTTTACACTCATTAGTTTCTACCTAAAGGTCGAGGACTCGATCAATAGGATATAGCCGAGTAAGTATAATTAAAACAAAAGTTATGTTCCCATTAGACATCGGTTAAGAGAATAAATCTCTAAGTATCAATTCCGAAGACCGAAATCAATATCAGATTGACACTCAGAGAATTACTCCCATTAAACAATGTAAAAACTGGAAATCTGCTTCATGCTTCGAGTAAAAACCTTTATCCTTTTCAGAAATATTCAGATACTTACAGACTACCGGTATAGAACAGATTATCAAAACCCAGAATGTATGCGTCATAGTCAACTTAACGCCCAACACAGATACCCCTAACTTATCACAGACAGATGAGTTGTAACCCTTATGGGGTTTGAGACTATAGCCGGATCAGAAACAAGACTAGTATTAAAGTGCAGAGTCTCAATTACAAAATCAAAATGCCAGAATCAAAAAGAGTTTTAACTCAATAATCAGATAAGGAAATTAAACCTTGTACAGAAATTTTCTTATCCCTATCCTATCCACTAGCCACGTGAGCATCCACCTGCCCTTCAAAAGTAGGTCCTGTCCTTTGCCCTTGCCCTCGTTTCTTCGGACAGTCCCTAGTGAAGTGTCCCATCTCGCCACAGTTGAAGCAAGTGCCCTTCTTCTTTGTGTAATCCTTGTTCAGATGAGTCAAGCTTCCACAAGTAAAGCACTTTTTCTCCTTCTTATCTTTAGACTTTTCATCCTTCTTTTGTGTTTCCTTTTTGGGCCACCCTTTCTTGTTCTGTGGTCCTTCGAGCTTTTCCTCTTTTTTCTCGCTTTTGGCTTCCTCTTCATGCATCAATGCCATGTCAACCAATTTCTTGAAGTAGCCCCCATAGGAATGTGGGTCATAGCCAACCTGTGTAGCTACTCACACAAACCTTTAACGAATCTCAGGGCCTTCTTTTCAGGTGTGTTCACCAAGTCTAAGCCAAATCTCGTCAACTGATTGAACTTGTTAACGTACTCCTTTACTGATAAATTCCCCTGTTTAAACGCCAAGAACCTCTCCATGTATAAATTCTCTTCTGCTCGTGAGAGAAATTTCATCTCGAACCTATGCCTGAAGTCCATCCATGTCTCCACTGGACGCTCTCCATTCGTGACCTCCCACCAAAATGAGGCTTCATCCTTCATTAACCAAGCAGCTAATTGGACCTTCCTTCCATCTTCTATCTCGAAGATACCAAACAAATCTTCCACCTCCTTAAGCCAATTTCGAGCTTCAACAAACCTCTCTGACCCATGAAAAGGTTTCCCGCCCATTTCCCGAAAGTCTTTGCATATCTTCGAAAAAGTATCAACGCGGGGAAGGGGAGGAGGAGCGGCTGCAGCTAGGGGAGGAGGAACGTCTGCTGGGCCTGCCACGGTGGCCCTAGCCTATAGATACCTTTTGAACCAGGTTGGTATCGGTATGCCCTCGGGTATCTCGGGTACCCCAGACATGCTTAAAAGAAAAGGGAAGAGATTCAAAACGGAGAATCGAAAGACAGATATATGGCTTTTGGGGATTATGTTTTTCAAAATAAACTTTACTTTTGAAAATACTTCCTTTTTAAAACCTTTTTGAAAATAGTTTTCAAAAACTTTTTATCAAATCTGGTAACCTTCAGCTCTGATACCAAGTGTAACACCCCATGTCCGTTAATGTCATTCACAAAGGGAATGCATTAACTTTCATGAAGCATTATAAGTAAACAGAACAGAATATTACAAGACAGATATGTAAAGTAGTACCTGAAAAAATTATAACTTTATTACAACAGAAACAGAAATAAGTTTGGCTACATCCTTCAAAATCACAGTACCAAAACCCAAGTACACAAGTATCAGTCTTATACCAAAAACCTTTAGAATGCATAATTTTAAAACCATAATCCCCGACATAAACTATCATAAGAAGGTAGAGTCAAAGCCAAGCAATACTTTAAGCACTTCAAGCAGAGAGAATCTGAATCAAGCTCCTATGTTTTCACCCTGAGCACCTGGGGGGGAAATGGAAAGAAAAAGAGATGAAAACAAACGAGGTCAGACATAAAGTCTGGCGAGTCCAGTGACTTTCAGCATATAAACAGATAGTAGTATCATGACATGTAAAAAAAGCTGGATGAGAGATACAGCAACGGGAATAGCAGGTATGCTTAAGTTAAACAGAAGAAAACATAATGATATAGACCAAGATATGCTTCTTACCTATATCTTACTTCTCTGCACTAATACTTAGTATAACAGGATTAGATGTTACACTAATGTCTAAATTGAAACAGAAACGAAAACAGAATAATCTTTATAGAAACATAATGCTAGTAATGGGCCTTTACCACCCCAACAGAGACAGAACGCTAATAATGGGCCTTTACCACCCCAACAGAGACAGAAGGTACAGAAACAAAATACTAATAATGGGCCTTTACCACCCCAACTAATGGGCCTTTACCACCCCCAACAGAAACAGACGGTACACCAACAGAAACAAACAGAACTAGGTGTACCCTAAATTCTACCCCAAGCGATCAGCTCCCTAATATATAAATACCCTGTGCCGGCCTCACAGAAGGGTGTATCATTCCCTAAAGTGGCAACTTATAGACACAGACCTATTTACAGATGTCATGGTGTCTTACATCCTCAAAGTAGACCGGATCCATGCACGCACATGACCCGGTTGGAATGCGCCATCGACACCCCATGCCATTATCAGAGTGGACCTCTTATAATTAGTTCAGTAAGCGTGCCCGGACCCCTCCTAGTGTAGGGTCATATTTTTGATACCAGAAAAGGGTTACGGACTAATATGGGTCCCACACAACATATGACACAAGTAATTACCCCTTCTAACCTTGTGTCCGCGGACTAACATATTTTTCAGATTTACTTGCTTACAGATTTCAGATGTACAAAGTTCAGATTAACTAGTTCATAGATTAGACATATAGGTTAACAAGTTTTCAGACTAATGGATCAGATATACAGATTAACAGACTTACAGATTGTTTCAGTTAACCTTGTATTGGGCCTATAGATTTACGAAACGGGTTTATTAGATTCATCCGCCCAGTTGATTTAACCTTATCCACCCAACACGTTTTAGGCATCATATTTATCCTAGATTTGCATTAATTAATTACTAATGCACAGACCTCTCATATTAGCTCGGTAGCTTGTGGCCGCTTGATGTGCCGGGCGGTTCCAAGCAGACTTGTGCCGCAAGCCAGACCTAACCTTGTGTCTAAGCATCTTTTAGTTATGCCTATGACCTCACATTAGACTGATAGTTTGCGGTTGCTGGTTAAGCCGGTTGGGTCCGGGCAGGCTTCTATCGCAAACAGAGTCTAACCTCGTGTCTCAGCATTCCTATCCTTAGCTAAAGTATTCATTCACAGATTATGCCAATATTAGACTAATTATGCCAATTCAACAAATTTAACTTCTTTACAAGTTACAGCAGATTATTTAAAGTTCTATTAACTCGTTTTGCTCAATTTTAGATCGAGCCTATAGATTTTCATACCCCAAATTTACCGTATTCAGTTTCAATAGTTTCGGCAAATTACACAATTTAACAAATTTAATCATAAAATTAAGCCTAATTTTATATGCCCAAATTATGGTCATAATTCACAATATAACATATGTCCCAAATTTTAGTTAAATTTACACAGTACAGAATATTCTCCAAAAACCACAAATCATGATATACAATACGAATTATGCCAAATTATAGCCTTTGATTTCAGCGTATGCCTAATATCCAAAATCCCCATTTAGGCGTATTCACATTTAATAGTTATCCTATTATAATATAGATCTTTGTGCCTAAGTCATATACACAATAGTTCTCCTTCTTCCAAATCACAGATTGTCATATATGGTATGCCCAGATCCAGATCTTAAATTACAACATATGTTCTTTTCTCAAACTAGTCACAAATAAGTCATGCCTAATTATTCATCATTCACTATTTTCCCTAAATTTAGCGTTCGTGTGTCAATCTCGTATGAGATTTGGCTCAGGCTCGTGGTAGCCTGGCTATAGAACAGAAGGAAGGAAGAGATACAGAATAGTTACTATAATATTAATAAGATAGATCTACACAGAAAAACAGATCTAATAAAAATGAATATGCATAATCTCAAATTCAGATTTATAACCATGTCAAGATCATAATTAAATTTCATATCTGAAAATAACTCTACTCACCTTGGTTGGATTCTAAAAGAAAAACGGTTGTAGTTGTTCTCTTTTAATCCTATTCAGATTGGAAGAAGAAGAAGCACTAGTTCTAGCTTAGGTTTCAGCAGAGTAGAGACGCCATTAATTTATTTTAATTAGAACTCAGGCAGCATGGCATTACAATGGTTTGGTGTGGAGAGAAAGTGGGGTTTGGGGGTGTTTAAATAGCATAAGGATCAACGAATCTGGTCAGAACGGGAATCCAAATGCAGAAAAACGAACTAGTCCTCGGATCTGGAAATGGGGGGGAGGTCGACCCCCTGGTTGACCTATGTGACCCAAGTCGACCTTGGTCCTGGGCGGGAAATTTCCCGCCCAGCCCGGGTGTGTGATTTGAATTTCGAACTTAAATCTGAGCTGTTTTAATTTATTTAAATTTTTTGAAACTTCTGAAGGCCATATCTTCTTCATACGGAGTCCGATTTATGCAAACTTGGACTCTATCTCAAGCAGAATTCTGAGACGAATGCAATGGCGTAACCCGTTTCCCTTCATTCTTCTTTTAAAAATTAAGTATACTTTGTTTTGTTACTTTTATGTTCATAGAAAATACGGAGTGTTACACAAACGATACTCGGCAAAACCTCCAAAACGCAGCAATAAAATGCTTACATGGGGGCAACAAGTAAAATAAGCTTACGTAGGAACAACAAATGTACATAACCAACAAAAACCAACACCAAAAGAAATAGCAACAAACCAACTATGCACAACACCAACCTAGTGAAGCAAGGAGTTGATCAAGAGCGCCTTCCATGCACCCTGGCTCCATTGATATCTATAATCAGATCAATGAAATCCCAACTATCAATTCCAACCCGTTTATAGAAAAATTTAAGAACTTGGAATAAAAGTGCATTTGAAGTCTTAGCCAAATTCTTAAAATATCTATTATTCCTTTCATGCCACAAGACCAAACAAAAGGAAAGTTTAAGGTAAGCAAGTTGTTTTAGAGGGGCGTATTCCCAAAACAAGAAATGGTAACGAATAGAATCTCTCCAGCTAAGATCCATGTTCACATTAATCAAGCATTTGCTCCAAATATAAAATGCCGTTTCACAGTCACAGAATAAATGAAGGTAGTCTTCCATCGTGGCCCCATAAAAGATGCAAACAACATTAATGTTAATGTTCTTTCTTCTAAGCAAGCTCATTGTGTTCAATTTCCCATGCATTAGGACCCATATATATGCATCCAAACCTACAAAGGAATTTCAGAAAAGTCCCACATACAAGAAAAACTAGAAAATCTCCTACCCGAAAAGTTAGTAACTTGTAGCAGCTTTTGATAGAAAAAGTAGACTTGTTACTACACAAGCCAACGTCACCAGAATCGTTTAAAGAAACTTCTCCAATAGTTTGAAGAGCTCCGAGAGCTGGCATAAGGCTCTCCCCTTAATAATGCAGTTAAAACTCAATTTCCAATTAAAAATTAAGGAGTTCGAATCATACACATCAGAAACAACTACAAACTTGTCTTTGGAAAAGTCAAACAGACAGCCAAACTGACACACCAAAGCAATAGGAAGAAGCCATTTATCGAACCAAAAAGAACACCATTTCCCATTGTTCAACTTCACACTAAACTTAATTTTAAAAATTGAGAAGTGTTTACACCCCTTTACAAAAAGCAGAATATGACTAATATTATCATAAAGTGTAAAAACACCATTATAATAACTGTAAATCACTCATTCACATCGATGCATTTCCATGTGAGAAGAATTACTCCAAAGTCATGTACATAACAAAGCAGGATTCATCTCAAATAAGTTAAGCAACCCCAAAACCTCCTTAGTCTCTGGATTTTTAAACCTGATTCCAAGATATCAGACATACAACAACATTGGAATCTCTTTTGCCGGACCAAAGAAAACATCACCTTACAACATCAATCTTTTTGATCGCCCAATCCGGGAATTTGCAAAACGAGAGCCAAAAATAAAGGGATAGCTGAAAGGACCAATCTATCAGCTTTAGACAGCGAGCTACCCTTCCATATAGATAACTTGGCATCCACTTTATTAAAGAGTGTGTGTACCAATCATCCTTAAGCAACTTGCCTGGTCGAATGCAAAGACTTGGATAGTTGAATGGGAAAATGCCCACTTTGCAATTTAACATATCAGCAATCTTGACATCAACACCATCAACATTTCCAACAACTAACACTAAGAAAGGATTTCAAAAGTGTATAAGATGAACTTAAGGGAGGTTGTATACTTACAATTTAGCTTGTTGAAAACAATCGTGTCATCGACATAGTGCAAAGAAGTGATTCCTCATATAACAACTTCATCTCCAAAACTTTTCAATAAACCATTTGCACAACTGACTTTCAGAATTTGAGTAAAATCATCAGCCACTAAGTCAAAAAGCAAAGCCAAGAGAGGGTCACCTTGCCTTAAACCTCTCTTAGAACTGATAGTTTTACCAGCCACTCCATTGACAAAGATATTGGACTTACTGGATGAGAGTATTCCTTTAATCCACCTAATCCATTTACCATTGAAAATTTTAGCTTCTAACAAGTCAAAAATAAAACTCCAATCAACGGTATCAAAGGCTTTAGAAAAATCCAACTTCAATAAAGCGTAAGGAACAGAATTGCTAGACCAAAAGGAAATTATCTCCTGAACCACAGCAGCACCTTCAAGAATATATCTTCCTTTGATAAAAGTTGTTTGAGATATGTCAATTAGGCTATCCATAACCAACTTTAGTCTATTAGCGAGTACTTTAGTAATCAATTTGTAAGTACTATTTAATAAACTAATTGGTCTAAAATCTGAAGGAGACAAACAACCATCTTTATTTAGAATAAGCACAACATTCGCATAGCTAATCTTTTCAAAATTCAGAGATCCCCTTTCCAACTCACTAAAAAATCTTATAATATCAATTCTAATCCAACTCCGATATTTCTTGAAAAATAAATTAGGAAAGCCATCGGGGCCCGGAGCTTTATCATTGGGTATTTCATTCAAGGCAGATAAAATTTCATCTTTAGAGATTAGAGTCTATGCAGGAAAGGTCCATCTTAGATGGATAAAGGATATTCCAGTCAACATTAACTCTAGAGCTTCTACAAAAGCCAAAGATCTTCCTATTGAAGTCAGTAAACACTTTATCCAGATCCTCTTGTTTATTAACTGTAACAACCCGATAGACCGAATCTTTTATAAAAATCCAATCTATCAAAGCTTGAGTTGGCTTGTCTGGTATTCTGCAGAAAAGAAAGAGATAATAAATATATCAGAGCATGATTAAACATCTCACAGCAGAATGGATAAAATTTAATAATCAAATATAGCCTTACCGGGATAATGACACTACCTAACAAGTGTCTAAAGGCTACCAAATATCTTCCATAAATCTAACCTTTGAGTACGTTGTGAGGAGGGGGTCAGAACAAAAGTTCTAGTGAGAGGATAAGTTATACATTCTGAAATAACCCTATATATACCGTTCAGCTACATTTTCTTAATTATTAGGTTATTTAGGTTAACAACGCTCTAGGCTCTGCACACACATTGCATCCATCTACTCCCAAGTAGTTTAAACATAATATACTATATATGTAATTATACCCACCATCTCGAGGTACTTCCCATAGTATCATCCTCGTCCAGTCTCCACCGTCACACCATGGAAGTATGCATAACCGCCACCCTACACCAAACCGCGTACGGAAATCTATATTATTACCCCATGTCATCGCGTAGAACCACCATCGCTATGCCATGTAAGCGTACAGATACTCGTATCTAAAATCCTTGATCAAATCACGTCTCAACAAGGAGTAATGCCCTAATGTCAACTATACACCACCCAATGCATGTATCTAGACCCTCACACAAACGAACTGCCTACTATACCCCGAGTCCCATAATAAGGCTGCATCCAATGCATGAAACTAAGTCAGGAGCTTTCGATATTTGTAAAGACATCTTTGTTAGGCCTACAATACAGATATTCACATATGGCATGTCTCTTTTCAATGTGGCTATGGTCACACCCTGGCCCCTCCCTCAACTAATGAAAGACTACATCAAGAGCTAATGACGTGCCCACAACAACCAATCTATCATCCAATTTGGCATGTCCCTCAACCAACATCCCGATAGTGAAAGATTGTTAGTCTGTTGGTTTAGCTTTTAGTCTTTCCGCATCCCACCGACTATTGATGACAGGTATCCAACGATTACCATCCTTAATTTGGTCCTAACCACCTCCTCCTAGAGCGAGACAAAACGCCGAATCACACAACACCATCTGCCATAGCCTTCTGACTGTCACACCATAGTTGCAGTCAAGGTATACTCTAGATGGTGTAACAGACCTGCCTCCGAGTGACGACTTCATCCGGTTATTCCTCAGAGGGCCATCCCAGAGTACCCTACCATGTCTCGTAGAATCCCCGTGCTTCCCTCTAGTCTCGTAGAATAATCAGTTGGACACGCTCCACCCGTGTCTCCAGACACCACGATGATCTACGCCGTTGGGTTCTTCTCTTTGTACGTACGGACTGGTCCAAGCGTATCACACCATCGCGTTATTAGATCCTATGTCTAATCTTTTAATCACGTGTTTGCTTTAGCTTATCACATTCCTAATTAACTTGATATTTACAATTCATTTTCTATTCAAGTTATTAGTTTATTAGCTTACATTTGGTTGGTTATTTCCCTAATTAGCCTCATGCTACCAGAATATACCCTATCTATGAGTCACTTATTATTACATTCATTAAACTTAATATTTTCTCATTCATAAGTTTACTAATAATAAACCTCTTCTTTCTTTTCTTTTTTCATGCTATTTGTAACTTCATGTTATACTGTTACCACAAATGTTGTTGTGGGTTTACTCATTAACTTTGTTCCCCTAACTAAGATTTATTAATAAGTTCTCATATTATCTCTTATTATAACCCACGTTATATCATTACCATAACCGTTGTTGTGGATTTACTTATTGTTCCCTTAACTAAGGTTATTAATAAGTTCTCTTCTCATCATTAATCATAACCTATGTTATAATTCCAATTGTCTTTAGGATAAGCCTACCTATCTTATTTCATTCCCATTCACATAATTAATTATAATATGTAACGACCCACAAAGTTTGACGCTCGAATTTTCGATAATAATATATTAACCAAAATTACTTGCCAAAAACTCAAGTATCAGAAACCCAGATAGTTAGGAGAAAGAAATCAGAGAGTGAGAGAAAAAACAAAGAAAGATTAGAATATAAGAATAAGAAGATCAGAGTCTCACAGTGGAACAAATTAAATATAATATATCAAAACTCTTTACACAAAATGAAACTGCATATATTATAACATTGGAGTACACATACATTCTAATACAACACACACAACGGAAAAATAATCTATTGCCATAAAATACAAATAAACATCTTGACTCCAGTTTTCCTTCTGAAGCTCCAGGCGAAACCTAACCTGATAATATATTCGGTCTGACCCGAGTACATTGAAGCAAAGCAAAATCAACTCGGATCAGTTTGGAATACTTTCAGCGATAAATTCAAATTGCAAACAACTTATTTAACTTAGAAAATCCTTTGAAAGAAAAGGATAATCGTAAGACCAATGCACACATAAACACGGACGATTCTTACCTTACGATAACCCAAATTACTTTCATATCAAATTCCGGTGATCGAATATATTGTCACCCATGGTTGGTAGTGACCCAAACAATGTTCTCATAAGATACATAAACCACAAAAGAAGAACAAATGATATTTCTCTAGATGGTGACAATAAACCCTAATGAGAATGACCCACATAGTCATGTTGCCTTCCTGATTTCTGTCATTTCCCGGTTGAAGAGGCTTGAGGTTACGATTACATTTTTGGGAACAGCTCATTAATCTTTGAATGTCACATCGTCAGATCCATCGAATCGCCAATTGACGCCCACAAATATACACTGGTGTTAAGCTAAGAGAATTTTCCTTCCCGGCTACCAAACTTGGTATATTTATAAAAATCAATGAATGGGATCATTTGGAAATACTCGGTCAGACATTCGTCCATTCAAGTTAGATGTTCTCATTTTATCGAAGACCAAATCCATTGATATAATACTATATCTAATACCCTTTAAAATAGGCATACTCCCAAAGTTCATTTTTTTATATATGTCTTTACTGCGAAAATATCACCGTACCTACAAACCCATTTATACTTCCTTACTTTGGAAATGTCGTATTATATTTCTCTAACTCTTTTGTTTTTCCTTTGCTTTGGAAATATCCTTATATATATATATATTCTCAAAATTTCCTTTACTTCGGGATTTATGTTCTTTTTACTTAACAAAACTGTATAATTTGATTTCCACTTTTATATGTGGAGCACAACGATGTCAATTGACACATTGTTTAAAATATAACTCCAAATAATTAATTTAACTTCCAAACCCTCAGTTTAATGTTAATGATATGGAAAAATTATTTAAATTTTCCAATATTCATTTCCGTCTCAACGCTATGTAACTTTTTATTCCATCTTTTCCAAAATCTCAACCATTTACTTATTTCATTAAATAAGTGAAATATAAAATGTACTACTTTTATGACTTAGGAAACAATACAATTTACTTGATATTATGGTAAAATCACACTTTATATTTTGTCCAACAATGTTATGCAATACATTGTTTATTATAAACCCGATGGTTTATTTTATTTTCTCAAACCTTGCAAACAAAGCTGCAATATTATTTCTCTTATGAAAACAATGAAATAATTTCCACATCTTACTATTACAAATTGATACCATCCTCAGATAATCCTAAAATCATTCAAGATGGGGTATTTTATTACCTCTCAGACCTTGATCAACAATGTTCTTATCTTCGGATAGATAAAAGTTGTAACTCAAAACCTATATTACTTATAATATCAGTCAAATCTTATTCTTTTTATTTTATTAACAATATGGTTTTATAAACCATATTCTCACCTTTGAAAATCTCTGTCACTTATGACCATTTTTACTTAATCCGTTGATTAAGTAAGTTATTTACTTAAAACACCTGCCTTCCGTTTTCAAATCTCTTTATATAATTCCATTTATAATTTGGAATATATTATAATAATCCACTTGCAAATCCTTTTCCGAAATCATTTAATATTTTATCATGAAAATTAATTTGGATTTTTTTTATTTATAAAAGTCCCGTTACGTCCCTTTTTCAAGCACAACGTTTACTTAATTCAATTCTTAAGTAGACGTCGAATGAAAATCATTGTCTTATCTCAAAACCTTATTAATAACTCATTTTATAAACTAGGATAAAATCTTTCAAACATATTTCTTTGCATTCTCTCAACTTTCCTTTATATCTTGATTCTTTTGCTTAATTTAGACACTAAGTAAACATTTATTTTTAAATCTATCGCATTGACCAAAATCTCTCTGTATAAACTTTGTTTACAAAACTCGGATTTTTATTATAAAACCCCATTCACGAATTTCCTTCAAAATCCAACGAGACTTCATTGCAAATCCCGATTACTTTTAATTTAAAAGTAATCACTTTAATTATTATTAATTTAAAATAATAATTAACTTTATCTTTAACCAAATATAAAAGTAGGCAACTTTATTATTAACTTAAAATATAATAATTAATTTCTTTCTAAAAGGTTTTTAAAATATTAATTAGTTTATTAATAATAAACTTCTCGATAATCATCATAAAATATAGTCAATTTAAGGATTAATTAACTTTAAAGAATGTTCGTTAAGTTAACGAGTGTTCATACAAATGTTTTCTACTCGATTAATCAAAGATTAATCTAATAATCGCCCGACACTCCTAGCTCAGTTGGTTAAAGGCAGGTGAATTGGGATGAGACATAGGAGGTCTTAGGTTTGAGGGCCGCCTCTACCACTTCTAGGGTGACTATCTTAGTGGTGCGTAGATGTTGAAAAATCAGGGTATACACCACCTGTGGGGTTTACTAAGACCGACAAGCAATGTCTTGAGTGAAGTCTTAGGTTCCACAGGAAAAAAAAGATTATTCTAATAATCAATCTTTATTAAAACAGTTGACTTTGTCAACTTATAAACATCAGTTAATTCGTTAACTGATCTCCATTAATCCATTAAATTAATTAATAATTTAATTAAACTAATAATACCACTTAATTGTTTTTCTCAAAACAATTATTTCAGACCATTAACTGTTGGGTTAAATTCTGACTTCATTGCTCATAAAGCTTATTAAAACGTCAAACTAAATCATTTATAATTACTTATAAAACATTAAAATTACCACACATAATATTATATAACTATTTTCATAAATGCCATTTATGAATATCGACTTACTTATAAACTTCTATTTTTATAAAAATATAATTTAAACTTCACTTCAGTTATAAATAAATTTTATAACTTTAATTATGTCGATTCGCCTAACGGTAGAATAACGTCTTAAATACATGGTTTTAGGTCATTCGCTGCCAAAGACTAATCAATATCGTTTATTGATTAAAACATAATGATTGTTGAACATCAATTCAACGATCAACATCCAATCAACAATCAACATCCAATCAGGATATAACGTTATTTGGGATAAACAATTAACATATGAATAATGTAAAAAAAACAACTAACATACAATTTATTTGAGGAATCTAGTTGGATCCCTCCAACCTGTCCTTCCATGTATCATAGTTTATAACATCATATTAGATAGCATATAGGATAAATATTTTAAATTAAATCATCCAATTCGACATAAATATAAATATCAGCAACCATTAAACAATCAATAATCATTCAGGGCATCTAATCATCAAATTTATAAGATTAACTATGAATTATAGTTATACGAATTTAACACGTCATAGAATTCAAGAAAGCGTAAGAGTTAACTCACCATTTATGTTGATTGATGATTGTCGCGTATTCCATTTTATTTTAAACAAGTGTTTAAGATTAGATGAAATCCCAATTGCTTCCGATTCCACCCCTAACCAGCTCGACTATGTAGGCTTTGTCTCTGCGATTCCAATGCTCATCGTTTCGTTGAATTTTGTTCACAAGCGAACGAGATATTAATGTTAAAGTTGATGCTTATATATACATATATATATATATAATTGATTAACTTAAGATGAAATAATTAATGTAATTAATTACTCTATTAATTAATTATAGGCCCTAATTACCTTTGATTAGTGTAGCTAATCTCTCTTCCTAAAGCGAAATACCTTGATTCTTCAATTCATGAACAACACTTATCCCCATTCCCCTTGTGCCACCTCAATTAACCACCAGATGCCGACCTGAGGTCACCACCAACTCCGCCGCACCTAACGTTGCCACCGCCCCCAACATCGATAAACAAAGCTCCCCCAAACGCCCATAACCCGTCACAACCAGAAAATGCAATTCACCAATTTCTGGCCACCTTCCACCACTCTAGGATGTCGCACCATCACCGGTCGAAAGACCTCGCCACCCTCTTCCAATGTCCTTCAGGTCATCAGACCTGAAATCACTTCCTTCTCCTCCAATTTGACCAAAATCGATCGTAGCTCCCAATATTTACCGTCTCCGATCAACTCTAATATTCGACCACCACAGATTATATTAGGTGATCAGACCAATACCAATGTTGTAGTTGTTACGTTCCGAAATTCCCTGACCTCCGAAGAGACGGAAAACACTAGATTGTGCGAGAACACGACGCATCAGAACGTAGAACCATAGAACTTTTCACTGCTATTACAACTATTTACATCAGAGCACAAGAATATCAAAGTGCGAATAAATATTACACGGCGAAAAATAATATCAAAGATTAATAATTTACATAGCAGCGAAAATTAAAGTGCATAAATACAATGCACGGCGGAAATACATCAACTACCACAACTGAAGGAAATACACGGATAAAAAGCTTTCCGAATATAGCTCTAGTTGTAAACTAAGATCCTGTGAAAATAAAGAATCTGCAAAACCAAAACTACTAGCTGCCCATGTGGAAAATATGGGCATCCATAGTTTAGTTAGGAAACAACAAACTCCGAGTCAATCATGGGACTGGTGTGAGAGCTAAAAAGTTATTAAACTTTACATTAAAAATAAGGTAATTCACGGGACCACGCCATATAACATGGAACGGGTTTTCTCCCATAAATTATCTAAAATAAAACAATTTATAAACAACGCAATGCTTTTTGGAAAAATTAAGCTATTATAAGACTCTGGTCCCATCATACAATGCAACGCAAGCCGGAGGATAGAGTTTTACCTTATAATTGCCAAACATGCTTGATATGTTTTAAAACATATCTTTTGGATATTACTATAAGTTCATAGTGTGTCAAACAACTTCGAACATAAATGTATTAATCATAGACGGCATAGTACCCCATCCTACTATGTCGCCATATAGGTTTACAACTAAAACCGAAAAGTCGCGTGTTGGAAATTGGATTTCCATCATGAGTCAAGGCAAGGAATGGTCTCCTTACCGATTTAGATCACCTCTAGCAAGATAACCCAGGATCGCACCTATGGGCAACCCTTGGATCCTGTAGGGCCGGTCCTATCTTACTTTTGAGGATTGGTTATTCCTGAACAATACATTTCTTGGTCCTATCGAACCTATCACTCGAGCCTTTTAGTCAGCTCTATATCTGAGGCGCCTTGTAATCCATCATCCACATAAGTAAAAAAGTGTATAGGCTCCATACCATGATACAACGTCTAACTAGAAAGAAATGTATGCACTCCATGCGTCCCTTATCCCGTTTGTAACTCATACCGGGGTGTGAGGCTCGCGAATTAATGATATACACAAAGCTATGCTACTTAAAGTCATTCTTTGATCATCATCCACAAGGCCCTGCTATTCAACAAAAGCCTTGATCATTTGCATCTTAGCAAGCCACATCAACAGTTCATGTCATACAACTGATATCTATCAATATATAACCTCTAACCTCATACATCTCAGAGAAGGGTGTTAAGCAAGAGAATAAATTCTTCACCACCAAATATATACATATTTAATAGAAATCAATCAATACAGAACTAAATGCAATGTCAGACATAATCCATTCACAAGTCTGTTTTGGGTCTGAACGAAACCGGAGGCACCTTATTCCTCATCCCATATACCCAATACAGGAGAGAGGTCCTCGCATATATGGTCGATCTCCAAGTACGTCTGGATGATCACCACTTATTACCTCGTCTTGGGTGTACACCCCGATCGAGACATCAGCAACCATCCCAACGATATGAAGATCTCCGGTCTTCAACCACAGTCTTCATATTTTTGACTTTTATCATCGTAACAGTTATTTAGAATGGGTTAAACCCATTCTTTGTGAATACCAGCGTATCTTTATAGTCATGGAATAAATACACAAAGATAGCACACATCTCATTTCAATCCAGAATATTCTTTTATTCAAATATTCACATCTTTGGGGAATGGTTCCCATTAATTTTATCAAAGACAAATTCTTTAAAACTTATTATTTAATCTTCCTTTGCAAATCATTTCAAATGATTTTAATATATCTTTTCACAACTTAAACCGAATTAAGTTTTATGGAACTAGTCATGATTGACGAGCCATACTGAAGTAATCTTTTATTTTATTATCCCAATCCCAACCTATTCATCCCATGGAGCAAAACTGGTGATACTCCATATTTAACACCCATCGTGTTATTGATAAATTTAATTATCATTTATCATTCAAATCTAATTAAAGATTTAACTATCGCATCGAGTAAAACGGCAGGGGTGAAGGGGAAGAGGGTACTCAATCTCGAACATTTCTTAATTTCGGTAAATTTAATTTTCTTATTCACATCTCATTCTAATTAATGATTCATTAAAACTCTAGTTCAGATTTAATCTTCAAAGTTCATTATTTAATGATTATTCAATCTTTGGAAATTACTCTTGTTCTTATTTAGGTTAAAGAACAAATGTTAATAAAAACACTGCTTACAATAACCCCAAAATCATTTTCCATTAATATGGGATCTTCGCAAAAATTTGAATAATTTGTAATCGATATAAATTTCCATATCAGACTAATACTATAAGTGTAATAATGGCAATGCCTTTTAAATTCCATAAATAGTAAATGCCTTCATTCACAAAAGCTCATCTCGAAATCGAATTCCATTCAATTCCTATTTTAATTTAATAAACTGGAGAACCTCTCTAAATATTATTTAAAAGATTTATTCCCTCGCAAGTAGGTTCAAGAACTGTATTATTTAAGATACCATTCACAACGAACCCAAAATCCAATTTGATATTAAATACGAGATCTTAAATGGAAATCATGTTGACTTATATTCAGTACCAAATACTAAAATTAACATGTATCGTTTTGGAATAATGATATCAATATCTATCAAATTCCCATAACAATATCCGTAAAATTACGGGATCCAATATTGAAATATTTGAAGATATTTCATTCAAGTCCATTCCAATTTATTCATTGGAAAACTTTGGTTATTTCAAAACCATTTACAAATCCAATTTATTAATTTAAAAATCTTTGGATTTCTAATCTAGCTGTTAACTAGTTCATTTAGATAAAAATATCTTTTATCTTTTCAAACTTGGAAATTTTCACCCAAAATCTTTCCAAATCATTTATTATGATTTTACATAATTTATTCATATTTTTTATAATTTTACTAAGGCCGTTACAGTAGGTTTCAAATATCGGCCACCAAACTACATTCATAACGACCTATTCTAAAATTGATTTGGATATATTTTATAATCTAATCGTTCAAATTTAAATCTCATATATTCATTTAAATATTATTTTCGATACAAACCCAACAGTTTCGATTTTAGGAAAATTTGACGGTCGGGTCTCCTGTTACATCAATTCGAAGTTAATGTTTGAAATTCGCGAACGGTCGCTACGCGGCGCGGACTATTCAAGCCATATAAATATATATAATATATATATCGTTGATTTCCATTTAAAATGTAATCTATAAAATGTTTTAAATTCGTTTAAAAACGATTTTAAGTTCAATTTCAAATTAAAATTGAATATCCCATTTTATTATAATATCAAAATGATAATCTTTTTAAAGTGTCAGATTTTAAAATTCAGTCTTCTCAGTATTCATTATAAACATGAATAAAATCGATTTGAAAATCCGTTCGAGTTAAAATAGCGTTCATTTACTTAACTCGGCTTCATATTTTTATATTTTCGTGTCCATCCAAAATCGGACATCAAAATCAACTTCTATTCTTCATTGAATATTATATTATAAAAATATTCAAATTTATGCCAAATTGGAATAATATTCAACCAATATCCATATAAATAAATTTATATGGATTACATTCATCACATACATCCAAAAATAGTCGTGAACAACTATCAATATCCAAAGTAACACTCGTTGTGCATTTTATTTTTATATATGCTTCAAATGATTTATTGACGCTTATATAAATTAGTCAATCAACCGATTAACCGCAATTTCGCACAAGGCAGATGTGTGAGTCAAATATCATCCCAAGACCCGTGTGTGGTTTTCAATCAACAACAATCAATTCAAATTAATCACTGGTTAATAAATTTAACCAATTCTAATTTGATTCGAATTATTTTTCTAATTAACTAATTTTCACTGTTCAAATTATAAATGATATTAATGTCTAGTTTCAACTACCACAATAATATTAAAATATATTTTTAATATGTTAAACATTTCACATTGAAGGCTAGCGTTAATGAGGGGCCCGAAAGGGACCGAACTTGACCGATGATTGGGCCCTTCCGAATTAATATACCTCCCCAATTAATATACTGGCGCCTCAGCTAAAAAAAGCCTTTCTTCCAAGATAGCCTTTTGGATCAAATTGGAACAAAACGTAATATAGTCAATCAAATCATCCATGTGTTTTCAAACAACAGTGATGCACCATATAACATTTTATGGTAATTAAAACTGATAAAAATCATCATTGGCAATCGATATATTCCGTTATAATATAAACAACTGTACAAATATTTTGAGTGAGAAATTTCTCACTTTGATTTCGACTCCGCCAATCTTTAATTAAGGATTTAATTTTTAAACTAAATTAAACGAACGTTCAATTTAGCTCAAAATTTAACTTGCTCTGTTTCTGCTTTGGTCAGTTCCATGTTGTAGTGCTCGACTCCATGATTCCAACGTGACTGAATTTGCGAATTTTTGACGACGTATGAAAAAGTTATTAACATGTGAAGTTTAAATTACATAATTAAATTAATTACTTAATTAAGGGTATTAACCCTTTCCCCTTCATTCGTTCCTGGAAGAAAACCGGCAAACCCATTTCCATGTTTCCCAATCCCAAAACGCACGCACCTCCACACAACCGGACGATTATCTATCGCCGCCACAACCTCCACCCCAACGTCGCAGCCCTCCTCCCTTAACTCCACCATGCTCGGTGGCCCCACCGTCATTAGAAACCCGTTCGAACAAACTAGGTTTGAGACACAATTTCACGCAACACATGATAACAAACTCCATCAACTCTATATCAATTTTAAGATCGAACCAAGCTCTTTAGTTTTTGTTTTATAAGTTTCAAATAATTTTGCACCGTTTGGAAAAGATCTAGGAACAAAAATCAGACAGTTTCAGCCCTCCATTTAATAGCGACGGCTGCTCTGAAGGATACTAGTGTTTAGCGGAGAAAATGAATATATATATATATATATATATATATATATATATATATATATATGTATGTATATATACCATTTTTAATATTATTTAATTTACAAATTACTTGTTTATCGTTCCAGACTCCAATTCAAACCCAATGACTGTCATTCCTAACAAAATACCCCTGTTCTGGACACAATGGAATATGTTTTATAAGCCAATTTGACCGTTTTGATTAGTTTTCAAAATTAAAATATAATTTAATATAATGTTCAATATTGAATTTAAATGTACATTTAATTTACCGATGCCACATACTGACTCCAAAAATTATGAAATTTGAAATCTAGCTATGTTTTAGCGGTACTGTCCTAATAATATTAATTTTGTCGAATTTGGAGACCGTTTGAATTTTTTTAACTAGCTTATTAAATTCAACTGAATTTACAAAAGGCATTTAAATTTACTACGCTTCCATACTAATTCCAAATGACTTGTGTAACACCCCGTATTTCCTGTGGATATGAAAATAACGAATTAAAGAATACTTAATTTTAAAATAGGAATTAAGGGAAACGGGTTACGCCATTGCGTTTGTCTCGGAATTTTGCTTGGGATAGAGTCCGAGTTTGCGTAAATCGGACACCGTATGAAGAAACTATAAGCCTTAGAAGTTTATATACACCCAAGGAAGTATATATATACATATAAAATAATTCAGAAGTCAAAACAGGGTTTATATCTCGAATTTGGGTCAAAGCAGGCTGAGCGGGAAATTCCCCTCTTAGGGGTGTCGACCCCCCCCCCCAGGGGAGTCGACATAGGTGTCGACCCACCTATAGGGGTGTCGACATAGGTGTCGACCACCTATAGGGGAGTCGACCCCTGTTGGCCCAGATCTGACGGATGATGTGTTTCGCCATGTGTCACTTTCTGATTCGCGGTGTGACGTGGTATTCTGCTCTGGACAATTCTGATGACTTCTAGACTGATCTGAAGGCTCTAAATCATCCTATACACCTATAAAAAGACCCCTAAACCTATTGCTTTCTCCACATGAATTCATTGGCATTTATATGCTGCTAAAACCTGAAGTGACCTAGCCTCCACCTTAATCAATCAAATTAGAGTTTTCAAGATAACAATCAAAGTCTACATCAAAGGAATAGCTAACCAAATTCAGAAATCAGATCCCTGAATTCAAGACCGTTCTGTAATTTGTAAGTTAATGTTACTTTCAGAAATAAAAGTTAACTGTGATACTGACATTGTAATAAATCTAAATCTGAGATTATGCCTATTTCTATTTGTCTTTCTATATCCATTGGATCTATCTCATTGATATTATTATGTCCATTCTTTGTCTCTTCTTTCCTTCTTCCCTTTTTGTTTTTATAGCCAGGCTACTGCGAGCCTAAGCCAAATCTTATAAGAGATGAACGTACGTTGGGAAAAATTGGGCATAATATATGATTTGGACATGGCCAGTGCTAAAATTGGGAAAAGTATTAAATTATGTATAATTGGGCATAACTGATTTGTAACTAATTTGAGGACATAACACATGTTGTATTTAAAACATAAAGTGTATTTGAGAAGTTGGGTCTAAGCCCAATTATTTATTCTACCTGTTCCTTGGTTTTTCTTTGGTTTTAAGACAGTGGGAATTTACCTATTAAGTTAGGTCTACCCACGTTCTTGAACCTATTTTGCCCATTCTTTGGTTTTAAGACAGTGGGAATTCACCTATTTAGTTAGGTCTACCCATATTCTTGAACCTACATTGTTATCCAAACCTTTTTGTGCCAATTATTCCTTCTTGTCATTTTGATTCATTCCCTTTTTATCTACGAATCTAGATTTATTTATAATCTAGGTTGAATCACGATTATTCGAACGGTGGGAATGCGATTTGGGGAAAAACATGGAAATGAATATGAACGTAATTGTAAACTTGGAAATTGGCATAATTTGGAATATGTATTATGACATGCATATTAAAATGAAAACGGGGAAATTGACATGGATTAGGGAATATGTGATTTTGACATATTAAATTTAGCGTTAGTAAGTAAGCTAAATTTTAGGCATAAAATGTAAACTAGAAAAATAATTCTAGTTTTGCCATAAATTGTGAATTAGGATGTTAAACCAAGATTGGGTTAATTAAGGTTGATTTGGAATAAGTATATTAGCACAATTTTGAATTTATTCATAATTGTGAGCAATTGTCATGTTTAGAATAAATTATGGTTAGCGACACTAAATTTGGTATAATTTACATACCAAAAAGTATAAATATGATAAATAAGAGAGAACGGGCCATAATAATAAATGTGACAATGTACATTAAAAGAGTAGTAATGAAATAAGTAAATTAGGAGTAATTTACTTATAGAATTCGTCATAAATGTTAAATTGTTCATTTACCACAAAATATGTAACTTGGTTAAGTTTTGGCCATAAATTATAAACTAGGATATTTAATCTAGTTTCGGCAATGAAATAGGAAATGGCCTAAACTGCATGTTGGGTTAGGACTTGGGCCTAGAATATAAGTATACTAGTAGGCTTGACAAATAAATATAGGCCAAATTTGTCTAAAAAGGAAATGGGCTTTTGAAATAAATTGTTAACAATTTATAAACAAAAGAAAAGTATTTTGATAACATCCCTTTTTATAACACATAGACCAGAAGGTTCTAGGGTGACAGAGAGGATAGTGTCTAGGCTTGGGTTTGGAAAATACAAGTTTCCTGCCCTCCCTGGCTATCCCTAACTGATCCGAAGGACGGGATGGTTGTTTTCAAAACCAGATTTGGAAATTAATCAAAAACCCTTTGAACTTAGAAAACATGAATATGCCTAATCCGAGGTTAGACTGAGTTGTGGTGTAAACCTGCCCGGAACCGACCGGCACATCCAGTAACCGCAGCAATATCTGTCTAATGTGAGAGGTTGCGGCTTTAATTTATTAATTAAAGCTAGAACAAGAATGGGAGAGTTAAGTCCATAGAAACACTTAACCAATTTAACACGGTTAAGCTAGAATGGGAAGGTTAAGGAACACTTAACCAACTTAGCACAGTTAAAGCTAGAATGGGAGGGTTAAGTCCATGGGAATACTTAGCCAAATTAACATGTTGACTAGACTAGAAGGTGGGGTTAAGTAAAGTTAATACACTTAGCCAATTTAACATGTTAATTAGACTAGAGGTTGGGGTTAAGTAATACACTTAGCCAATTTAATATGTTAGCTGGACTAGACCATAGGGTTAAGTAAACCTGAACGCTTAACCATCAGAATATGATAAATGAATAGGGTTAAGTAAAAAGCATAATGGGATAACACTTAACCAGTGTAATAGGATAAGGGGAGAGGGTTAAGATAGCTTGAATCGACTAAAGACACTTAACCAACCCAACCTGGCGAGAAAGAAAACTAAGTAGTAAACCTCAGTTGAAAAAGGGACTAAGTAGTAAAACTTAGTTAAGAAAACAAGGAATTTGGAAACTAAGTGGTAAACCTTAGTTAGTAGAACTAAGTAGTAATTCTTAGTATAACACGAAGGAGCGGACATCCATCTGGTTTTAAGAAGGCTCCAACGAATTGGGTTACGAAGCCCGAGGCTTCGAGGGGACGTGAGGGTACTCTTGGTATCCCTCTGTGAGGCTGCAGATGATCATCCTGGGCTCACAGAGGTTAAGGTCTGCGTTAGAAGAACCGAGGGTATGCCTTGGTTGCAATATATATGTGGCAACCTAAAGACTAGGATGGAACAGCGTGATTCGGCGAGAAGACGGTAGCCCTGTGATAGCAACTCGTCGTCTACCATCCATCTTGAGTCAATCGAGATACGTGAAGCGGAAAGGCGGAGAACTCCAAAAGACCATATACTTGCTATCTAGTTATGGTTGCGGATGGCCATAGGATAGTGGGGCACCGGGGGCCGGCGTATAGTTCTCATTTTACAAGGTGTGCCTTTCATTAGCTGAGGGAGGGGTCAAGTGGGACCATAGCCACTGGAATAAAAATAGACCTTAGCATCTGCATCGGCAGATATCTGAAAGCTCCCGACCGAGTTCTGTATTCCTTGATTTGCCCTGTCACAGGACTCGGATCGCACATTACAGGACATGTGCATCTAGACAAGCGATAACGATTCGCGATACATGCGTGGGGAAGCCTAGGAACATATACCACTCTAGGTAGTGTGTCCTAGACTTGGGGGCATTGTTCGACAGGTAGCGTAATCCCTAGTTGGACTAGGTGGCATAAACCCTGAACTCGAAAAGCGTTCAGCAGATAGCGTAAAACTATAGTTAAATCTAGAAAGCAGTGGATAGAAAACCCTAGATTAGATCTAGGTAACAACTAATAAATGGATGCCTGAAGGCGATGGAAAATACAGGGACTGGGATCACGTTATCGTTACTAGTTGAACACTAGTTAGGTGGTGCAGAGATATAGAAACCAGTATAACAAGGAAATAGCGAAGCTGCGAAAGTATTAGAGCGTATCCAGTCATCTTAGCATATCTTGTGACTACCTTGTCTAATCTTGTTGACCTTATCGTCATGGTGTAATCTTGTATTCAGTTAATTCATGTCGTTTTGTTTTTCCATGTTCACATGCTAGAAGTTACTGAACTTACTCAGGCTTTATGTCTGACTCTGTTTTTCTTTCGTCTTTTTTCTTCCGTTTCCCCCCTCACCCCCCATGTAGTTGAGGAGGGAATAGTATAAATCAGGATTAGACCGGACCGTTGCTCTTTCCCAACTTGAAGATTTGACAAAGTTGTCTTTGGATTCTCTTCCAGATGCTATGGCTGGCTCTTGCTACATTGGGGAATATATAAATGTATTTTCATGCTTCTTTATTTTATAAAGACAGATGATACTCTGATATTGTAAAAGAATCTTGTACAGACTATTTTATCAATAAAGCAAAATTCTATTTTCCACTGTTTAATGATTTGTCTGTCTTGTAATTTATCTGCATCTTTTACCCAAAATGCTCCACAGAACTTAGTGCATTCCCTTTGTGAGTGACACTAACGGACGTGGGGTGTTACACGTGGTATCAGAGCTGAAGGTTACCGGATCAGATAAAAGATTTGAAAAAAAAATATTTTTCAAACGGTTTTAAAAGAAGTATTTTCAAAAGAAGAGATTTGTTTTAAAGGCATATTCCCCAAAGCCATACGCACTATCTTCTCTTCCTCTGTTTAAATTCTTGTCTCCTTCTTTCTTGAGTTTCTGGGGCTCCTGGCTTTCTGGGAGGTAACCTCATCGAAGGGCAAAGTAGTGCCCGTCCTCCATCTATAGCCGTATTCGTTCCACTTACGGCCAGTCTTCTTTCAAGTTTATAAGGTTTTTCTGTATGATGGAAGCAGTTTTCAAGAGATTTGCCAACATAGCAATACATGGAAAGGGATGAGGAGTTTGGCAAAAGGGACAAAACCCTAGGATGAGGAATGCATGGAGATAGGTTAGCTCACGAAGGAGGAAGAAATTATAAAAGAGGAAGTATCCTTACTAGAGTATGATGGGGCATATAATTAAAGACAAAGGCAAGGACGAGGGACAAGATTTTTAGAAGGACAAGTACATGTTAAGCATACCTAGGAGATAGGTGGTAAAAGTTTCTGTTGGAAAGAATCTAGTTTTCTGTTCATACTCTTTCCTTCGGTTTTAGCGCTTCGCATCTGTTCATATTTGCTTCCATAGTTAAGTCTCTGCACCTTAGTACTTGTATAGTAAGAAGATCCCAATCAGTCTCAAACCCAGTGGGTGGTTCGACCCGTTTATTTTTGGATAGTAGGGGTTTGAGAATAGTTATCGAGTTTGTTTATATCATATCACGTAGATCGTTTAAATTCAAAGGAGATATTCCTTGGGTGCTTGTCTGATATTGGTTTAGGCCTTTGGGGCTTGTACTTGAGGAACGTCGAGTTCGACTAGGATGGTTTGCGTGAGAGATGAATAGTTGTGACAGGCGCTCTAAAAAGCGCGTAGTGATCTTTCAACCCTTATAGTTATGGCATGGTGGATAAGGGAGAAACCTCTAGTCATACACTTGGTACCGTGATTGACATCTATTTATTTTGGAAATGGAGGTTAGGAACTTCACAATCGTGAAGATAAATTGGTTAAGATACATTGGAGTAAAGCTCAAGAAGGCTAGATACTAGCAACATGCCCTTTTTCCTTAAGGGTGCATCCTTGATTTCTCTGTTTAGGAGCTTTACGCGTAGTTGTTTCTCTCTTTCCAAAAGTATATCCTCTAGGTCATATCTGCGATCCTTAGGTAGAAGCCAATGGATGTAAACATGTATTTGAAACATGTTATGGTTGAATGGTTGCAAGTGGTTGCAAATGGTCGCTTGTGGATGCATATGCATACGTATTAGACACTAGATCAAGTTCGAACGCTTTCGTATAGCATTTACATATATCCATTTTTTGTAAGTTGAACTTGATATGATATCATATGGACGTTGCATATGGATGTATGGTTCTGCACGCATGTAGTATTTACATGACTAGGGATGCTTGCATACATGATTGGACGCATGGCACTAACATAATTTGCATTAAGGAGGTCAACTGAATCAGTAGACCGCCTGATTTTGCATTAGATAGAGACATATACACACACTATGCATATGAACATGAAAGCATTAGAAATCTTTTAAGGACAATGAATGTCTGTGATTGAATGGTTGAGTAGATGGGTGATTGGATGGTAGGACACATTCTTCCTAACTTGAAGATTTCGGGGACGAAATCCTTTTAAGTGGGGGAGAATGTAACACCTCGTAATTCTGTGACATTAAGATTCTCAAATTAAAGTATAATTAATTTTTAAAAGAAAAAAAAAGATCCATGCAGTTGTTTAGTTTAAGTATCGTAACTAACATGAAAAAGAGAAGTAAGGAGAGAACAATAATTATTATTGTTCTAAGACTTATTAACAAAAGCCTCTGTAGCTCAGTTGGTTGAGGCATTGGATTTGTAGTATAGAGGTCGGGGGTTCGAACCCCGGCGGTGGCATAATTTTTTATCTTTGTTTTAGAGAGGGCCAACTGAACATGCAAATATATGTACGTATACAAATTCAAAATTTGAAAGGATAATAACGTACATATAAGGAAATAAAGAAAATATATATATACATATGAGAATATAAATATATATATATATATATATGCAAAAATGTATGTATACGAAAGATAAAATTTAAGATAAGGCTACAGTCAATGAAATATGGCAACATCATTTGAATTTTGAAAATAAAATGAAAGTTGTGCATATATATATATACGCGTAAAATGGTCGTTAGAGGAATTGTATGCATATAAGAATATTTCATGTGAATAAAACAGTTAAATAAATTCCAGAAATTCAAAAGTTCGAAAATCAAATTTCTACGCCAAATACAATTCATTTGAATTTCAAATTTCTACGCCAAAATAGTGGGACCCAATGCTGACTCAGCACTGCGTGTATGATAAGGTTTGGCTAGATTCATCTACATACCTGGACTATTTTCTTAACTAGGTTCAATGCTGACTCAGTGCTGCGTGTACGATAAGGTCTTGAGCAGCTATATAAACAGCCCTAGTCTTCATTCTCTTTGCACCAATTCTCTTCTATCCTTATGCTGCTAAGATTCATGGCTTCTTCCCCTCCTCTAAATTTTCTTAAATAATTAATAAATAAAATAAAATATGATTCAAGACGAGGAGATGCTGCTAAAAGACTTTTAAGGAGGGATTCAAATCAAAGTTTCAAGTGAAGAATTCAAAGGCTAGCTCAAACAAGTTTCAAGCAACGACGCACGAATCATAGCCACGCTTTCCTTCTTTTCTAGATCTATTTTCTGTAAGTTGGTTATTTCTAGATCTGAATATTTTGTTTTATTTGTGACATGAAATTAAAGGAATAAAGGAATATGCCAAATCTCTCTCTCTCTCTCTTCGAATCTTTGTTTATACACTTGGATTGAATTAAGAACTGTTATGATTCGAGGACAAATAAGACTGTAACCGTGACTATGACTATAGAACTGTGGCCTTTGAAAGCATATGCCTTTGGACTATGACATAAGCCTTTGATTTTGGGACATATAAACATTGCCTATGACAATGACTTATGACCATGGGAATTATTTTCCCTTTTGGGCTATGAACATCGCATATGACTATGGACATTTCCTATGACTGTGACTGTGACTACAAGGATTATTTCCTTGACTAGGCCTATACCTTTGATTTGGACATAAACTATTACTTATGACATAATGAGGACAACTGTGATTTTGACACCCATGATTTATGATTAGGAAAATATTGCTTTAGTTTTGTGATTGAGAAGTTGGGTCTAAACCCAATTATTTATTCTACCTGTTCCTTGGTTTTTCTTTGGTTTTAAGACAGTGGGAATTTACCTATTAAGTTAGGTCTACCCACGTTCTTGAACCTATTTTGCCCATTCTTTGGTTTTAAGACAGTGGGAATTTACCTATTTAGTTAGGTCTACCCATATTCTTGAACCTACATTGTTATCCAAACCTTTTTATGCCAATTATTCCTTCTTGTCATTTTGATTCATTCCCTTTTTATCTACGAATCTAGATTTATTTATAATCTAGGTTGAATCACGATTATTCGAACGGTGGGAATGCGATTTGGGGAAAAACATGGAAATGAATATGAACGTAATTGTAAACTTGGAAATTGGCATAATTTGGAATATGTATTATGACATGCATATTAAAATGAAAACGGGGAAATTGACATGGACTAGGGAATATGTGATTTTGACATATTAAATTTAGCGTTAGTAAGTAAGCTAAATTTTAGGCATAAAATGTAAACTAGAAAAATAATTCTAGTTTTGCCATAAATTGTGAATTAGGATGTTAAACCAAGATTGGGTTAATTAAGGTTGATTTGGAATAAGTATATTAGCACAATTTTGAATTTATTCATAATTGTGAGCAATTGTCATGTTTAGAATAAATTATGGTTAGCGACACTAAATTTGGTATAATTTACATACCAAAAAGTATAAATATGATAAATAAGAGAGAACGGGCCATAATAATAAATGTGACAATGTACATTAAAAGAGTAGTAATGAAATAAGTAAATTAGGAGTAATTTACTTATAGAATTCGTCATAAATGTTAAATTGTTCATTTACCACAAAATATGTAACTTGGTTAAGTTTTGGCCATAAATTATAAACTAGGATATTTAATCTAGTTTCGGCAATGAAATAGGAAATGGCCTAAACTGCATGTTGGGTTAGGACTTGGGCCTAGAATATAAGTATACTAGTAGGCTTGACAAATAAATATAGGCCAAATTTGTCTAAAAAGGAAATGGGCTTTTGAAATAAATTGTTAACAATTTATAAACAAAAGAAAAGTATTTTGATAACATCCCTTTTTATAACACATAGACCAGAAGGTTCTAGGGTGACAGAGAGGATAGTGTCTAGGCTTGGGTTTGGAAAATACAAGTTTCCTGCCCTCCCTGGCTATCCCTAACTGATCCGAAGGACGGGATGGTTGTTTTCAAAACCAGATTTGGAAATTAATCAAAAACCCTTTGAACTTAGAAAACATGAATATGCCTAACCCGAGGTTAGACTGAGTTGCGGTGTAAACCTGCCCGGAACCGACCGGCACATCCAGTAACCGCATCAATATCTGTCTAATGTGAGAGGTTGCGGCTTTAATTTATTAATTAAAGCTAGAACAAGAATGGGAGAGTTAAGTCCATAGAAACACTTAACCAATTTAACACGGTTAAGCTAGAATGGGAAGGTTAAGGAACACTTAACCAACTTAGCACAGTTAAAGCTAGAATGGGAGGGTTAAGTCCATGGGAATACTTAGCCAAATTAACATGTTGACTAGACTAGAAGGTGGGGTTAAGTAAAGTTAATACACTTAGCCAATTTAACATGTTAATTAGACTAGAGGTTGGGGTTAAGTAATACACTTAGCCAATTTAATATGTTAGTTGGACTAGACCATAGGGTTAAGTAAACCTGAATGCTTAACCATCAGAATATGATAAATGAATAGGGTTAAGTAAAAAGCATAAAGGGATAACACTTAACCAGTGTAATAGGATAAGGGGAGAGGGTTAAGATAGCTTGAATCGACTAAAGACACTTAACCAACCCAACCTGGCGAGAAAGAAAACTAAGTAGTAAACCTCAGTTGAAAAAGGGACTAAGTAGTAAAACTTAGTTAAGAAAACAAGGAATTTGGAAACTAAGTGGTAAACCTTAGTTAGTAGAACTAAGTAGTAATTCTTAGTATAACACGAAGGAGCGGACATCCATCTGGTTTTAAGAAGGCTCCAATGAATTGGGTTACGAAGCCCGAGGCTTCGAGGGGACGTGAGGGTACTCTTGGTATCCCTCTGTGAGGCTGCAGATGATCATCCTGGGCTCACAGAGGTTAAGGTCTGCGTTAGAAGAACCGAGGGTATGCCTTGGTTGCAATATATATGTGGCAACCTAAAGACTAGGATGGAACAGCGTGATTCGGCGAGAAGACGGTAGCCCTGTGATAGCAACTCGTCGTCTACCATCCATCTTGAGTCAATCGAGATACGTGAAGCGGAAAGGCGGAGAACTCCAAAAGACCATATACTTGCTATCTAGTTATGGTTGCGGATGGCCATAGGATAGTGGGGCACCGGGGGCCGGCGTATAGTTCTCATTTTACAAGGTGTGCCTTTCATTAGCTGAGGGAGGGGTCAAGTGGGACCATAGCCACTGGAATAAAAACAGACCTTAGCATCTGCATCGGCAGATATCTGAAAGCTCCCGACCGAGTTTTGTATTCCTTGATTTGCCCTGTCATAGGACTCGGATCGCACATTACAGGACATGTGCATCTAGACAAGCGATAACGATTCGCGATACATGCGTGGGGAAGCCTAGGAACATATACCACTCTAGGTAGTGTGTCCTAGACTTGGGGGCATTGTTCGACAGGTAGCGTAATCCCTAGTTGGACTAGGTGGCATAAACCCTGAACTCGAAAAGCGTTCAGCAGATAGCGTAAAACTATAGTTAAATCTAGAAAGCAGTGGATAGAAAACCCTAGATTAGATCTAGGTAACAACTAATAAATGGATGCCTGAAGGCGATGGAAAATACAGGGATTGGGATCACGTTATCGTTACTAGTTGAACACTAGTTAGGTGGTGCAGAGATATAGATACCAGTATAACAAGGAAATAGCGAAGCTGCGAAAGTATTAGAGCGTATCCAGTCATCTTAGCATATCTTGTGACTACCTTGTCTAATCTTGTTGACCTTATCGTCATGGTGTAATCTTGTATTCAGTTAATTCATGTCGTTTTGTTTTTCCATGTTCACATGCTAGAAGTTACTGAACTTACTCAGGCTTTATGTCTGACTCTGTTTTTCTTTCGTCTTTTTTCTTCCGTTTCCCCCCTCACCCCCCATGTAGTTGAGGAGGGAATAGTATAATTCAGGATTAGACCGGACCGTTGCTCTTTCCCAACTTGAAGATTTGACAAAGTTGTCTTTGGATTCTCTTCCAGATGCTATGGCTGGCTCTTGCTACATTGGGGAATATATAAATGTATTTTCATGCTTCTTTATTTTATAAAGACAGATGATACTCTGATATTGTAAAAGAATCTTGTACAGACTATTTTATCAATAAAGCAAAATTCTATTTTCCACTGTTTAATGATTTGTCTGTCTTGTAATTTATCTGCATCTTTTACCCAAAATGCTCCACAGAACTTAGTGCATTCCCTTTGTGAGTGACACTAACGGACGTGGGGTGTTACACGTGGTATCAGAGCTGAAGGTTACCGGATCAGATAAAAGATTTGAAAAAAATATATTTTTCAAACGGTTTTAAAAGAAGTATTTTCAAAAGAAGAGATTTGTTTTAAAGGCATATTCCCCAAAGCCATACGCACTATCTTCTCTTCCTCTGTTTAAATTCTTGTCTCCTTCTTTCTTGAGTTTCTGGGGCTCCTGGCTTTCTGGGAGGTAACCTCATCGAAGGGCAAAGTAGTGCCCGTCCTCCATCTATAGCCGTATTCGTTCCACTTACGGCCAGTCTTCTTTCAAGTTTATAAGGTTTTTCTGTATGATGGAAGCAGTTTTCAAGAGATTTGCCAACATAGCAATACATGGAAAGGGATGAGGAGTTTGGCAAAAGGGACAAAACCCTAGGATGAGGAATGCATGGAGATAGGTTAGCTCACGAAGGAGGAAGAAATTATAAAAGAGGAAGTATCCTTACTAGAGTATGATGGGGCATATAATTAAAGACAAGGGCAAGGACGAGGGACAAGATTTTTAGAAGGACAAGTACATGTTAAGCATACCTAGGAGATAGGTGGTAAAAGTTTCTGTTGGAAAGAATCTAGTTTTCTGTTCATACTCTTTCCTTCGGTTTTAGCGCTTCGCATCTGTTCATATTTGCTTCCATAGTTAAGTCTCTGCACCTTAGTACTTGTATAGTAAGAAGATCCCAATCAGTCTCAAACCCAGTGGGTGGTTCGACCCGTTTATTTTTGGATAGTAGGGGTTTGAGAATAGTTATCGAGTTTGTTTATATCATATCACGTAGATCGTTTAAATTCAAAGGAGATATTCCTTGGGTGCTTGTCTGATATTGGTTTAGGCCTTTGGGGCTTGTACTTGAGGAACGTCGAGTTCGACTAGGATGGTTTGCGTGAGAGATGAATAGTTGTGACAGGCGCTCTAAAAAGCGCGTAGTGATCTTTCAACCCTTATAGTTATGGCATGGTGGATAAGGGAGAAACCTCTAGTCATACACTTGGTACCGTGATTGACATCTATTTATTTTGGAAATGGAGGTTAGGAACTTCACAATCGTGAAGATAAATTGGTTAAGATACATTGGAGTAAAGCTCAAGAAGGCTAGATACTAGCAACATGCCCTTTTTCCTTAAAGGTGCATCCTTGATTTCTCTGTTTAGAAGCCTTACGCGTAGTTGTTTCTCTCTTTCCAAAAGTATATCCTCTAGATCATATCTGCGATCCTTAGGTAGAAGCCAATGGATATAAACATGTATTTGAAACATGTTATGGTTGAATGGTTGCAAGTGGTTGCAAATGGTCGCTTGTGGATGCATATGCATACGTATTAGACACTAGATCAAGTTCGAACGCTTTCATATAGCATTTACATATATCCATTTGTTTGTAAGTTGAACTTGATATGATATCATATGGACGTTGCATATGGATGTATGGTTCTGCACGCATGTAGTATTTACATGACCAGGGATGCTTGCATACATGATTGGACGCATGGCACTAACATAATTTGCATTAAGGAGGTCAACTGAATCAGTAGACCGCCTGATTTTGCATTAGATAGAGACATATACACACACTATGCATATGAACATGAAAGCATTAGAAATCTTTTAAGGACAATGAATGCCTGTGATTGAATGGTTGAGTAGATGGGTGATTGGATGGTAGGACACATTCTTCCTAACTTGAAGATTTCGGGGACGAAATCCTTTTAAGTGGGGGAGAATGTAACACCCCGTAATTCTGTGACATTAAGATTCTCAAATTAAAGTATAATTAATTTTTAAAAGAAAAAAAAAAGATCCATGCAGTTGTTTAGTTTAAGTATCGTAACTAACATGAAAAAGAGAAGTAAGGAGAGAACAATAATTATTATTGTTCTAAGACTTATTAACAAAAGCCTCTGTAGCTCAGTTGGTTGAGGCATTGGATTTGTAGTATAGAGGTCGGGGGTTCGAACCCCGGCGGTGGCATAATTTTTTATCTTTGTTTTAGAGAGGGCCAACTGAACATGCAAATATATGTACGTATACAAATTCAAAATTTGAAAGGATAATAACGTACATATAAGGAAATAAAGAAAATATATATATACATATGAGAATATAAATATATATATATATATATGCAAAAATGTATGTATACGAAAGATAAAATTTAAGATAAGGCTACAGTCAATGAAATATGGCAACATCATTTGAATTTTGAAAATAAAATGAAAGTTGTGCATATATATATACGCGTAAAATGGTCGTTAGAGGAATTGTATGCATATAAGAATATTTCATGTGAATAAAACAGTTAAATAAATTCCAGAAATTCAAAAGTTCGAAAATCAAATTTCTACGCCAAATACAATTCATTCGAATTTCAAATTTCTACGCCAAAATAGTGGGACCCAATGCTGACTCAGCACTGCGTGTATGATAAAGTTTGGCTAGATTCATCTACATACCTGGACTATTTTCTTAACTAGGTTCAATGCTGACTCAGTGCTGCGTGTACGATAAGGTCTTGAGCAGCTATATAAACAGCCCTAGTCTTCATTCTCTTTGCACCAATTCTCTTCTATCCTTATGCTGCTAAGATTCATGGCTTCTTCCCCTCCTCTAAATTTTCTTAAATAATTAATAAATAAAATAAAATATGATTCAAGACGAGGAGATGCTGCTAAAAGACTTTTAAGGAGGGATTCAAATCAAAGTTTCAAGTGAAGAATTCAAAGGCTAGCTCAAACAAGTTTCAAGCAACGACGCACGAATCATAGCCACGCTTTCCTTCTTTTCTAGATCTATTTTCTGTAAGTTGGTTATTTCTAGATCTGAATATTTTGTTTTATTTGTGACATGAAATTAAAGGAATAAAGGAATATGCCAAATCTCTCTCTCTCTCTTCGAATCTTTGTTTATACTCTTGGACTGAATTAAGAACTGTTATGATTCGAGGACAAATAAGACTGTAACCGTGACTATGACTATAGAACTGTGGCCTTTGAAAGCATATGCCTTTGGACTATGACATAAGCCTTTGATTTTGGGACATATAAACATTGCCTATGACAATGACTTATGACCATGGGAATTATTTTCCCTTTTGGACTATGAACATCGCATATGACTATGGACATTTCCTATGACTGTGACTGTGACTACAAGGATTATTTCCTTGACTAGGCCTATACCTTTGATTTGGACATAAACTATTACTTATGACATAATGAGGACAACAGTGATTTTGACACCCATGATTTATGATTAGGAAAATATTGCTTTAGTTTTGTGATTGAGAAGTTGGGTCTAAACCCAATTATTTATTCTACCTGTTCCTTGGTTTTTCTTTGGTTTTAAGACAGTGGGAATTTACCTATTAAGTTAGGTCTACCCACGTTCTTGAACCTATTTTGCCCATTCTTTGGTTTTAAGACAGTGGGAATTTACCTATTTAGTTAGGTCTACCCATATTCTTGAACCTACATTGTTATCCAAACCTTTTTATGCCAATTATTCCTTCTTGTCATTTTGATTCATTCCCTTTTTATCTACGAATCTAGATTTATTTATAATCTAGGTTGAATCACGATTATTCGAACGGTGGGAATGCGATTTGGGGAAAAACATGGAAATGAATATGAACGTAATTGTAAACTTGGAAATTGGCATAATTTGGAATATGTATTATGACATGCATATTAAAATGAAAACGGGGAAATTGACATGGATTAGGGAATATGTGATTTTGACATATTAAATTTAGCGTTAGTAAGTAAGCTAAATTTTAGGCATAAAATGTAAACTAGAAAAATAATTCTAGTTTTGCCATAAATTGTGAATTAGGATGTTAAACCAAGATTGGGTTAATTAAGGTTGATTTGGAATAAGTATATTAGCACAATTTTGAATTTATTCATAATTGTGAGCAATTGTCATGTTTAGAATAAATTATGGTTAGCGACACTAAATTTGGTATAATTTACATACCAAAAAGTATAAATATGATAAATAAGAGAGAACGGGCCATAATAATAAATGTGACAATGTACATTAAAAGAGTAGTAATGAAATAAGTAAATTAGGAGTAATTTACTTATAGAATTCATCATAAATGTTAAATTGTTCATTTACCACAAAATATGTAACTTGGTTAAGTTTTGGCCATAAATTATAGACTAGGATATTTAATCTAGTTTCGGCAATGAAATAGGAAATGGCCTAAACTGCATGTTGGGTTAGGACTTGGGCCTAGAATATAAGTATACTAGTAGGCTTGACAAATAAATATAGGCCAAATTTGTCTAAAAAGGAAATGGGCTTTTGAAATAAATTGTTAACAATTTATAAACAAAAGAAAAGTATTTTGATAACATCCCTTTTTATAACACATAGACCAGAAGGTTCTAGGGTGACAGAGAGGATAGTGTCTAGGCTTGGGTTTGGAAAATACAAGTTTCCTGCCCTCCCTGGCTATCCCTAACTGATCCGAAGGACGGGATGGTTGTTTTCAAAACCAGATTTGGAAATTAATCAAAAACCCTTTGAACTTAGAAAACATGAATATGCCTAACCCGAGGTTAGACTGAGTTGCGGTGTAAACCTGCCCGGAACCGACCGGCACATCCAGTAACCGCAGCAATATCTGTCTAATGTGAGAGGTTGCGGCTTTAATTTATTAATTAAAGCTAGAACAAGAATGGGAGAGTTAAGTCCATAGAAACACTTAACCAATTTAACACGGTTAAGCTAGAATGGGAAGGTTAAGAAACACTTAACCAACTTAGCACAGTTAAAGCTAGAATGGGAGGGTTAAGTCCATGGGAATACTTAGCCAAATTAACATGTTGACTAGACTAGAAGGTGGGGTTAAGTAAAGTTAATACACTTAGCCAATTTAACATGTTAATTAGACTAGAGGTTGGGGTTAAGTAATACACTTAACCAATTTAATATGTTAGCTGGACTAGACCATAGGGTTAAGTAAACCTGAACGCTTAACCATCAGAATATGATAAATGAATAGGGTTAAGTAAAAAGCATAAAGGGATAACACTTAACCAGTGTAATAGGATAAGGGGAGAGGGTTAAGATAGCTTGAATCGACTAAAGACACTTAACCAACCCAACCTGGCGAGAAAGAAAACTAAGTAGTAAACCTCAGTTGAAAAAGGGACTAAGTAGTAAAACTTAGTTAAGAAAACAAGGAATTTGGAAACTAAGTGGTAAACCTTAGTTAGTAGAACTAAGTAGTAATTCTTAGTATAACACGAAGGAGCGGACATCCATCTGGTTTTAAGAAGGCTCCAACGAATTGGGTTACGAAGCCCGAGGCTTCGAGGGGACGTGAGGGTACTCTTGGTATCCCTCTGTGAGGCTGCAGATGATCATCCTGGGCTCACAGAGGTTAAGGTCTGCGTTAGAAGAACCGAGGGTATGCCTTGGTTGCAATATATATGTGGCAACCTAAAGACTAGGATGGAACAGCGTGATTCGGCGAGAAGACGGTAGCCCTGTGATAACAACTCGTCGTCTACCATCCATCTTGAGTCAATCGAGATACGTGAAGCGGAAAGGCGGAGAACTCTAAAAGACCATATACTTGCTATCTAGTTATGGTTGCGGATGGCCATAGGATAGTGGGGCACCGGGGGCCGGCGTATAGTTCTCATTTTACAAGGTGTGCCTTTCATTAGCTGAGGGAGGGGTCAAGTGGGACCATAGCCACTGGAATAAAAACAGACCTTAGCATCTGCATCGGCAGATATCTGAAAGCTCCCGACCGAGTTCTGTATTCCTTGATTTGCCCTGTCACAGGACTCGGATCGCACATTACAGGACATGTGCATCTAGACAAGCGATAACGATTCGCGATACATGCGTGGGGAAGCCTAGGAACATATACCACTCTAGGTAGTGTGTCCTAGACTTGGGGGCATTGTTCGACAGGTAGCGTAATCCCTAGTTGGACTAGGTGGCATAAACCCTGAACTCGAAAAGCGTTCAGCAGATAGCGTAAAACTATAGTTAAATCTAGAAAGCAGTGGATAGAAAACCCTAGATTAGATCTAGGTAACAACTAATAAATGGATGCCTGAAGGCGATGGAAAATACAGGGATTGGGATCACGTTATCGTTACTAGTTGAACACTAGTTAGGTGGTGCAGAGATATAGAAACCAGTATAACAAGGAAATAGCGAAGCTGCGAAAGTATTAGAGCGTATCCAGTCATCTTAGCATATCTTGTGACTACCTTGTCTAATCTTGTTGACCTTATCGTCATGGTGTAATCTTGTATTCAGTTAATTCATGTCGTTTTGTTTTTCCATGTTCACATGCTAGAAGTTACTGAACTTACTCAGGCTTTATGTCTGACTCTGTTTTTCTTTCGTCTTCTTTTCTTCCGTTCCCCCCCCCCCCATGTAGTTGAGGAGGGAACAGTATAACTCAGGATTAGACCGGACCGTTGCTCTTTCCCAACTTGAAGATTTGACAAAGTTGTCTTTGGATTCTCTTCCAGATGCTATGGCTGGCTCTTGCTACATTGGGGAATATATAAATGTATTTTCATGCTTCTTTATTTTATAAAGACAGATGATACTCTGATATTGTAAAAGAATCTTGTACAGACTATTTTATCAATAAAGCAAAATTCTATTTTCCACTGTTTAATGATTTGTCTGTCTTGTAATTTATCTGCATCTTTTACCCAAAATGCTCCACAGAACTTAGTGCATTCCCTTTGTGAGTGACACTAACGGACGTGGGGTGTTACACGTGGTATCAGAGCTGAAGGTTACCGGATCTGATAAAAGATTTGAAAAAAATATATTTTTCAAACGGTTTTAAAAGAAGTATTTTCAAAAGAAGAGATTTGTTTTAAAGGCATATTCCCCAAATCCATACGCACTATCTTCTCTTCCTCTGTTTAAATTCTTGTCTCCTTCTTTCTTGAGTTTCTGGGGCTCCTGGCTTTCTGGGAGGTAACCTCATCGAAGGGCAAAGTAGTGCCCGTCCTCCATCTATAGCCGTATTCGTTCCACTTACGGCTAGTCTTCTTTCAAGTTTATAAGGTTTTTCTGTATGATGGAAGCAGTTTTCAAGAGATTTGCCAACATAGCAATACATGGAAAGGGATGAGGAGTTTGGAAAAAGGGACAAAACCCTAGGATGAGGAATGCATGGAGATAGGTTAGCTCACGAAGGAGGAAGAAATTATAAAAGAGGAAGTATCCTTACTAGAGTATGATGGGGCATATAATTAAAGACAAGGGCAAGGACGAGGGACAAGATTTTTAGAAGGACAAGTACATGTTAAGCATACCTAGGAGATAGGTGGTAAAAGTTTCTGTTGGAAAGAATCTAGTTTTCTGTTCATACTCTTTCCTTCGGTTTTAGCGCTTCGCATCTGTTCATATTTGCTTCCATAGTTAAGTCTCTGCACCTTAGTACTTGTATAGTAAGAAGATCCCAATCAGTCTCAAACCCAGTGGGTGGTTCGACCCATTTATTTTTGGATAGTAGGGGTTTGAGAATAGTTATCGAGTTTGTTTATATCATATCACGTAGATCGTTTAAATTCAAAGGAGATATTCCTTGGGTGCTTGTCTGATATTGGTTTAGGCCTTTGGGGCTTGTACTTGAGGAACGTCGAGTTCGACTAGGATGGTTTGCGTGAGAGATGAATAGTTGTGACAGGCGCTCTAAAAAGCGCGTAGTGATCTTTCAACCCTTATAGTTATGGCATGGTGGATAAGGGAGAAACCTCTAGTCATACACTTGGTACCGTGATTGACATCTATTTATTTTGGAAATGGAGGTTAGGAACTTCACAATCGTGAAGATAAATTGGTTAAGATACATTGGAGTAAAGCTCAAGAAGGCTAGATACTAGCAACATGCCCTTTTTCCTTAAGGGTGCATCCTTGATTTCTCTGTTTAGGAGCTTTACGCGTAGTTGTTTCTCTCTTTCCAAAAGTATATCCTCTAGGTCATATCTGCGATCCTTAGGTAGAAGCCAATGGATGTAAACATGTATTTGAAACATGTTATGGTTGAATGGTTGCAAGTGGTTGCAAATGGTCGCTTGTGGATGCATATGCATACGTATTAGACACTAGATCAAGTTCGAACGCTTTCGTATAGCATTTACATATATCCATTTGTTTGTAAGTTGAACTTGATATGATATCATATGGACGTTGCATATGGATGTATGGTTCTGCACGCATGTAGTATTTACATGACCAGGGATGCTTGCATACATGATTGGATGCATGGCACTAACATAATTTGCATTAAGGAGGTCAACTGAATCAGTAGACCGCCTGATTTTGCATTAGATAGAGACATATACACACACTATGCATATGAACATGAAAGCATTAGAAATCTTTTCAGGACAATGAATGCCTGTGATTGAATGGTTGAGTAGATGGGTGATTGGATGGTAGGACACATTCTTCCTAACTTGAAGATTTCGGGGACGAAATCCTTTTAAGTGGGGGAGAATGTAACACCCCGTAATTCTGTGACATTAAGATTCTCAAATTAAAGTATAATTAATTTTTAAAAGAAAAAAAAAAGATCCATGCAGTTGTTTAGTTTAAGTATCGTAACTAACATGAAAAAGAGAAGTAAGGAGAGAACAATAATTATTATTGTTCTAAGACTTATTAACAAAAGCCTCTGTAGCTCAGTTGGTTGAGGCATTGGATTTGTAGTATAGAGGTCGGGGGTTCGAACCCCGGCGATGGCATAATTTTTTATCTTTGTTTTAGAGAGGGCCAACTGAACATGCAAATATATGTACGTATACAAATTCAAAATTTGAAAGGATAATAACGTACATATAAGGAAATAAAGAAAATATATATATATACATATGAGAATATAAATATATATATATATATGCAAAAATGTATGTATACGAAAGATAAAATTTAAGATAAGGCTACAGTCAATGAAATATGGCAACATCATTTGAATTTTGAAAATAAAATGAAAGTTGTGCATATATATATACGCGTAAAATGGTCGTTAGAGGAATTGTATGCATATAAGAATATTTCATGTGAATAAAACAGTTAAATAAATTCCAGAAATTCAAAAGTTCGAAAATCAAATTTCTACGCCAAATACAATTCATTCGAATTTCAAATTTCTACGCCAAAATAGTGGGACCCAATGCTGACTCAGCACTGCGTGTATGATAAGGTTTGGCTAGATTCATCTACATACCTGGACTATTTTCTTAACTAGGTTCAATGCTGACTCAGTGCTGCGTGTACGATAAGGTCTTGAGCAGCTATATAAACAGCCCTAGTCTTCATTCTCTTTGCACCAATTCTCTTCTATCCTTATGCTGCTAAGATTCATGGCTTCTTCCCCTCCTCTAAATTTTCTTAAATAATTAATAAATAAAATAAAATATGATTCAAGACGAGGAGATGCTGCTAAAAGACTTTTAAGGAGGGATTCAAATCAAAGTTTCAAGTGAAGAATTCAAAGGCTAGCTCAAACAAGTTTCAAGCAACGACGCACGAATCATAGCCACGCTTTCCTTCTTTTCTAGATCTATTTTCTGTAAGTTGGTTATTTCTAGATCTGAATATTTTGTTTTATTTGTGACATGAAATTAAAGGAATAAAGGAATATGCCAAATCTCTCTCTCTCTCTCTTCGAATCTTTGTTTATACACTTGGATTGAATTAAGAACTGTTATGATTCGAGGACAAATAAGACTGTAACCGTGACTATGACTATAGAACTGTGGCCTTTGAAAGCATATGCCTTTGGACTATGACATAAGCCTTTGATTTTGGGACATATAAACATTGCCTATGACAATGACTTATGACCATGGGAATTATTTTCCCTTTTGGGCTATGAACATCGCATATGACTATGGACATTTCCTATGACTGTGACTGTGACTACAAGGATTATTTCCTTGACTAGGCCTATACCTTTGATTTGGACATAAACTATTACTTATGACATAATGAGGACAACTGTGATTTTGACACCCATGATTTATGATTAGGAAAATATTGCTTTAGTTTTGTGATTGAGAAGTTGGGTCTAAACCCAATTATTTATTCTACCTGTTCCTTGGTTTTTCTTTGGTTTTAAGACAGTGGGAATTTACCTATTAAGTTAGGTCTACCCACGTTCTTGAACCTATTTTGCCCATTCTTTGGTTTTAAGACAGTGGGAATTTACCTATTTAGTTAGGTCTACCCATATTCTTGAACCTACATTGTTATCCAAACCTTTTTATGCCAATTATTCCTTCTTGTCATTTTGATTCATTCCCTTTTTATCTACGAATCTAGATTTATTTATAATCTAGGTTGAATCACGATTATTCGAACGGTGGGAATGCGATTTGGGGAAAAACATGGAAATGAATATGAACGTAATTGTAAACTTGGAAATTGGCATAATTTGGAATATGTATTATGACATGCATATTAAAATGAAAACGGGGAAATTGACATGGACTAGGGAATATGTGATTTTGACATATTAAATTTAGCGTTAGTAAGTAAGCTAAATTTTAGGCATAAAATGTAAACTAGAAAAATAATTCTAGTTTTGCCATAAATTGTGAATTAGGATGTTAAACCAAGATTGGGTTAATTAAGGTTGATTTGGAATAAGTATATTAGCACAATTTTGAATTTATTCATAATTGTGAGCAATTGTCATGTTTAGAATAAATTATGGTTAGCGACACTAAATTTGGTATAATTTACATACCAAAAAGTATAAATATGATAAATAAGAGAGAACGGGCCATAATAATAAATGTGACAATGTACATTAAAAGAGTAGTAATGAAATAAGTAAATTAGGAGTAATTTACTTATAGAATTCGTCATAAATGTTAAATTGTTCATTTACCACAAAATATGTAACTTGGTTAAGTTTTGGCCATAAATTATAAACTAGGATATTTAATCTAGTTTCGGCAATGAAATAGGAAATGGCCTAAACTGCATGTTGGGTTAGGACTTGGGCCTAGAATATAAGTATACTAGTAGGCTTGACAAATAAATATAGGCCAAATTTGTCTAAAAAGGAAATGGGCTTTTGAAATAAATTGTTAACAATTTATAAACAAAAGAAAAGTATTTTGATAACATCCCTTTTTATAACACATAGACCAGAAGGTTCTAGGGTGACAGAGAGGATAGTGTCTAGGCTTGGGTTTGGAAAATATAAGTTTCCTGCCCTCCCTGGCTATCCCTAACTGATCCGAAGGACGGGATGGTTGTTTTCAAAACCAGATTTGGAAATTAATCAAAAACCCTTTGAACTTAGAAAACATGAATATGCCTAACCCGAGGTTAGACTGAGTTGCGGTGTAAACCTGCCCGGAACCGACCGGCACATCCAGTAACCGCAGCAATATCTGTCTAATGTGAGAGGTTGCGGCTTTAATTTATTAATTAAAGCTAGAACAAGAATGGGAGAGTTAAGTCCATAGAAACACTTAACCAATTTAACACGGTTAAGCTAGAATGGGAAGGTTAAGGAACACTTAACCAACTTAGCACAGTTAAAGCTAGAATGGGAGGGTTAAGTCCATGGGAATACTTAGCCAAATTAACATGTTGACTAGACTAGAAGGTGGGGTTAAGTAAAGTTAATACACTTAGCCAATTTAACATGTTAATTAGACTAGAGGTTGGGGTTAAGTAATACACTTAGCCAATTTAATATGTTAGCTGGACTAGACCATAGGGTTAAGTAAACCTGAACGCTTAACCATCAGAATATGATAAATGAATAGGGTTAAGTAAAAAGCATAAAGGGATAACACTTAACCAGTGTAATAGGATAAGGGGAGAGGGTTAAGATAGCTTGAATCGACTAAAGACACTTAACCAACCCAACCTGGCGAGAAAGAAAACTAAGTAGTAAACCTCAGTTGAAAAAGGGACTAAGTAGTAAAACTTAGTTAAGAAAACAAGGAATTTGGAAACTAAGTGGTAAACCTTAGTTAGTAGAACTAAGTAGTAATTCTTAGTATAACACGAAGGAGCGGACATCCATCTGGTTTTAAGAAGGCTCCAACGAATTGGGTTACGAAGCCCGAGGCTTCGAGGGGACGTGAGGGTACTCTTGGTATCCCTCTGTGAGGCTGCAGATGATCATCCTGGGCTCACAGAGGTTAAGGTCTGCGTTAGAAGAACCGAGCGTATGCCTTGGTTGCAATATATATGTGGCAACCTAAAGACTAGGATGGAACAGCGTGATTCGGCGAGAAGACGGTAGCCCTGTGATAGCAACTCGTCGTCTACCATCCATCTTGAGTCAATCGAGATACGTGAAGCTGAAAGGCGGAAAACTCCAAAAGACCATATACTTGCTATCTAGTTATGGTTGCGGATGGCCATAGGATAGTGGGGCACCGGGGGCCGGCGTATAGTTCTCATTTTACAAGGTGTGCCTTTCATTAGCTGAGGGAGGGGTCAAGTGGGACCATAGCCACTGGAATAAAAACAGACCTTAGCATCTGCATCGGCAGATATCTGAAAGCTCCCGACCGAGTTCTGTATTCCTTGATTTGCCCTGTCACAGGACTCGGATCGCACATTACAGGACATGTGCATCTAGACAAGCGATAACAATTCGCGATACATGCGTGGGGAAGCCTAGGAACATATACCACTCTAGGTAGTGTGTCCTAGACTTGGGGGCATTGTTCGACAGGTAGCGTAATCCCTAGTTGGACTAGGTGGCATAAACCCTGAACTCGAAAAGCGTTCAGCAGATAGCGTAAAACTATAGTTAAATCTAGAAAGCAGTGGATAGAAAACCCTAGATTAGATCTAGGTAACAACTAATAAATGGATGCCTGAAGGCGATGGAAAATACAGGGACTGGGATCACGTTATCGTTACTAGTTGAACACTAGTTAGGTGGTGCAGAGATATAGAAACCAGTATAACAAGGAAATAGCGAAGCTGCGAAAGTATTAGAGCGTATCCAGTCATCTTAGCATATCTTGTGACTACCTTGTCTAATCTTGTTGACCTTGTCGTCATGGTGTAATCTTGTATTCAGTTAATTCATGTCGTTTTGTTTTTCCATGTTCACATGCTAGAAGTTACTGAACTTACTCAGACTTTATGTCTGACTCTGTTTTTCTTTCGTCTTCTTTTCTTCCGTTTCCCCCCCCCCCCCCAGGTAGTTGAGGAGGGAATAGTATAACTCAGGATTAGACCGGACCGTTGCTCTTTCCCAACTTGAAGATTTGACAAAGTTGTCTTTGGATTCTCTTCCAGATGCTATGGCTGGCTCTTGCTACATTGGGGAATATATAAATGTATTTTCATGCTTCTTTATTTTATAAAGACAGATGATACTCTGATATTGTAAAAGAATCTTGTACAGACTATTTTATCAATAAAGCAAAATTCTATTTTCCACTGTTTAATGATTTGTCTGTCTTGTAATTTATCTGCATCTTTTACCCAAAATGCTCCACAGAACTTAGTGCATTCCCTTTGTGAGTGACACTAACGGACGTGGGGTGTTACAGTAATTAAAGGCTATAATTTGGCATAGTTTATACTGTGAATCATGATTGGGAGTTTTTGGAGAGTATTTTGTACGGTGAAATATGACTAAACCTTAGGGCATGTGTTGTGATTTTTGGGGCATGACTATTATTGCAAATTTGGGAAAAGTGGGTGTAACCTATTTTGAGTAATAACTTGAATTTGAATTTGTAGGGCATAACTTGCAATCAGCTTTGTTGGGGTATAACTTGAGAATTGGAACATGACTAGTTTTGTGAATTTGGGATGATCAGCATATAAAATCTAGACTTGGACATGTATGGTAAATATGCTAAAAGATAAACATGTCTAACCCGAGGTTACATTGAGTTGCGGTGTAAAACTGCCCGGAACTGGCATGCACATCCAATAACCGAAACAACACATCCAGCAACCACAAACAACAGTTCTAATGTGAGAGGTTGGGGCATTAATAAATTAATTAATGCCAATAAACAAACATGCTAAGGTTAAGTAAAATTTAGAACACTTAACCGTTATAACATGTTAATTAGACTATTGAGCAGGGTTTAGTTAACCAGTACAACATGATGAATGAGAAGGGTTAAGTTAATATGAAACACTTAACCAATATGACATGATGAATGGGAAGGGTTAAGTTAAAACAAGACAGAAACACTTAACCAATAATAACAAGATGCGTGGAAGGGTTAAGTTAAAACAAGGGAGCAACACTTAACCAATATAACATGATGAATGAGGAGGGTTAAGTTAACATAAGAAGGCAACACTTAACCAATGTAACACGACAAGTGGGTGGGTTAAGTTAACTTGAATTGGTTGATGACACTTAACCAATACAGCATGATGAACACGTGGGGTTAAGTTAATAAGAAACACTTAACCAATGTAACTTGATGAACGAATGGGGTTAAGTAATAGGAAATACTTAACGAATAAAACATGATGAATGAACGGGGTTAAGTTAATAGGAAACACTTAACCAATCCAACATGACGAGTGAGAAGGGTTAATAAGAAACACTTAACCAACATGACATGATGAGTGGGTGGGTTAAGTTAACATGAATGGACAACACTTAACCAATATGACATAATGTGTGGGAGGGTTAAGTACATATCGGGTTGTTGGTAATATTAGTAAATATAGGCCCACAAACTTAACCATTAAGTAAACATGTTTGAATCAGTGGGAGGGTTAAGTACATATTGAGTTGGTGGGTAATATTAGAGAATATAGGCCCACAAACTTAACCAGTAAGAAACCCTAGTAACGAGGACTCATTTTAGCAGTAACCCACATAGATGTATCAAGGTATCCTGAAGCCAGGCAGGGTGGGGCATGATTACTGGGCTGATTATAAGCGGTCAAAATAGCGGCAGGGGGTAGTCAGTGTAGGTTCCGGCGGATTACGGGCGTGCACGTACTCCGGAGTGTGAAAAAGCAGGCACTGGGTACTAGTAGTTATACACTGTGCATATTGAATCGTGTTGGGTTGCTATCATATGGATTGATACACCTTATGGTGGGACCAACACAGGGTATCTACACGCAAGAGAGGGCCGATTAACACAAACACATGGAATATTAATACGAGTAAGGAGCCGATTAACACAGACACATGGAATATTAATACGAGTTAGGAGCCGATCGATAGGGTAGTAAGGGTACATCTAACATCTTCATGGCAATTAGGCTGATTGAGGTAAGATCCTCATACTAAATGTATACGTGAAGGCTACCACAGTTGCGGGGATTGGGATCACGTTATCATATTATCATTTTACACAGATTACTAGTTAGGACACTAATTAGGCGGTGCAGAGGTATAGAAATCAGAAATAACAAGGTAGTAGAGAAGCGGAGAAAGAGTAGAATCGCATCCAGTTTATCTTGCCTTATTATATCTATACTAATCGTATGTTATCTTGTTATCCTTGTTCTCACGGTATTGCCTTGTATCCAGTTTATTCATGTCATAATGCTTTTGCCTATCTACATGCTGAAAGTCACTGAACTTACCAGACTTATGTCTGACGTAGTTTGTTTCGCCTCTCCCCCCCCCCCCCCCCCCAGGTTCACAGGGAGGAAATTTTACCACTTAGCTCAGTTATCTTTCCAAGCACGGAGATAGTCGATGTATTGCTTTGGACTCTCTCTACTACTGCTATGGTTGGTTCATGCTTTATTGGGGAATATCATTGTTATTTTTATGCTTCTTTTATACTTGGAAGTTTTTGAACCAAGACAGAAGTTCTATGTATTACTTTTAAGTATGATTGAGATAATTGTTGTAAAAGCTTGACTGAACCACATTGTTTATAAAATGACTTTATTTTCCGCTGCTTTACTTGTCTGTCTTGTAATTTATCTGCATCTTTTACCTAAAAACGCTCCACTGAAGTTAAGGCATTCCCTTTGTGAGTGACCTTAACGGAGGTGGGGCGTTTCACTTGGTATCAGAGATGAAGGTTACCGATCAGATAAAATATTTGAAAAATTATTTTCAAAACGGTTTTAAAAGAAGCATTTTCAAAAGAAAAGTTTTGTTTTAAAGGCATATTCCTCAAATCCATATGCATTATCTTTTGATCCTCCGTTTGAATCCTTGTTTCCTTCTTTCCTGATTCTCCGGGGCTGTTGGCTTTCTGGAAGGTAACCTCATCGCGGCATGGTTCCGTAGGCTTGATAAGACTACGGCACCTGTCAAAGGGTGAAGAAGTGTCCATCCATAGTCGCAGTAGTTTCACCTGCGGCTAATTCTCTTCCAAGCTTTGTAGGGTTTTCCGTGCAATGGAGGCAGCTTTCAAGAGACTTGTCAACAAATTACACAAGGATGGTAAAGATGAGAATGAGGGAGTTTGGCTAAGGAGCACAACCCAAGGATGAGAAACTCATGGATATAGACATGGTTCACAAAGGAGGTAAAAAGAAAGAAGTGTAAGTGAAAGAAACACAGGACAAGAAGGGAAGAAAGAATAGGAAAACCTAAGACAAGAGGAAGTGTCTTTATAATGGGCCATATAATTAAGAACAAGGGCAAGAATTAAAAACAGGATTTTCAGGAGGGCAAGTGCATGCTCTCACCGCCAGCATACCTGAGAGAGAGGTAGTAAAGTTTCTGTTGAAAAAGTCTATTTTTTTTTGATCAACCTGTTAGTACTTTTTTTTAGCGCTTCACATTCGTTTATATCTGCTTCCATAGTCGAGTCTCTGCACCTTAGTATTTGTATAGTAGAAGATCCCATTATCGTCTCAAATCCAATTGGTGGTTCGGCTCATTTATCTTTGGTTTGTAAGGATTTGAGAATAGCTATATTAAGTATTGAGTCTAAGTGTAATATTTATGTTTTTGGTTTCATGGGATATGGGTTAATTCTAGGCATGGATTGGTTAGCTAGTAATTGTGAAAGGAGGGTAGTTAGACTTTCGACTTGCCTCGGGAATACCCTCGAGATTTCATGTGATCTTAAGGGATCAGTTAGGCTTAGCTACCTAGAATCACTTGATGCAACTATCGATGATTTGCGACCCGTTAGAGTAATCCATGAGTTCGCAGATGTTTTTGATTAGGTTAGGGGTTTATCCTGTAAAACGCGAGATAGACTTCCGCATATATCTAGTTGACAATGCGAAGCCAGTTGCATTTCATGTACGACACATGAATCCAAAGGAAAGGAAGGGCTCAGTAAACAAGTAAAAGAGTTCATAAAGCGAAGTATTTCTAAATGTGGTGCTCCAGTCGTTTTCGTTACAAAGGCGGAATGAGAAAGAACATGCTTTGCATCTAAGGGAAGTCTCGAATACCCTCCAAGCGCATCAACTTAAGGCGAAGTTCTCTAAAAATGTCATTTTTGGAGAGAAGAAGTAAGGTTTCTAGGACATGTGGTGCCCAAAGAAGGGATAGCAGTAGATCCCGCAAAAGTAGTTGCGGTGCAAGATTGGAAGGTCCCAAGGAATGCAACAGAAGTAAGAAGCTTTCTTAGACTATCGGGCTAATATAGGAAGTTAATTAAGGACTTTATGAAGGTATCGGCCCACTTACTAGATTGACGAAGAAGAATCTAATCATCTTAGTATGTACACTTGGTAACATGGTTAGCATCTGTTTATTTTCAAGAGATAGTTCGGGAAATGTTAGCATGACACGACAGAAGTTGTAGTGCCAAGTATACTATAAGAAGAAAAGGTGGAACGAGAGGTGATAGTGAAATGAGTTCCAACGCATATTCTGGAAACAGAAATTAAGAAGCTACGCAATCGTGAAGTTAAGACAGTTAGAGCAATATGGAATGAAGCTCAAGAAGATGCGACTTAGAAGACTGAAGACTAGATACATGCATCATACCCTTTTTGAGGGTATATCCTTGATCTCTCTTTTTCTGTAAAGTTTATTTGCTAGTCTTTGTCTTTTAAGTATATCATCTCGATCTTGTCCTCGATCCTTAGGTAGAAGCCAATGGATGTAAAAATGTGTTTGAGACATGTTATGTTTGGTGGATGCAAGTGGATGTAAGTGTTTGCTAGTGGTTGCTCGTGGATGCATATACACACATTAGGCACTAGATCGGCTCAGTCACTTTCATATCGCATATGCATGAGTGAATTTTTATATATATGAATTGAAACTTAATGTGTAATCGTATGGATGTTGCATTTGTATGAATGATTGTGCACTCATGTAGAAGTCATAAAGTACGATTAGGAATAATTGCATTCATGATGGACTAATGGCACTGACATAATTCACATTAAGGAGGTCAATTGAATCAGTAGACCGCCTGATTTTGCATTAGATAAGGACATATACACACACTATGCATATGTTCATAAAAAGAATTAGATGCATTTTAAGGACAATGCATGCCTATGATTGAATGGTTGAGTAGATGGATGTTGGATGTTAGGATACATTCTCCTTGACTTGGAGATTTCGGGGACGATATCCTTTAAAGGAGGGGATAATGTAACACCCCGTATTTCCTGTGGATATTAAAGTAACGAATTAAAGATTACTTAATTTTAAAAGTAGGAATTAAGGGAAACGGGTTACGCTATTGCGTTCATCTCTGAATTCTTCTTGGGGTAGAGTCCAAGTTTGTGTAAATCAGACACCGTATGAAGAAGTTATAAGCCTTAAAGTTTATATGTAACAAACTGGAAAATCTGAACCAGTTTAAAAAATTTAGTTTGGCTATTTTAGTGGATTTTAAATATTTAAAATAAATTATTTTAAATAATAACGATGAAAAGTATGTTTTAATCGATGCTTGAAAATAAATATAATTATTTTTGATTATAAACAAGGCCTGAAACGGCGCGGTAGTTTCAAATTTGGAATTCAAACTTTGACTTTCTGTACCGGGTGCAAAATAAAACGAATTTTAGTGAAACCAAGAATGTTTAAATATGTTTATGAATATCTTTCTAACGAATCTGAAAAATTGAAGTTTCGTAGCTGGAATCAAAAGTTATGGCCAAATGAATTTTCAGAAAGGTCGCTATAGAATTTATATAGCCGGTGAAAATAGCCATTTAGCAAACGACCTCAGAATTCGACGAAACTACTTTTGTTGGATCCGGGATGTCAAATTATTGCTAGGTTTCAAATTCCATAATTTTTTAAGTTTATATGTAAGCGTGGAAAAGGATAATGTGTTTGGTTGATTTCAGTTAAATTGGATCGACTAGAAAATGGCCATTTTTCAAACGGTCTCAGAATTCGACGAAACTAGTTTTGTTGGGACCGTATCGTCAAAACATAGCTAGATTTATTTTTCTGGAATTTTTGGGATTAGTATGTAGCCCCGGCAAATTGAAATGTACGTTCAAATCAAATATTGAATGTTTTATATTTTAATCTGAAAAGAAACTGACTGAAACAGTTGAATGGGCCTACGAAACATATCCCATTGTGTTCGAAATGGGGGTATTTAGCTAGGGACGACAGTCGTTGGGTTTGGATGGGAGTTCGTATGAGGCAAGGGGTATTTTTGGATTTTTAAAAATATATAAATAAAAAAAATCATTGGCCAATCACAATCTCCCATCTTCATTTCTCTCTCCCCGATTGAGCTCCAGGCGACGGCGGCTACCTCTCCTAACTTCTCTCCTTGATTCCTCTCAAATCTCTCATCAAAACCACCTGCTCCATTGGAGATTTTTGTAGTACTATCAACGATCTTCAAATCCATACCAGAATCGGCCTTCCTCGCTGCACAAATTTCGAGATACGGTGCCACAAACTTTCGGCCTTCTGACCGCCGCCGAGGACGACAGATGCCACTGAAGTAGGCCCCATTTCTGGCGCAGGTGCGCCCCTCCTGGTGCTTCAACGTGGCGCAGGCCGATCCTCTTCAAGATACACCGTTTGATCGAAAAATCAAAACCTAGTTTTGAACCTTTTTCTGAGCGGTACGGGTTTAATTATTTAAACTGATTTCCGCATTTAAAAGCATTGCAAACTTCTAAAAATCATATCTTTTTGCTATGTGATCGAAATCCAGTGAAATAAGAGACAACAGACTCGTGCGGACGTCTTCTACATTCTAGAAGAGACCAGATATTTTTCTGAGCCTTCTACAATTTTTGGAGGAGTGGAACCCAATGTGAGATTTCTAAATTATAAACGATATGGAAATGACGATGTATAAATTATATAGTCGATGTATGAGTTATATAAGCGTTGTACACCTCATGTATAAGCGTTGTATAAGTTGTATGTTCGATGTATAAGTTGCGTTGTAAAAAATTATATATGCGTTGAATGATATTGAAATATATTGAAATGAAATCAAAATATAGTTATATACATATATCGATATATATATATATACATATATATATATACTCCCCTCATTAACAGACCGTGGACGATATATATTGATTGTGTTATTGTTTGGATTATTGGTTGATGTGAAATTTGGTGAATATCATGAGTGTTTGATTGGAAATGATTGATTGTGGTTGGAATCCCAATAGGATTAATATATGGGAAAATTAGTCTGCGTACGAACTAGATATTAAAATCCCCATTGTCAAAAGCTGCGAGGCTTTAAGGTAGAGCGAGGAGCCGTACTCGGGACGGTGCCAGTTTTAACTACCCTGTCGTTATGCTGCCAAAATTTTCTGAAATATTACTGTGTTTGATTTATATTCATGTGTTGAAATAAAATTCATGTGTTGAACAGAAATTCATGTGTTGAATAAAATTCATGTGTTGAAATAAAATTCATGTGTTGAATAGAAATTCATGTGTTGAATAAAATTCATGTGTTGAATGAAGTTCATGTATTGAATAAATTCTTTGAAAGATAAAAATAACATTTTTATCATATATATATTCTATATAATATATTAGTGTTTTAAATAAATTGTTTTAACACCAAAAATAACATTTTTACCTTATGTATGAACTATATAAAATAATCGTGTTTCGAAATAAATTGTTTTACAATAAAAATCACATTTTTATGATATATATGAACTATATAAAATAATCGAGTTTTGAAATAAATTGTTTTACAATAAAAATCACATTTTATGATATATATGAACTATATAAAATAATCGTGTTTTGAAATAAATTGTTTTACAATAAAAATCACATTTTTATGATATATATGAACTATTAAAAATAGTGATGTGTTGAAATAAATAGTTGTTGGATAAAAATATCGTTTTTATCAAATGTATGAAATGAATATGGTTTTAGAATCGAAGAATGAATTAAAGATATATATAATTAAAATAAATCGAATAACGAAGCTGCAGTTCGTGTTTTGAAACCGTGATTTCAAACGATTATTGCGGGAGATCCGGCCATCGGATTTTCCCGAAACCGAAACCGTTGGGTTCGCTTTGGAAATATCTTCCCAACGACACCAACTTTGTAACGGTTGGATTGTCTGGAATGTTTAATTCAAATCTAAAGAAAAAGAGCGCCAGAATCAATTATATTTATATGTATATAAATATAATCAAAGTAAATCGAATAACGATGCTGCAGTTCGTATTTTGAAATCGTAACTTCAAACTATTGCACCGGGAGATCCGACCGTCGGATTTTCCCAAAACTGGAAACGTTGAATTCGTTTTGAAAAGATCTTTATGATGATATAAAATTTGTAAAGATCCAACAGTTGGATTTTCAGATATGTGTAAATCAAATTTTAAGAAAAATAGCGTCATGGCTGCCATATGGCCTGAAGCGTTGTTTGAATGAATTGGCTATTTTTAAATGAATAAAAATAGCGATAAATCATTATAAAATATTATAAACGATATGGGAAGGAAATAAACCGAATTTACACGGTTTATTGGATATTTGATGGTTGAATGTGTTTGGCGTGAAAATTACATTAAAGAATAGAATTAGTGATGTCGAATAATTTAACCATTGAAATGAATTGATTTAAATTCTAAATATACGTGAATTATTTGAAAAGGCCGGGTTAAATCTCATTTCAAATAATTGATTGGGATGATCTTCACATCGATTGGATGATTACTGATGTCTTGATTGGGAGGCATCCCAAGATATAGATAATAAGTGGTGATCGTCCAGACGTACTTGGAGATTGATGGTTATGCGAGGTATAAGGTGCCTACGATTTCGTTCAGACCCAGAATGAACTTGTATGGACTGTGTGTCTAACATCAGATTTTGCTCTGTGTTGATTGATCTCTATTAAATATACATCTGCCTGGTGAAGGGGAATTCATTCCCTTACTTCACCCTTCTCTGAGACGTACGGGATCATAGGTGGTATATCGATAGACATCAGTCGCATTGTGTGAATTGCCTGTGTGGCACGCCTACGTGGCAAATGATCAAGGCTTTTGTTGAAAAGCAAAGTCTTGTGGTTGATGATCAAAGCACCGCCTATGTGGCATAGCTTTGTGTATAGCGTTGATTCGCGAGCCTCACACCCCGGTATAAGCCTGAAACGGGAAAGGACATCAGGGAGGACATGCGTTTCCTTCTAGCTAGGGTGGTGTCAGTAACCTACCAGCCTTGACATTTATATTATTTTCACCTGTGTGGTTGTTGGATTGCGAGGCACCTCGGATATATCAGTGACTATGTGGAGCCGATGGAGTCATAGGACTCATTTACGCCCCAAAGGGTGGGGAATCGCAGTATTCAGGTATTTTAATCCACATCGGTGGACCGGCCCTGACGATCCAAGGGCTCACCTGTGTCTGGGTCCTGAGGCTCAGGCTAGAGAGTCTCGAATTCGGTAAGGACTATCTTTTGCCTTGGTTCATGACGGAAATCCAATTTCCAAATACGACATCGTGCAGTTTTGATTGTATACCTATATATGGCGACATAGTGGTATGGGGCATTAATGTCGTCTATGATTGATATTTATGATTGAAATTGTTTTTGAAACATATAAACACTAGCAATAATATCAAATGATTTGTTTTTGCTCGTATCAAGCATATTTTGGCCATTATAAGGTAAAACTCTATCCTCCGGTTTGCGTTGCATTGTGTGATGGGAACTGAGTCTTATAATGGTTTCATTTTTATAAAAAAGCATTGCGATGTTTAAAAGATTTACTTTTTTTAAAGCACTGGTAATCCAATGGAGTAAACCCGTTCCGCGAAAGTGGCGTAGTCCTATGATTTTCCTTGTTATTATTGGTTAACCAGTTAAGCAGATTTCTCATACCAGTCCCATGACTGACACGTGCTTTGTTTCACTTGCAAACTCGGGTGCCCCTATTTCTATATGGGCATCCTTGTATTCAAGTTTTAGCAGGCTCTTTCTGGATAGCTGGAGCTGAAGACGGAATCTACCATTTATCTCTTTTTATGTTGTTCGGCTCCTATTGTACATATTATGTTTTGATTCCGCTGTAGACATTTATGTATAGCTGAACTGTATTTTGTACTAAGTATGATCCTGTATACTGTGTAACTCTGATGATTATGTTTATCCAGTGTATTATTTGTACATTATTTGGTGTATTTATTTATTTATGTTTTGCTATTATCTGTTTATGTGTTATATTCCAAAGATTACCCTTGACACTGTTGTAAGGGGGTTTGGGGTCGTCTCATTATATACGCCCAAGGAAGTATATATACATATAAAATAATTCCAAAAGTCAAAACAGGGTTCAAATCTCGAATTTGGGTCAAAGCAGGCTGAGCGGGAAATTTCCCGCTTAGGGGTGTCGACCCCCCCCCCCCAGGGGGAGTCGACATAGGTGTCGACCCCCCTATAGGGGTGTCGACATAGATGTCAACCCCCTATAGGTGAGTCGACCCCTGTTGGCCCAGATCTGGCCGATGATGTGTGTCGCCATGTGTCGCTTTCTGATTCTCTGTGTGACATGGTATTCTGCTATGGACGATTCTGATGACTTCCAGACTGATCTGAAGGCTCTAAATCTCCCTATACTATAAAAAGACCCCTAAACCTATTATTTTCTCCACACGAATTCATAGGCGTTTATATGTTGCTAAAACCTGAAGTGACCTAGCCTCCTCCTTAATCAATCAAATTAGAGTTTTCAAGTTAACAATCAAAGTCTACATCAAAGGAATAACTAATCAAATTCAGAAATCAGATCCCAGAATTCAAGACCATTCTGTAATTTTTAAGTTCATGTTACTTTCAAAAATAAAAGTTAATTGTGATTCTGACATTGTAATAAATCTGAATATGAGATTATGCCAATTTCTATCTGTCTTTCTATATCCGTTGGATCTATCTCATTGATATTATTATGTCCATTCTTTCCTTCTTCCCTTTTTGTTTTTATAGCCAGGCTACTGCGAGCCTGAGCCAAATCTCATAAGCGATGAACGTACGTTGGGAAAAATTGGGCATAATATATGATTTGGACATGGCAAGCGCAAAAATTGGGAAAAGTATTGAATTATGTATAATTGAGCATAATTGATTTGAGGACATAACACATGTTGTATTTAAAACATAAAGTGTATCGAACATACGACTTGAGATTTGAGGCATAAAGTATATTGGACATATGACTTGGGATTTGGGGCGTAAATTGAACTGTAAACATGCAAGGCATAGTAAATGTTGTGGTTTAAGACCTAAAATTGGGGTATATATATACATATATATATATATATATATATATATATATATATATGATGGTTTATGACTTGGAAGAAGGAGATTATTGTGTATAGTAATGTATGGCCTAGGCATGGAAACCTATAGTAAGATAGGGATAACTGTTAAATGTGAAGACGCCTAAATTGGGATTTTGGGTAATTGGCATGCACTATAATTAAAGGCTATAATTTGGCATAGTTTATACTATGAATCAAGATTGGGAGTTTTTGGAGAGTATTTTGTACGGTGAAATATGACTAAACCTTAGGGCATGTGTTGTGATTATTGGAGCATAACTATTATTGCAAATTTGGGAAAAGTGGGTGTAACCTATTCTGAGTAATAACTTGAATTTGAATTTGTAGGGAATAACTTGCAATCAGCTTTGTTGGGGTATAACTTGAGAAATGGAACATGACTAGTTTTGTGAACTTGGGATGATTAGCATATAAAATCTGGACTTGGATATGTATGGTAAATATGCTAAAAGATAAACATGCCTAACGCGAGGTTAGATTGAGTTGCGGCGTAAAACTGCCTAGAACCGCCCGGCACATCCAGTAACCGCAACAACACAGATCTAATGTGAAAGGTTAGCGCATTTAGCCCAAAACCCGAGGTTAGAATGAGTTTGTGGTAGAAGTTTGCCCGGAACCGCCCGGCACATCCAGCAACCGCAAACAACAGTTCTAATGTGCGAGGTTGGGGCATTAATAAATTAATTAATGTCAATAAACAGACATGCTAAGAATGATAAGGTTAAGTAAAATTTAGAACACTTAACCATTATAACATGTTAATTAGACAAAAAGGCGGGGTTAAGTAAATTTAGAACACTTAACTGTTATAACATGTTAATTAGACAAGTGAGTAGGTTTAAGTTAACCAGTACAACATGATGAATGAGAAGGGTTAAGTTAATAAGAAACACTTAACCAATATGACATGATGAATGGGAAGGGTTAAGTTAAAACAAGGGAGCAACACTTAACAAATATAACAGGATGCGTGGAAAGGTTAAGTTAAATCAAGGGAGCAACACTTAACCAATATAACATGATGAATGGGGAGGGTTAAGTTAACACAAGAAGGCAACACTTAACCAGTGTAACACGACAAGTGGGTGGGTTAAGCTAACTTGAATTGATTGATGACACTTAACCAATACAGCATGATGAACGTGTGGGGTTAAGTTAATAAGAAACACCTAACCAATGTAACTTGATGAACGAATGGGGTTAAGTAATGGGAAATACTTAACCAATATAACATGATGAATGAACGGGGTTAAGTTAATAGGAAACAATTAACCAATCCAACATGACGAGTCAGAAGGGTTAATAAGAAACACTTAACCAACATGACATGATGAGTGGGTGGGTTAAGTTAACATGAATGGACAACACTTAACCAATATGACATAATGTGTGGGAGGGTTAAGTACATATCGGGTTGGTGGGTAATATTAGTAAATATATGCCTAAAAACTTAACCATTAAGTAAACATGTTTGAATCAGTGGGAGGGTTAAGTACATATCGAGTTGGTGGGTAATATTAGAGAATATAGGCCCACAAACTTAACTAGTAAGAAACCCTAGTAACGGGGACCCATTTTAGCAGTAACCCACATAGATGTATCAAGGACCCTGAAACTAGGCAGGGTGTGGAACGATTACTGGGCTGATTATAAGCTGTCAAAATAGCGGCAGGGGTACGTCAGTGTAGGTTCTGACAGATTACAGGCGTACTCCGGAGTGGGAAAAAGCAGGCACTGGGTACTAGTAGTTATACACTGTGCATCTTGAATCGTGTCGGGTTGCTATCATAAGGACTGATACACCTTATGGTGGGACCAACATAGGGTATCTACACGCAAGAGAGGGCCGATTGACACAGACACATGGAACGTTAATACGAGTAATGAGCCGATCGATAGGGTAGTAAGGGTACATCTAAAATCTTCATGGCAATTAGGCTGATTGAGGTAAGATCCTCATACTAGATGTACACCTGAAGGCTACCACTGTTGGGATGATCGTTATCACATTATCATTTTACACAGATTACTAGTTGGGATACTAGTTAGGTGGTTCAGAGGTATAGAAAACAAAAATAACAAGGTAGTAGCGAAGCAGAGAAAGAGTAGAAGCGCATTCAGTTTATTTTGCCTTATCATATCTATACTAATCGTATGTTATCTTGTTATCCTTGTTCTCACGGTATTACCTTATATTCAGTTTATTCATGTCATGATGTGTTTGCCTATTTACATGCTGAAAGTCACTGGACTTACCAGACTTATATCTGACCTAGTTTGTTTCGCCTCTTCCCCCCTCCCCCCCAGGTTCACAAGGAGGAAATGTTACCACTTAGCTCAGTTTTCTTTCCAAGCACGGAGATAGTCAATGTATTGCTTTGGACTCTCTCTTCTACTGCTATGGCTGGTTCATGCTTTATTGGGGAATATCATTGTTATTTTTATGCTTCTTTTATACTTGGAAGTTTTTGAATCAAGACAGAGGTTCTACGTATTACTTTTAAGTATGATTGAGGCAATTGTTGTAAAAGCTTGACTGAACCACATTGTTTATAAAATGACTTTATTTTCCGCTGCTTTACTTGTCTGTCTCGTAATTTATCTGCAACTTTTATCTAGAAACGCTCCACCGAAGTTAAGGCATTCCCTTTGTGAGTGACCTTAACGGAGATGGGGTGTTTCAACTCGAAAATTTAAACCTAACTGTAATTTGATGCTTCAGATCCAATAAATTAATTTCATCGAAAACGGAGGTCATTTGCAAAATGGCTATTTTTGATGGCTTAAATAATATTAAAGTATAAATAAATTCTATAGCGACTATTTTAGATTTTAATCTGGACATAACTTACAATTTATAAAGTGAAATCTAAAATTTTCACATTTGGAAGAAAGATATAATTAAACAGATTCTAACGGTTCTTGTTTCATCAAATTCTAATTTATAATGAATTCTGTACATTCAATTGAAAATTTGAAATCGAATTTTCAAACTAACTCGCCATTTCAAGCTCGTTTAATAATTAAAATAAATTTATACATTCTAACTTCGCTTTAAATAAATTTTAAGTCGTTTATTCTCAAAATAAATCAATTAAAATATTTAATTTCTGTCAAAATCAATTAAAAATACATCTTAAATTGGTTCCAAAAATATGGGTTGTTATAGTAATTCTCTCTTCCCTCTACAAGTTTGCTTCAAACACCCAGGCTTGAAACAGACCCCACCGCACGCAAACCGAGATAAAATGAAACTACATAGTTTCGTTTTAGCCCGATTTCGGCCCTTACACCTCTCTGTTGGCCACCAAATTTTAGGTGAAGGTCGGCCTCGACATAACCTACAACTTTCTAGTTGACCACCATCACCAATTCTCTACAGTTGTGGAGATATAAATTAAAATCAAAAGTGGACTTATTTGCAAACTTGGCTGATGTTTTGATTTGGGAATTAGGGTGAGGGGTAAATAGGGTTTATATAGAGTAGATATTTCGGATTCATTAATTTTTTATTTGATTATTTTATTACTCGAAGCCTATCGCCATTTCCGTTCGTCGTTTACTAATCTGTATGGCTACATATGAACTCCGTTCGTAGTGAAAATGGACATCATGTTATAGTTTGATATTATCGACACAATGAAACTTGTTTCGTCGAAATCTGAGGCTGTATGCTCAAACAGTGCTAGTTCGAGTTCAAATTATTTATTAATTCTATATTAATTTATGTACGCTCATGAAATAACTCTCACTAGAGCGAAACTTGAAATTTAGCAATAATTAGCTATTACAGATTTAATAAAATTCATTTCGTTGAAATCCGGGATAATTTGAATAAAAGCTCTTTATAGAAGGTCTAATTTAAATTGAGATAAATCAATTTCAAAATATCTCCGTATAATAATATGTTATTATAAACGGAAATATTCAAATAGAATTTCATGTAGCTTTAAAATAAACAACTTCAGATTTCAAACATTTCAATTCCAAGTTAAAACGATATTAATTTCATAATTAAATTCCTTTGTTATATATATAAATCGTCATGGTTTATAAACGAATCCACAACGACCTTTTGAAAACTTGATTTGGACATAACTAAAAATCTAAAAGATTAAATCTCTATTTTTCTCTTTCATTAGAAAAATATAATCAATAGACTTGGACAATTCTTGTTTCAAAGAATTCCGACTTATATTGGATCTTGTACATTCATTTAATGTTCAAAATGTAAAATTACAAACTATCATGACGCTGCGGGCTCATTTATAATTAAATTATAAATTATACGTTCAAACGTCATTTAATAAACGAATTCGTTAATATAATTTCAAAACCAACTTAATTAAATTCTTTTATATTTCCAATTCAACCGTTTTCCGATTATTTCAAAACTAAATTATTATTAAATTATTTATATCAATAAAATATTCAAAACTATTCAATTCAAGTTCGTTAAATTGCAAAATAACATTTAAAACTAATTATAAATGTTAAATTAAATGGTTAAAAATCCCGGTTGTTATTTAGTAGGTTATATTCCCCGTTCATCACGGTTTCCCTTGGTTCCTTGTTATTTAAGCAAACCTTTACTGTTGTATACTTTATATATTTACCATATTGTACATTTTTATTATTACAGGGAATATTTCACACACTTCATTAATTTCATTGGTGGAAATGTATAAAAATCTATTTTTATAATATACATCAATTAAGATCTGTAGTTGCAAGCTATTTCTTTTTATTACATCATGTACATATATATTTGATTAATGTGCAATACGGCAAAAACCCCTATTTCACACTAATTTTTATTATATTTCTTTGTCTTACAACTACATTTTCTGTAATTAACCGTAATGGTAATTATGGAAATATATCCTATTCCACACCTAATTTACTCAGTCCACTGCTAATTCCCTTTTTTTCCCGAGTTATATTATTTTCCGTTTTCATACACAATTCCTAATTCCAATTTAACCACGGTAAGTTTCTATATAAAATTAGGCTTGCTAATTTTTATTCCAGTTTACCCACAATTTACTGTAATATTTCTCGACCTAACAATTTCATTATATTCTAAACAATATAATTTGGAAACATACATAATTTACCATCAATTTTACAATCATGTCATTACAGCAATTTCTTAAATCCAAACATAAAGATATGAGATAGATTTGTACAATGGTAACATTCTTAACATATTTAGCAAATGAATTATATCACAATTACCACAATTTTAATTGCTTATTACATTTAGAATTACGGGGAATTTCAAAAGACAAATACTAATAAAAAGGTATAATTTAAATCCACTCACCTGACTGTTTTTCAATTCTTGAATCTGATTCAAATCTTCTACCCTGTGGCCTTCCTAATTGAATCTAATATTAAAATAACCAAGGATTTACAAATCTGACACTAAAAGAATGAAAAAAAATCCTATTAATTCAGATTCATAGAATTTACCTCACGTAGACGAGAAACTGAGTACCTATTTCCTCGATCTATATTCTTTGTCTTCAAATCTTGAATCAGAATTCCTAAAACTAATATTCTTATTTCTAAAAGATTTGGGGAAGAAAGAAAATGGCAGAGTCATGGCGTTGTCTCAGAGAATATGAGTTGGAGGCTAGGCTATACCAGTCTATTTATAGGTGCATATAAGATTCTTGTTCGTCGGATTAAACATAATAAAATCCAAGCAGTTTAACTCGAAAATTGACGCCAGTTTACCCGGTATTGGCTCGATTATGTTGATTTTTCCTTTTATTGATTTCTGGTTTAACGTTGCTGTAACATTCGTTTTCTTACTAAATATTGTTATGTCAATTAATTTCCATTTATAAGGTACGTTTAATGTTTCAAATTCAAATTTCTGTGTATATATTCACGCATAATTTCATAAACCTTTACTCGTTAATAGCTGCGCAATAAATGTTCTTATTAACGTTATTCTCTTACCAAATTTCTTTCTAATCTATTCAATTATTCCCAATCTTTTTAACATGCGGTCACACGTGTAAATAAATGTGAGCATTCATTCCATTTTTATATTTCGCCCTTAATTTACACTTTAATTTCAATTTTTGAATTTATGCGTATATATTTATGCACAACTTCATTTCTTTTCAAAATTCAAACGGCGTTATGCCGACATTTATTTCTTACTTATTTTGATTGATTGCATTTTATTTTTAAATTTCATATATCTGTATATGTGTGTGTGTATGCACACATATACATATATGTATATACATATATATATACATACATATACATGTGCATAAATGTATATATATTCACCTATATATATTTATCTTTATGTGCATCATTTAAATTTTTCTCTTAGAACATGCATCCTTTTAGCTGTCCCTCTTAAAATTAAAAACATAACATTGGCGGGACTCAAACTTTTGACCTCTACCTTGGGAAATGCATGTTTTACCAACTCACCTAACTTAGCTTCTGTTTACAAGACTAAAAACATTGGTATCTATTGTTCTTATTTGTGTTTCTCTTATATCTTCTTTTTCGCGTTTGTTCTAAAATTTCATTTAAAGATATCTTCTTCGTTTTAAATACGTTTTCTACAAAGCACAAATCTAAATTGGTCAGAAAATCGCCACGGACGCAATGATGCTAGTTTGGTGACCAAATTCTGAAAATTGTATAATTTTTATTTAATTATTTAATTTAAAAACGTGGTCCATTACACTAACTTACACACCATCTTGCTTAATACTACAAATCATATTTGATCTCCTTCTTCCACTGCCTATCCTATCAAAATAGCCAGTGTTTTTAACTTTTTATCCCCTTCATTGATCCGTTGATGTCGAGACCTCTGCTTCTACTATATCTCTTCTTGGTCTATCACCTTCAATAAATCCCTCTCTTTGTCTTCCAATGACTACGTTTCAACATTGGCCAAAGATATCTTTTCAACAAGAATGTTTAATTCAAGAATCTCATCCTCCAATAATTCCTTCTTCCTTCTAAGGGAACCAAAAACATCTGTATTCCATCTTTTCAAAAAACTTCGCAATAACTTCAGTTTTCTTCCATCAGACCCAGCAGCATCTTTTAGGTTCGAAAAATCAGACCATTTTACCTTCAACATCTCATCGAAAACCTCCTCCAAACACCAGATTTTCTCAAATTTGAAAATTGATTTTTTTTTCTAAACCATCCCCAAAATAAAAAGTAATAGGGCAATGATCAGAAACAACTGAAGAAAAACCCCTCTGTGAAGACAAAGGATGCAGACCTTCAAATTCTATACTAATGAAAATTTGTCAAGCTTCACTAAGGTCGAATACTCTTTTCCATTGCCCCAGGTAAACTTTCTTTTGGTGAGAGGAAGATCAATCAAGTTTCCACTTCAAACAAAATCACTAAGACCATTTATATCTTCCCCACAACTCTCAACTCTTCTATCTCTCTCGAAAAGAAATCTCATGACATTGAAGTCACCTCCAATTAACCAAGGACCCTGAATTAAGTTTTCAAACAGCAGACATTCATTCCACAATAGCGTCTTCTCTTCCTTCGTCCGAGGTCCATAAACATTGATGAAGAAGTACAAAACCCAAGAACTCTTAAAGCATAAAATCACATTAATACAGTGAACTTCCTTAATTTCTTGCCTCAATTTCCACTACAATTGTTCCAACCAATTAATAAACCACTTGAACTGCCACTTGCATTCAGAAAACTCCAACCATCCAGAACCAAACCGCCTGTGACAACCCCAATTTCGACAGACCAAATTTTTTTTTAATTCCAATCAATCGAAACTAGGATTGGTTTGCTCTGGTATCCTGTAGAAAAGACAGAGACATAAAATATGTCAGAGCTCAGAAAACATCTCACAGCGGAATGGATTAAACATAATATAAATCAAAGTATAGCCTTACCGTATTAATAATATTGTCTAACCAGTATCCAATGCTATAATCCCTTACGTCTCTACCATAAATCTGACCTGCGAGTATGTTATGAGGAGGGGTCAAAACACAAGTTCTGGTGACTGGATTTAAACTATACACTTTGGATAATCCTACATATACCGTTTAATCATATTTTCTTATTTATTAGGTTACTTAGATTAACAGCACTCAAGACTACACACATGTCGTACCCATTTACTTCCTAGTGGATTAACCTAATACAGTATATATGTAGCTACCCCTAATATCGAGGTACACCCCATAGTACCCCACTCGCATGATTTACACCGTAACACAATCGAAATATACACAGTCCCTCATCCTACGTCGTAGTGACGACGGATAACAATATTACGTTCCGCATATATATATCATTACTATGCTACGTAAACGTATTGACTGCCACCATTGTTCGAATCAGACTCCATACCAGAGTAATGCCCTCAAGTCCACGATACACCACCCAGAGCCGACATGCATGTATCTAGACAGTCCACCATACGTATCCTCAATTGTAGCTCGATGCCTCAATCGCACATCTTCTAATATGCACCGAGTTCCATGACAGGTCGATACAAGAAGCACGGAACTCGGTCGAGAGCTTTTCCATATCTGGATAGGCCCATCTTTAAAGAGCCTCTATATACGGATATACATAGGGTTTGTTTTTGTGGTGGCTATGGCCCCACCTCGGACCCTCCCTCAACTAGTAAAGACCACTAGAGCTAAGAGACTGCCTCTACGCAAACAATCTAAACATCCATGTCGCGTCTCCCCTCAACCCCTTATCCCGATAGTGAAGGGTGAAATGGTATTCTGGGTTTAGCTCGAGTCTTTTCGCATCCCACTGGCTACCGATGACGGGTGTCCGACGGTCTGCTATCCTTCTTGGTCCTAACCCTCTGCATCCTCGTGAGGCAACCGCCGAACCACCCTGGTGTCACCTCGTCATAGCATTCTGACTGCATAGCTACATCTGCAGTCAAGGCCCACCTATCTAGTAGTTACGCGCAGAACCAACCTCTGCGGACACAGCCTAAGACATCTGTCGCCACACAGAGGACTACTGGAAGCACCTTACGTACCTCAAGAAGCCGCGTTCTTCCCCTTCTAGTCCTTCGGAGCCGTCAGAAAAATCAGATGAATGTGCGCTACCCCTCGTGCCTTATAATACCACGATGATCTACACCGTTGGGTTGTTCACCCTAAAACGTGTGGACTGGTTCAAGCGCCTCACTTTAATATGTTATTAGACCCTATATCGCGCTTGCCTTACCTCATCAAGTTTCCTTTTAACTTGGTTATTCTCATTCACATTGAATTCTTATTCAAATTACCAAGTTTCTCTTGCTTATTTATTCCAATTATATAACTTAACCCATTTAAGTTTATTAATAAGCCCACCACATGTTATTCTCCAAATTGTGGCCCAAGATATGTAATCCACAATCCCTTTATATATTCTTGTTGATTTCATCATTACAATAACATGTTTTACTTAATATGTAGTTAAGTAAATCCAATTCACATGTTTTCTAATTAACATGTCACTTACCATTTATGACTAAATATAACTTATATCATTTCATAAGTTTTCCTCATTCTTTCCCATTTAATCATAATTCCATTTTTCACTGTCAATACAACTTATCGTTGTTTACTTATTAACTTAGTTCTATTAACTAAGGCCCACTAATAAGTTTCTCTACCCGTTTATATAACCTACGTTATAATTTCCTCTCATCCCTAGGACAAGCCTAAACATTCTTATCAACGGGTTTCAGACTTCCAAGCTTACAGATTACTTAATTAATAATTAAGTACAATATATTTTCCCCCTTTTCTTAACTGGTTTTCGGCTTTCCCCATTTACTACTTTCTTAATTTACAATCAAGTGTCCCTTAACTCATTTCATCAGTTATCCAGTTTCCCTATTAGTTTATTATAGCTGAAGTTATAATTCCCACTTGTCCCTTGGACAAGCCTACCTATTATACAACGTTTTCATTGATGTTAGTTATTTATAACAGGTGATTATCATTTCTACAAGTTATGCTCACCTAAAAGGTGACTTTAATTACACAACTTTATTATTTCTATCGATTATGTATACCACTATGTGTCTTTAATTACATAACCTTACCGGGCTAAGTTTGCGGGCCTATATATAAATATTACCTACCACCTTGGATTTGCCTAACCCACCCACTGTCCAACTAATTTTTACTTAACCCTAACTTTAGTTCATATTCATACAATCCCTATGGATTAGACTGGGTTAAGTAGTTCATTACCATGTCCATTTATGGTTTATAATGGGCTAGACCTCCCATATTAGGCCTACAACTTGTGGATCCTGGATATGTCGATCGGGTCCGGGAAGACTTCTTCCACAAGTTGGGCCTAACCTTGTGTCATAGCCCTTCTTGTATTTGCGCACTTAGACTTCTTACATTAGGTCCAACATTAGTGGCTGCTGGATATGCCGGTCGGGTCCGGGTAGACTTCCACCACTAATGCAACCTAACCTCATGTCATAAGTGCAGTTACAACTTCTAATTGTAATTCTAGGCATTCATTATTAATCAATTATTTAAGCCTATGCCTTTATAGGTATTAATGCCCATGTACCCAATTATATTCATGATGGGTTATATGTCTAAATTCAAATTATTCGAATTATGCTAATTCATATTTTACATACGACCCTATTTGCGCCCAAATCATTTTCTATGCTTACGATCCAATTTAAGATCTTGAAACATAATTTAGTCGATGCCCCAAACTCATATTTATTCAATTCTATGTTAACATGAATCCATATAGTCATATAATTACTCCAATTATTCCCTGTATATAATTAGGACAAATTTACATGTAAACTTTTTAGCACTCCAATAAATCCAATATATGAATTTTTCCCACATGTTCAAATTAATATTATAACATGTAAACATTCCAACATTTCAACTGATTCAATGTATGAATTATTCATATTAACAATTTGACGTTATATCATACTAATCATTGCCCCAATTTAGTAGATTCAACATATGAATTTCCTGTTCTATTCATATTAACGTTTCAACTTGTTATAACAACAATTTATAATTAAACTGGAAATTTCACAATTTATTAAAAGGGGAATGCTAAACGATAGTCATAACATTATCTAAAGACTATAGTTTAAACCCACTTACCTTTCATGCTTTTCCCCAAATTTTGGATCGGATCCGTTCTATCATCACTGGCTTTTCTTTCCCCTTTAATTTGATTTGAAACCTAATAACGTGGATCGACTATTTTCATTAAAAGAGAAGGGAAAGAAATAGGAAGAATTAAATAGATTGGATCAAGAAGTTTACCTTGCTTTTTCACGTAATTCTGAACGCCTTTTTAATAAAAACACCAATCTCTTCCCTCTAGATCTTAATTTAAGATTTTCTAATTTACAAATTTAAATTTTTGAATATGTTTGAGGAGAGAGAGGGGGAGCAATGGCGGAGCTCCAGCATAGCCGCCGAATTATGAGATTTAGGGTTAGGCTTAGGGTCTTATTTATAGGTGTAGCGGAGGAACCAGGACCCTCAGATCAAAATCTAAAACACCAAAATCGTATACTTCAGAAAAGAAGGTTCCAGATTCACGGGTGGGTCCCCTTTGGGTGGTCGACCACCATGTTGGTGGGTCGACCACTAGGTCGACCCCCAACGGTCCATTTTCCCATCGAACTTTCCCGCCTGCGATTCTGATTTTTCAACTGATTTTCGGATTTTCTGGATATATTTATTTAATATATTTATACATATAAGCTCTTTATATGTATACAAACTTCTAACGCTCATAACTTCTTCAATACGGTGTCCGTTTTACACAAACCAGGTGTTGATTTTGACTAGAATTTCGAGATGGATGCAAAGATACAGTCATTTTTACTAAATGTTGAATATTTAATTAAGTTATTCTTATTTTATTGCCTTACACTAAAAATTCGTGGTGTTATACTCTCCCACCCTTAAGAATTTTCATCCCCGAAATTTGATAAGGTTAAAATAAATTAACCCCTCGCATAAAATACATCCATCATGTGTGTATCCAATTTTTGCAAACATTGTGCACTTGTGCAAAGTGAAGTACAACATAATAATGCATGCATGCCTAATCAGTACCTCCTTTGTATATGCAAGCTTTTCAAAAATCCTTTTAAAATATGATGCTCACATCCTAAATATACTGGCAATTCTATATGAATGCAATATTTTGAAAACCAAAATGCTTTTTTATCCAAATTTTCCGACACTCTTACTGAGTAAGAGCATAGTTCATCCAATTGTTGCATCCATAATCCTACCAACCAACTTTATTTTTTCGAATTTTAGAAAAATTTAAATTTCTAAATTCAATTTCTTATGTTACAAAAAGTAGAAAACGAAAAACTTCGCATCTTCCGCTTTTCATTTTCAACTTTTTTCTAACCGTACTTGGATTTTTATGTAACTATTTATAAAGATTCCCTATTTTGCTATCTAAGCACAACCCATACAAGAAAATTTTCTTTGTTATAGTTTTCCTTTTTCATCTTATCTTGGAAAGTTTTATCCATCTTTTTTCATAATTTTCCATTTTTGTTGCTTTACTAAATTTTCTGTTTCCTTTTTCATTTGTACATTTTCTCTTTTCTTAGCTTATTTAATTATCTAATCTTAGTTTAAATTTAAATAAGCCTCTAGTCTTTCAACTAAAATAGGAGAACAGACACCCTACACAGCTACTACTAAGGGCCAAGAATCTTGGACTATGTCCTTCCCTCAGACAGAAAAGTCCAAAATATGGGATCTACGACAGATTTAGGTGTTACCCTAACTACCTAACAAGAGCAAAATAATTGAAGGATCCTAACAAGAGTGTAGTAATGGGTTTTCCCCTAACATGACAATTAGTAACAAGATCTAAACACTTACTTGCACCTTTCTATCTAGTAGTCACTACTGACTCTAGCTATGTACCAATAATTATTTCAAGCAACATCCCAGGCTTTCAATGCTTACGCATTATACGGGAGCTTACTATTATTCCAAGATAATTCTCGCTATCTGCTTCATAGCCTCATAACTTTTCCCGTCTTCCCTAGGTACTAATCCTTAGCTACTCCATATTTTTAACACATGGTTTGGCCATTTTTCAATTAAATTTCCTTCCAAAAGTTTAAAAATGTCAAAACTTTATTTTCCTCATGAAAACTTTCTTTTGCCAAACCATAAAAACATGTCATCTTAAAAAAATGTAAATCATTTTTTTTTTCAAATCACAAAACTGGAGTAGGCACGGACAACTTTTTCTCAATTAGCTTTATGACTTGTTCTACCTATATGGTGGGTTCAGTCTCTTACTACAAGGTGCAGACATCCACTTTATTCTAGATTCCTGCACTTATTTTTTCCACCCAACAAAATTATCTTAAAATAATTTATCAAAAAGGGTTGTCATAAGAATAAAGATTCAAAATCTTTCTTTATTAAAAATTCTTGTATGAAATGTAACAAGAAAACTAGCAAGATATACATGCTCTATTATGCACCTTTTATTAAGAGAATTTTACTTTGGATAAAAAAATTCGCAAGAAATCACTATTTGCCAAATATACCCCGTGTTCCTTCAAAAAAACAATATGTATACATTACATATTTAAAACTTATAACATTTAAGGTTAAAACTTGAAAACACCGTAAACCATTTTCCCAAAGCTATTATAATTTCAAGTTCTTAAAAGTTAACAATGAGGTTAGACCTAAAGCGGGTTTCCAATTCTTCTAGGTTTTCCTAGACACTCCCCAAGGTCAATTCTCTTAACTATACATATTCCTAATCCATTTTTCTCTCTTCAACATTTTTTTTCCAATTTATAAGGTTTTCAAACCCAGTAACCCAAAATACTAATCATATGGGATTCACTTTCCTTCCATACAAAATACATTGTACACTTTCCACCCAATTACCTAAGGGTCCTAAATTTCCTTATTCATTCCTTTAGTGTACAAAACAAACATCCCATTTATACCCTTTTTATTTAATGGGTTCCTTTATGGATCTATATATATATATATTTATATTTATAATATATTTATATTATTTTTTTAAATACAAATATGTTCACTCACTATTTATATAGGAATCCTAAACCTGAGCTTTGATACCAGATGTGACAACCCCATATTCGACAGACCAATTTTTTTTTCAAAATTCCAACCAACCGAAACTAGGATCGGTTTGCTCTGGTATCCTGCAGAAAAGACAGAGACATAAAATATGTCAGAGCTCAGAAAATATCCCACATTGAAATGGATAAAACATAATATAAATCAAAGCATAGCCTTACCGTATTAATAATACTGCCTAAATAGTATCCAAAGCTATAATGTCTCATGTCTCTGCCACAAATCTAACCTGCGCGTATGTTATAAAGAGGGGGTCAGAACACAAGTTCTAGTGACTGGATTTAAACAATACACTTTGGATAATCCTACATATACCATTCAATCATATTTTCTTATTTATTAGGTTACTTGGGTTAACAACACTCAAGGCAACACACACGTCGTACCCATTTATTTCCAAGTGGATTAACCTAATACAGTAAATATGTGGCTATCCCCAATATCGAGGTACACCCCATGGTACCCCACTCGCACGGTCTACACCGTAACACCTTCAAAATATACGCAGTCCCTCATCCTACGTCGTAGAAACGTACGGATTACAGTATTACGTTCCACATATATTTATCATTACTATGCTACGTAAACGTACTGACTGCCACCTTTGTTCGAATCAGACTCCATACCAGAGTAATGCCCTCAAGTCTACGATACACCACCCAGAGCCAACATGCATGTATCTAGACTGTCCACCATGCGTATCTTCAATTGTAGCTCCATGCCTCAATCGCACGTCCTCCAATGTGCACCGAGTTCTGTGACAAGCCGATACAAGAAGCACAAAACTCGGTCCGGAGCTTTTTCATATCTGTATAGGCCCATCTTCAAAGAGCCTCTATATGTAGATATACCTAGGGTCTGTTTTCGTGGTGGCTATGGCCCCACCTCGGCCCCTCCCTCAACTATTAAAGACTACCAGAGCTAAGCGACTGCCCGTATGCAAACAATCTAAACATCCATGTGGCGTCTCCCCTCAACCCCTTACCCCATGGTGAAGGGTGAAATGGTATCTTGGGTTTAGCTTGAGTCTTTCTACATCGCACTGGCTGCCGATGACGGGTGTCCGATGGTCTACTATCCTTGTTGGTCCTAACCCTCTGCCTCCTTGTGAGGCAATCGCCGAACCACCCTGGTGTCACCTCGTTACATCATTCTGACTGCATAGCTACATCTGCAGTCAAGGCCCACCCACCTAGTAGTTTCGCGCAGGCTCAACCTCTGCGGACACAGTCTAAGACATCTGCCGCCACACAGAGGACTACTAGGAGCACCTTATGTACCTCAGGAAGCCGCGTGCTTCCCCTTCCAGTCCTTCGGAGCCGTCAGAACAATCAGATGAATGTGCGCTCCCCCTTGTGCCTTATAATACCACGATGATCTACCCCGTTGGGTTATTCACCCTCAAACATGTGGACTGGTTCAAGCACCTCACTTTAATATGTTATTAGACCTTATGTCTAAACATTCTTTCACACGCATGCCATACCTCATCAGGTTTCCTTTTAACTTGGTTATTCTCATTCACACTGAATTCTTATTCAAATTACCAAGTTTCTCTTGCTTATTAATTCCAGTTATATAACTTAACCCATTTAAGTTTATTAATAAGCCTACCACATGTTATTCTCTAGATTGTGGCCTAAATCTGTAATCCATAATCCTTTTTATATTCTTGTTGATTTCATCATTACAATAACATGTTTTACTTAATATGTAATTGTAATACCCCGTAATTTTAAAATGGGACATAAGAGATAATTAAATAATAATTAATCTTTAAAAGAAGAATTGGGTGAAACGGGTTACGCCACTGCGTTCGTCTCAGAATTTGCTTGAGATAGAGTCCGAGTTTGCGTGAATCGGACTCTGTATGAAGAAGTTATGGAGTTTAGAATATTTCAAGAATAAACAGAAAATAATAATTAAATAATAAATCCAGTTCAAAATTCAAAATTCGGACAGAACAGGCTAAGCGGGAAAATTCTCGGTCAGGTTGTCGACCCCCCCCCCCCCCCAATGGGAGTCGACATAGGTGTCGACCCCCTCCCCCCGTAAGGAGTCAACCCCTTTGAGATTTGTTTCCTGTGACGAACTTATATAGTCCTGAGCTGATGTGGCCTTCTTTGATTGGCCAATGACTAATTCTGAGGTGTTAGGGCTTATGTGTCATGCTATAGTTAGCTGGATGACACATCTCTTCGGTTTGATGGCTCTGATTTCTCCTAGACTAATCTAAAGGCTAGAATTAATCCTAGACATCTATATATACATATCCAAACCTAGACCCTAACCTCATAACCCTAAGACTATGGTGTCGTCGTGCTGTTCATTTACAGACTAGCCTAGCCTCCTTCATCTTCTCCTAACTAGAAAAATAAATCCAAACTAGTAATCGATTAGAAGAACTTCAAATCAAACGTCTACATCAAAGGATAGCTTTTCAAATTCAGAAATTAGATCCGAGAATACAAGATCCGTCCTTTTTCGGTAAGTTTAGTTATTATTTAGATTTAAACATCTAATAGAAATCATGACTGTAATAATCGAATCTAGAACAATGCCTAATTCTAATTCATGCCTATCCTTTTGTCAAATCTGAATTGCTTATGACTATGAGACTATTGTGATTTACGTAATAGAACCTATCATGCCTATGAGACTGTTGTACTGACATAATAGAACCTATCATGCCTATGAGACTGTTGGACTGACATAATAGAACCTATCATGCCTATGAGACCGTTGGACTGACATAAATGAACCTATCATGCCTGTGAGACTGTTGTGATTGATAGGATGGAACTTTTCATATTGTACAACCTATGCCTATGAGACTATTGTGATTTATCAAATAGGACTTATCATGTTGTACATTAAATTAGTAATTCTCTTAAGTCCAATTCTATCTAATCTTTATACCTATGGTGTGAATTGCTTAGCTTGTCTACACATAGTGTTAATGTACAACATTGAAACATGATTCTTGAATTTTGTACATCTTTACATGCCTATTTTTCCTTATGTCAATTCTTATGACCCTTCTCTATTTTCCCCCTTTTTACTTGCTTTTGGGAATACTAAGTTCATTCGAAACATAGATTGAATCTCGTGTACGTGCAATTATAACGTGGGAAAATTGGGTATAGTTTAAATTGAGTAAATTTTGGGCATAGCATGGGAATGTGGCATAAACTTGTATTGGCTAGACTTGTGGAAAATTTGACACATAGATTTGGACACATATGATAAATATGTAAATTGGCTAAAGATGAACATGCCTAACCCGAGGTTAGATTGAGTTGCGGTGTAAGACTGCCCGGAACCGGCCGGCACATTCAACGACCGCAATAATATAGATCTAATGTGAGAGTTTAGCGCATTTAAGCCCAAAAACCCGAGGTTAGATTGAGTTGCGGTGTAAGGTTGCCCGGAACCGCCTGGCACGTCCAGCGACTGCAACAATATAGATCTAATGTGAGAGGTTGGTGCTTTATTGAATAAATTAAAGCTAAGAAACAGACAAGCTAAGAAGGGCAGGATTAAGTAACACAAGAGAACAACACTTAACCAGTATAACATGATGTGTGATAGGGTTAAGTAACACAAGAGGGCAACACTTAACCAATGTAACATGACAAATGGCAGGGTTAAGTAACACAAGAGGGCAACACTTAACCAATGTAACATGACAAGTGGTAGGGTTAAGTAACAAAAGAGGGAAACACTTAACCAATGTAACATGACAAGTGGTAGGGTTAAGTAACACAAGAGGGAAACACTTGACCAATGCAACATGACAAGTGGTAGGGTTAAGTAACACAAGAGGGCAACACTTAACCAATGTAACATGACCAGTGGTAGGATTAAGTTAACACTTAACCAATGAATGAGTGTGGTTAAGTTAATGGGAAACACTTAACCAATTTAATATGATGAATGAACAGGGTTAAGTTAATAGAAAACAGTTAATCAATTACAATATGATGAATAAGAAGGGTTAAGTTAATAAGAAACACTTAACCAACATGACATGACGTGTGGATGGGTTAAGTTAACTTGAATGGATGGATAACACTTAGCCAATTTGGGGGGTATACGAATAGACCCTAGAAAACCCTATTAACGGGGACCCATTTCAGCAGTAACCCACATAGATGTATCACGGTACCCTAAAACTAGGCAGGGTGGTGCACGATTACTGGGCTGATTATAAGCAGTCAAAATAGCGGCAGGGGGTGCAATAGTGTAGTTCCGACGGAGTATGGGCATGCACGTTCTCCGGAGCGGAAAATCAGGCATTGGGCATCAGTAGTATACACTGTGCATCTAGAATTTGTGTTGGGTTGCTATCATAGGGATTGATACACCTTATGGTGGGACCAACACAGGGTATCTACACGCAAGAGAGGGCTGGTTGACACATACACAAGGAAAGTTAATACAAATAGGGAGCCAATCGATAGGGTAGTAAGGGTACATCTAACATCTTCATGGCAATCAAGCTGGTTGAGGGTAAGATCCTCATACTAGATGTACACCTGAAGGTTACCACAATTCCGGGGTTGGTATCACCTTATAACACAGGATACTAGTTGGGACACTAGTAGGGGATACAGGTCCCTTTTTCACAGGTTACTAGTTGGGACACTAGTTGGGAATATGAATCGTTCTATAAAAGGCACTAGTTGGGATGCTAGTTGGTGGTGCAGAGAAAATAGGAAATCAGAGAAAGAACCGAAGCACATTTAGTGTATCTTACCTTGTCATTTCTTACAATCATCGTTTGTTGTCTTGCTATGCTTATTATCATGCTTATGGTCTGGTATCCAGTTTATTCATGTCATGATCCTTTTACCTGTTTACATATTGTATAATCACTGGACTTACCAGGCTTTATGTCTGACTTTTTTTTTTCACTCTCTTTTCTTCTGTTCCCCCTAGGTTTATAGGGAGGGAATATTACCACTTAGCTTGGTTTTCTTTCCAAGCTCGAAGATAGACGATGTATTACTTTGGACTCTCTTTTCCACTGCTAGGTTGGCTCATGCTTTATTGGGGAATATCATTGTCATTTCATGCTTCTTTATTTTGTTAAACAAGACAGATGCTTTGTTGTAATGGATATTGGTGTTTTGGTGCTGGAAAACAATCTTTGTACAAGCTGTTTTGCCAAGCTGTTGTTTTATCAATAAAGTAAAGTTTTATTTATTTTCCGCTGTTCAAATTTTGTTTGTTTTGTAATTTACCTATTCTATACACTTATGATGCTCCACTGAAGTTAAGGCATTCCCTTTGTGAGTGACCTAAACGGAGGTAAGGTGTTATACGTGGTATCAGAGCTGAAGGTTACGACAACAGATAAAGGATTTTGAAACCCGTTTTCAAAAGCATTTTTATAAAGAAGTATTTTCAAAAACATGTTTTAAAGAAGCGTTTTTCAAGAGAAAATATTGTTTTTAAAAGGCATATTCCCCAAAGCCATATTCACTATCTTCCGATTCTCTATTTTAATCTCTTCTTCATTTCTTTTCGCCATAGTTTCGTAGGCATACGGCACATGTCGAGGGCGAAGTAGTGCCCAACCTCCATAAGTAGCAACACTAGTTTCACTTGCGGTTAATCTTCTTTCAAGCTTTGTAGGTTGTCGTGTGATGGAGGTAGTTTCGAGAAACTTTTCAACAAGCTACACAAGGATAGTAAGGATAAGAAGCTTGTTGATATGGCTTAATCCACGCAGAAGGAGAAAGGTGAAAAGAAAGAGGCAAAAGTAGAAGAATCACAAACAAGGGATTGGAATATAAGAAGAATGGAAGAAATAATAGATCCCACGGCAAGAGGGAGTGTCTTTTCTATGGTATAGTGGGTCATTTAATTGTAGGAAGAAGAAGATAGGTGGTTTTTTCCATTATAGTGAAGCGAGGCATCTTATCAAGGAATGTCGAGGGACAAGGGCAAAGGACATAATCTTCTAGCGGGCAATTGCATTCTCTCACTGTTAGTGTGCCTAAGAGAGGTAGGAACGTTTCTGTTGAAAGTTTAGTTTTTCTTTTCAATCATCCTATTAGAACTTTGTTCGATTCTGGCCCTTCACCTTCTTTTATATCTGCTTCCATAGTTGAGTCCCTGCACCTTAGTACTTGTATAGTAGAAGATCGCATTATTGTCTCAAATCCAATTGGTGATTCGGCTCATTTATCTATGATTTGTTTAGATTTGCGAATATTTATACTAAGCGTTAAGTTTAGATGTAATGCTTACGTTTTTGTTTTCATGGGTTATGGGTTGATTTTAGGGATGGATTGGTTATCCAGTAATTGTTCCATTCTCAATTGTGAAAGGAGGGTAGTTAGACTTTTGACTTGCCTCGGTAATACCCTCGAAATCTCGTGTAACCCTAAGGGTTTTGTCATGCTTAGTTACCTAGAATCTCTTGATACATCTGTTGATAATTTGCAATCTGTTCAAGTAGTCCATGAGTATCCCGATGTCTTTGATGAAGTGAAGGGTTTACCCCCAAAACGTGAAATAGATTTACGCATATACTTGGTTGATAACGCCAACCCAGTTGCATTACCCGTACAACACATGGCTCCTAGGGAGAGGAAGGAGCTCAGCAAGCAAGTTAAAGAGTTGCTTGAGAAGGGGTTTATTTGGCGAAGTATTTTTGAATGGGGTGCTCCAGTATTGTTCGCTACTAAGGTAGGTGGTCCGCTTCGCTTATGCGTGGATTATAGAGAATTAAACAAGATGACTAAGAAAAATTGGCACCCACTTCCAAGAATAGATGATTTGTTTGACAAGCTTATAGGTGCGTTTGTTTTCTCCTAACTAGATTTGGCTACATGGTTTCATCAGCTAAAAGAAGCCGAGGACAGTATAGACAAGACTGCTTTTAGGACCCCTGACGGTTTCTTTGAGTAGCTTGTCATGCCTTTCGGTTTGACGAATGCACCCGCTTATTTTGTTGACTTGATGAGTAGGGTGTTCAGGGAGTTCCTTGATAAGTTTGTAGTAGTCTTCATGGACGATATCTTGATTTTCTCAAAGAATGAGGGAGAACATGGTTTGCATTTAAGAGAAGTCATGGATACACTTCGAGCACATCAACTTAAGGTGAAATTCTCCAAAAATGTCATTTTTGGGGAGAAGAACTAAGGTTTCTAGGAAATGTGGCGTCCAAAGAAGGGATAGCAGTAGATCCCGCAAAAGTAGTTTCGGTGCAAGACTGAAAGGTCCTAAGGAATTCAACAGAAGTAAGAAGCTTTCTTGGACTAGCAGGTTAATATAGGAAGTTCATTAAGAACTTTGCGAAGATATTAGCCCCACTTACTGGATTAACGAAGAAGAATCTAACCTTTGCTCGGGATATTGATTGTGATGTCGCTTTCCAACGATCGAAGAGGGCTCTTACAACGGGCCCAGTTTTGACTTTTACCTTACAGTAGTAAAAGGTTTACGGTATACACAGATGCATGCGGCATAGGACTAGGCGCCATTTTGATGTAAGAAGGAAGGGTAAGTCGTAGTGGATGCCTTAAGAAAAAAAGAGTTGACTTCAAGTCCTCTTTATGTGAAAAGGAAAAGTTCAGAATTCATATCAACCTTTGATTTTTAAACCTTCGGTTAAGTTAGTAGTTGGCATCTCTAGGAGTAAGACCTACGCTTTTGGATCAAATAGGGACTTCACAAAGAAAAGACTCTCAGATAATTGACGCAATGGATAAGTTAAGTAGAGAAGAGACGTCTAATCACCTTAGTAAATACACTTGATAACATAGTTTGCATCTGTTTATTTTCAAGAGATAGTTCTTCCACATGGAATACCCTCTAGTGAATTTTGAAGACCCTTTGAGGAAATATTAGCATGACACAGCAGAAGCTGTTGTATCGATTATACTAGAAGGAGAAGGGGTGGAACAAGAGGCGACAGTAAAATGAGTTCCAACTTAAATTTTGGAAACAGAAATTAAGAAACTACGCAATCGTGAAAATAAGACGGCTGAAGACTAGATACGCGCATCATACCCTTTTTGAGGGTATATCCTTGATCTCTTTTTTCTGTAAAGTTTATTTGCATGCTAGTCTTTATCTTTTAAGTATATCCTCTCGGTCCTATCCTCGATCCTTAGGTAGAAGCCAATGGATGTAAACATGTGTTTGAGACATGTTATGTTTGGTGGATGCAAGTGGATGTAAGTGTTCGATTGTGGTTGCTCGTGAATGAGTATACACACACATTAGGCACTAGATCGGCTCCGTCACTTCCATATTGCATATGCATGAGTGGATTTTTATATATATATCGATTGAAACTTGATGTGTTATCATACGGATGTTGCATTTGAATGTATGGTTGTGCACTCATATAGAAATGATATGCAACAATAGGGTTCTTTTGCATACATAATGGACACATGGCACTATCATGAATTGCATTAAGGAGGTCAACTGAATCAGTAGACCACCTGATTTTGCGTTTAGGTAAGGACATATAAACACACTATGCATATGTTCATGAAAAACATTAGAAACCATTTTAAGGACAATGGATGCCTGTGATTGAATTGTTGAGTAGATGGATGTTGGATGGTAGGATTTACATTCTTCTTGACTTGGAGATTTTGGGGATGAAATCCTTTAAGTAGGGGGAATGTAACACCCCGTAATTTTAAAACGAGACATAAGAGATAATTAAATAATAATTAATCTTTAAAAGAAGAATTGGGTGAAACGGGCTATGCCATTGCGTTCATCTCATAATTCTGCTTGAGATAGAGTCCGATTTTGCATGAATCGGACTCCGTATGAAGTTATGGAGTTCAAAAGATTACAAGAATAAACAGAAAATAATAATTAAATAATAAATCCAGTTCAAAATTCAAAATTCGAACAGAACAGGCTGAGCGGGAAAATTCCCACTCAGGGTGTCGACCCCCCCAAGGGGAGTCGACATAGGTGTCGGCCCCCCTGCAGGGAGTCGACCCCTTGGAGATTTATTTCCTGTGATGAATTTCTGTAGTCCTGAGCTGATGTGGCCTTCTCTGATTGGCCAATGAATAATTTCTGAGGTGCTAGGGCTTATGTGTCATGCTATGGTTGGCTGGATGACACATCTCTTCGGGTTGATGGCTCTAATTTCTCCTAGACTAATCTAAAGGCTAGAATTAATCCTAGACATCTATACATACATAGCCAAACCTAGACCCTAACCTCATAGCCCTAAGACTATGGTGTCGTCATGTTGTTCGTTTACAAGCTTGTCTAGCCTCCTTCATCTTCTCCTAACTAGAAAAATAAATCCAAACTAGTAATTGATTAGAAGAACTTCAAATCAAATTTCTACATCAAAGGATAGCTTTTCAAATTCAGAAATCAGATCCCAGAATACAAGATCTGTCCTTTTTCGGTAAGTTTAGTTATTATTTAGATTTAAACATCTAATAGAAATCATGATTGTAATAAACGGATCTAGAATAATGCCTAATTCTGATTCGTGCCTATCCTTTAGTCAAATCTGAATTGCTTATGACTATGAGACTATTGTGATTTATGTAATAGAACCTATCATGCCTATGAGACTATTGTACTGACATAATAGAACCTATCATGCCTATGAGACTGTTGAACTGACATAATAGAATCTATCATGCCTATGAGACTATTGGACAGACATAAATGAACCTATCATGCCTGTGAGATTGTTGTGATTGATAGGATGGAACTTTTCATGTTGTAGAACCTATGCCTATGAGACTATTGTGATTTATTAAATAGGACTTATCAAGTTGTACATTAAATTAGTAATTCTCTTAAGTCCAATTCTATCTAATCTTTATACCTATGGTGTGAATTGCTTAGCTTGTCTACACATAGTGTTAATGTACAACATTGAAACATGATTCTTGAATTTGGTACATCTTTACATGCCTATTTTTCCTTATGTCAATTCTTATGCCCCTTCTCTATTTTTCCCCTTTTTACTTGCTTTTGGGAATACTAAGTTCATTCGGAACTTAGATTGAATCTCGTGTACGTGCGATTATAACGCATGGAAAATTGGGTATAGTTTAAATTGAGTAAATTTTTGGCATAGCATGGGAATGTGGCATAAACTTGTATTGGCTAGACTCGTGGAAAATTTGACACATAGATTTGGACACATATGACAAATATTTAAATTGGCTAAAGATGAACATGCCTAACCCGAGGTTAGATTGAGTTGCGGTGTAAGACTGCCCGGAACCGGCCGGCACATTCAGCGACCGCAATAATATAGATCTAATGTGAGAGTTTAGCGCATTTAAGCCCAAAAACCCGAGGTTAGATTGAGTTGCGGTGTAAGGTTGCCCGGAACCGCCTGGCAAATCCAACAACCGCAACAATATAGATCTAATGTGAGAAGTTAGTGCTTTAATGAATAAATTAAAGCTAAGAAACAGAGAAGCTAAGAAGGGTAAGGTTAAGTTAATCAAAGCAACACTTAACCAATATAACATGATGTGTGATAGGGTTAAGTAACATAAGAGGGCAACACTTAACCAATGTAACATGACAAGTGGTAGGGTTAAGTAACACAAGAAAGCAACACTTAACCAATATAACATGATGCGTGATAGGGTTAAGTAACACAAGAGGGCAACATTCAACCAATGTAACATGACAAGTGGTAAGGTTAGGTAACATAAGAGGACAACACTTAACCAAAGTAACATGACAAGTAGTAGGGCTAAGTAACACAAGAGGGCAACACTTAACCAATGTAACATGACAAGAGTAGGGTTAAGTAACACAAGAGGGCAACACTTAACCAATATAACATGACAAGTGGTAGGGATAAATAACACAAGAACATGATAAGTGGCAGGGTTAAGTAACACAAGAGGGCACACTTGACCAATGTAACATGACAAGTGGTAGGGTTAAGTAACACAAGAGGGAAACACTTAACTAATGTAACATGACCAGTGGTAGGGTTAAGTTAACACTTAACCAATGAACGAGTTGGGTTAAGTTAATGGGAACACTTAACCAGTATAATGTGATGAATGAACAGGGTTAAGTTAATAGAAAACATTTAACCAATTACAACATGATGAATGAGAAGGGTTAAGTTAATAAGAAACACTTAACCAACATGACATGACGTGTGGATGGGTTAAGTTAACTTGAATGGATGGATGACACTTAGCCAATTTGAGGGCTATACGAATAAACCCTAGAAAACCCTAGTAACGTGGACCCATTTCGGTAGTAACCCACATAGATGTATCACGTACCCTGAAACTAGGCAAGGTGGGGCACGATTACCGGGCTGATTATAAGCGGTCAAAATAGCGGCAGGGGGTGCAGTAGTGTAGTTCCGACGGAGTATGGGCGTGCACGTGCTCCGGAGTGGAAAAGAAGGCACCGGGCATCAGTTGTATACACTGTGCATCTAGAATTTGTGTTGGGTTGCTATCATAGGGATTGATACACCTTATGGTGGGACCAGCACAGGGTATGTACACGCCAGAGAGGGCTGATCAACGCAGACACAAGGAAAGTTAATACAAGTAAGGAGCCGATCGATAGGGTAGTAAGGTTACATCTAACATCTTTATGCCAATTTGGCTGGTTGGGGGTAAGATCCTCATACAAGATGTACACCTGAAGGCTACCACAATTGCGGGGTTGGGATCACCTTATAACACAGGATACTAGTTGGGACACTAGTAGGGGGTACGGATCCCTTTTTAACAGGTTACTAGTTGGGACACTAGTAGGGAATACTAATCGTTCTATAAAAGGCACTAGTTAGGATGCTAGTTGGGTGGTGCAGAGAATATAGGAAATCAGAGAAAGAACCGAAGCACATTCAATGTATCTTACCTTGTCATATCTAATGCTCATTATTTGTTGTCTTTCTATGCTTATTATCATGGTTATGGTCTGGTATCCAGTTTATTCATGTCATGATCCTTTTACTTGTTTACATGCTGAATAATCACTGGACTTACCAGGCTTTATGTCTGACAATGTTTTGTTTCGCTCTCTTTTCTTCCGTTTCCCCCTTAGGTTCACAGGGAGGGAACATTACCACTTAGCTCAGTTTTCTTTCCAAGCTCGAAGATAGACGATGTATTGCTTTGGACTCTCTTTTCCACTACTATGGCTGGCTCATGCTTTATTGGGGAATATCATTGTCATTTCATGCTTCTTTATTTTGTTAAACAAGACAGATGCATTGTTGTAATGGATATTGGTGTTTTGGTGCTGGAAAACAATCTTTGTACAAGTTGTTTTACCAAGCTGTTGTTTTATCAATAAAGTAAAGTTTTATTTATTTTTTGCTGTTTAAATTTTGTCTGTTTTTTAATTTATCTGTTCTATACACTTATGACGCTCCACTGGAGTTAAGGCATTCCCTTTGTGAGTGACCTTAACGGAGGTGAGGTATTACAGTAATTAAGTATATCTGATTCACTTGTTTTCTAATTAACATGTCACTTACCATATGATTAAATATAACTTATTTCATTTAATAAGTTTTCCTCATTCTTTACCATTTAGTCATAATTCCATTTTTCATTGTCAATACAACTTATCATTGTTTACTTATTAACTTAGTTCTATTAACTAAGTCTCACTAATAAGTTTCTCTACCCGTTTATTATAACTTATGTTATAATTTCCTCTCGTCCCTAGGACAAGTCTAAACATTCTTATCAACGGGTTTTAGACTTCTAAGCTTATAGATTACTTAATTTATAATTAAGTACAATATATTTTCCCCCTTTTCTTAACTGGTTTCCGGCTTTCCCATTTACTACTTACTTATTTTACAATCAAGTGTCTCTTAACTCATTTCACCAGTTATCCAATTTCCCTATTAGTTTATTATAACTGAAGTTATAATTCCCACTTGTCCCTAGGACAAGCCTACCTATTATACAACGTTTTCATTAATGTTAGTTATTTATAATAGGTAAATATCATTTCTACAAGTTATACTTACCCTAAAAGGTATCTTTAATTGCATAACTTTATTATTTCTACCAGCTATGTATACCACTAGGTGTCTTTAATTACATAACCTTACCGGGCTAGGTTTGCGGGCCTAAATGTAAATATTTCCCATCCCCGTAGATTTGCCTAGCCCACCCACTGTACAACCAATTTTTACTTAACCCTAACTTTAGTTCATATTCATACAATCCCTATGGATTAGATTGGGTTGAGTAGTCCAATTCATTACCATGTCCATTTATGGTTTATAATGGGCTAGACCTCCCACATTAGGCCTACAACTTGTGGATGCTGGATATGTCGGTCGGGTCCGGGCAGACTTCTTCCACAAGTAGGCCTAACCTCTGTCATAGCCCTTCTTGTATTTGCGCACTTAGACGTCTCACATTAGGTTCAACATTAGTGGCTGCTGGATATGCCGGTCGGGTCCGTGCAGACTTCTAACACTAATGCAACCTAACCTCGTGTCATAACTGCAATTACAATTTCTAATTGTAATTCTAGGCATTCACTATTAATCAATTATTTAAACCTAAGCCTTTATAGGTGTTAATGCCCATTTACCCAATTATATTCACGATGGGTTATATGTCTAAATTCATATTATTCGAATTATGCCAATTCATATTTTACATATAATCCTATTTGCGCCCAAATCATTTTCTATACTTATGATCCTATTTAAGATCTTTAAACATAGTTTAGTGGATGCCCCAAACCCATATTTATTCAATTCTATGTTAACATGAATCCATATAATCGTATACTTACTCTAATTATTCCCTGTATATAATTAGGACAAATTTACATGTAAACTTTTTAGCACTCCAATAAATCCAATATATGAATTTTTCCTACATGTTCAAATTAATATTATAACATGTAAACATTCCAACATTTCAACTGATTCAGTATATGAATTATTCATATTAAAAATTTGATGTTATATCATACTAATCATTCCCCCAATTTAATAGATTCAACATATGAATTTCCTGATCTATTCATATTAATGTCTCAACTTGTTATAATAGCAATTTATAATTAAACTGGCAATTTCACAATTTATTAAAAGGGGAATGTTAAACGATAGTCATAACATTATCTAAATACTATAGTTTAAACCCACTCACCTTTCATGCTTTTCCCCAAATTTTGGGTCTGATCCATTCTATCATCCATGGTTTTCCTTTCCCCTTTAATTTGATTTGAAACCTAATATTGTGGATCAATTATTTTCATTAAAAGAGAAGGGAAAGAAATAGGAAGAATTAAATAGATTGGATCAAGAAGTTTACTTTTCTTTTTCACGTAATTCTGAATGCCTTTTAATAAAAACACCATTCTCCTCCCTCCAGATCTTAATTTAAGATTTTCTAATTTACAAATCTAAATTTCTGAATATGTTTGAGGGGAGATAGAGGGAGCAATTGTGGAGCTCCAGCATAGCCACCGAATTATGAGATTTAGGGTTAGGCCTAGGGTCTTATTTATAGGAGTAGCGGCGGAACCAGGACCCTCAGATCAAAATCTAAAACACCAGAATCATCCACGTCAGAAAAGAAGGTTCCAGATTTGCGGGTGGGTCGACCCCTTATTATCTTACACTAAAAATACGGGGTGTTACACCTCCCAAAGACAAGAAATAGAAATTGTTATGGCATGAAATTTTAGACTCTTGAAAAAAGACAACGTTAGGGTTCAAAGATAACAACAAGTTTTTAATCTAAGGCATTTTTTGTGTTTTCCTAAACCACAAACATTCCATGAAACGATAATCATTTAATCGAATTAACTCTCTTTAATTCTTTATTCTTAAACCTAGCAATATTCACTTCAAAGTTACTTAAAGTAAAACCAGAATTAGCAGCTAAAGCATACAATTGATCATGTGATAGACTATTCAAAAAGGAAGGAATTAAAACACTATATTCCATGAGATGATTAGAGTTTTGATTCCTCCTAACACTTCTTCTAAGGAGAGTTACATAGAAAATTCAACCACCTCTTTGATCTATCTTAGCTGAACTTTATCCACAAGATCAGAAACATCACCAGCTTGATCCTTCCTCCCCACATCAACATGGATATCATCAGTGAGATCCACATCAGAATTATCATCCTTGTCATCAAGATCCACTACATCTTCAACCACCTGCACATCATACACGCCAGAATGCACAATCTCATCATAAGGATGCATATAACCCACAACAGATTGCACAGACCCAGACGAAACAACAACATGTAGCCGATGAGCCGCCAATCTCTAAAGGAATATGAACATCTAGACTCTACAAACTACTCTCAGGCTTCCAAGTCTTTAAAATTCCACTAGAATCCTTCCGAAATACCAAATTCTTGAATTATGTAGGATTTGGCAAAGAATTTGGATAACCGAAAAACCTACTGACTTGAACTTCACGGTATGAACCTAAAAAAAATTTCAACAGTGCCAACAAATGAACAGGAGAAGGGATCTCCAATTCCACTCTAAGATATGAAAGATCCACCGCCCTCAAATATCATAGTGCAACCTCTTCACATCACCTACCTTTTCCAAAATCAGACTCATCATCTGAAATTTCTAAAAATAAGCGGAAGATTCTTCAAATAGATCCAAACTATCGTTGCATTTTTAGGTCTAGAAGAGCCAAAATGTAGATTCTATGGATGTAAGCACAAAGATCCTCTATCAGAAATTAAGGAATAATCACCACCCAAGAAATTCTTTAGGAATTTAGCCACAAATTGTTATTAAAGAGCTTGGTGTTCTAGATCCAAGCGTGAAGATAGCTAAATTCTTTCCTCAAGACCCGCTCGATTTGGTTAATCGTAAACTCACCTTTGACATTTGAAATGGTAACCCAAGAATCAAATCTTCATATACTGCTTTTAGAGATAAACAGAGTAAGATGAATTTCATTGCCAAGAACCATTTTTTCCTATGAAATTCTCCAAAAATGCTAAAATCCCTTAATACCATTTTTTTGCACTTAAAATAAATGATTGGATTTCTACAATCCTTAATCTAGTGATCATTTCACCACGTCGAAAGCATTTTTTTCTTCGACTTGACATTCTGCAGAGATTTTGAGTAGGAATCGACAACACTGGTGATGATGATTTCAGCTTCTCGATAACTGGTGCCGGATTCTTTAATAATATTTCTGTAAATGATGGCACGTGAGAATTGGATTGAGTAGGTAATGGATCCGAAAGATCAAATTGAAAAATATTGGATGTGGACAACATTGGATCTTGGACGCCATGGTTCTCGTCATTTCTTGAAACTCATATGAATGTTGTTAATGATATTGTTCGTTAACAGTAGAATTAGGTCTAAGGATGTGGACCTAAAGGAACCAAAGGGTTTATTTAGTTCCTACAAGCTTGAGTTAGTTCACTGTTTCCTATATATTTAGGTCTTAAGCCCGAGGATTAGTTATCCTTCCTTCAAGAGGTGAGTATCATGCTTATGAGACTTAAGGACTAACATTTACCTTGGGATAAGGGTTCCCTAAGTGCAATGCAAGATAAAAAGCTGAATGGCTTGTGGAAGGGTACTTTGGTAATGAAATTTATGCATGAGGCTTAGCCGTAGGGAAGCAATAGGGAAATAAGTGGTATAAATAGTAAATAATTGCATGAAATTGATCATAAGTGTTGATTCTCTCTTTATTGAGTACATAGAAGTTTCTAAGTAAAATCCCCAAATCGATTTACAAATTAGAGTTTACTCTTTAAGAAAATGATTACAAGATTTGAGAATGAGAAAAGCCCCCCAAAATGAGACCCCTAAGGTCTTATTTATAGACAAATTAGGCCCTCTTTCAGTAGCGATTAGTAGAAGCCCATTTTCATGTTTGGCAAGGATATTCGGTGTTAGTGTCGGCCGCATAAGTGGCTTTCGGGTTTCAGCCTCTTTTTCTTTACTAAGTATTGTTATCGACTTCCCCTTGCTTGCAAAATTGGAGTTTCTCCATGTCGTTTATCGATACTAAGCAGGTTGGTATGGATAACATTTGAGCTGTTTTTAGTTTCGGTATCGAACCTTGATTCCGATAGGAATATCTTAAGCTTTACCCTGCTTGTATGACACTTTGAGTATTATGTTTTCTTTAACATCTTCTTTGGTATCGGTATCGACACTAAGCATGTTAGTGTGGGTGACCTTTCTTCCTTGGGCTTGCTTCAGTAGTCTTTAGTTTCGGCATCGGCCTTTGCGATAACATTGCCTATGGATCCTTTATGGTAACTTTTGAATTGCTTTTCGTTGTTGGTGTCGATACCAAATACATTGGTATCGATAGCTCTTTTCCCCGTCCTATCCTGGCTTCATTCTTTCCCTTTCATGGCTCTAGATTTTGGTGTTGAAACACATGCTTTTGGATTCGAAACCAGAATGAGTGTCTTCGTTGGTGGTATCGTAACAACTCTTGATTGCCCATTGCTCTTATATTGCTATCGGTGTCGTATTGCCGCTACTTTCTTAGTATCGGTATCAAGCTTTGTTGCTTATGTTGGTATCGATAGCTTATGATCTGAACTTTCTATTCTTACTTTCATTATTGGGTTCCATGGTGTCAATTATGCGCTTTCGGAGCAATCTTTTGGTGTTAATTGTGCTCCGATACCCCTTTACCTGCATCTGGTTTTGGTGTCAAAGTCTAGTAGTAACATTTTCCCCCTACTGAAGGGGCATTTTTGACTTTTCAATTCAATCTTTCAAATAACTGCTTCTTTCTGCCTATAAATACCCGTTTCATTTCCTTTCACCGGCTTCCTTTGTTTTCTTCATCAATTCCCTGCGTTGGATTTTTTTTTGCAAAACACTAGCTTCATACATTTGTAATACGCGTTAACTCTAGGTAAGCTTTTCTTTATCTCTTTCGAAATGATTTGAAGCAATTTCATCAAGTTAGTTTTATAAGCTGTATTAGTTTGACAATGTCTTAACAGCATAGTTCAAATTGGTGTATCACATATCTTTTTTGGTTTCGATCGAATTTTAATACCCTTTATACTAATTATGCAATTAAGACACCTGTTACCTATCACTCAATGTTATCCAACATGATCTGATGTAATTGTTAAGACGTTTGATGTGAATCAATTTCGACTATATCACCAAAATCGACTTTCGCCAATTAACCATGAGTTAGTTGATAGTTCAATCGAGTATTTTCCATTGCTTACTATTCTTCCGAGGGCACATGTAGGATGGTTTAGCATCAGTACTGTTGTTGTTGAAGTGCTCTCGGAAGACTAGAAATTGCTTACTCTTCTTAATGCCATATTATTTTAGTTTATGAAATACACAGATAATACCAGATATCATGGGAAAGAACGTGACTAAAGCTGCTAAGAATTGTACTTTACCACTTGAATCCTCTTCTTCCAAGAAGATGGGTGTTGCTGAAAAGCATTCTTTGATTATCTCACAAGAGTAAGTTGATTCCATTCTTAAATACTTAAATATTTCCGGAGTGGAAGCCATCCCTCCATGCAAAATTGATACCATTGCCTCTTAGAAGGATATTTTGCCTACTCCGCTATTCATATTTGGCATGGGGGTTTTGTTCCTTTTTCCGAGTTTATTGCTCAATTCTTGCGATATCTAAGGATTGCTCCTATCTGACTTTCTCCAAACACTTATACCCACCTCTTAGGTTTAGAGATTTTATCCTTGAATCTAGCAATGCTTCTTTAAGTCCTTCACTATTAGATTATTTGGTTCGTCCTTTCAAGCTTAATGATGTAAACCATAAAATCTTTCATGCTAATCCCTCCCAGAAATTATCCGAAGGGGCGGTGAGATTCAAAGACTGGGAGACTCAATTTTTCCTTATACAATGTCCCTCTAGTATTTCTCGTAGTTTCAACACTCCAAGTATGAAATTTGGTTATACTTCTCATTTTCCTTTCTTAACCTTTTCATCTTATATGTTCATTTATATCTTATTTTATTGCAGACATAGCCCCAAACTCCCTGGCATTGCGGATAAGGGGCTAGTGGACTTTCTTAACATGGCTTCTGAGCAGTTGGTAATAGATCCTTGTTGATGACCCCTAGCATCCTTCGAAAGCATTCTCCCCTGCCAACTAGTCAATATATTATTGGACAACTTCCCCTAATCTTTTTTAGTAAAGTAGTTCTTTCTTTGTCATTGGGGAGGAATGCTCCTTTTTCTTCTAGCTATCCTATATTTCCTAACACTCCAGGTATTCTTCTTATATGACAACTCAAAATTTAATAACACCTTAGGCCTTACTAATCTAGTGGTCTGGCATGTTTAGCTTGTGACACACTAGGTGCCATTTATTCTGAATCTAGCAAGGCTGACTCATCTTCTCTAGCCCCGAAAGCAGGAACTTCTTTCCTAAGGTATTCTTTATTCAAATCAAGAAAGACCGCCAAAAGAAAACTTGGAAGTATGACTTCTGAGGATTCTCCATCCAAGAGACCCAAGGGCACCGCGGAACAAACTCCTCTCCCTGACACGACTATCGATTCTCTAATGGCTATTTTTCGAGAGCTACTCCTTTAATGCCCACTTGTACGAGACTCCTGGGACTCTTAACGCAATTCATCATGCGATGGGGTTTTCATCTTCCTCTGAAGATTTAAACTCCCAAGGGCCTTCCGTGTCTCCTATTGCCAAGGTGTTTGGTGCATTAGTCAAACAAATCATGTCTTCTTCCTTATTAGCCGGTGTTTGTCGACTGCCTTATTTTTTCAATTTTCCTAGCTATTGTCGTTCTTTGGTTGAACAACAATTTCTGGTTTAAATTATATACCATACTTTTCTTGGCCTTATGGTTTCTTTCTTAATAAGCTTTCATTTCTTTTAGGTCTTCAAATAATGGTTATATTCCTAGAACTTTTCTCGACTTATTGACACTTAAGGAAGAAAACTTTTCTTTAAAGGGAGAGATTACTGCTCTTATCAACGCCGAAGAAGATATAGCCAGGGAATAGGAAACATTAGTGGCCGCCCTTGCTGATGTTGAATCTTTAGTTGGTAAACAGAAGAGAATCAATCCGGTATTAGTTGAGGAAGCTAGAACCCTAAAAGAGGTTTTGGAAAGGTCTTAAGAGGAAATAGTCGTACTTAATTCAAATCGCTTTTCTTTACAAAAACAAATACTCTTTTAAAGGAGAATAATGCCCTTCTCCAAAACAATATTCATAAGAATGGAAAATTCATGACCAAAACTATTAGTGTGATTAATAACGCCAAACAAAGGATCTCTTGTTTTCTTCAGACCACCTTGGATGATATAATGGTTAATTCGTTCGAGGATGCATTCTTGCTCATTTACGTAGATAACATAGAAAAATGCCCGAACTTAAGCTTTCCTTCTCTCGATCCTCTCTTACTGGAAAGATTTTCGTTAAAGATAACCCATATAAAGAGGGGAAACGCCTTTCCTGAGAGGGAAGAGGTCGATGTAGCCAAACTTTTGTTTATAGGAGACTTTCCCTTGGAAAGACTGGGTGCCGACACTGGAGAAGACATTATTATGGCTACAAAAATTGTCCGAGTCGATGTTAATGGTCTTGATCTCAAGGACATTGTTGGAGACAAAGGTGATCTTAGTGATGCTTTCTCGGTTCTCAAATACCAAGGTGATTTACTACCTAATGGTCCTGAAACTCTTGATCATGATGGTTCTCCGACCGGAACCCCAAACATTTATGGCGCACAGGAAGTGGAAAAAAGATTGAACTTAAAGGATATTGATACTGTTGAAACTTTACAAGCCTCTGTTCCTATCTCCTAGGTATGGTAACTTCTGTGATATCTCTTTTGATTTTATTTTAAAAAAATGCCATCTTTCTTTCCTGAATAGACAAAAAGAAAAAAGTTCAGTTTAGGCACATTCATCTTGAAAAAGCACAATCAGAGGTAGCCCTCCTTACTAAAGAGCTGAATAAGCTAGCAAGGGAATATAACATCTTATCTAATAGGTAACATCATCTCGACAACAGTGCTGCAAGACTATTTCAAAGAGAGAGAGGTGACCCTTTGGTTAAGAGTTGCCCAATTGCGATGTGAGACTCTTGAAAGAGAATACCGAGCTCATGACCTTGTTACGAATGTTAATTGAAGATAGAGACATTCTAGTAGACTTTCTAAACACATTTATAATAGATATGAAACAATAGATTTTTCCTTTATAAGTGCTTAGCGTAGGGCTTCTTAGGTGTCTCTATTGAAGGTGTCTAGATGATTATGGCGTTGATCTTCATCCAGGGGCTTGCTGGAGTCTTCCAAGGGTCTACCCAATTCCCAGAGAATTACCTTTAGATAAAATTATGTTTAACAAAAATATATTTGTGTCTGAATCCTTTAAGAAATCTATTTTGTATGAATAAGAGGAATATTTGTAACATGTGTATTCTTTCAACTTCTAATATTGTTGTAATGAATTTGCTTTTTCCTGGTTTCTTTATACATTTTCATAATTCAGCTTCATTGACGGGTTTGCTTTCTAGAGACTTCCTAGGCAGCCATGTTAAGTTGAAGAGGGAGTACTACAACAATTCCTTTCTTATTCAATCTTAAAAATTGACGATATATTGTTTTATTAGAGACCTTAAGAAGGATAACGCTCAATGTCCTAGATTCCGCCTTGAATTTCTGGGTGAAGAGAAAGATAAATTGTTGAAAGAGATCCGAACATACCGTTCGAGGCTGACTCGGGGTTATGTTATCCCTCCGGCCGAGGAATGGGATTACCATAAATGTCCTCCTGCTTTATACACCTAATGGATTTGAAATTCCTTTTGATTCCACACTCACTCTACTGCTAATTATTTGAACAAAGTTAAGAGAGCTGCTTCTTACCTTGAGAAATATTCAAATAACTTGTAATTGTGCCTTTAAGGGGTTAATCATGAAAGTATGTCAGTTCTGATACCCATACTACGTTGACATTTATCTTTTGGATGTAGCTATTTGGTAGAGTGCTTTAGTGAGTGAAGCCTTAGTTTGTGTTTTCTTAATGTTATGTATAGCTTTTTTCCCTAGTCGTAAAAATCTGCAGTCAGAATTTCTTTTGCATTTTCGTAGCAAATTTAATGGCTAATACCTTTGGTGTTTTGACCTTTTACTCATGCTTTGGTGAGAACTATTAAAATTTATATGATAAAAGTAAACTTATAATAAGGGCAAAGCTAAAATCTAACTTATATATCAAATTATCTATGGGGAGATCTCGTAAATATCCTTGTGAAACGATTTTATGAGTTGCATAGATATCACCTAACGTGTAACCTTTTTGGTACTTTAGGTACCTTTGTCTTGGATTTCCTCCTACATCATTCTGCATGAGATTCATCATATAACCCTTTATGTTAGTCTTTTGTTAGCATAAAGATAGAAATCATGATTTGTTTAATTCATATGAATCCCTATTTGGGTCGTAACATTACAATAGGTAAGCCTTTGTGATTGGTTAATGTGACCACTTATATTCTATGCTTTATCTAGATAGCGAATAATAACTTTATGTATATAAGTTAAAAAAATATCCCTAAGCAAGATGGGAGATCAAAATCTCCATTTGAAGGCTTTTGGATAGTAATTTAGAGACATCAGCCGAAATTTCAATTTGCTAAACCCTTTTCGGAAGTGAGAACTATAGTTTGAGGATCCAAATTAGGGTATTTGGAATAATGATTCAAAATTCCTTTTCTGGAAGTATGGATAAAAGTTCTGTAGCCCCTTATCTGAGGTTTTGTAATAGAAGATCAGAAGATTAGAAATCCCTTTCAGGTATTGAATGGAAGTTCGGAACCAAACTCGGATTCAGGTATTTGATAAAAGACCAGAAATCCACTTTTGGTAATTAATAGAAGTCCATAACCAAACCCAAATTCAGGTATTTGATAGAAGGCCAGAAATCCACTTCTAGTAATTAATAAAAGTCCCAAACCAAACCCAAATTCAGGTATTTGTTTCTATTTGCGCCAATTCTAGACTTGTTGGCTAAAGCAGAGGTTGCACGTGCTTTTCATGTTCTTTTTTCGAGCTTTGGTTCCCTTTCCTCGGGATATTTGTGTAATCATAGGCGACTACGTTCTTAGAATGCTTCTCCATAGCTTTGTCCATTTTGAGGGATTAAATGCAAGTAGAGGATGTATGTGCTTACTGAGCCACTCTCTAGGCTTTTGATTGTCAAAGTAGAGGATGTATGTGCTTTTACTGCTCCCTTTGAGCTTTTATTCCCTTCCGAGGAAGAGACATAAGCACAGGTAGAGCGTGCTCTTCTGCGAGCAGAGGCAGGACATGCTTAGTCGAAGCAGAGGCAGAGCGTGCTCTTATATGAGCAGAGGAAGAGCTTGCTTTATTCGTTCCCTTCTGTGCGATACAAGGGCATAAGAAGAGGTTGGGCATGCTCTTTTGCGAGCAGAGGCAGTACATGCTTAGTCATAGCAGAGGCAGAGTGTGCTCTTCTACGAGCAGAGGCAGGGCATGCTAATTTAGATGCTCTGTCCCGACCATTTATGGTGTGGATCAGAGGCTTATGCTTTTGATTCTTTAAATTGGCCCTTTTTGATTTGGATGCGACTAAAGGCTTACCCCCCACCTCCATCCGGGAGATGCCTTACCCTGACCATCTAGGCTTTGATAAGGGTTTTTAACCATTGCAGATTATTTGACCCATTTTGGATTATTCCAAATTTGAAGGAGTTCCATACTCTTATCCATGTGGATTTTCTTTCTTCAAAAAATCCTTTCTTAGATTTTGTTTGATCCTCTTAGAAAACTTTGCAATTGGCCAGCATTCCATCTATAACTTTGTACTGATTGGTTTCATGTCCATTCATCATATGGTAGTGGTAATAAGGCCCTCCTAATTTTCTTTCATACTTAGCTTTCTTCCTGGATGATGGTCAAAAGTTAAGCTCGTGTTTGGTTAGGAAGTAGATTTCTTGATTGATGTAGTAAGGTTGCACTCCTTAGGTAGTCTTGATTCAAAGATTCATTTTCATCGTTGGAACTTAGCCCTTTTGTTATTCGAACCTTCTTTAGAAGGTACCTTGAGACCGAAGTGCAAATCTTTTAGACCATTTGGAGGTGAAGTGATTGAAATCTTCCATTATTCCTTGCTTAAATATAGTTCCTCTAGCCTACGCATGGATGGCTTCTCTAAGGTGAGAGAACAGGTTGTATTCCCTTGATATAGAACCACTTAGGGCAAAGATTGGGGTTGGTCCTACGTGGAAAGGGTTAACGTTCCAATGTTCAGGATCGCATTGTCATACTTCCCGTTTCTTACTCATGGTTCTTAAAGCTTCCATTCTTATCCCTTGTTCTTTAATAACTCTCGGATAACTGATGCTTGACGTTGTCATTCGAGGTCCAGAAGAACCTTGTCAAAACCCTTTATCCTTTGTATTGGTTCTTCAAATCTTAGTCCAATTTGGGACAGAACCTCCAGGGATGTGGTAGTTTATCCAGAGGATCAGAGGTTCAAGCCCTCCTTCTAGCGCCAAAATGTTAGTGATATTTTTCGTCAACACTGGAATTAGGTCTAAGGATGTGTACCTAGGGGAACCAAAGGGATTATTTAGTTCGTACAAGCTTGAGTTAGTTCACCGTTTCCTAGATATCAATATCTTAAGCGCAAAGATTAGTTACTCTTCCTTCAAGAGGTGAGTATCACACTTACGAGACTTAAGAACCAACAATTACCTTGGGATAAGGGTTCCCTAAGAGCAATGCAAGATAGAAAGTTAAATGGCTTGTGGAAGGGTACTTTGGTAATTAAGCTTATGCATGAGGCTTAGCCGTAGGGAAGCAATAGTGAAATAAGTGGAATAAATAGAAAAGAATTGCATGAAATTGATCACAAGTATTGATTCCCTCTTTATTGATCACTCTGTTGAGTACATAGAAGCTTCTAAGTAAAACCCCCAAATTGATTTATAAATTAGGGTTTACTCTCTAAGAAAATGATTACAAGATTCCCAAAATGAGACCCCAAGGGTCTTATTTATAGACAAATTGATCCTTCTTTCGGTAGCGATTAACAAAAGCCCATTTTTAGGTTCGACAAGGATATTCAGTGTCGGCTGCATAAGTGGCTTTTGGGTTTCATCCTCTTTTTTTCTATTAAGTATTATTATCAGCTTCCCCTTTCTTGCAAATTTGGTGCTTCTCCATGCCATGTATCGATACCAAGCAGGTTGGTACGGATAGCATCTTGAGATATTTTTGGTTTCAGTAGCGGACCTTAATTTCGATAGTAATATCTTAAGCTTTGCCCTGCTTGGATGACACTTTAAGTATTATCTTTGCTTTAACATCTTCTTTTGTATCGGTATCGACACTAAGCATGTTTGTATGGATGACCTTTCTTTCCTTGGCTTGCTTTAGTAGTCTTTAGTTTCGGTATCGGCCTTGCAATAGTGTTGCCTATTGTTCCTTTCTGGTAACTTTTGAACTGCTTTCCAGGGTTGGTATCGATACCAAATACATTGGTATCGATAGCTCTTTGCACCATCCTATCTTGGCTTTGCGGTTTCCTTTTCATGGCCCTGGATTTTGGTGTCGAAACACATGCTTTCGAAGTCGAAACCAGATCGAGTGTCTTCATTGGCATTACCGTAACCACTCTTGATTGCACATTGCTTCTATATTACTTTCGATGTCATATTGCCGCTACCTTCTTAATAATGGTATCAAGCTTTGTTGCTTATGTTGGTACCGATAGTTTACGATCTGAACTTTCTCTTCTCACTTTTGCTATCGGGTGTCTTGTTGTCGATTATGCACTTCTGCAACAATATCTTGGTGTTAATTGTGCTCCGATACCCCTTTCTCTGCATCTGGTTTCGGTGTCGAAATCCGGTAGCAACAAGTACGATTTAAAGTGATCAAAAAAATATTATTTTTGTAGGTTTTAGATATAAAATTATTTATATTTTAAATATGAATATAAGTTATAATACAAATATGTATGTAATAGCCAAAGACAATGATCCTTGGTTATGGCACAAAAGAATTTATCATATTAATTTCGAAGCTATAAATAAATTATTTATAAATGATTTAGTAAAAGGTTTACCAAAGATGAATTTTAAAGTAAAAACTATTTGTGATGATTTTTAATTAGGATAACTATCAAAATCATCCTTTAAATCAAAGAAAAATATTTATACTGTACAACCACTAGAATTATTGCATTTGGATATTTTCAGTCCAACACCAAATCAATTTATAAACCACAGCCAATACGTGTTTGTTATAATAAATGATTTTTCAAGATATACTTAGACTATTTTTATAAAGAATGAAAGTGATACTTTTGAAAGTTTTAACATTTTTGCTTAAAGAATTCAAAATCTTAAAAATCTAAAATTTTAAAAGATAAGAAGTGATCATGAAGATGGAATTTAAGATTAAAGTATTTGAACATCTTTGTAATAAAAAGGGAATTTATCATAAATTTTCTTTTCGTAGAACACTAAAACAAAATTTGTTATCTAGTTTTGTACTTTCATGTTCTTTAATTTCAATGAATTAATTTTGTACTTCCTTTATGTACAACCACTTCCTTGTGCTTGAATTAACATTTATTGGTGGACAGTTTCGTATTTATGTACTTTCATATTCAACCGAGGGGAAAAATTATGTCATCCATGCTACCATCACCTAACTGAGGACCTCATCCCCTTGGTTTTACTCGTCAAGTATGCTTTATACACGATCAGTACATCTCAAAGGAACATGGTATGTATGCTCTAAATGCGAAAGAGCCGACGATATTCCACTGAATATGTATTAATATCTTTATCTTACCCCCTGATCACATATTCATTTTTTAAATTACCCACATTTGCATAGGTATCATGTCAACATCGATATTCTTGATAGCTCTATATCAACTACTGCGACCGCTTTTGACAAAAATGTTGAAAGGCTTACCGATGTCAACGTGAATGAAATGGTTAATTAATATCTCGAATGCATGCTCAATTTCATCTAAATTCTTTTTTTAATTTATTTGTTAATATTCTTTGATGTTTGTTTTAAGAAAAGAATGATATGAAGGTCCGAAACATTTTTCAAAAACTAGTTTGCGTTAAAGCAGTTTTTGAAGTCCAACCAATTTCTTTATATGAATATTAAAGATACAATCCTCATAGCTTGAAGAGTGACCAACAGTTAAACAGAAATAGTCTTTTATAGCGGCATATCGCCACTATTAAACAATACTATAACAGTTCCAAAAGCGTTGTATAACGACATGTTATAAAATACAGTTGAATAATTATAACACATACACTATTACTATAGAAGGGTATGATTTTATAGCGGATATATGCCGCTATGATACATATGGATAGTAGCTAGCTATTGCCGCTATAAAACATGTCATTCCTCATAAGAATAATGAATTTCTGTAATAACGTATTGCAGCTATAAAATATTAATTCAATGTTATCCTAGCCATCAAGTTCCTATATTACATTATCTTTTATAACGCTTTTCAATATATATTATAATAATAGCAATCAAATGAATCTTTACAACATTTCAAATGCAACATATGACCAAAAAAATTATAATAATCAACAAATATAATGCATATTCATGATAGCAAAATAAAGGATCAACCAACAAAAAATAAGTTCAGTACATATGTTTTTAATTCCGTATTGATGTCAATTTGAGTTAACAAAAAACAAAACATATTTCATATTTAAAGTTTACAAATGCCAAATGTATTGCTAAGAACTTCAACTGAAAAGTCTTTCTTCAAATTATGATGTCATGTGCTTCTAAACCTAGAAAAAAAGGAGTATAACCATTAAATACTAGACATAAGATTATTAGTTACTATAATCAAATAAAGGAAACTGGAAATAATCAGGTCTACATCAATGATGTCAATACAAAAAAGAGAAGAAATCCTTCCCTGAAAACGTTGGTGGACGCAGCATCAATAATGCATACATGAACAACCAACTCGATGTATTTGAATTGATCATTATCTTTTTTGTTTCTCTACACTTCCTTTATTTCTAAAACCAGTAATGTATTGAAGATTATTGTCTTGATTTACAGATTCAGATGCAACTCTGGACTTGTTTCCTAGAGTTGAACTGATCAAAACTTACACTGCAAAGCCTGAAATGAAACAGCTGACGATTCTATACAATGGATATTGCACTATATTTGGTTCATAGCATTTATAATAAAAAAGACTATGCATTTGGTTTTAATTTGAATTTTAGGAAAGGGAAGTCAAATAATGAAAAGATCGTGCATTTGATTTTAATTTAAATTTTACACATAATCTTCTTATAATAATGAATAGTACCTTATGTCTTAGACACCGAAAGTAAAAGCCTTGTTGCTAGACATAACAGCTGCAAGGATCATAGCTATAGCAACACAGGTCCACAACACCTTATTTCTCTACATTTCAAAAGTAGATCGTAGCCTATATTCCATAAAAAATAATGATATAGTAGAAGCATGAAAAATATCTCCTTCTTAATGATCCTCGACGAAGCAAAAGTTTATCGACAAAAACAAACTCAAAATGTGCAACTGAATTAGAGTGCGAAAAGCTTTTTTTGAAGAAAATGGAAGTTCCGGTTAACAATATGAGAAGAGAAGTCAAAATAATTGAGGAAATGAAGAAACTGTAAATTTGTTTTTTCTGCTCAAACAATGATACGTGAACGAATGTTTCATTCCATATATTCCATAGTAATATGTAGTACAATAAAGATAATGTGATTTATAACATACTGACGCATTTAATACCCTTTTAGATTCAGTTTCAAAAGTGACTCAATTTCAAAAGTATATGCATAGCAGTATTAAAAACATGTTGGTTGCAGATGCATGAATATAAGCATGATGTTTACCAACCTAAAACTCGTCGATATCAAAAGATGATTGTAATTTAGTGCAGTGCAGGTTAGCGAACTTCTTGTTTGAGTACATTATATGTAATGACAATGAGACTCTTAAATGCATTTCAATTGAAATGACTATCCACGCATGCTGCTCTAAAATGAACAAGTTACCGAATAAAACAAATCAATGTACTGATGTCCACAAAGTGTTAATATTCATATTGAAACTGAGACGAAAGATATTCCAAATCCTATGAATTGAGTATCATTTAGTAAATCATTGTACTGAACCACATTATCAATGGCCTTCGAACCCAGGTAAAGTTGATCCAGTTGCTGAAAACAAGAACAAGTCTTCAAATGCCTCGGCCTCTTTTTTCCACTCTCCCTTGTCTTCCTAAAATACTTGTTGATATTTTCCCATTTCTCTTTGCAACTTTTTGCACTTCTTTGATACCCTAATACTCCCATTCCTAAACTCACCTCCTCCCATAACTGCCCTTTCAAACTTGGTTCTTGGAACCGATTTTCAAACCCACTTCGCACCCGTATCAATGCCTCAACCTCAGCCCTCGACCACCTACCACTATTCTGCTGAACTCCCATACTATTACTCTCATATCCAACAATTTGTTTATCAAGACAAACATTATTAGAAGGCAACTTCAAGCTCTCTCCAGTTATCTTCTCCAAAAAAAGTAACAATGTCAGACTCCCTAGAAGCTTCCAGCTAGTGCCCTTGGGATTTAGTAGCAGCCTTTTTATTCGCTCTTGTTGTTTGCTGCTTCCTCCATGCCTCTTCTCTAATGCTTCTTTCATGATCCTTCCTCTCCATGAGTTCTAGAAATTTACAATAAAAGCTTTATTCTTGGTCCATAATTGTTTCATGAGAGTTTCAAAAAATGAGACAATTAGTGGCAAAAGAAATGTCTATAAACTTAAAACTAAAGCTATTAATGTAGATAAACAAACCTTAATTCCAAAACTTCGCACCTAAAAAACATCACCAACATTCTTTGTAAAGCTGTTATAGCGCCAAGTGTGACTATACGGTCACCCACATTCCCCATGCAAACACAATTACCACTCATTACCACTAGTAAATAAAGCCAGATTCTAAAATTTTCACATTCAAAAATGTTCCTGAATTATTATCATTTCCATATGGCGAACAGAAAGCCCTTAAATATATTTTTAGAAGAATTACAAGAGCGAAGATGATGTTGCACAACAGTTGAACAAAAAGGGAGAAACAACCACCTCCTTGAAACAACATAACCACATGAAACTGCAAACATAGAAAATTACCAATAACAAGCAGATCAACTTACTTTTATTTTAAATATGTTTAACCAGTGGAAAATAAGATTTATTTCTACTGGTCAATATGAGTTTTTCTTTAAATTTCCCTTTTAACTTTGCTCCATACCCAAATAAATTTTGCCATTCAGAATCATATGAAACTTATTATAAAAAAATAGGTCAAACAACATACTCCTGGAGTTTTCAATGTATATTGGACTTCTGAATTGATTCTTCAATGTTTATTATTTGTTTTCTGCTTTATTTTTATTTTATTTTTTCTGCTTAGAATCTCAAGTTGGTTTATTTTGAATTAATTAGAGGCTCCTTAATAATATTATTGGCATGACCAAAAGTTAACAGTACAATGCTCCCTTTCATTCAACAACCACACTTGATCTGCAAAGAAGACCAATAACAACAGCCGTAAAAGATGAGCATGAACCATGGACTTCGGAGCAGGCCACATAAGACCAACTCATGCTTTAGATCCAGGCTTGATCGACGATGTGGCGTATGAGGATTATCTCCTTTTTGCTTGTGCAAGCATTAATGCACAAATGGATCCTTCCTTTCCATCCCAATAAATCCACCATCACCATACAATCTTAATTATCCATCGATCTTTGTTAGTCAACTTAACGACGCACTATGTTTGACACGGCCGGTCACAAATGTGGGTCAAAGGAGGGCTAAATCAAATTTTTATGAAAGACCCCATGGGTGTTAAAGTGGATATTTCGCCAAAAGTTTTGAGCCTTAAGAATAGAAATGTGAAAAGGAGCTTTACAATCACACTTACTAAGATAGGGAAAGAAAAACAACTGTTTGTTACAGGAGATTATGCATGGACTGACGGAATGCATGTTTTCAGAACCCTTATTGCTGTTTCTATCATGTAATACCTTCTTACAACATTTGCTCCTATTTTGAAAAGCTAAATGGGTTCTGATGGCATTGTTCAATATGTACTGGTGTATACAATTGATTATAACTCAATGATTCTTCGACCTAATAATTTTTTTGCCATTGAGTGATTGATGAATATTATAATTAAATGTTCTTGTTTTCATTGAATTTTTTAGGAAGTTAAATGGCTTGACTATCATATTTTCAGCTTACATGGAGAATGAAACATTGCAGATAGCATTAGTTGTGTGCCCACTATACGTATTATAGATATTTTTGATTTAGTGAAAAAGGTGAAAATAGGAGACCAACACAACAGTTTCATCCACTGGATTATAATATATCCTACTTTCAAATTTTTGCCATATATCAGTAATTCTTAAGACTGTTAATAGAAGCAATGCATCATCAGTAGTCGTATCAGCCAAATTAAGTCTTAATAATTTTTAGCATGATCATTTCCCCCCTTTTTACCTAACTAAAATATTCTATTGCATGAACTACATATTCGGTAATAAAATTAAAACAATTAAATGAATATTATTTTGTTTTCTACCTAATATAACACATATTCATAGAAAAAGGGCGAGCGACCCAAAAACTAGTAAGATTGAAGTTCAAATCAAATTAGGGAAACTAATTATATTTTTAAAGCAAATAAATTAGGGTTTCCCGCGAATAGTTTGGATCTTAAAGATAATGCCTACAGACAGAACTCGAGAAAGTGGCTGACAGCTTTGATTTTGAGGAGTGTCGACATCTTTGAGTTTCAGCAAGAGTTGACTTCACAAATTTTGAATTTTTCATTCCCCCTCGGATTGGTGCTTCCCTAGACAGATATCTCCCTCGCCAATGCCTTGAGCCCGCTCTGATTATAGTAGCAAAAGAGGTTGAAAATGATAAGGAGAAGAGAGAGGGATGGAGCACATGGCGGCCAAAGGGGTAAAAGTAGATTGTTAGAAATACAGTCAGAAATTCCATCAAGTACCAGGTAAGTGATTAGGGCCCCTGGTTTCTATCGTTGACTTCCAAACCTATACCTTTTTGGTTGAAGTTTCAGTAGCAGCATCCTCAAGAGAAAAAAAACCAAGACATTTTAGAGCTTGACGTACCTGAACAAGCGAATTAGGGCACTGTAAAATTGAAAAATGAGGGAAATAGGAAACGAAAAAGTTGAAGAAAAAGGAATGGGGAGGAAGTAATTTTAGGAAGTGGGAAGTGGAAAACAGAAAAGAGGGAAATATTTTAGAAAAGAAAAGGGAAGATCAAAATAATTGGTCGAGGAAGCGGTAAAAATTAAATAAAAAATAATTAGAGGGTAGAAAGCATTACAGGAAGGCTAACTATAAGACGAATTAGAATAAACAATAACACAATGCATTATTAATTTGTGCTATAAGAAAACTATTTTTCTTGTAGTGCAAGAAAAATTTAATCACCGTCCTATCATCTTCACATGTCACGTAAACTAATATATGTTGATGTATGCAGTACTTTAATGCAATAATGAAATTGATTAAATACCTACCATGTTTTTCTCAATCTTTTAACCTATATAACATTCTTCAGACCACCACAATCAAATTATAGAGTACAACCAGTGGTATTTCTCCAACAAAATCAACTGATGTCACTATGGTCGAGCCTGATTATAAAGCAAAAAAGGACGGTACTCTCAATTAACAACATACTACTTATATTCTCAGTCGTACCATTCTGAATGTTCACATAATCAAGATTTGCTTTCTTTTGCTACAAACAACTTGTCGACGATGGCATCACTGAAAAGATTGACAATCTTCTTCCTTTCGCACCTACATGAAAGGAAGCAAGAAGAGGAATTTATATAGTTATATGCCTGTCAATATTGTTTGTCTTTACTTCCCTTTAATTGTTTATTTAGGGCTGTCAATAAATACTTTCGAATATGGTAGTGATATATCTGTATCCGTATCTAAAATCATTTTCAGATATCAGATATCCATATCCTCTGATACGGACGAATATCAAATAATAATCGTATCTGCCAACGATAGATAAATGAAGAAATATAAATAATTTTTTTTTAGTTTAACATGAATTGTATCAACCCGAATTCCGATAGACCATTTTTTTTTCTTCAAAATTCCAATCTATCGAAACTGGGATTAGTTTGCTCTGGTATCTTACAGAAAAGACAGAGATATAAAACATGTCAGAGCTCAGAAATTATCTCACAGCGGAATGGATAAAATATAATATAGTCAAAATATAGCCTTATCGTATTAATAATAATGCCTAACCAATATCCAAAAGGCTATCATGTCTCTGCTACAAATCTAACCTGCGAGTATACTATGAGGAGAGGGTCGAAACACAAATTCTGGTGACTGGTTTTAAATTATACACTTTGGATAACACTACATATACCGTTCAATCATATTTTCTTATTTATTAGGTTACTTGGGTTAACATCACTCAAGGCTTGCACACACGTCACACACATTTACTTTCAAGTAGATTAACCTAATACAGTATATATGTAGATACCCCCAATATTAAGGTACACCCCATGGTACCCCGCTCGCATGGTCTCCACCGTAACACCATCGAAATATACGCAGTCCTACGTCGTAGTGACGTACGGATCTCTATATAACACCGTTACATTCCACATATATCTTCATTATTATGCCACGTAAGCGTACAGATAGCCACCTTCGATCGAATCAGATTCCATACTAGAGTAATGCCCTCAAGTCTACGATACGCCACCTAGAGCCGACATGCATGTATCTAGACAGTCCCATATACGTATCATCAATTATAGCTCGATGCCTTAACCGCATGTCCTCTAATATGCACCGAGTTTCATGGCCGGGCGATACAAGAAACACGAAACTTGGTCGGGAGCTTTTCCATATCTGTACAGACCCATCTTTAAGAGCTTATATATACGGATATACCTAGGGTCTGTTTTCACGGTGGCTATGGCCCCACCTCGGCCCCTCCCTCAACTAGTAAAGACTACAAGAGCTAAACGACTGCCCCTAAGAAAAACAATCTAAACATCCATTTTGCGTTTTCCCTCAACCATCGTACCCCGATAGTGAAAGGTAAATGGTCTATTGGTTTTAGCTCTAGTCTTTTCGCATCCCACTGGCTGCTGATGACGGGTATCCGACAATCTACTATCCTTGCTGGTCGTGAGCCTTCGCCTCCCCGTCGAGGCAATCACCGAATCACCCTGGTGTCACCGCGTCATAACATTCTGACTGCATAACTACTTCTGTAGTCAAGGCCCACCCACCTAGTAGTTATGCGCAGACCCAACCTCTGCGAGCACGGCCTAAAACATCTGCCACCGCACAGAGGACTACTAGGAGCACCTTACGTATCTCAGGAAGTCGCGCGCTTCCCCTTCCAGTCCTTCAGAGCCGACAGAATAATCAGATGTATGTGCGCTCCCCTCGTGCCTTATAACACCACGATGATCTACCCCGTTGGGTTATTCACTCTCAAATGTGCGGACTGGTGCAAGCACCTAACTTTAATATGTTGTTAGACCCTATGTCTAAACATTCTTTTACGCGCTTGCCTTACCACACCGGCTTTCCATTTAACTTGATTATTCCCATTTACATTGAATTCTTATTCAAATTGCCAGGTTTCTCTTGCTTATTAATTTCAGTCATATAACTTAACCCATTTAAGTTTATTAATAAGCCCACAACATGTTATTCTCTGGATTGTGGCCCAAGGTTAGTAATCCGCAATCTCTTTTATATTCTTGTTTGATTTCATCATTACAATAACATGTTTTACTTAATATGTAATTAAGTATAACTCAGTTCACATGTTTTCTGTTTAACATGTCAGCCATTATTTATGGTTAAATATAACTTATTTCATAAGTTTTCCACATTCTTTCTCATTTAATCATAATTCCATTTTACACCGTTAGTAAAACTTATTGTTGTTTACTTATTAACTTAGTTCTCTTAACTAAGGCCCATTAATAAGTTTCTCTACCCATTTATTATAACCTATGTTATGATTTCCTCTTGTCCCTAGGACAAGCCTAAACATATTTTTCTTGTCAGCGAGTTTCAGACTTCCAAGTTTACAACTTACTTAATTTATAATTAAGTACAACTTCTTATATTTCATATATTTTCCCCCTTTTCTCAACCGGTTTCCGGCTTTCCCCATTTACTGATTACTTAATTTACAATTAAGTGTCCCTTATCTCATTTCACTAGTTATCCATTTTCCTTGTTAGTTTATTATAACCTAAGTTATAATCTCACTTGTCCCTAGGAAAAGTCTACCTATTATACAACATTTTCATTAATGTCATTTATTTATAATAGGTGATTATCATTGCCCTTTTAAACCATTTACTGTTGTAAACCATTATTCTTCATTCACCGTAATATATATTCCTTATTATATTAAGGAAAACACTTCATGCACCTTATTAGTTTGAAAGAAGGAATCAGTGATTTAGTTTCATAATGTATTCCTATATAAATTCGTGGTAGCAAGTAATTTCTTTACTTTTCTTTAGTTACGGTGGATTACTTGCAACAACATTCTCAGAACTAGGTCATTTAGGGAAATACATCACCTTTCCTTCGCATCACACCAACTCAGTCCATTATATCTCTTCCTTTCTTATTTTCTGAGTTAGACATTTAGTTACCATTATTTCCTTTTATTCATATCTTGTTATATACATACATACATGTATATATGCAAGCACTAGACCTCTCACATTAAGCCTACACTCGTGGACGTTGGATTTGCCGGGCGGGTCCGGGCAGACTTCTACCACAAGTTGACTTAACCTCGTGTCTTGGCACCATTGCATGTTTTTAATTTTTGCATTTATACCCCTCACATTAGATTTTCCACTTTTGAATGTTGGATATGCCGGGCGGTTCTGGGAAGACTTTTATCACAAGTGAAATCTAACCTCGTGTCTAAGAGCGGTTAAATTTCTTACTTATCGTAAACCTTCTATACAGTTTAGGCGTGTTTATTTCTTCCAATTATCCATTATAATTTATAATTCACATGTGATTGTATCATGCCTATTATAATTCTTCACATATAATCAATTCCTTCCTAACATTTAATCAATTAATCGGATAATTGTTTAAATCACACAAACCAATATGTACCTTTCTCAATTCTTACAGTTAATGGCCTGGGTACAGAATTTACACAAGTTGACATGAAATTTTAAGTAATGAAAATTACTATACAAGATTTGACAAGTTCATATCCCAACAAAATAATATTTAGCGTATTAATTTTTCCTACTTCGTACCCATCACTTTAGGCATTATTAACATAACGTTTCTCAACATATTGCATTTCAATTATACATACAGGGGAATGGCAAACGATAAAATATTCTTATCTAAACTGTACAGCTTAAATCCACTCACCTTTTATGCTTCCCCCAATTCTAAATCTGATCCAGTTTTTGCACCCATGGTTTTTCCAATTTAATTTGATTTGAAACCTAATAGCTGTGGATTTCTTATTTTCATTAAAAGAGAAGGAAAAGAAAGAGTAAGAATTTGAATGGATTGGATCTAGAATTTTACCATGTTTTTCATGATTCTGAACAGTCTTTTTATTAATGTCGATTCTCTCTTCCAGATCTTGAATTTTAAAATCTTCTTATTAATAATCTAAATTTCTGAATAGATTTGAGGAGAGAAAGAGAGTAATGGCAGAGCTTCACACTACACCAAAACATCAAATTTGACACACCATCATTTAGAGATTTAATACGGCTTTAAGCCGTATCAAAATTGATTGTGCTCATAGCCTTATCAAATTTTATTTGCTACACCTTAATCAATCCGCACCTCACTCAACCATTAAAATCTAACCGTAGATCTTGAAATGCTCGGATCAGTTCCTATGATACACCTTTGAACCGTATCATATTTATTTTTCGTTCCTTCTCTCTTTTAGCTCCCCTCTCAATTCTACTTTTCGTTTCTCGACCGAAATAAAAATAAATCCCAAACGAAAAAAAATGGCGTGTTCCCCTTTCTCCAAATCAAAACCGCTTCCCCAAATCGTGTCTTCAAAATCCATTGCTCCGCTTCTTCAAGCACCGCTTATCAGAATCGTTTTGCTTGAGAGCAGGACTCACTTCAAATCCCAAATCCTTCCCTCGAGACGATACCTAAACCTCAAATTCCTTAATTCATTGGTGATGTTGTAAGTTTTTATTTTTATTTTCTATTTTAGCTGATTAGTAATTTTGGTTATTAGGTTGATTTCAAAAGATTTCCAGATTTCACGATGTTTACTAGATTGGTTAGGTCAGCGAATCGTAGGTGACTTTGGTACTACTGTGTGATTGTATTCCATGTTGTGCATCGTAGTCTGAGTTGTTAGTAGTTAGGTTATGAGGAAAGATAATTTTATGTTTCTGTTGCCCGCTACCCACTTTGAATTAAGGTATTAACTCATTGTTTTTACATCATTACCAGGAATGATAATATAATGTAGTATGAAATGTCTACTGAACTTAACATTTACAATTAACCATGTTTTGTCATAAAAACATTGATGATGAGCCTGATTTGAGAGAAATTAATCAAATCATTATGTGTATTGAGCTTTATATACGTGTGTATGTGTGTGTGTATTTATTGATGATTTTGAGGCAGTACGTTATTGAAAATGTTACTACTACGAAATTTATGAAACCATAACATGTTCAATGAATAATGAACTAACATCCATTCGATGTTACAAAAATTATATAAAGGTTATCAATATATATAGATTATCAGTGTAAAACGCATAATGTGTTCATACAACGGTTGAACTTGTACATAGTCCTAACGCAAGAAATTTGTATCAAAGAAGAAAGTAGATAAAAACTCTTGGTATGTCCCACTTACAGTGCTTTTTTAATGTACGCATATATCTTGGCCAAAACAATGACAATGTTTGCTTTCAGTGGATGACACCGACTGAGTAAATAAATCCATTAACCATATAAATTTTGAAATGAGAGTATATGTAAGATTTACTGGAAGTTTTTGAATTATAATAATTCATTTCTTAAAGTTGTTGCAAAAGGACTGTCATAGAGCGTGTGCACATGTAGAGTAAATAAAGTCGGTGAAAAGTTAAAATTTTGATAAGAAACGTATTTAAATATTGGTATATATAGCAGCAGAAGGCAATCGCCTTCAAATCCACTTTTCGTGGTTTATGCATCTTCAGCTATTAACTTAAGGCGAGACAACTATAATGATACTTTCTTTCCAAGGATAATGTTTATAAACTGGGAATTGTTAAAATAAATTGGAAAAGTATAGTTGTATCAACTTTTGACCCTTTTGCAAATTAATTTATACCATTTCAAATGATTTATAATCATAGACATCAAAATGTCTAAATAATTTGGATAAATCAGTAGCAGTAGGACATGCTGTAATAACATAATCATTTCACTGATTTGTTTGAAGCAATAACCAAACATCTTATATAAAATAATGAAGAGTTTAGGGGGAAAAAAGATAATATCTTATGTCTGTGATCAAATGACTCAAGTATATATTAAAATATTTCAAACTTCCGTTACCCTAATCATATAGTGAAGTATATATACTACCTAAAAAATCATTGTCATACATATGAAGATGCATGAATGGAAAAGCAAAAATGGAGGAATCTCCCAAGTTAAGCCATCAAAAGGATAATCAAAAAAATAATTTGGAGGAAGTAGTATATATCAGTGGCCATTGTGCACCGTAGTTTTGTTTTTTTGCTGCTTAGGTTGAGGAGAAATGATGCTCAGTTGCTTATTCATCGAATTATCTTAGAATGACAGAATGATATTGCTGCTAAGGTGTAGACCCCAGTAAAGATGATCAAATTAAAAATACATAACCAAATATGGGTATATTATATAATGGGAGAGTTTATCACTTGGTCTTCTAGCATGCAAAACCTTTTGACGACAAATAATGGCACCAACATCATTACCCCCACTCATACTCTACAAATCGCCCAATATCATACCCAGTAACTTACACCCATTGTAAACACCCATTGTATACCAACCATGCATGCCCATATGACGCAGGCAGTTTGTTCTCTGTTCACTTTATAAACTTTGAGATCACACATCATTTTAATTTAGGTAATCAACATATGATCAGACCAGATGCATTTGCTTATTTAATTTTTTTTGTCTAAAAACTAAAAATAGAACTTCTTAGACTATATGTAAACTTTTTAGCAGAATATTGCAGAAGAAGGTTTGAGTTAGAATAGCGTAATATTGGCATGTATCGACAAAGTTCCAAATAATGTTGTAATTTAAAAGTTTTGTGTAATCAGTGTTAACTTCATGATAAGTTAATCAAAGATTATGCAAGTAACCGCTAAGTTCAAAGATTTTTCTATATAATTTTCTAATGGATCATGATATATATTTATATAATAGAAGTAGTCTTCTTTGACTGTTTTCAACTTCCAACAGCAGACGTAATTAGCAACGCATGAAACTTCACATGTATAGTTAAAAAAAAAAAACTAAGCACCTACCTAGTGTCAATTTCAACAAATTGTAATATCTAACATTTTAATTAAGTTTGGGACTGCAAACTGACTTCTACTTTGGTGTTTAAAACACAGATATTCTCAATGCGGATGGTGCTAATCAATAATTATCAAGCTTTGTGAAGTAAAAAAAAAGGGATTCACGAAGTGGATAAAAAATGTAATGGTGAAAGTAAACAAAAATAAGATCCTATACTCATTAAAGATTTACTATATCGTTCAGACCAGGTACTAATATAGGGGAAGATCCTATGGCGCATGTCATGAGATAGCTAAGTCAAAGCAGAAACACTGAGCAGTGAGCACTAGATGTGCAAGAAGTGAAAGCCTGGACGTGTGATGGACTAAGGCAACAATAGATGGGTGAAGTGATGTGCACTGTTAGGCAAATCAATGAGTATACTTGCTGTCCTGATTTGCATGAGTGCACAGGCATTGCAAATTTGCAATTCGCTGGAAGATCATGAACAGAGGGCCAGTTGGATCAGCAAGCATAAAGAATCAGGTGATGTTGAAAAGCAATTGAATCCCAGAAGTTCTGTTCCTGCCGTCACTTACAGAAAATGCAAAGAGCAATGCATGTAAATGAGAACCTTAAGGGCAACTGAAGCATCATTGTCCTGGTCCGTAAAGATGCTGAAGCATGAGTAGTCCATGCAAGGTATGAGAAAATTTGGATGTAACATCGACAGTGTGCACTATTCTAACCTTTTTTTCATCTTATAAAATGCAGCTTGATTTGGTACTATTAGTGAAAGTTTGAACAACGTAGTCATCATGTTATTACTTTTTCTAGGCGACTATGGAGATGAGAATGTTGAAATTGTCAAAAGCATTGCAAAAGTGGATATTCGCAAGTCAGTTATATTGGGTAACCATGATTGTTGGCGTACTCGTCAGTTTTCAGAGAAGTAGGTTTCATGAACACAATGTTCAATGCTTTATATTTACTCGTACCAAATAATTTACTAAACTCTTCATAAACAAACTCAATCATTTGTTTTGTTTATATGATTCGTAGGAAGGTGGACCGTGTGCAACTTCAGTTAGAATGGTACACTTCTCAATTTGAATCTTTTTTTGTCCACTGGTTCTTATGCTAGGATTATTATTTCTTATGCTAGGATTATTATTTCCATGCCTTGCATGAACTTTTAATTTTTTTTCAATTCTTTATCTGATGCAGCATGGTTGTTCTACTCCTTTTTTTTCTATGGTTTATATAACCATGTATTATATAAATATGCTTTCAATAACAATGGGCAGCCTTGGCGAGGAGCATGTCAGAATTCAGTTCGGAACTCAGTTCAGAACTGAGTTCGTGAACCCAGTTCAGTTCAGAACTGAGTTCGCGAACTCAGTTCGGAACTGACTCAGTTTTGAACTGAACTGAGTTCGCGAACTCAGTTCGGAATTGAGTTCGCGAACTCAGTTCAGTTCAGAACTGAGTTCGGAACTGACTCAGTTCTGAATTGAACTGAGTTCGTGAACTCAGTTCGAAACTGAGTTCGCGAGCTCAATTTTGTACAAAGTTAGTAGTTTACATAAGATGAATTTCAGAATAACATATGATACGTATTTTCTTCATATTGGATTAAATCTTAAAATAAACTATGATAGATAATGTGTACTTTTTGGCATAATTTACTAAAGTTGTGTAAGCAAATACAGATTTTCCATTTTGAAAAAATTAGGTCGGATTTGTAGACACAACAGATTTGTCATTGTAATATACTTTATGACTCTGACCAAACAATTGCTGAAATTTTATGATTTAACGACAACTATGTATACCGCCTTAGTGAATGATAAAGTGCAACGAGCACTAAAATTATATTCTGTGCTACTATTACTGTTATTATCGAAAATAGTTTCCTTACTTGATATATAATTAGCAAATGAAATTGAGCTTATGTGAAGTCACAGCTGTAGTATATTAGCTTAAAACCGTGAATGCTTTTTCGGTCTACTTACATGTAATTGCATTGGATGTTTCATGTTATCCATGCATGATGTTATATTTCAATACATCAGATCCAAGTCATGCTCAAACATAGCTTCCAGATGCCATTAGTAAATCAACTACCAACGCATGGAAGTAGTGGAAATTGTTGCATCATCATCGAGTCGATCATCATCAGCTTCCACACTTGTTGAGGCAGCAGTGCGTGCATGGCGCCATAAGTATCCTACCTCCAAAGTTGACGACTGTGCTGCAGTATGTCTCGACCTCAGGAACTCATCAAACCATCATCTGATTCGGACTTAAACCATACTGCTTCAGATATAAATAATGATTCATTTTCATCCGAAATTCTTGAAGAAGAGCACAAAGGAAAAGGAAAGGATAGTGAAGTCTGGACGGCATTAGAGGGGGTTTCTCGAGGGAACAATCTCTTGACCCTGCCAAGATTCGATACCAGATAAATTGGGGTGAGCAAGCTGCTTATAGCATCTACAGATTTATATATTGGATTTGAATGATTGGGAACAAATCTTATGTTTTTGTTAGTGTGTGCTAGCTTTTCTTTTACCATCCATTCATGTTTTTTTTCTTTTTGAGTGAATAGAATCAAGTTCTTGCAAAATCCAACTACAGCATTTGAAGTTGGTTTCAGCAATTGTTATATTTTTACCCTTGTCTGAATGTTCAATTATATAAAAGAAGCTCGGGAATTTGTACAACAGCCAGTGTATCTTTCATTCATATTTGTACTAACCCAATAGAAGCTAATGCCTAGTGATAACTGCTTGTTTTAGTTTTGTAAAAAAAAAAAGAAGCTATTTCATACATGCATCTATGCTTGTGAACATGAAAAAACTATCAATGGACATCAATATTCATGTGATGCATTAGCATACATAATGATAAAAAATATCGATACAGCTGTAATGAAGCAGCTAATTGTATTTATTTTTTTGTTTTATTTTCTAAAATTTGATATGGTTTTAAGCCGTATCAAATACATAAATTGATACGGTTTTAAGCCGTATGAAATACATAAATTGATACGGTTTTAAGCCATATCAAAACCATAAATTGATAAGGCTTAAAACCGTATCAAATTGGTAATTTGATACGGTTTTAAGCCGTATCAATTTATGATTGTGATACGGCTTAAAACCGTATCAAAGCAACAAAGACGCCATTTTTTGATTCGGCTTAAAACCGTATCAAATCGATTTTGATATGGCCATGAGCACTGCCAAATTGGCATTTCTGGTGTAGTGTCAGCGTAGCCACAAAATTATGAGGTTTAGTGTTAGGTCTAAGGTCTTATTTATAGGTGTAACAGAGAAACCAGGACCCTCTGATTTGACCAAAAACCATCAGGAACGTCCAATTCTCAAAAAAACCTAATCTGCCGCAGGGGGGTCGACCCCTCTTAAAGGGGTCGACCCTCTTCACGTGGGTCGACCCACCATCATGTGGGTCGACCCCCGTGGGTCTGGGGACCGAAAATTGATCTGGGTTGTTTCCTATTTTCTCTGACAATTTTTGCAACCCATAACTTCTTCATACGATGTCCGTTTTACGCAAACTCGAAGTCTATCTAAACCAGAATTCCGAGATGAACGCAATGGTACAATCCGATTTACTTAATTCTGAAATATTTAATTAAGTTATTCTTATTTTATTATCTTACATTAAAAATGCGAGGTGTTACATTCTCCTACCCTTAGAAAATTTCATCCCTGAAATTTGATAAGGGTAAAAATCAATTAAGCCCTCGCATAATATACATCCATCATGTATGCATCAATTTTTGCAAACATCATGCACTTGTGCAAAGTGAAATACAACATAATAATACATGTGTGCCTAAATGGTACCTCTTATGTGTATGCAAATTTCTCAAAAATCCTTTTTAAAATATGATGCTCACTTCCTAAATATACTGGCTGTTCTACATGAATGCAATATTTTGAAAATCAAAATGCTTTTTCATCCAAATTTTCACACACTCTTACTGAATAGGAGCGTAGTTCATCCAATTGTTGCATCCAAAATCCTACCAACTAACTTTATTTTTCGAATTTCAGAAAAATCTAATTTTCTAAATTTGATTTCTTATGTCACAAAAAGGAGGAAAACGGAAAATTTCGCATCTTCCATTTTTCCTTTTCAACCTTTTTCTAACCGTACTTGGATTTTATGAAATATTTATAAAGATTCTCCTATTTTCCTATCCAAGCACAACCCACATAAGAAAAATTTCTTTTGTTACTAGTTTTCTTTTTCATCTTATCTTGGAAAGTTTTATCTTTATCCATTTTTCTCATAATTTTCCATTTTTGTTGCTTTACTGAATTTGTTGTTTCCTTTTTAGTTGTAACATTTCTCTTTTTCTTAGCTTATTTAATCATCTGATCTTAGTTTAAATTTAATTATGCCTCTAGTCTTTCAACTAAAATAGGGGAACAGACACCCTACACAGCTACTATTAAAGGCCAAGAATCTCGGGACTGTATCCTCCTCAGTCAGAAAAGTCCAAACTATGGGATCCACGACAGGTCTAGGTGTTACCCTAACTACCCCACAACAAAAAACAATGGAACGATCCCAATAGAAATTTAGTAACGGTGTAACAACCCAAAAAATAAGAACCAATTTAAAAAATTATTTTAAGGAAATTTTGTTAGAAAAAATGCCAGAATAAAAAAAATTACATTTTAAATTAAATTATTGAAATTAAAAAGGCTTCTAAATAGAATTATGATGTTATTAATGAACGATTTAAAATTTTATTTGTGATAAACAACAATTTATAATTTGTTAAATTGTGATTGATAATAATGGAAATTATTAAATTGTTTATACATTAGGACTAGCTAACTTTAAACTATTGTTGAAAAGTAATATGGTTATTCTTATTTGTATGTATGCATCATTGTCTTGTTCAAATTGATGACTGCTAATGAAGATGACGTTGTTTTTTGAATAGTTGATTGTTTTGTTTATTTGATGAATCAAATAACTGAATTTTTGTTGTGCTTTAAAATGTTCAAATACAGATTTGTTTCTAAATATTCAATATAAATGTAATTGATTAAATCTAATAGCTTTCTTGTTCAAGTATGTTTACTTCATTTTGTTAAATTAAAACTAAATCTATATAAGTTCTAGTACAATGATTCATTTTAGATCATTGGTTTTATAAATTTAATTTGGAGTCTAACTTTTAGATCTAAAATTCTACGTTCATGTTAATGGATTAAATTATATCTTGACGGTTTATTTGAACTTTATAGTCAATTAGTTAAATGTTAGATTGTTAGTCCATGTTTTATCATTCATAACTAAGTGTAACATTAGACTTGAAAGTTTATATATATACATAGTATTTTCAATTAGATATTTGGATTTTATAAAAGGGATTTTGTCAACACACAAATATTTTAAAACTGATTGTTGTAATTATGCGATTTGTATTATTAGGGAGTATTGATTGAATTTAACTCATACATACATATATATAGTTAAATGTACATTCATGTTTTCATATAAAATTTATAATTTATTTCAAATCTTGATAATACGAAATAATTTCTTTTCTTTAAAAGTTAAAAGAGGAAAAAAAATAAACACATGCTTTAAACATTGGCTATATATATATATATGTATATGTATATATATGTATATGTATGTATGTATATATGTATACTTGTATCATGATGTTTGTTGATTTCATTGATATGATGCATCCTAATGAGAAATCCAATTAATCATATATGTTAACTTTTATTTATTTCTCATTTTATTTTATGTAATTGACCATCTACTGATTCAAATTATATGTCTATACCTTTATATCACTTTATAGCACGTACCACATGTTGCACTTACAAAATTTCATTATCATACATTTGTTTTCACTCGCATCTATGTCACATGTTTGTTAAATCAAATTGATAATAAACCAATAAATGAAAGGTTTCTCTCGCTATGCAAATAATATTCTCCCTGTTAATTAAATAATTTAAAGAAAGAAAATGAAAGTTTTCGTTCTCTAACTACCCTCATTAATAAATAATTTAAAGAAAGGAAATGAAACTTTTTTCTCTCTCCCTCATTAATTGATTACATTAAACGAAAGGAAATGGGAAGTTTCATCTCTAAATAAATTTAAGTAGTAATTAATTTTACTAAAAAAAAGAATTAAATAAATTTATAAATACCCTAAAATTAAACCAAAACCCTAATTCTCATATGACAGTCGCCATCCACTTTTATCAATGGCCGATATCCTCCCGTTTTCACCCCTTAATAATTCTCAATTCCTTTCAAATAGGCCTTGATTCCAAAACACAAATCGAAGTACTCCTCAAGCTCTTCAAAATGATACAGATTTGATCAATTTTTATAACACGAGTTGTGGGAAATTGCTGCTGGTAGGGCGCGACTTTGGGTTCAATTTATGGGGTCGACGGAGGCGCGAGTTGCATCATTTATGGAGCGTCGGAGAGAGGGGGCTGGCATGCTTCTTGAGGAGGTGGTGGATGGTCTTCCTGTGACCAGAAATTGATGCGGCGGTGGATGAATTTGAGGCGAGGGTTCCAACTTTTGGCATGAGGAAGACGATGATTTAGAGATAAAGTAATTAAAGATTAAGGAAAAGTAAATTAATTATTCAATAATTATTTCAAATTATGTAATTAAAGTTTGAACTATCATAACTTTTTGATACAGACACATAATGACATAAATCGATGATTTCAGATGCGTTTGAATCGTGAAAGCGAGATCTTCGCGATGGAACTGACTAGAGCTTAAAAAGAGCATGTTGGAAATTCAAACAAATCCAAATTCGAAAACATTATGAGAAATTCTATTTTTTATATATATAATAAATATTAATTAATCATGATTGTGGTCACTACAACAAAATAGTCCTTTTACAACGGAAAAAAACCATTGTAATATGCATTTCACAACGGGCATATGCCCGTCTTAATATGTGTCGTCGTAATAGCTCAAACAATTTGACAACGAGCAATGACTGTTGTAAAGGACCGTTGTAATAACTTGCTCTGTCACGTGCAATGACTCTATGACAATGGTTATTAACCCATTGTAACAGCTAATAAATTACAAGCGGCTTTTGCCCATTGTAATACAGTATATTACAACAATCGTCAACCGTTGTAATATACTACTTGGTAAACCTATTTTACAACGGGCCATGGACCATTGTAAAATTATCATATAACAACAGTTTTTGCCCCTTGTGAAACAAATGCAAAATTAAATATAACTGCTGTGATATACATCCACAATAATATTGAATATTTTAACATGCAATAAATATTGTAATGAAACAATCAAAATCACATAATAACACATACTAAAGGACTGAAGCAAGAATCATATAATTCCAACACATTTCAAAAATTTCGATAAGTTTGTACTCCAAAAGACTAGATAAATTTACATTCCAAAATGTTAGATAAGTTACGTCAATATAGTTCTAACATAAATTACCAACGCTAGACCAAGGAAACGTAATCTTTGTGTCATGCGACGGTAGATCCAACGACAGGCTGATCTTGAGACAGCATATTGTTACTAGCACGGTGTGACTGCAAAAAAAAAAAAAAAGTTACCAAATGTAGAGAGAATATATTATTATACACCGTTCAGAACTTATTATACAACATTTAAGTCTTCTAAGCTTAACAAAAAATAATGGACCAAAGTAACTGGGCATAGTAATCTTGACAAACTTATGGACCAAAGTATATAAATGATCAACTGTGTTTCTGTCTGAAGGTTCTTCACACGTATATCCATTCACAACAGCATAACTCACTAACTACCATGCAATGACATTTCACTACCATAAGAGTTTATGATTCTCCATGGAACTCCTTAAAATCATCTTTCTTCCATAGCATATTACAAATTCAAAACTATATATTCTGTTTTGTTGGAATATATATATATATAATCTGAATATAAAAGTTTTTTCCTTTTTTTACTAAAAGTAGTTGTCTCTCTTATTTGGTTAGAATCTGAGTTTTAATGTATATCAACAAGAGAATATTCTCCTTAGAGTTTGTTATATCAGATACAGTAGACGATACTGATGCTCTATCTATACATACAATTAGTTCAAAACTGCTCTTTCACAACTCAGTTGAGAAATCATGGTTTCCAACTATAACAGATAAATTGAATAATAACAGAGCAAAAATAAGTTACATTATGCATGTAAAAAACATCATTTCCTATCTTCTATATGTAAGATCTATATTCCTCCACAATAATTATCACAGTGTTATAACAAGCCAGTGTGATCTAATACAAATCAGGTTATCCAAATGAACAATAAAGTTCAATGAGGCTTACTTGGTGTTAATGTTCTCCTTCTCTGCATTTGCAGCTTGTTTGAATATTAAACTGTTTGAATCTTCTCCGTTTGCAGTTTCCACCCACTAGCTTACTGTCGCATTTGTAACACTAGTTGTTTAGTTTTAGGCATCCTCTTGTTTCAATTTTCTAAACCCCAAACGAAGTTCTCTTCCCAAAAGATTCTGTTATAAAAAATAGATGGAAAAAAAAATTACGCATAAGCTTCGAGTTATAACCATTGCAACTATGTCAATAGTGCATAAAAGAGCATTATCGATGAATATGCTTTATAGTCCAAGCTTGATATATCATTCAACACACGGATGACTAAGAGGAGAATCCGATTTTCTTTTTTTGATCACTCTAATGTTTGGAGGTAAAATGTATTAGCAGCTTTAACCAATCAAGTTGACTGCTTTGTACATTTGGATTATGACTTCATCATATTTTTCTGGCAAACATTGTAGTCACAAAAATGAATCCCAACAACCAAATTTATTATGCTATGCATTAACTAAAAACTGAGCTTTAAACCTGATTTAAAATAGATTTTTTAAGGGATACATGACAGTACATTTTCCTTTTCCTATCAAGTTCTAAACTGCCACCTGTTCTAATTATGAACCCAAAATGGAACTGACAGTTCCCGAATGAACTAAAGACACAAAATATATTCCATAAACTAGTTTCTACCGGGATCCAAATGATAATATCAAAAAAAAAACCGCATGCACAACATGGCAGCAGTCAACCAAGCACAACAATCCAACAACAGACGTATACCCCGTATGTAATCCACGTAAACTATCGGCATCAAAATGGTGCATTAGGATAGTTACAAGTTTAGCAAACAAACATCAAAACGCAGTCAACCATAAATCAAATCCAATGTTAATTCCTATTGATGTTAACATGCTCGAACAACATTAATCGTGAGATTTTTACTCACCTTGAAACGGCAGCAATGGACCGGCTTCGAGGACGTGAAGACATCAGCTCCAGGCATCGTAGGCGGCTTCAGGTTGCGATGGAAACAGTGGGCGGTCAGAATTGGGTGTTCAAGCATCTCACGACGGCTCTTGGTTGCGGTTCGGTTATGGATCTCGGATTTCTGGTGGATGGCGGATGGTGAACGGTGATGGAGGGCAGATGGGTTCGATTTGCCGTGGTTAGGGTCCGATTCAGTGGAGGATGAAGGACGCGAACAATAGCGGAGCGATGGAGGTAACCGCTGTTTCCATAGTGATATTATTAATGATTAATTATTGTCACCTCATTTATGTAACATGATTTTTAACTAAGTAAAGTATTTACTTTTGAAATGAGCAGTAGTCGAACTAGTGGCATGGCGTGTGTATATGGGAATCAACACATACAAACATGACACTCTAGTAGTCTTCAAATTCATTCACAGTATTTGTTCAATGACAAGAGTAACACCAATAACAATCCCAAACCACTACTACACTTCAAAAGAAGCACCACAACAGTAAGACAATTGGATCCGAGAAAAACCACCAAATGCATCAGCAAGAACCCAAAACTAACTGACTTATGTGTAAATCCAAAGTTGCAAACTTAAAATAGGTTAATCGTAAGGTTTACTTACATTCCGACGACGAAGCAAGAGCAGAAAGCAGGGTTGACAAGAAGAGGCGGCGCTTGTGGTGACGTGAGGCTTCCGGCGCAAAGCTTCTGATGGGTTCAATGGGTACAGGTGGCGCCTGCACGAATTTGAGGCAAAGCGTTTCCAAAGGCAGCGGGACCGGGTTGAAGAGAGAAGGGGGTGATCGACGGTCCGGCAACCGCTGCTCAAAAAAAAGTGCTAGGCATCTCAGGTAGCTTGGATTATGTGATGGGAAGAATGGTGGTTGGGAACTATTATGTTCGAATGGCAGCAGAAATCTGAGGGCTCGAGCACGGTTGCGGAAATGGGGACTTGCGGAGACCCTGAGTCGCTGGTGCTGGAAGGCTTCAGAGGTGGCATGGCTTGGTGGTGGTTGCGAGATTAACGGAGGCGATGCTTCGCTGAATGGGAGGAGGCGATTTGCGGAGGCGAGGGTTCTGGAAATCGAAAAAAAACAGGTTCTTAGGAAGGAGCAGATACCAACAAGAAGATCGTGGCCGAGGTGAAGTCGAGGCACGACTAAATGATTTCGAGGAGGGCGATTTTTTAGGGGAAATGGTGGCCATGATTTCAATTTTGGGGCAAACCAATTTTTGCTGAAGGAGTAAACTAGGGATTGGGGAAATTTGAGGATAATCGATTTTCCAGTGGATGCATATTTTCTAATTTGGGTAAAGTGGAAGGATCAAAATAAAAAGGAACGGGAGGAAATAAAAAGGAAAGAATGCGTGGAAAGTATCAGACATAACAGAACACTGTTGTGAAACCACGCTTTAACAAAGACAAGTGTGTTTTTTTAATTTGTTTTAAACAAGTGGCAAACTTAACAAATAGAAGAACCTATACCATTTACAATACAAAAAATACTTGTGTATATACAACCATACTAATATATTTAATCTTTTTCTCAAATATAACTCGAGTAAAATTTAAAAACAAAAATTTAAAACTAAATAAAATAAATAGAACTCAAGCTAATTTAAAAGTCAAATTTTAAAAATTCTCTAACAACATACACATCAATTAGCTTTAAAACAATAACATTGTTTAATTTAACAAAACTCAAAGTCAAACCTAAAATATAAATTTACATAAAATAAATAAAATTCAAAACACCGTTTAAATATACCAATATGAATTTTAAAACCAAATCCTAATCTAAATAATTTTGCTTACATTGGATTATAAGTCTAAAGACAACCTGAAACTCAAATTTATAATTTCTCTAGCGATATTTCAATTTACTTTAAAAATATTACTAATGCTTTTTAATTTACAAAACATTTATGTCAAATAGAAAATGTAAATTTACAGAAATCAACACAAAAATAAAGTTAACTAGCCTAAACAAATATAAATTTCTTAAATACAAATTCAAATAAATTTCATATTTTAAAACGTTAAAAATCTTGGTTCGTTACAATTATTAAATTTTAATAAACAATATAATATTATTAATGATTAGCATCATATAGTATTTTAATTAGTAATTAATGATAGTATATTATAATTAGTAATTATTAACATATGATTAATATAATATTATTAGATATTAATTATGAAATATTAATAAATAACAAGTATTATTTTTAAGAAAGCATGGTAATTATCAATTATTGATTGTCACCTATTACAACGAACGTTTTTAGCATACTGTAATAATCATTCATTATTACAAGTTATAAATGATTAATATAATGTTATTAATGATTCAATATTAAATATTAATAAATATATTGTATTATGAATGATTAGATATTATTAATGCAATATTATAGTTACAGGCAGTAATATAAGTAATATAACATCATTGAGTGAAATCTAATATGTATACAATAATATAAAGAAAACATTATTTAAAACCTTTTTACAGCTATTTGGGTAGACATTGTAGATATTATTACTTTTACAGTGATGATATAAATATAATAATATTACTATTAATAATTATTATTAATGATTAATTGTTAAATAATATAATATTATTAATGATTAGTAACATAATATTATAGTTAATAGTTAGTAATAATATTACAATTGGCATATATTACAATAGACATTTTGTAAACGTTGTAAAATTGACATCTATTACAACGGGCCTGAAATGACCGTTGTAATAGCACTCTATTACAACGTGCAGTTTATACCTATTGTAAAAAGAGCGTTGTAAATGATATCTATTACAAGTGTCCAAAAACGATCGTTGTAATAGCATTCTATTACAACAGGCAGCATGTGCCCGTTGTAAAAGAGTTTGTACAGGCATCTATTACAATGGTTTAGGAAGTGACCGTTGTAATAGCATTCTATTACAACTGGCATCTAGCGCTAGTTGTAAAATGGACGTTGTAATAGTGTATTTTGGTTGTAGTGGGTATTACCCATACGCTATTAAATTCTATTGATTGTTATACGTGATTTGATCTGGAATTGATATTGTTATGTAGATCTATTGATTGATTATTGTTGTGTTAAACAAATTAGAATTTTTAAATTATAATTGTCATTTTTAACAAATTAGAATTGTTAAATTATAATTGTTATTTTTGACAGATTAGACTTGTTAAATTAAAATTGTCATTTTTGACAAAATAGAATAGTTGAATTATAATTATCATTTTTGTCAAAATGTAATTATTGAATTATAATTGTCATTTTTGACAAATTAGACTTTCTAAATTAAAATTGTCATTTTTTACAAAATAGAATAGTTGAATTATAATTATCATTTTTGTCAAAATGTAATTATTGGATTACAATTGTCATTTTTGACAAATTAGACTTGTTAAATTAAAATTGTCATTTTTGACAAAATAGCATAGTTGAATTATAATTATCATTTTTGCCAAAATATAATTATTGGATTAAAATTGTCACTTTTGATAAAATAGATTGTTGAAACTAAAATATACATTTTTGTCAAAATGGATTTGAGTTAAACAAAAATTACATTTTTGTTAAATAGTTTTGAGGTAAGTCAAAAATAACGTTTTTGGTTAAACAAATTTGAGTTTGAGCAAAAATATTAATTTTGTTGAAATAGAATTGTCAATGAAATGAAGAGACCATTTTTATTCATTTTGATAAACTAGAATTGTTAAAAAATATATGAAATTATCACTTTTTAATCATTTTGTTAACTTTTTAATTATTTTGTTGAACTAGAATTGTTAACAAAACAAAATTATCACTTTTTAATCATTTTGTTAAACTAGAATTGTTAACAAAATGAAATTATTACTTTTATTCGTTTTGTTAAACTAGAATTGTCAACATAAATGCAATCATCACTTATATTCATTTTGTTGAACTAAAAAGGTTAACAAAATGAAATTATCACTTGTAATCATTTTGTTGAAATAGAATTGTCAACAAAAATGAAAATACCATTTAAATCATTTTGTTGAAATAGAATTGTCAACAAAATGAATGAATCATTTTTTAATCATTTTGTTGAAATAGAATCGTCAACAAAATGAATGAATCACTTTTTAATCATTTTGTTGAAATAGAATTGTCAACAAAATGAATGAATCGCTTTTTAATTATTTTGTTGAAATAGAATTGTCAACAAAATGAATGAATCACTTTTTATGCATTTTGTTGAAATAGAATTTGTGTGCAAATTTAAGAATCATTTTTATTGTCAAAACATGCATTAGAATTTGTTTGCAAGTTAAAGAATCATTTTTATTGTCAAAACATACATTAGAATTTGTATGCAAATTAAAGAAACATTTTTATCGTCAAAATGTACAACAGAACTTGTATGCAAATGTATAGTGACATTTTATCGTCAAAATACACATTAGAATTTGTGTATAAATTTAAGTAACATTTTTTATCGTCAAAATTATACATTAGAATTTATGTACAAAGTAAATAGACATTTTTATATGTTATGTTATGCATTAGAACTTGTCAATTCTATGCATTAGAATTTGTTTGCAAGTTAAAGAATCATTTTTATTGTCAAAACATACATTAGAATTTGTATGCAAATTAAAGAAACATTTTTATCGTCAAAATGTACAACAGAACTTGTATGCAAATGTATAGTGACATTTTATCGTCAAAATACACATTAGAATTTGTGTATAAATTTAAGTAACATTTTTTATCGTCAAAATTATACATTAGAATTTATGTACAAAGTAAATAGACATTTTTATATGTTATGTTATGCATTAGAACTTGACAATTCTATTTCTTTTTTATTTGTTAAAGTTAAAAAAAGAAACTGCATACAAATAATGAAAATAAAAGTTATCTTTTCATTTGTCATTAGCAAAGATGTCATGTGAATAAAATACATACTTGTTTGCCATTAGAAACATGTAGAAAAGAATGCAAATAAAATACATATTTGTTTGACATTATGAACATGTAGATATGATATGTCAATAAAACATTCTTTTATGGCGTGTTAAAACATGTTAGTGGAATCGCCAAATGGTTTATATTTATATATAATTATATATATATATATATATATAAATTAAAATTAAATGAATCGCGCATGATAGTTCGCGTTTCAGAATCTTAACTTTAAACGATTATATCGAAAGATCTGACCGTCGGATTTTCCCAAAGCTGAAACCATTAGGACTGCTTTGGGAAGATCTTTCCAACGATATAAATTTTGTTAAAATCCAACGGCTAGATTTCGTGATATGTGTAAATCAAATTTTGATAAAAACAGCGTCAGGGCCGCCTATTGACCCGAAGCGTCGTTAAATTAAATTTAGCTATTTTTATATAGATAAAAATAGCGATGAATTGTTATAAAATAATATTAATGATATGCAGTGATTTTAAATTATATATATGCGAGAATTATTTGAAAAGACCAAGTTCAATCTCATTTCAAATAATTAAACGACGATTTAAAGTCGAAGACATTGAAGACGATGGTTGAAGACCGGCGATCTTTACATTAAATGGATGACTACTGATGCCCTGGACTAATTTGCTCCCAGGAAATGGTTAAAGTGGTAGTTGTCCGGACGTACTTGTTGATTGTCTGGATAAGCGAGTACCTCTCTTCCGTATTGGACATACGAGATGAGGAATAAGGTGTCTTCGGTTTCGTTAACACCCAGAACGAACTTGTAAATGGATGTGTGTATGACATTGAATTTCATTCCATGTAAATTAATTTCTGTTTAATATATATCTGTTTGGTGGCAGAGAATTATTCTCTTGCTTAACACCCTTCTCTGAGACGCACGAGCTCAGAGGATATATATTGATAGTTATTGATCACATGGCGTGGATTGTCAATGTGGCATGCCAAGATGCAAATGATCAAGGTTTTTGTTGAAAAGCAGAGCCTTGTGGTTGATGATCAAAGCACAGCCCATTTAGGCATAGCTTTATGTATAGCGTTACTTCGCGAGCCTCACACCCCGGTATAAGTCAAAAACGGGACAAGGGAACGCAGGGAGTGCACACATTTCTTTCTAGCTAGAAGTGGTATCAGGGTTTTGCAAGCCCTGACATTTTACTTATGTGGATGATGGATTACGAGGCCTCGGTTATATTAGTCGATAGTGACCAATTTATAGGTTCAATACGACCGGGAAGCGTGTGTTCAGGAATTGCCAATCCACTAAAGTATTTTTGGACTGACCTTGCAGGATCCAAGGGTTACCCGTAGGTGTGATCCTGAGACATTTGCTAGAGTGTCTCGAATCGGTAAGGAGATTGGCCCTAGCCTTGACTCATGACGGAAACCCAATTTCCCATACGACATTACGGATTTGATTGTAAACCTATATATGGCAACATAGTAGGATGGGGTACTATACCGTCTAGGATTGATACATTTACTTTGAAGTATTTTAAAACTGATAAGACACTAATAATAACAAAATATTATTTTATATGTATCAAGCATGTTTGATCATTATAACTCTATCCTTCGGTTTGTGTTGCATTGTGTGATTGAACTTGAGTCTTATAATGATTTCATTTTTCTAAAAAGCATTGCGTTGTTTTTGAATAAAAATCTATTTAATTTATGCACTAGCAATCCAATGGAGTAAGCCTGTTCCGCGTTAGTGGGTGGTCCTGTGATTAGCCTTATTATTAGATAAGTTAAGTTAGATTTCTCATACCAGTCCCATGACTGACTCATAGTTTGTTTCACTTGCAAACTCGGGTGCACATATTTTCCACACGGGCAGTCGAATGACTTGTTTTGCAGATATTTACTTACTGAGCAGGATTCCGGATCGAAGTTAAAGTTGTGTCCAGAGCAATGATAGTCTTCCGCTGCATTGTATTAAGTTATTGTAAATTTATCTTCTGCTGTTGTATTATTATATTAAATGTACTCTGATATATTCTGTACTCTGATATAATATTATTGTGATGTTCATAAAAGTCTTCTACTGTTTGTTCTGATGTGTTGTATGCCCAGAGTTAGCGTATGCGGGATTCGAATGGTCTTGGTCGATTTAGCGATCGATTAAGTTCAGGCGAAACCCGTATCGTTACAAGTGGTATCAGAGCTTTGGTTAAATTCAAATCTTTGGGTTACAACTCATTAGAACAGAACGAAAGACTCATCAGAGGTAGGATTATAAATATCCTATAAAAGAATACTCATTAGGGATAGGATCAACAGTATCCTAGAATGAGAAAACTCGTTAAAGATGGGGTTAGTAATGCCCTAGAATGAGTTGGGAGTGACAAGTTTATAATTAACGTATTTATGATTATATATATAATCCGATTTTAGAAAATATGATTTTCGTATATATAAAAGTTATATATATTTGAAAAGTTAATCAACTAATTGATTGATGATTGTGTTGTGTGATTATTAGTTCAACTAATAAAATTATTGAAACCAGTAAAAGAATGAAAGTTGAGTTGGTTAGTTAAAACAACTTTCAGCTCCGTTCCTTTTTGAGGACGAAAAGATTTTAAGTGGGGGAGATTGTAACAATCCGGAAAATTAGAACCAATTTAAAATTTTATTTTAAGGAAATTTTGCTAGAAAATGTGCCAGAATTAAAAAATCCATTTTTAAATTAAATTATTGAAATTAAAAAGACTTCTAAATAAAATTATGATGTTATTAATGAACGATTTAAAATTTTATTTGTGATAAACAACAATTTATAATTTGTTAAATTGCGATAGATAATAATGAAAATTATTAAATTATTTATACATTTGGACTTGTTAACTTTAAACTATTGTTGAAAAGTAATATGGTTATCCTAATTTGTATGTATGCACCATTGTCTTGTTCTAATTAATGACTGCTAATGAAGATGACGTTGTTTGTTGAATAGTTGATTGTCTTGTTTATTTGATGAATCAAATAATTGAGTTTTTGTTTGTTGTGCTTTAAAATGTTCAAATACAGATTTGTTTCTAAATATTCAATATAAATGTAATTGTTTGGATCTAATAGCTTTCTTGTTCAAGTAACATATTGTTTTCTTCATTTTGTTAAATTAAAACTAAATCTATATAAGTTCTAGTACAATGATTCATTTTAAATCATTGGTTTCATAAATTTAATTTGGAGTCTAACTTTTAGATCTAAAATTCTATGTTCATGTTAATGGATTAAATTATATCATAAAGGTTTATTTGAACTTTATACTCAGTTGGTAAAATGTTAGATTGCTAGTTCATGTTTTATCTTTCATAACTAAGTGTAACATTAGACTTGAAAGTTTTTTTTATATATATACATAATATTTTCAATTAAATATTTGGATTGTATAAAAGGGATTTTGTCAACACACAAATATTTTAAAACTGATTGTTGTAATTATGCGATTTGTATTATTAGGGAGTTTTGATTGAATTTAACTCATACATCTATATAGTTAAATCTACGTTCATGTTTTCATATAAAATTTATTATTTATTTCAAATCTTGATAATATGAAATAACTTCTTCTCTTTAAAAGTTAAAAGAGGAAAAAAATAAGCACATGCTTTAAACATTGGCTATATATATACTTGTATCGTGATATTTGTTGATTTCATTGATATGATGCATCCTAATGAGAAATCCAATTAATCATATATGTTAATTTTTATTTATTTCTCATTTTATTTTATGTAATTGACCATCTACTGATTCAAATTATAGGTTTATACCTTTCTATCACTTTATAGCACGTACCACATGTTGCACTTACAAAAATTACATTATCATACATTTGTTTGTACTCGCATCTATGAACATGTTTGTTAAATCAAATTGATAATAAACCAATAAATGAAAGGTTTCTCTCTCTATGCAAATAATATTCTCTCTGTTAATTAAATAATTTAAAGAAAGGAAATGAAAGTTTTCCTTCTCTAATTACCCGCATTAATTAAATAATCTTTATTAATAATTCTCTTAGGAGTACAAAGTTTTGGTCCGACCGTGAACTTCCCAAAATGCCCTTACGTATAAGCTTTTAAATATACAAAATTATTATTTAACCTAATATCCCTTATAGGCATTTAATGTCACCTAAATTAGGATTTAATAAACCTTTTCAACAAATTGAAATTGCCTCTTTAATATCGCTCAAAAAGAGGATCTCTAAATAGGCTTTAATTGCAAATTTTAGTCGCTTCTCATTTTAGTTGCTATTTCCTACTTTTTCTTGCAATAACTTAAGAAAATTTTGCATTTATTCAATTTACTTGAATTAAAGATTTGAAATACATGCTGAGTTTTGTAATGCGTTTTTTTATTAATCAAATCAGATTTAATTATAAAACGTATATGGATAATTATTAATTGTATACGCTGAGTTATTTGTATTTAGGATTTGATGTATATTATGGTTTTAAATAAGTTTTTTCAAATATGCCCTTTATCTCAATCTATTTCCTAATTTTTCTCGCAATAAATTAAGAAAAATTTCCATTTATTCAATTTACCTGAATGAAAGATTTGAAATACATGTTGGGTTTTGTTGTGCATTTTATTATTAATCAAATCAGATTTAATACCTTATAAAACATATATAGACAATCATTAAATTGTATAAGCCGAGCTATTTGTATTTAGCATTTGACGTATATGCTAATTTAAAATAAGCATTTTCAAATATGCCATTTATCTTAATATATTTCCTAATTTTTCTCACAATAAATTAAAAAAAATTCATTTATTCAGTTTACTTGAATCAAAGATTTGAAATACATGCTAGGTTTTGTTGTGCATTTTTATATTAATCAAATCTGATTTAATACCTTATAAAACGTATATGGACAATTATTAAATTAGGATTTGACGTATTAACATTTTCAAATTAAAATGGAAAGCGTTTAATTTCCTTCATCGTCCATTCCCACATTATCCACAAAAATAAAGGAAATTGACTTATATGCTGATTTTAAATAAGCATTTTCAAATATGCCCTTTATCTCAATATATTTCATATTTTTTCTCGCAATAAATTAAGAAAAATTTCCATTTATTCAGTTTACTTGAATTAAAGATTTGAAATACATGCTAGGTTTTGTTGTTTATTAATCAAATCAGATTTAATACCTTACAAAACGTATATGGATAATTATTAAATCGTATTTAGGATTTGATGTATTAGCATTGTGAAATTAAAATGGAAAGCATTTAATTTCTTTCATTGTCCATTTCCATGTTCTCAACAAAAATAAAGGAAATTCAGCCAAATTAAACAAAATCTTCTAAATATGCTAATAAAGGAAGGTTGGCCGAATCCCCACAAAAACAAGGAGGTATTTATTTTTTGACTTTTTCTCGGATACTCGAATCTCCACAAAAATATCACAATAGAATATCTTATCACCCTTTAAATACCAATTGTAATCCCCACTTCTCTCTTCATTTTCGCTAATCTTTATTGTTCACTTCTCTTGGCTACTACTGCTATGGTTTCAGCTTCAGGTTAGATTGCGTACATCATAATAACTTTTCTTTTGGTATGTTATTATATATAAACATATGTAGTGTCTTATTTACAAATATTTTTCTTATTCAGATTAGTACTGCAGCACCTACCACCATAACTTATGTACTTTTCATACCTTGATGATATACTTTATACTGTCAAGATGTTTGTCTTACACCGTGTTTTTTGAAGCTGAAGCTTCATTGTTGTTTGGATTTTTGCCTGATTTTCTCTTGTTTTTTCCAGCAAAAATTTTAGGGGCTTCTCCTTCCTTCTACGTCTGACATTTAATTTTCCAAAGTTCAAAATCAGCGATGGACCAGGCCGAAAGCAGAAAATATTTTCATCTACTCACTTAAGGAGTCAAAAAGGATGGCTGGAGCTGTAGTATCTTCTTCTACTGGCTCACAGAAAGATTTTTTCATATTTTTTTCTTTAATTGGATTTGGTTCCAATATATTGATATCTTTGAGGATTAAGAAATACTCCTCTGGATTGGTTGTCATTGAGGACCAAAAGCCACATTTGTCCGAGAAGCAATTGGGATTGTGAACATTTGACACTCTAATTATATGTTGTTCTTGCTGTTTCATGATGATGAATGTTAAGATTACTCACAAATTCTGAGCATGGATTGTACTTGCATTGATCTTAGATTTATACCATTGATCTTAGATTTTTTTCCTTTTTAAAATTTTATTTTTGTATGCGTTGGCCGTTGAATAATGAGTCACTAACAATCCACGTGCGGAGCGTGTGTCGTCATCACACGCGGAGCGCGTGCCTCTGTCACGCGCGAAGCGCGTGCCTCCGTCACGCGCGAAGCGCGTGCCGTGACGCTCGTTTAAAGAAAGGAAATGAAACTTTTTTCTCTCCCCCTCATTAATTGATTACATTAAACGAAAGGAAATGGGAAGTTTCATCTCTAAATAAATTTAAGTAGTAATTAATTTTATTAGAAAAAAAGAGAATTAAATAAATTTATAAATACCCTAAAATTAAACCGAAACCCTGATTCTCATATGACAGCAGCCATCCTCTTTTATCACTGTCTGATATCCTCCCGTTTTCACCCTTTAATAATTCTCAATTCCTTTCGAATTAGCCTTGATTCCAAAACACAAATCGAAGTACTCCTCAAGCTCTTCAAAATGATATAGATTTGATCAATTTTTATAACACGAGTTGTGGGAAATTGCTGCTGGTAGGGCGCGACTTTGGGTTCAATTTGTGGAGGCGACGGAGGCGCGAGTTGCCCATTTACAGAGCGTCGGAGAGAGGAGGCTAGCGTGCTTCTCGAGGAGGTGGTGGATGGTCCTCCTGTGACCAGAAATTGGTGCGGTGGTGGATGAATTTGAGGCGAGGGTTCCAACTTTTGGCACAAGGAAGACGACAGTTTAGAGACAAATTAATTTAAGATTAAGGAAAAGTAAATTAATTTAATTATTTAATAATTATTTCAAATTATGTAATTAAAGTTTGAACCATCATAACTTTTTGATATGGATACAGAAATCGATGATTTCAGAAGCGTTTGAATCGTGAAAGCGAGATCTTCGCGATGGAACTGACTAGAGCTTCAACGGAGCATGATGAAAATTCAGACAAATCCAAATTCGAAAACACTGTGAGAAATTCTATTTTTTTATATATAATTAAAATTAATTAATCATGATTGTGGTATTACCCATACGCTGTTAAATTCTATTGATTGTCATACGTGATTTGATCTGGAATTGATATTGTTATGTAGATCTATTGATTGGTGATTGTTGTGTTGAACAAATTAGAATTGTTAAATTATAATTGTCATTTTTGATAAATTAGAATTGTTAAATTATAATTGTCATTTTTGACAAATTAGAATTGTTAAATTATAATTGTCATTTTTGACAAATTAGAATTGTAAATAGAATTGTTAAATTATAATTGTCATTTTTGACAAAATAAAATTGATAAATTATAATTGTCATTTTTGACAAATTAGAATTGTTAAATTATAATTGTCGTTTATGATGAATTAGAATTGTTAAATTATGATTTTCGTTTATGACGAATTAGAATTATAATTGTATTTTTTGACGAATTAGAATTGTTAAATTATAATTGTCATTTTTGACAAATTAGAATTGTTAAATTACAATTGTCATTTTTGACAAACTAGACTTGTTAAATTAAAATTGTCATTTTTGACAAAATAGAATGGTTGAATTATAATTATCATTTTTATCAAAATGTAATTATTGAATTATAATTGTCATTTTTGACAAATTAGACTTGTTAAATTAAAATTGTCATTTTTGACAAAATAGAATAGTTGAATTATAATTGTCATTTTTGTCAAAATATAATTATTGGATTAAAATTATCATTTTTGACAAATTAGACTTGTTAAATTAAAATTGTCATTTTTGACAAAATAGAATAGTTGAATTATAATTATAATTTTGCCAAAATATAATTATTAGATTAAAATTGTAATTTTTGACAAAATAGATTGTTGAAACAAAAATATACATTTTTTGTCAAAATAGATTTTAGTTAAACAAAAATTACATTTTTGTTAAATAGATTTGAGGTAAGTCAAAAATAAATTTTTGGTTAAACAGATTTGTGTTTGAGCAAAAATATTAATTTTGTTGAAATAGAATTGTCAACAAAATGAAGAGACCATTTTTATTCATTTTGTTAAACTAGAATTGTTAACAAAATGAAATTATCACTTTTAATCATTTTGTTAAACTAGAATTGTTAACAAAATGAAATTATCACTTTTTAATCATTTTGTTGAACTAGAATTGTTAACAAAATGAAATTATCACTTTTTAATCATTTCGTTAAACTTGAATTGTTAACAAAATGAAATTATTACTTTTATTCGTTTTGTTAAACTAGAATTGTCAACATAAATGCAATCATCACTTATATTCATTTTGTTGAACTAGAAAGGTTAACAAAATGAAATTATCACTTGTAATCATTTTGTTGAAATAGAATTTTCAACAATAATGAAAATACCATTTTAATCATTTTGTTAAAATAGAATTGTCAATAAAATGAATGAATCACTTTTTAATCATTTTGTTGAAATAGGATTGTCAACAAAATGAATGAATCATTTTTTAATCATTTTGTTGAAATAGAATTGTCGACAAAATGAATGAATTACTTTTTAATCATTTTGTTGAAATAGAATTGTCAACAAAATGAAATTATCACTTTTTATGCATTTTGTTGAAATAGAATTTGTATGAAAATTTAAGAATAATTTTTATTGTCAAAACATGCATTAGAATTTGAATGCAAGTTAAAGAATCATTTTTATTGTCAAAACATACATTAGAATTTGTATGCAAATTAAAGAAATATTTTTATCGTCAAAATATACAATAGAACTTGTATGCAAATGTATAGTGACATTTTATCGTCAAAATACACATTAGAATTTGTGTATAAATTTAAATAACATTTTTATCGTCAAAATTATACAATAGAATTTGTGTACAAAGTAAATAGACATTTTTATATGTTATGTTATGCATTAGAACTTGTACGCAAATTGAAATTAACATTTTTTTGGAGTCATGTTATACATTGAAACTTATACAAATAAAATATTTCTTTTTATTTGTTAAAGTTAAAAATAGAAATTGCATGCAAATAATGAAAATAAAAGTTATTTTTTATTTGTCATTAGCAAAGATGTCATGTGAATAAAATACATACTTGTTTGCCATTAGAAACACGTAGAAAAGAATGCAAATAAAATACATATTTGTTTGACATTATGAACATGTAGATATGATATGCCAATAAAACATTCTTTTACTTGGTGTGTTAAAACACACTAGTGGAATTGTCAAATGGTTTATTTTTATATATAATTATATATGTATAAATATAAATATAAATTAAAATTAAACGAATCGCGCACGATAGTTTGTGTTTCGGAATCGTAATTTTAAACGATTATACCGAAAGATCCGACTGTCGGATTTTCCCAAAGCTAGAACCGTTAGGACCGCTTTGGGAAGATCTTTTCAACGATATAAATTTTGTTGAAATCCAACGGTTAGATTTCGAGATATGTGTAAATCAAATTTGATAAAAACAGCGTCGGGACCGCCTATTGACCCAAAGCGTCGTTAAATTAAATTGGACTATTTTTATATAGATAAAAATAGCGATAAATCGTTATAAAATAATATTAACGATATGAATTGATTTTAAATTATATATATGCAAGAATTATTTGAAAAGACCGAGTTCAATCTCATTTTAAATAATTATATGACGATTTAAAGTCGAAGTCATTGCAGACGATGATTGAAGACCGGCGATCTTCACATCGAATGGATGATTACTAATGCCCTGGACTGATTTGCTCCCAAGAAAGGGTTAAAGTGGTAGTTGTCCGGACGTACTTGTTGATTGTCCGGATAAGCGAGTACCTCTCTTCTGTATTGGACATACGGGACGAGGAACAAGGTGTCTCCGGTTTCGTTCACACCCAGTATGGACTTGTAAATGGGTGTGTGTCTGACATTGAATTTCATTCCATGTAAATTAATTTCTATTTAATATATATCTGTTTGGTGGCGGAGAATTATTCTCTTGCTAAACACCCTTCTCTGAGACGCACGAGCTCAGAGGATATATATTGATAGTTATTGATCGCATGGCGTGGATTGTCAATGTGGCATGCCAAGATGCAAATGATCAAGGCTTTTGTTGAAAAGCAGAGCCTTGTGGTGGATGATCAAAGCACAGCCCATTTAGGCATAACTTTGCGTATAGCGTTACTTCGCGAGCCTCACACCCTGTATGAGTCAAAAAGGGGGCAAGGAAACGCAGGGAGTGCACACGTTTCTTTCTAGCTAGAAGTGGTATTAGAGTTTTGCAAGGCCTGACATTTTACTTATGTGGATGATGGATTACGAGGCCTCGGTTATATTGATCGATAATGACCACTTTATAGGTTCAATTGGACCGGGAAGCGTGTGTTCAGGAATTGTCAATCCACTAAAGTATTTGTGGACCGGCCCCGCAGGATCCAAGGGTTTCCCGTAGGTGTGATTCTGAGACATTTGCTAGACTGTCTCGAATCGGTAAGGAGATCGTCCCTATCCTTGACTCATGATGGAAACCCAATTTCCAACACGACATTACGGATTTGATTGTAAACCTATATATGGCGACATAGTAGGATGGGGTATTATGCCTCTAGGATTGATACATTTACTTTAAAGTATTTTAAATCTGATTAGACACTAATAATAATATTAAAATATTATTTTATATGTATCATGCATGTTTGATCATTATAAGGTAAAACGCTATCCTCCGGTTTGCGTTGCATGTGTGATGGGACTTGAGTCTTATAATGATTTCATTTTTCTAAAAAGCATTGCGTTGTTTTTGAATAAAAATCTATTTAATTTATGCACTGGCAATCCAATGGAAAAAACATGTTCCACGTTAGCGGGTGGTCCTGTGATTAGCCTTATTATTAGACAAGTTAAGTTAGATTTCTCATACCAGTCCCATGACTGACTTGTAGTTTGTTTCACTTGCAAACTCGGGTGCCAATATTTTCCACACTGGCGGTCGAGTGGCTTGTTTTGCAGATATTTACTTATTGAGCATGATTCTGGATCAAAGCTAAAGCTGTGTCCAGAGTAATGATAGTCTTCCGCTGCATTGTATTAAGTTATTGTAAATTTATCTTCCGCTGTTATATTATTATACTCGATGTACTCTGATGTATTCTGTACTCTGATGTAACATTATTATGTTGTTTATAAAAGTCTTCTGTTGTTTGTTCTGATGTGTTGTATGCCCAGAATTAGCGTATGCGGGATTCGAACGGTCTTGGTCGATTTAGCAATCGATCAGGTCCGGGCGAAACCCGTGTCGTTAAAAACGGGTTTTACCCCTAACATGGAAATTAGCAACAGGATTTAAACACTTGCTTGCCCTATGCTATCAAGTAGTCACAACTAACTCTAGCTGTGTACCAATAATCATTTTAAGCAACACCATAGGTTTTTCAATGCTTACGCATTCTATGGAAACTTACCATTATTTCAAGATAATTTCTCGTTATTTACTTCATAGCCTCAAAACTTTTTCCGCCTTCCCTAGGCACTAATCTTTACCTACTCCATCCTTTTAAAACACGGTTTGGCCTTTTCATTTAAATTTCCTTCCAAAAATTAAAAGTGTCAAAACTTTATTTTCCTCATGAAAACTTTCTTTTGCCAAACCATAAAAACATGTCATCTTAAAAAAAATGTAAATCATCATTTTTTTTTTCAAATCACAAAACTGGAGTAGGTACGGACAACTGTTTTCTCAATCGGGTTTATAACTTGTTTTTACATATAAGGTCAGCTCAGTCTCTTACTACAAGGTGCAAATATCCACTCTATTCTTAATTTCTACAGTTATTTTGTCCACCCAACAAAATTATCTTGTCAAAATAATTTATTCAATAAGGATTGTCATAAGAATAGAGATTTCAAATCTTTCTTTATTAAAAATTCTTGTATGAAATATAACTAAAAAACTAGCGAGCTATACATGCTTTATAATATGCACCTTATTCTAAGAGAATTTTACTTTAGACAAAATTTTCGAAAGAAATCACTATTTACAAAATATACCCCATTTTACTTCAAAATCCAATATGTACTCCTGTACATATTTAAAATTATAACTTTTAAGATTAAAACTTGAAAACATCACAAACCATTTTTCCAAATCTTTTAGAATTTCAAGTTCTTAAAAGTTAACAATGGGATTGGACTTAAAGCGGGTTTCCAATTTTTCTAGACTTTTCTAGATACTCCCACAAAGTCAATTTTCTCAAGTATATATATTCCTAATCCATTTTCCTCTTTTCAACCTTTTCCAATTTTTAAGGTTTTCAAGCCCACTAACCCAAAATACTAATCATATGGGATTCATTTTCTTTCCATACAAAGTACATTGTACACTCTCTACCCAAATTACCTAAGGGTCTCAGATTTCTATATTCATTCCTTTAGTGTACAAAACAAACATCCCATTTCTTACCGTATCATACTCTTTCTATTTAGTGGGTTCCTCTATGAATTTAGGCATATATATAATATATTTATATTTTTAAAAATACAAATACATTCACTCGCTATTTATATGGGAATCCTAAACCAAGCTCTGATACCAGATGTAACAACCCGAATTCCGATAGAGCGATTTTTTTTTCAAAATTACAATCTATCAAAACTTGGATTGGTTTGCTCTGGTATCCTGCAAAAAAGACAGAGACATAAAACATGTCAGAGCTCAAAAATTATCGCACAACGAAATGGATAAAATATAATATAGTCAAAATATAGCCCTACAGTATTAATAATACTTCCTAACTAGTATCCAAGGCTATCATGTCTCAGCCACAAATCTAACCTGCGAGTATGTTATGAGGAGGGAGTCAGAACACAAGTTCTGGTGACTGGATTTAAATTATGCACTTTGGATAACACTACATATACCGTTCAATCATATTTTCTTATTTATTAGGTTACTTGGGCTAACAACACTCAAGGCTCACACACACGTCGTACCCATTTACTTCCAGTAGATTAACCTAATACAATATATATGTAGATACTCCCAATATTAAGATACACACCATGGTACCCCAATCGCACTGTCTTCACCGTAACACCATCAAAGTATACGCAGTACCTCGTCGTACGCTGTAGTGACGTACGGATCTCTATATAACACCGTTACGTTCCGCATATATCTATCATTACTATGCTATGTAAGCGTACGGGCTGCCACCTTCGATCGAATCAGATTCCGTACTAGAGTAATGCCCTCAAGTCTACGGTACACCACGCAGAGCCGACATGCATGTATCTATATTGTCCCATATACGTATCATCATATGTAGCTCGATGCCTTAACCGCACGTCCTCTAATGTGCACCGAGTTCCATGGTCGAGCGATACAAGAAACACGGAACTCGGTCGGGAGCTTTTGCATATCTGTACAGGCCCGTCTTTAAGAGCCTCTATATATAGATATACATAGGATCTGTTTTCATGGTGGCTTTGACTCCACCTCGGCCCCACCCAGAGCTAGTAAAGACTACAAGAGCTGAACGACTGTCCCTAAGAAAAACAATCTAAACATCCATTTGGCGTCTTCCCTCAACCACCATACCCCGATAGTGAAAGGTGAACGGTCTATTGGTTTTAGCTCTGGTCTTTTCGCATCCCACTAGCTGCCGATGACTAGTATTCGACGATCTACGATCCTTGTTGGTCGTGACCTTTCGCCTCCCCGTTGAGACAACCGCCGAATCGTCCTGGTGTCACCGCGTCATAGCATTCTGACTGCAGTGCTACTTTTATAGTCAAGACCCACACATGTAGTACTTACACGCAGACCCAACCTCTGCGAGCACAACCTAAAACATCTGCCACCGCACAGAGGACTACTAGGAGCACCTTACGTATCTCAGGAAGCCGCGCGCTTCCCCTTACAGCCATTTGGAGCCGACATAATAATCAGATGAATGTGCACTCGCCTCGATCCTTATAACACCACGATGATTTATCCCGTTGGGTTATTCACCCTAAAACGTGCGGACTGGTCCAAACGCCTCACTTTAATATATTGTTAGACCCTATGTCTAATCATTCTTTTATGCGCTTGCCTTATCTCGCCAAATTTCCATTTAACTTGGTTATTCCCATTTACATTGAATTCTTATTTAAATTATAAAGTTTCTCTTGCTTATTAATTTCAGTCATATAACTTAACCCATTTAAGTTTATTAATAAACCTACAACATGTTATTCTCTATATTGTGGCCTAAGGTCTGTAATCCACAATCTCTTTTATATTCTTGTTTGATTTCATCATTACAATAACATGTTTTACTTAATATGTAATTAAGTATATTTTAATTCACATGTTTTCTGTTTAACATGCCAGTCACTATTTATGATTAAATATAACTTATTTCATAAGTTTTCTGTTTAACATGTCAGTCACTATTTATGATTAAATATAACTTATTTCATAAGTTTTCCTCATTCTTTCTCATTTAATCATAATTCAATTTTACACCGTTACTAAAACTTATCGTTGTTTACTTATTAACTTAGTTCTCTTAACTAAGGTCCATTAATAAGTTTCTCTACCCATTTATTATAGCCTATGTTATAATTTCCTCTTTTCCCTAGGACAAGCCTAAACATGTTTTTCATATCCACGGGTTTCAAATTTCCAAGTTTACAACTTACTTAATTTATAATTAAGTACAACTTCTTATATTTCGTATATTTTCCCCCTTTTCTCAACTGGTTTCCGGCTTTCCCCATTTACTGATTACTTAATTTACAATTAAGTGTCTTTTTACGCATTTCACCAGTTATCCAATTTCCTTATTAGTTTATTATAACCTAAGTTATAATCTTCACTTGTCCCTAGGACAAGTCTGCCTATTATACAACATTTTCATTAATGTCATTATTTATAATAGGTGATTATCATTCCCCTTTTAAACCATTCACTGTGTAAACCATTATTCTTCATTCACTGTAATATATATTCCTTATTATATTAAAGGAAACACTTCATAGACCTTATCAGTTTGATAGAAGGAATCGGTGATTTATTTTCATAACCTGTTCTCATCTAAATCCGTGGTAGCAAGTAATTTCTTTAGTTTTCTTTATTTACGGTAGCTTAATTACTTGCAACAACGTTCTCAGAACTAGGTCATTTAGGGAAATACATCACTTTTCCTTCGCATCACACTAACTCAGTCATTATATCTCTTCCTTTCTTATTTTCTGAGTTAGATATTTAATTACCATTATTGCCATTTATTCATATCTTATTATATATATAAGCCTAGACCTTTCGCATTAAGCCTATACTCGTGGACGCTGGATTTGTCGGGCGGGTCCGGGCAGAATTCTACCACAAGTTGACTTAACCTTATGTCTTAGCACCATTGCATCTTTTTAATTTTTGCACTTAGACCTCTCACATTAGATTTTCCACTTGTGAATGCTGGATATGCCGGGCAGTTCTAGGCAAACTTCTATCACAAGTGAAATCTAACCTCGTCGTAAATCTTCTATACAGTCTAGGCATGTTTATTTCTTTCAATTATCCATTATAATTTATAACTCACATGTAATTGTATCATGCCTATTATAATTCTTCGCATATAATCAATTCCTTCCTAACATGTAATCAATTAATCGGATAATTGTTTAATCACATAAACCAATATGTACCTTTCTCAATTCTTACAGTTAATGGCTTGGGTACATAATTTACACAAATTGACATGAAATTTTAAGTTATGGTAATTACTATACAAGATTTGAAAAGTTCATATCCCAACAAACAATATTTAGCATATTAATTATTCATACTACTTACCCATCACTTTATTAACATATGTTACATTTCTCAACATATTGCATTTCAATTATACATACAGGGAAATGGTAAACGATAACATATTCTTATCTAAACTGTATAGCTTAAATCCACTCACCTTTTATGCTTTCCTCAATTCTGGATCTGATTCAGTTTTAGCGTCCACTGTTTTCACCTTTAATTTGATTTGAAACCTAATAACCGTGGATTGCTTATTTTCATTAAAAGAGAAGGGAAAGAAAGAATAAGAATTTGAATGGATTGGATCTAGAATTTTACCTTACTTTTCATGATTCTGAACAATCTTTTTATTAATGTCGATTCTCTCTTCCAGATCTTAAATTTTAAAATCTTCTTATTAATAATCTAAATTTATGAATAGATTTGAGGAGAGAAAGAGAGAGTAATGATAGAGCTTCAGCGTAGAGTCAGAATTATGAGGTTTAGAGTTAGGCCAAAGGTCTTATTTATAGGTGTAACAGAGAATGCAGGACCCTCAGATTTGACCAAAAACCATCAAAAACGCCCAATTCTCAAAAAAACCTAATCTGCCAAAATCTATCGCGGGGGGTCGACCCCCCTTCATGTGGGTTGACCCACCTTCATGTGGGTCGACCCCCCGTGGGTCCGGAGGCCGAAAATTGATTTGGGATGTTTCTTGTTTTCTCTGACAACTTCTGCAGCCCATAACTTCTTCATACGATGTCCATTTTACGCAAACTCGAAATCTATCTGAATCAGAATTCCGAGACGAACGCAACGGTACAATTTGTTTTACTTAATTCTAAATATTTAATTGAGTTATTCTTATTTTATTATCTTAAGTTAAACATGCGGGGTGTTACATGAATGTTCTTCAATTCCTTTGATCACGTAAGTGTTAAAAATAAACATATATGATGAAACTAAATAGATTTGAGTAGCTAATATGCATTTAATCTATATAATATAAACCTTCAACTTATTAAAACAGTAAACAAATCTCATTCCTTGTACTAAAACATATAATTTTGAGCATAACATTAAAAAAATCAAACGGATAATTTTCGGATGTAGATATCTACGTGTCCGTATCTGTTTTTCGAATATTGGATATTTATCTGCTTTTCAGTTACAGATGCAGACAGATTTTGAATTTTTCAGCTATTGATTGACAACCCTAAGCTCCATCATCTTTTGTGTTCTTGACTGAAACTTAATATTACCCTTATTGTTCCGGTTACTCATTAGATTTCTACATTCACCACCAGAGTTAATAACAATCATATGTTTGCTATACAAACGGCTGAATTGATTTCGCGTATGAGTTCGGCTATTAAAAATAACCTAAGGGCGCCAGTGCGCCAGTAAAATCAACTTTTAGTCGCAGGGTCCAGGAAAATGCCCTATGAATTTTGGTACTCGGTGTTTTTTTGGCTGAAATAACATTCCTCCCGCGTGATATCCTCCATCGCTTTTTAGATCCATTGTTTCGGTTTCTCAAATCTTTGGTCAATTTAGCAGTCCTCTCCGGAGCAATAACAATTATCTGGTTTCTCCAGCGTAGTATCATCTGATTTCTTTAGTTACATCGAGTTCATAGCACTAGCAATCCGTCAATCCTTTCAGATTATCAAGCTGGGGAGCCTTAATATGATGAACGCCCCGATTATTGGTATGAGCCGAACCCAAATCCTCTATAAATTTTTTTATTTTAATTCTTTTTTGGGATTAGACTTCAAAGTTTTAATTTTGATATTTTATCAATACTAAGCTATATTTTTGTTCTCCTTCAGATCCTTTATTAGGAGATTTTCCTGAAGTAATCGAAGAGTATTTGCAACATGGGATTATGAAAAGCATTGCGTTTAATCGAAGAGGAACTTTACTTGCTGGTGAGGGGTATTTTTTGGTGTTGAAATTGGATATGCTATACTCTGGAGTCTAATCAGAATTTCTCGTTTTCCCCCTTTCTTTTTTTGTAATTATGAGATGAAGTAGATAAAAAAAATCAACTTGTGTAAGTATTTGTGAAATTATACTTGACAAAAAGTTTCTTTTGTTCATGCGATTTTTATTTTTGCATTGATATAAACGAATCTTAGAAGTTGTCTTATCCTTTTAGCTCACCATGAAGTACTGTCAATTGGTATATGATACATGGTGCATTGTGATATCCTTTGATTTTGTTTCTTTTAACTGGCTATTGGGTTTCAGTATGAGTTAAGCTTGAGACATCTTTAATTGAAATGTGATGTTGATTTTTGACATAAAACCCTTAACGCAAGACTGGTTTTAAAGGTTTAGCATCAAGTTGTTATCTATTACAATACAATTTTTAGTATTAAGTTTCTTGAACACTCATCTGTTTCTTTTTAATAATTTAGCGGGACGCTCAGATGGTAGCTGTGTAATATGGGATTTTGAAACAAGAGGGGTTGCTAAAGAGCTACGCGATAAAGACTGTGTTTCACCTATAACTAGTGTATGTTGGTCTAAGTCGGGTCACCATTTACTTGCTTCCTCTACCGACAAATCTTTGTTTCTTTGGGATGTAAAAAATGGCACAAAAGTTGCGCGTGTCACACTCCCACAAACTACTCTGGTTGCTCGTCTTCGTCCAAGTTCTCACATGCCTACTGTTTCGTTAGCCTGCCCTCTTTCTTCTGCTCCAATACTCGTTGATCTTAACACTGGAAATACTACAGCCTTGCCTGTATCTGTAACTGACTCTGGGACTGGCCTCACTTCCAACCCTCGCAATCGAACTATTTCACCCACTGCTGCAACTTTTAACAAATATGGGGATCTAATATATGTTGGCAATAATAAAGGTGAGATTTTGATTGTAGATTATAACAGCCAAGTTCACGCCCTCGTACCTTCTTCAGGCTCATCCCTCATAAAAAATATAACATTCAGCAGAAATGGGCTGTATTTGCTGACAAATTCCAATGATCGAATTATCCGACTGTATGAGAATCTGCTACCTATAAAAGGTGCAGCTGAAGCACTTGAAGAAATGGGAAAAGATACAAATGAATTTCATGGGATTGAGAAATTGAAAGCAGTGGGCTCAAAGTGTTTACTTCCCTGTCGAGAGTTTCAAGATGTTGTGACGAAGATGCAGTGGAAAGCTCCATGTTTTAGTGGTGACGGCGAGTGGGTGGTTAGTGCTTCCGCTAGCAAAGGAGAGCATAAAATTTATATATGGGATCGATCTGGGTACTTGGTGAAAATTCTGGAAGGGCCTAAAGAAGCGCTAATTGATCTTTTATGGCATCCAGTCCGTCCGTTGGTAGTCTCTGTTTCTGTAACTGGCTTGGTTTATATATGGGCTAAAGATTATACTGAAAACTGGAGTGCATTTGCTCCTGACTTTAAAGAACTTGAGGAAAATGAAGAGTACGTTGAGAGAGAGGATGAGTTTGATGTGGTGCCTGATACTCAGAAGGTACACATAATGCATTGGTGGCTTGAAACTTGAATTAGTAGGTGTTTATAGCAGATGCTAGCACTTAGCTAATTTTACCGAACTTCCTTATTTTTCCTTTCTCACCTCAGCTTCTGCAATCAAAGCTGCTGGTGCATAATTAGGTTTCTATCAAATTTTAGTATTTTTGGCAATACATTTTTCTTACATACAAAGCATGCATGATAAGCGGAAAAAAAGTAGTTGGACTTCTTTGCAAAATAGACGAGAAAAGGAAGACATATTTGAAGACAGAACTTCGTCTCCATCTTTAAAACTTGTATTGTTTTCTTTACTGTTTTGATTTTGCTATACTGTTTATTTTCTAGAACAAGAAAGTAGGAAATGAAACATCAGTTAGAAATTCAGAGTTATATTGAGGATAAAATGGCCATTCTTTTTAAGTTTTGACGTATGTAATCTAATGATAATAAAAGTACATCATACGACTATTTAGTAAACTGTTCGATGAAATCCATTGGAAAGATTAAAATTTCATTAACAAATCAAACCATCAAAAAGTATAGAAACATGCACAGAAAATAACAAAAAGGAACCCTAAACACTGAACTATGTTAAGCCTAAAGATACTAAGATAGGTTGGTGAATAATATGACTAAATTGGGAAAGAGATTCTATGCAAGCGAATACTATAAAGTAGTGATACATGCAGTGATTATTTGCAGATGAAAAAGTTGGAGATGAATTTGGATGATGATGTTGATATCTTGACAGTTGAGAAGGATTCAACATTTAGCGATTCGGATGTATCGCAGGATGAGCTTATTTTCTTGCCAACGGATCCTTTGCCAGATACTACTGATCCACAAGAAGATAAGGGTCCTGCAATTTCATCAAAGCTTGATGATAGTGATAATTCTATTTATCCCTTCATTGTTGAACCCGATCAGAATGGTCACACTATTCTTCCAATTTCAAGTCCCGCAGAAGGTATCTTCTCCTCGTTGTATGTATTTCTTTAGCTAATTTTTACTCTAATAGTAGACTAGTAATGGTTTGTATCACGTACTAGCACAATGCATATCCTTAAATATTACCACAGTTCAATTATTATTTTTATCCAAATTCGTCTGCATTAGTGATCTTCACACTTTTGCAAAGCATTTATTTTTTAGTTTATTGTCCAGAGGGAAATGACATGCTAATCAAGATGTATAACTTGGAATAATCACGTATAAAATTTTGAAGCAGACAGTGGTTGGGGTAATGCTGAATAACCCGATCATTACTTGATTATTGCAAGATGTGTTATTGTGAAAGATGAAAGTGAGCATCTTTTTATCTCCTAATGGTTAGAGTCAACAATACAATATACGCGTAGTTAGATGATAAAATAGGGGTTTGCAGTTAAGCACTGATTTTTCATGCAGTGTGATCTGTCATATCTATCCTTCCAACATCTGTATGTGTTTGATATTGCTGATTATTATTCAAATATTCTTTCCAATGTGGATTTTCACTTGCCTTTTATGAAGAGGACCAACTAAATCATCACCAATGGTTCCTCGGTTGTCTTCTATAGAGATCAAGACTAGTTTGTTTAGCGTTTATTGCCCTATAATCCTATTATTCTACTGTCAGCACATACCATATGATGGTAAAAATTTCCTATGTTCATTTTATGCTCATTTTCAACGTGATTGAAACATGTTTGAAGGTTTACATGGTTACATTCCATCACATAAGTATAGATAAACATATCCATTTCAACAAACAAATTACATCCCTCTCGAACTTTGCATATTTCTAGGTAATTATTTTAGATACCTAAATTCCTACAAAAAGATACGCTCACCACTGATTCAATGATGCTTTGCCTTGATTGTTTCCTCATTACACTTGTGTCCCTGACCCAGTCCACTGATAATCAGTTAAAAACTATAGTTTCTGATGTCCCTTGTATGTTGATACGATGTCAGGAAACAACAGTCTGACACACACACACACACACACACAGAGCGCGCGCGTGCACACACACACACACACACACACGAAAAAATAAATTATTCAGACACAAAACATAGACACAGTTGCTCTCCACCATTGAATTCCTCCGATTATTACTTCCCATATAAGGATAAAAATATCCATCGGTCCAGAATTTATGCGTTCTAAATTGTGTCTAATTTTATGTCTAAGTCTTCACACGTGTACCTAAACACATACATACAACAGCGCTCGACAACTTTCATATTTTGCAGCACCTCTTCTAGCCATTTGATTTTCACCACACATCTTGGTTTAAATAATACTACTTTCTCTCTCTTTCCACAAGATCCATTATTTTAATTGTGGTGTGTAGTAGATTCAGAGGGCCGAGAGGCGTGCTGCAAAAATGAGGGTGCTGTTGAGCTATATATATAAAGTGTAACAACACCCAAGTACCGGAGCATCCCAGAAGCCCTTTGATTTCAGTCACACCCCACACCAGGGAGAAGAGAGAGAAAGTGTTATATTCTAATTCGGTTATGTGGTTGAAATCAGTTTTTTTTTTTTTTTTTTTTTTTTTTTTTTTTTTTTTTTTTTTGGGATGCTTCACTATTAGGTTTGCTGTTGAACACCTTTGTGTGTGCACGCGCGCGCGTGTGTGTGTTTGTCACATAGAAGCCTGATATTTAACTCTAAGTTGCTAGTTATGCAAGTACATATTTATCATTTAAATAATCATGCACTTTTGAAGAAAAGGATTGGTTTAAAGGACTTCACGTGAACAAGGATAATGGATTCTAAAAGATTTTTTTTTGGAAACAACAACCTTATGTTTATTCTAGAAAACCGTTGCAATTTTTCTGCAAAGTATAGATACTAATATATGCTTCAGAAAGATAATTCATCTTGGAAAATCTACGGATTGGATCTAAATGTCCTAGATTAGAAGTCCCTGGATGTTAATCACCATTTCTTTTAATCATTTTGTTAATCATCTAAAATCTTGGTGTTCTGTAACTCAATCTTTCAGATTATTTATTTTTTTTTTCCAAAAAAATTGAATATTATGAAGAATATTAAACTCAATGCCTGGTCACTTGAAAGAGAAGTAAAATCTATAACAATTTTTTTAATTACATGTGCTAAAATAAATTTCAGAATTTAACGTATAAAATTGAAGATGTTACTAGTACAGACTAAAATTTTAAACAATAAGCATTCTCATTTTTCTCATGTCCGCAAGAAGTCAATAGTTCTTTGTATGTTTGCAACTGGAATGCTTGAATGGGTTACAAATTCTAGGCAAATTTTAGTTGTTACATGATATTTTAAGTTAACATGCAAAATAAAAAATAAAAGGAGGTCCTCTATTTTGTTCTAGATTTAGGTCCCCTAGAAAAAGGTATGAGTACGATACAATAGGATCAAGTGTAGTAAGTTAAAGAAGGCATACACAAAAGTTATAGTCTATGTAAAGAAATGAGATGAAACTTTAAGGGAGCCATCATCCCTGTGTAAGAAGAATAGTGCTACATTGGCTGAAATCTGAAAGAAAAAATGCGTGTCAGGAATTGATAGGTGAAACAGAGGGGTCTTTGCAAATAAATGGTTATGTGATGGTCATCAGCAAATCCAAATGAGACCGAAGCTACATAAATCTAACGTTGTTGTAACTATGAATCAACATTTGATCGTGTCTGAAGCTAAGAACCAAAATTGAACTAGTTTTATGAGAGGCTAATTCTCAGATCTATGAGGATCTGAGGGTTGAAAGTAAATGGATACATGATTTCTGTGCTTTATTCAAACGCTAATTACATACATTATAACTATCTCATATTCTAATTTCCTTCTGATCAAAACCTAATGTTGGATCGAAACAGTTTCTGTAATTCTAACATATGTAATTATTATGCTATTTAGTTGCTGGGAACTTTAGTATAGATGATACGGAGGGAACCATGGGCTCTAAAAGGAAGAGGAAGCCCTCAGCTAAAGTTCTTGAACTGCAAGAAGACAGCAGCCGAAAACCAGCAGTTAAAGCTAGGTCTACAGGAAAACCATCCAAAATTAAAATCAAATATGGAAATGGAGACATGAACGAATTTGGTGAAGATGACGATATAAACTGATAACCGGGTCAATGTGCATGCTATGATTACACGATTTCATGGCGACAGTAGAGGATGTTCTGGATGTATGAATACCAGATAAATTTTCAGTGTCACATTTTCTTTGTATTCACCTGCGCGGGTACGCCAAGTACAAATATTTGAGTTATGTGTCTTCTGGAAAATCATGATCTTCTCATAGTCTGAGAAAGTGGAGCACATGTATTGTTCATTTAGTTGCCTAAGAGACTACCATTTGGTTATTGTACGGTTGTTTACTGGTTTTGTCTTTCATATTGTTTATATTGTATAGTAGCAGCTAATTTTATCCGTGCATGTCTAATTTATGTTTTACTGCTGTTATATTTGTCATAAATCAAAGCTTTCATTTCTATACAACTAACTTCTTTTAAAGTACAAATTGGTTGGTGGGCTTGTAAAAAGCTGTTCATTGTTAATGGTTGAGATTTGGATGAATTCTAATCTATTATATTCAACTTTTGACAATCATTTTAAGAATTTAATCTTGAATATAAAACTAAAAGTTGGAATTCTGAAAATGAAAAAATGAAATTATATGAGAAAGTTGTTTTGGTTGCAATGAAGAACGAAGATAAGAAAAGAAAATTATGTGAAGGGAGATTCGAATAAGTTGAATGTTCTCTTAACTTTTCCACTTCTCAAACTTTTGTCCTTGTGGAATTATTTCAATTGCGCACAAACCATCAGTATGAAAAATACACAATTTAAAACTGGAATCAAAAAGATCTTCAATAAAATTACAATTGTATTCAGTTCGTTTGAATCTATCAGTTCACCATTTCAATAAAAAATCGATCGGTCCATTCGTTACCTTTGGCATTTATTCATCTTCATGAACGCTGCTTGGGATAGCTGGTCAATTCGACTAAGAGCTGTTTTATCCTTGCCAAATCCATGAGCCACGATAGGATCTTTTGGATTGAAACTTTTCTGGTTTTAGAGTTACATCTCTGTTTTTACCTTATCTAGCTATTGTTCTTTACAGAGGCCGCAAGCTCAAATCGATCTTCGACCCTTTAACTGATAAGGCTAGGGGGGGAATCATTAGATAAAACTCCTCGCTCATTTCTCAGGCCGGCAGACTTGTCCTCATCAAGTCTGTGCTAGACTCGATTGGAGCTCATGTCTTTGCAACCATGACTCTCACCTCTTCTTTTTTTCGTCCCTTTCGTGCTTTAGTATAATATTTCTTTTGGGGGGGGGGGGGGGGGGGGGAATGACGATGCTAAGAGGCATCATTGGGTCTCTTGGGACGTCATTTGCCATCCCAAACGGGAAGGTGGGTTGGAGCTGTGAAACCCTAGGGACATTTGTAAGCTTTACGCTTGTAAGCTTTGAGTGGGATTTCACTCAAATGATTCTCTCTAAACGTCGTTTCTTTATGCGAAGTATCGACGTCTTCTTCCTTCTGATTACTCTATGACTCCCTCTTACGCAATTGAGACGTGGAAACACATGCAATCGATGAAGGTTTTTTCTGATTCGCATGGGGTGGTTCTTTCTCTCTTAGTGTAGCTTGGAATTCTGCTAGAATTCCAATTGCGCATATGCCCGCTTTTTTCTTTCATTTGGGACTGTCGCATCCCACCTAAGGTATCCATTTTTATATGGAAGCTTCTTCACGATGGTCTTCCTCTAGATGATAATCTAAGGAGAATAGGTATCCCTTCAACATCTCGTTGCAGATGCTGCAGAGCGGGAGAAGTTGAATCTTTTGCTCGTCTTTTTCTGTCTAGTGGGCATGCCAGAGCTGTTTGGTCTTTCTTTCGGTTGTTAGTTGATGTGAGGGAGGACGATCGTTCTCTTCTTACCTTGATTCGCTCTTGGTGGGAAGGGAGGACCGGAAAGGACCTAAGTTCAATCCTATTCTGACTTATTGTCTGCCTTATCAGTTGGCATATTTGGCGCTCGCGAAACTCTGCTGTTTTCAACGATGCACCTATGATGTCTTCTTCCATCCGCAAAGTTAAAGACGATGTCTACTTTGCGTTTCGGGGAAGACCTTTCTTGGATATCCTAAGCCATCGCTCTTTAGCAATGGCTTATGCTTTGGAAATGACTCAGGGCACTCGGCCTCATGCGCGCGTGAGGTGAGGTTTTTTTAAGGAAGCTATTGAACCGTTCTTTGTTATCTGGGGTCCTCCGCCTTTGCAGGACTCCAATTGCAGCTCTCGGGAAGCTTTCCTTTCAATTAGGAGCAGGTTTTCTGGTTCTTTGGTGTGTTTGGGTGCTTCATTGGCCTAATGGGAGCTTGAAGGCGGACTCAGTGTTCGACTTCTACTTGGTGGGATTTGCTTTGGCTTTCTGCTGTCCCTTTTCAAAGTTCGCTCAGTGTTTGTTAGGAGGGGGTTCTTTGTTGGTCTGACTCATGATTGGGTATCTTTTTTCTGTTGGTTGGTGTGAGTTTCTGTACTGCCTTCATGGCTGGTTTGTGCTCGGTTTTTGTTTTGTTTCTACAGATACAATTGCATTTGTATGCTTTTGTGAGCGATCGGAGAAATGCGATTTTTCTCCAATTTTGTTATATACTTTCGTTTTCTTTTGTTGAAAGAACAAATAAATAAATATCGATCTTGGCTACTTCATAAAATAGTCGTTGGATACCATAAGCCAAATCTAAAATGCTAGTTATGTGATTCAAAGAACTTTTGCTTCTTATGAATAATTTTTCAGTTTCAATTTTGCCAGAGTGTAAAATGTTTTATCAATGTAGCCTTTTGTTTTGAAAGAATAAGATGTTATATTTTTGTGCAAATTTATGGTTGCTAGGGAAAATTCAATAAACATATTTTTTTATGATGTCTTTTTAAAATTTTGAAAATACAATAATTCTATCAATGAGATCTCACCACATATTTAATATTCACAATCTTATCCATCAATAAATGAAATTTTATTACCAGTTTGTTATGATTGCATCAACAAAACAATATAAAATAAAACTATTATGGCTATTAAAACGTTTGTACTAACAATTCCTATCTTTGTGCCTTTTTTTTTGGTAGAGCCGACGGGGTTGAGTGGACCCCTACCACTTTTATTGATATACTAAGACAAGTACATAGAAACAAAGCGAGAAAAAAGCAACAAAGAGAAAACAGACACAACACAGTATATCAATGCCTAATCTAACAGAGACTAAAGCGGAACAAATATATACAAGAGAAAGCAGCGCTAAAGCCCAAAAATGCCAGGATCATAAGTAAATTTCAGGTACTTAAGCCCATCTCGAACGTTACGCCAAAGCCGTTGCTTCTAGACTGCGTATACCATCACGTGCCCATGCTTGAAAACACATGTGTTTCTTTCTTTTCATATATTGCACACCATTTTCTTAAGCATGTAGTTGAACAACCTCGGTTTAGCACGTTTGTAACCCACCTTGCGCCTGATGAAGCTCTATTAATCATTACTGGACGTAGTATAACATTGTTCATTAATCTGGGCAAGCACATCATTCCAAAGCCTGTGGACAACTACACATTCGAAGAAAAGATGCTGGAAACTCTCTGGCGACGCACCACAGAAGGCGCAGCTGTTGTTAGTGTTCATCCCCATCGCTGAATGTCTTTCCTTGGTTAGGACAGCTCGGTTTAACACTTTCCAGAAGCCCAAATTTTCCCTGGCATTATTGTCACGCTTCCAGAAATTCTTGTGCTATCTGCATGTAACAACTGATGAAGTACCTTACAAAGATAGGTAAAGTTTATTAGTTATGAAGCGTTCACCTTGGCATTTCTAGTGAATAGTGTTTTCGTTGGCAACTTGGAAGCTGCAGGTGGCAATGCTTCTCCAAACTGCTTGTATATTCTGAATAGTCGAGTTCGACAGACTGATAGTGTTATGAACGAAAAAATCTGCAATATTGCATACTAGTTGTTAACCCCATTAAAATGTGGTCACCAAAACGATAATAGATCGGTCGGCCTCAAAACAGTTTGGGTCGGTATAATTCTGGGTCGGCATAGTTTGGGTCGGCACAGTTTGGGTTGGCACAGTTTGGATCGGCACAGTTCTGGGTCGGCACAGTTTGGGTCGGCACAGTTCTGTGTAACGGCCCGGCTTTTTGACCGGTTTTCGCTGGTAATTAAACCAACTTAAACCGTTCATAATGACGAATAGTTATGGGTACTTACATATTTGCACAAAAAATAACAAAACTTTTCATTTCACTACCATAATATAACATCAGAGTTACAAGGAATACATCAGAGTACATTGATTTCACAGCGGAGGAGATACTAACTCAACGGAAGAATGCGAATGCTCCAAGTCATAATAGCTTCAGCTAAAACCAGAATCCTGCTCCAACTAACTCCAAGGCAAAATCTGCGAACCAAACTACTAGGCTGCCCGTGTAAAAATTATGGACACCCAGAGTTTAGGTGAGGAAACAATAAACTCCAGGTCAGTCATGGGACTGGTGTGAGAACTCAAAACAGTTGTTTTTAGGGTTTATTTTAAAGTTAGCTAATTCACCGGACCACGCCGCTAATGCGGAACGGGTTTACTCCATGTGGATACCAGTGCATAGAAATCCGCAATGACTTTTTGAAAAATGAAGCTATCATAAGCTCGTCCCACATCACACAATGCAATGACACACCAAATGGGCGAGTTTTGCCTTGTGATAACCAAAAATGCATTCATAGTGAAAATCCTCTTTTACTATTATATATAGTGTGAAAAACATTTTCGCAAATAAATGTATTAATCCTAGCCAGCATAATGCCCCATCCCATTATACTGACAATCCTGCCGGGAACCAGCAGGCTATACAATCGAAACCGTACGGGCTCGTAGTGGAGATTGGGTTTCGAACATGATGGTTCCTGGTACGAAAGATCATTCGTGGGCTCACAAACTTTCTTACGCGCATCATCCCAGTACTTGCGGATATTGTCCAGACTCGGACTCCGTTATCCTAACCCACCATACATGAATCAGAGTACCCAACAAATAACGTCCCAGACTGGGGACTTCGCAGTACCCTTTCATCATCACATCCCGGTGCACCGAACATACAAAAGGAACATAAAAACCTGACCACCAGTTTACCATCAGTCCGGGGTGTGAGGTTCGTCGAGGTCACGATATACATAAAGCTACGCTTAAATAAGCCATGCTTTGATCATCCATAGCTCATCTCATAACCTAAGTATGCCACATTGTCCATTCACTATGCATCACTGATTTTCATCAATATATAACCTCTAAGCTCATACGTCTTAGAGTAGGGTGTTAAGCAAGAGAATAAATTCTCCGCCACCAAGTAGATATATATTTAACAAAGATCAGTGCTACGCAGTCAATTACAATGTCAGACACACAATCCATACAAGTCCGTTCTGGGTCTGAATGAAACCACAATCCGGAATTCCTTCACATACGTTCGGGCTTCTTGCCACTTAACTGATATAAAATCCATCTGCAAATGGGAGCGGCCCATTCGAGACATTCAGCAAGTCGTCCTTACGATATGAAGGGTCCCGGTCTTCAATGTCATCTCCAATGTCTTCAATTGCTCCACAACGTCGTATTATTACTTGGAATGGTTTTCAGACATACATCCGATCCCGGTCTTTCCAAATAATAAGCGCAGTTTTAAAAAACACAATTATAAAACACAAAGGCTTTCTACCAATCTCCTTCCATCTTGGATTTCGTCAAAATTTAATTTCTTTAAACCCATTCTCAAATTATTACAAAATCCATATTTAACCTTTCTCTTTTAAAACACATCCCTTAAATCAAAGATGATTTAGCTTAAAGCCTTAATTAATTTTCCATTTGATAACTCGTTATCAAAATCCAGTTTCCTTTGAAAATCATTAATCCACATTTCAACCATAGTTTCCAATTAAATTTATTTTCCAACATACCATTCTTTAATCTTAACTAAAAGATTATACTTTCTCTTCAATTCCTCACTTTTAATTTCCTGAAATCAAAGATCTGATTAAATCCTCAAAATACGATATGAATTTCCATAACTCAATCTCATGGGGTTTCAAGAATGATATTATTGAAGATATGATTCACGACAAAACCCAAATCAATTGATATTGAACATATGTTACACAGAAATTGTATCTACTTATATTCGATATCAATTCTCATAATCAAATAATACTATAAGTGGAATTATGGTATAATAATATCTTCCAAATTCCTCAAATAGTATACGTTTACACCACAGAATTTCATATCAAATATCTGAAGATTATTTCTATCCAACTTATCCCAGTCAACTTAGGAAACTCGTATCTGAATTAAAAGATTTATCTAACTCTTTGATTTAGATCTGGATAGAAATACCATCAACTTATACTTAATATTAATCTCGATATACAACTCACACTATAAGCGGAATAATGGTGAACTACCTTTTAAATTCCTCAAATAGTAAGAATCATCATCTACTGGATTAATATCAAACATCTGAAGATTTATCTCCAACCATATCCAATTATTTAAAATTGAAAACCCATATTAATATCAATTTAAATTCCATATAAAATATTTCTAATACTTTTAAACCTTTGAAAATATTCCACAAATCATTACTTATAGTTCGGAAAATAGTTTACGGTTTAAAACTTCAAAATAGATTGTTTTCGAAGGAAGCGTTACAATAGCATTTCAAAAGTGTTACCGAAGCGTTATAAAACAGTTATATCAACTATTTTGGTCAAAATATCGTTTATCTTAGCCAAAACTTAAACTTTATAATTCAAAACACCTTTTCATAATTTGTAATGATTTTACAATTTTTTTTCATATTTTTAAAACATTTAAAAATAGTTGTTTATAGTTATGGTCAACAATTGTTCTTACATCGATCTTTTCCAAAACGGTTTCAAACATAACTTGAAAATTATAACTCGAATTTAAAATCTGCTTTCACTCATTTGAAAGTTCTTGTTAATGGAAATCAAATGTTATTCGTTTTATGGAAATCCGACTTAGATTGCAAAAGTTATAAGCGTTTAAAGTTTGCATCTAAAATACGTAAATTGCCATTATGCGACAAGCTCTATTTTGACCATAATAACTACTATTCTACGAAACTTCAAAATATCTTTGAAAACCATTATATCCTTATATAACCTTTTAAAATAATTTAAATTTACTTTCCAAATTAATTTGGATCTAAAATTCAACTTTCATAAATTCCAATTCATTTCTAAATTCAGATAACTTCAAATTAACCTTCTCATTCATCGGATCAGTTAGGGATAGTCAGGGAGAGCAGGAAACTTCATTTCCAAACCCAAGCCTAGACGCTATCCTCTTTGTCATCCTAGAATGTTCCGGTATTTATTTATTCATTTAAAGGACTTTAATAATATATATGAATTCATACATATGGTCTTTTCCAATTATTAACCTTCAATTTCAATAATGATATTGCTTTTAATTATGAAGGAGATTTTTCGATCACCAGTGTGATACCATAATTGTTGTGTCATAGTGTGTGCAAAACAACGTCAACAACCATTTAAACATGTGTAGAAACCATCATCAACATGATTCAATAAATCATAATTGTGCACAAGCGTTTTAACACTAACGCTTAATAGTGTGTGTTCTAAACTTCGCATCCATCATCCATCACAACAAATGTCAATCATCATTAACCAACAATAATTCATCACTATATTTAAATTAGTCTAGCTACTAGTTAAATATATAAACTGTGGTTAAAGAGTTCTCACCTTACAGCTTTCCAAATCTTCACGGTAGGCGAGCCTAGATAAACGAATCATCGGACAGTATTTCAACGCAACATCTTCCTCACCAAAATATATATAATATAATATACGCTAATCTCTCTTTACATTATAAGAGGAGGAGGAGAATGACGAACTTTGGCAAGGTGGTGGTGGAAAAGAGGAAGACTTATGCGGTGGAAACCATGGCCATAAGCTTTAAGAAGAAGAGAGAATGAATGAAAAAGTGGAAGGAAAGGGTGGTACTTGTAGGAAAAGAGGAGTAAAGAGAGAGTGACATATCATAGGACATGTGTATTTTATGCATGGAATGTTGCATGCAAAATTACAAGTGTCTTAACACTTGTAAAAAGAAGAAGGAATGTGTTTTTGGTATCATTTACCTTAAACATTATGAAAACAAAGAGCAGCGCATAATACTAATGCTATTAATTTATGTTATCTTTTGACGAATCCGATCGAACGACAAATAATATCATTAAATCCAAACTTATTAATAATCATTTCCATTTATAAATGTTATAATTCAAATAAAACCTATTGTTTAACCTATCAAAATTATTAAACGTTCTCAAACTTATTTTATGTTCAGAAAATTTAAATTAAGTATTCAAAATTCCAATTTCAAATTGGTTCAAAATTCTGGATCATTACATTCACCTCTCCCTTAAAACTTTTCGTCCTCGAAAAGGAAAGGGAATCGTAACTACTCATTCAACAAATTCAAGATTAAGATTCTTTATACCAAAGCTCTCCGTTCTTATAATGGATATACCATGTAAAATATAATAAAACGCATATTTACGGACAACCATATCTACATGTCCTCCGATGATAACCTCCAGTTACCCATTATATTCGATTAATCGTTTACTAGGCCAATTGCTTATACTCAATCATTTACTTCTTTCAAAAAAAATTAGAGTTATAAATTTATTCTCTTAGATCTTATCTTGCAAATACAAAGGTTATGAAACTTATTCCTTTTTAAGTTCTCCAGAATTACTATTATTCTTTACATGGAAAGCTCGATCATCTCAGAACTCATCTTATCTAAACGTTTTAGTTTAGGTAATGTATTCTTAATATTCCCACTTTCCAGATATCCTTTAATCAAATTGTGAAACTTAATTCACAAGGTATTCATGCTCACTTAAATAGTTCCTTTTGTTGCCACAATATACTTTAAAACTTATTGACTGTCCAAATTCGCCGATAATTCCAGATTTTAATTCCTTATATTGTTTAAGTTTGGCTATCCTCATTAATTATTCTAAATTCAAGATTACAAAACTTATTTCCTTCAAACTTTAGAGAAACAGCTTTAACCAATGTAGTCCTTAACTAAAATATCATCAAATATCATATTGTCATATTGAATTCTCAAGATATTTGCATTTTAAATTTAATTAGTTGGGGAGGACTAATTATATAATATCCTGATTAATTAATTCCAACTTAGCCTTTAAATCGTTTCCCAAACTACTTGGATTGCTTATGTAAATTACAACTTTACGTAAACGTCTTTTAATCAACTGAGAAATTCCAATCACAAGATGTCCGTGCTCAAGGTTTTAATTTTCAAATATTTTCAAAGATCTTTTCCCTTTATATTCAAAGTATATTCTTTCAAAATCAATTCCAAAGTAACTGCCAATTCTTACTCAAAATTTTGATTTGAGTTTTCAAATTATACATCTTTTCAAAACCTTTTTATATATATATATATATATCACAAATGCACTTTCTCATATACTCTTTACTGATTTATCCTTATTACAGGTTTACCTGATATAATTCTTACAACTTATCAAATTTTCAAGATCTCGCTTACTTATTCTGATTAATATCAATTTATCCAATATTTTCAAACACTTACCTAAAATGGTTTAAGTATATATTGATATTTTAATCAGAATCATATAGTCATCCCACTTTCGAAACTCGAAAATACATACTGATGATGCTGCAGTCATCAACAGAATCATCTTCAAGTGACTAGAGTGTGATTCTATATCTATCTACTATACCTAACACTTTGTATATATGTTGATCAAACATATATGCAAAATCTTCTTATACTCGATAGTCCAACCTTAACATCAAATAAAATACTTAAATTATAATTTTTAATTTCTAACCATATTGATTAGTTACCTTAACAAATTTGACCCAAGTTTATCGATATTTCGAAATGTTACCCAATAGTGAAATTAAATCCAAAAGGTATTTGTACTTAGATAATTTTCCTGATCAGTGGAAGGGGCTTAATTACCATGCCATAAGAATTATTTTATGTGTAATTATAATCACAAAATATAAACTTAACCTTAATCTGATTAAGTATCCAGGTTATAATTAACCATATATTTCCAAAATATATTTCTTTCTTAAAATATAACTTTTCAAAACTCATTTCCTATTTTCAAATACGCTCTCTCAAATATAATACTCCAAAATATCATTCTAAGGCATTACTAACCCTATCTCTAATGAGATATATAACTCCGATGAGTCTTTCCATTTGTTCAAATGTGTCGTACCCCATTGCTTTGTATAAACCAAAGCTCTGATACCAAAAATGTAACGACCCGGCTTTTTGACCGATTTTCGCCGGTAATTAAACCAACTTAAACCGTTCATAAAGACGGATAGTTATGGGTACTTACATATTTGCACAAAAAATAACAGAACTTTTCATTTCACTACCATAGTATAACATCAGAGTTACAAGGAATACATCAGAGTACATTGATTTCACAGCGGAGGAGATACTAACTCAACGAAAGAATGCGAATGCTCCAAGTCATAATAGCTTCAGCTAAAACCAGAATCCTGCTCCAACTAACTCAAAGGCTAAATTTGCAAACCAAACTTCTAGGCTGCCCGTGTTAAAATTATGGGCACCTAGAATTTAGGTGAGGGAACAATAAACTCCAGGCCAGTCATGGGACTGTTGTGAGAACTCAAAACAATTGTTTTTAGGGTTCATTTTAAAGTTAGGTAATTCACCGGACCACGACGCTAATGCAGAACGGGTTTACTCCATGTGGATACCAGTGCATAGAAATCCGCAATGACTTTTTGAAAAATGAAGCTATCATAAGCTCGTCCCACATCACACAATGCAATCGCACACCAGATGAGCGAGTTTTGCCTTATGATAACCAAAAATGCATTCATACATGAAAATCCTCTTTTACTATTATATATAGTATGAAAAACCTTTTCGAAAATAAATGTATTAATCCTAGCCAGCATAATGCCCCATCCCATTATACTGACAATCCTGCCGGTAACCAGCAGGCTATACAATCGAAACCGTACGGGCTCGTAGTGGAGATTGGGTTTCGAACATAATGGTTCCTGGTACGAAATATCATTCGTAGGCTCACAAATTTTCTTACGCGCATCATCCCAGTACTCACGGATAACGTCCAGACTCGGACTCCGTTATACTAACACATCATACATGAATCAGAGTACCCAACAAATAGCGTCCCAGACTGGGGACTTCACAGTACCCTTCCATCATCACATCCCGTTGCACCGAACATACGAAACGAACATAAAAATCTGACCACCAGTTTACCATCAATTCGGGGTGTGAGGTTCATTGAGGTCACGATATACATAAAGCTACGCTTAAATAAGCCACGCTTTGATCATCCATAGCTCATCTCATAACTTAACTATGCCACATTGTCCATTCACTACGCATCACTGATTTTCATTAATATATAACCTCTAAGCTCATACGTCTTAGAGAAGGGTGTTAAGCAAGAGAATAAATTCTCCACCACCAAGCAGATATTTATATTTAACAAAGATTAGTGCCATACAGTCAATTACAATGTCAGACACATAATCCATACAAGTTCGTTCTGAGTCTGAATGAAACCACAATCCGGAATTCCTTCACATACGTTTGGGCTTCATGCCACTTAACTGATATAAAATCCATCTGCAAATGGGAGCGACCCATTCGAGATATTCAGCAAGTCGTCCTTACGACATGAAGGGTCCCGGTCTTCAATGTCGTCTCCAATGTCTTCAATTGCTCCTGAATGTCGTATTATTACTTGGAATGGTTTTTAGACATACATCCGATTCCGGTCTTTCCAAATAATAAGCGCAGTTTTAAAAAACACAATTATAGAACACAAAGGTTTTCTACCAATCTCCTTCCATCTTTGATTTTGTCAAAATTTAACTTCTTTAGACCCATTCTCAAATTATTACAAAATCCATATTTAACCTTTCTCTTTTAAAACGCATCCCTTAAATCAAAGATGATTTAGCCTTAAAGCCTTAATTAATTTTCGGTTTGATAACTTGTTATCAAAATCCAGTTTCCTTTGAAAATCCTTAATCCACATTTCAACCATAGTTTCTAATTAAATTTATTTTCCAACATTCCATTCTTTAATCTTAACTAAAAGATTATACTTTCTTTCCAATTCCTCACTTTTAATTTCCTCAAATCAAAGATCTGATTAAATCCTCAAATTACGATATGAATTTCTGTAACTCAATCTCATGGGGTTTCAAGAATGATATTATTGAAGATATGATTCACGACAAAACCCAATCAATTGATATTGAACATAAGTTACACAGAAATTGTATATATTTATATTCGATATCAATTCTCATAATCAACGAATACTATAAGGGGAATAACGCTATAATAATATCTTCCAAATTCCTAAAATAATATACGTTTACACCACATAATTTCATATCAAATATATAAAGATTATTTCTATCCAACTTATCCCAGTTAACTTAGGAAACTCGTATCTTAATTAAAAGATTTATCCAACTCTTTGACATTAGATCTGGATAGAAATACCATCAACTTATAATTAATATTAATCTCGATATCCAACTCACACTATAAGCGGAATAATGGTGAACAACCTTTTTAATTCCTCAAATAGTAAGAATCATCATCTACCGGATTAATATCAAACATCTGAAGATTTATCTCCAACCATATCCAATTATTTAAAATTGAAAACACATATTAATATCAATTTAAATTCCATATAAAATATTTCTAATACTTTTAAACCTTTGAAAATATTCCAAAAATCATTAGTTATAGTTCGGAAAATAGTTTACGGTTTACAACTTCAAAATAGATTGTTTTCGAAGGAAGCGTTACAATAGCATTTCAAAAGTGTTACAAAAGCGTTACAAAACAATCATCTTAACTATTTTGATCAAAATACCGTTTATCTTTGCCAAAACTTAAACTTTATAATTTAAAACACCTTTTCATAATTTATAATGATTTTACAAATTTTTTCCCATATTTTTAAAACATTTAAAAATAGCTGTTTATAGTTATGGTCAACAATTGTTCTTACATCGATTTTTTCCCAAACGGTTTCAAACATAACTTGAAAATTATAACTCGAATTTAAAATCTGCTTTCACTCATTTGAAAGTTCTTGTTAATGGAAATCAAACGTTTTTCATTTTTATGAAATCCGATTTAGATTGCAAAAGTTATAAGCGTTTAAAGTTTTCATCTAAAATACATAAATTGTCGTTATGCGACAAGCTCTATTTTGACCATAATAACCATTATTCTACGATACTTCAAAATTTCTTAGAAAACCATTATATCCTTATATAACCCTTTTAAAATCATTTATATTTACTTTCCAAATTAATTTGGATCTAAAATTCAACTTTCATAAATTCCAATTCATATCTAAATTCAAATAACTTCAAATTAACCTTTCCATTCGTCGGATCAGTTAGGGATAGTCAGGGAGAGCAGGAAACTTCATTTCCAAACCCAAGCCTAAACACTATCCTCTCTGTCATCCTAGAATGTTCCGGTATTTGTTTATTCATTTAAAGGACTTTAACAATATATATGAATTCATACATATGGTCTTTTCCAATTATTAACCTTCAATTTCAATAATGATATTTCTTTTAATTATGAAAGAGATTTTTCGATCACCAGTGTGATACCATAATTGTTGTGTCATAGTGTGTGCAAAACAACATCAACAACCATTTAAACATCCATAGCAACCATCATCGACATGATTCAGTAAATCATAATTGTGCACAAGCGTTATAACACTAACGCTTAATAGTGTATGTTCTAAACTTCGCATCCATCATCCATCACAACAAATGTTAATCATAATAAACCAATAATAATTCATCACTATATTTAAATTAGTCTAGCTACTAGTTAAATATATAAACCGTGGTTAAAGAGTTCTCATCTAACAGCTTTCCAAATCTTCACGGTAGGCGAGCCTAGCTAAACGAATCGTCGGTGTTGACACATTTTTTGGAAAAAGCTGTCACACATGGAATTCCTGAATGATAACATGCTCAAGTGATGGAAACAACGTCAGAAGACATTGAGAGATTTGGGCAAAATCACATTGTAATGACCCGCATTGTTAGCCGTGGAATAATTAATTTATTTAATTATATAAATAGTGATTTAGGGAATTAAATCATTGTTAATTAAATTATAGTGAATATTTAATTAAATTAATTAATAAAATAGTATATTTAATTCAGAAATAATCAAAAATATTGGAAATCACAATATTCTGTGAACTGGGTCATCCCTAAGATTTAATTCAGCTTAGAGCTGAATTATATTGACGAATATATTCAATCGACACCAGTTTGAACGTAGAATTTTAATATAATTAAAATAGAGCTTGAAATGGCGCGGCAGTTCGCCATTTGGCGATTTGAACTTCAATTGAATGTACAGGGTTCGTTTTAAATCGGTTTTCTGTGAAACAAGAAACGTGTGGAGCTGGTGGAGTATATCGTTCTAGTGGAAGAGAAATATCGGGATTTCGTCGTGTAGATTTTGAGTTACGTCCAAATCAAATTATCAGAAATGCAGCGCCCTGACCATAACGATTTAATTATATTTTATATAAGGATTTAAATAGAAATCGAACATCGATATAACTCTGACGATGTAATATCGAGTTGTAAATACATACAGGAATATTCTAGAGCTGTATGGTATTCCACTGTGGATATATACGATAATATTTATTTATAAATATTTAATTTAATTATATTTAAATATATTTATATATTTAAATGGGTTATTTAGAGCTTTAAAAATAACCAGTTTTGCAAACGACCTCAGAATTCGATGAAACTAATTTTGTTGGATTCGTAATATCAAATTATTGTTAGATTTCAATTTCCGTGATTTTTGAAGTCAGTATGTGGCCGTACCGATTTTTAAGGTGAAAAACAGTCGATATTCTGATAGTTAAAAATACGCTGTGTGAGCATACGAAGTCGAAATTCGACGAAACTAGTTTCGTTGGGACCGTAATGTCGAACTCTAGCTACATGTCAATTTTCGTGATTTTTAGGTATCGTATGTGATCTTACGTATTTTTAGAATGCAGAAACGGATATAAAATGATTAAAATAAAATATCCTAAAATATCTAAAAATATCTTGGTATCAGAGCCAGGTTAAGTATTACCTTGGCTCTGTGGCGTGACTCAGTAGAGATGGGGTTAGTAATACCCTAGATTGAGTTTGAGTGTATATATACGAGTGCGTATTTGTATTTGATATAAAAATGGTTTTATATTGTAGAGATTCATTGGTTGAGTTGTTTATGAATTCTGGTCGATCAGTTGGATCCACTGTATGGGTAGGGGTTTATAAACACTTGAATACGATGGACCGAGACAATATGGATATGTGATATATTATCATATATAGGTTGTGATTATAATCGAGTAAGATTATAACATGTGAAATGGTTAAATATAACCAATCAGAATTCATATAAGTGAAAAATGTGAAATCAGAGGAGTTAAATTTGAAATTTAAATCAGAATTGAAATTCAAACTCTGGAAATTGGAATAAGTGTTTGGAAATGGATTTGGATTAAGTATATGAGAATTTTAAAATCCTGGGAGATTTTAAATTTGTTTAAAGCATTGCATATGATATTTTGAACTGATTTCAAAATAGAAGTGTTTAGAATTGGTTTTGAAAGTGATATAGGATTGGACTCACTTTGATAACTGGGAAATAACCCTGATGATGAATCGCGACATCATTAGTGCTCATTTTCAAGTTTCTAAGTGACGGATTGCTACCAAAGATATTGTTTTTGAAATTGTTTAGAAAAAAACAAGTTGTTTGAATCCTGCAAAGGAAAGTTTGATTTTTGAGGAAAACAAAACCGTTTAAAACTCCTAGAGTTTGTTTGGTTAAATTGAAAACAAATTTAAGTAGAAATTGGGAAAAGCAAATTGAACTTGAAATAGAATTGGATTAGAATGATATCGAGAGAAATTGGATTTGTGAGATTCGAATTTGAAGTGTAATTTGATAATCAAGTTAAGGGTTTGGAATCGAGGATAAAACTCGAATTTGAAATGATATTTGGCGTAGATAAGCGAATGGTTGGGTCTGAGGGTAAAAAGTGATTTGGATTTGATCTGAATGATATTGGTATATGCTGAGTTGATAGCAGATGTAAAGGATAAAGTGATATGCCCGACAAAAAGGTACAGAGAGGCGAGTTGTGGTTTTACCGATAGGGCTGTACAAAGGAGGTTATGGCGAAATTTTCCGAAAATTTAAAGTGTTAGAAAATTTTCAGGAATTTTGAAAATTTTAGTTAGTCGGAATAAATAAATATTTTAGTCGATATTAATTGGTTCAGTTGAAATCAGAAATAAGGGGTAAACAAATCTTAGGAATTCAAATAGATAGGGTCATCCTTTACCTTAGCAATTTCGAGGACGAAATTATTTTAAGTGGGGAAGATTGTAATGACCCGCATTGTTAGCCGTGGAATAATTAATTTATTTAATTATATAAATAGTGATTTAGGGAATTAAATTATAGTGAATATTTAATTAAATTAATTAATAGAATAATAGATTTAATTCAAAAATAATCAAAAATATTGGAAATCACAATATTCTGTGAACTGGGTCATTCCTAAGATTTAATTCAGCTTAGAGCTGAATTATATTGACGAATATATTCAATCGACACCAGTTTGAACGTAGAATTTTTATATAATTAAAATAGAGCTTGAAATGGCGCGGCAGTTCGCCATTTGGCGATTTGAACTTCAATTGAATGTACAGGGTTCGTTTTAAATCGGTTTTCTGTGAAACAAGAAACGTGTGGAACTGGTGGAGTATATCTTTCTAGTGGAAGAGAAATATTGGGATTTCTTCGTGTAGATTTTGAGTTACGTCCAAATCAAATTATCAGAAATGCAGCGCCCTGACCATAACGATTTAATTATATTTTATACAAGGATTTAAATAGAAATCGAACATCGATATAACTCTGACGATGTAATATCGAGTTGTAAAAGCAAACAGGAATATTCTAGACCTGTATGGTATTCCACTATGGATATATACGATAATATTTATTTATAAATATTTAATTTAATTATATTTAAATATATTTATAAATTTAAATGGGTTATTTAGAGCTTTAAAAATAACCAGTTTTGCAAACGACCTCAGAATTCGACGAAACTAATTTTGTTGGATTCGTAATATCAAATTATTGTTAGATTTCAATTTCCGTGATTTTTGAAGTCAGTATGTGGCCGTACCGATTTTTAAGGTGAAAAACAGTCGATATTCTGACAGTTAAAAATACGCTGTGTGAGCATACGAAGTCGGAATTCGACGAAACCAGTTTCGTTGGGACCGTAATGTCGAACTCTAGCTAGATGTTAATTTTTCATGATTTTTAGGTATCGTATGTGATCTTACGTATTTTTAGAATGTAGAAACGGATATAAAATGATTAAAATAAAATATCCTAAAATATCTAAACTTCTCTATATATACCCCTTAACTTTTCTTAACCCTAAACATTTTTCTCTCTTCGGTCAAATCAATTTCTGGCCACCAGTTTCTTCTTAAACCCAAATTCGAGATCTTCAAAAATCAAAATAAAAGCAAAGTTAAATCTATAAATTCTTATATATATAGACTCGTGAATCAATTATCTACAATCTGGTATAGGTTATGACGGATTCCGAAACATTTTTGGTCGCTGGGTTTTTGTACAGCGATGGGTATTTGTACTAGGGCTGAACGATTCGCGATTTTTGAGCTTCGATTCGTGTATTCAAGGTTGATTTTGGATTAAGCGGGTTGAATGGAGGTTGCGCCCGAAGTTTGGGTGGACTCGGTGGTTAAAACCGTCGATCGGAATGTGGGAAGGCCGACATTGAGCTGAGAACGGGTTTCAATTGACGAGGTCGAGTTGCAGTTGTAGTACACGATGATGAAGAGGATGATTTGCTGAGTCGTTCGATGGTCTTTGGGTTGAGTTTAGTGAAGTAGAGGAGGAGCAGTATGAGCTTGGAAGGAATCGAAATGTCCATGGGAAAGAGGACTGGTTCGGAGTGTTGAGGACTAGGAAGAAAGGGACATTTGCGGCCATATGTTTGCAAGAGGAAAGGTGGGCCAGATTTTAAATTGGTGGGCCAAAATACTAATTTAGGTTTAGTTTAAATTTGGGTTTAATGTGTATTAACTTCTGAATGTTATATCTCGGTCATACATTATCAGATTTTCGAACCGTAAGTTGTGTTGGGATCGTATGGACGGTGGCTACAGAATGGAACTGACTGGGAGTGAATCTGAGCTCGTTACAATTTATAGTGAAATAAATTGTCAGAATCAAATCAAGCGATGGTTATCGTTATTAACGATGTTCGTCCAATGTGAGTAAAACTAACCAACTCTGAACAGTTATATTTTTATAACGTATTTTTAGAACTGTTAAGCATCTGTTGACTGTTGTGTGTTGACTGTTTGATTGAACTGCTAGTCAGTTAGTGGAAATTATATATATATATATATGTATATATATATGTATATATATATATATATATAAACCGTTAAATATTTATATGTTGATTCTGCTATCAGAATATTTCATATCAAAGTGAAATCGATGTTAATCGTATTGTCTAACATCTGTGATGCAGGGAGACAGGTTGGAGGGATCCGACTGGATTCCTCAACATTTAATTTACCGTTTTCATATATTGTGATATATGTTGTGCTATAAAATCTGTTGTTGATTTGGTATGTTTGAATGATATTGATCATTGTTGTTCGATATTTTAAATATCATAAAAGACCCTGGGATTTAAAAAGGGATATTTCAATGTATATTGAAATAAAGGAATTTTACAAAGTCAACCGATTTTATAAAAGGAAATAATTTGAAAATAAAGCATTTATAAAATCATAGGATATTATAAAGGAGAATATTTATTTAGAAAATAAATGGAATTGTAAAAGGAACATTTATTTAGAAAATAAATAGGATAAAAGGAAAAAGGAAATTAACGAGATAGGAAAGAGTAAGTCGATTAGAGTTATAAAATATAAGTCAATCAAATATAGTTATTCGAAGAAGTTAGTAAAACATAGCTATTCAGGATAAGTTACCATTTAGCACGACTGCTAGCGTAATTCGCAGGGCTGCAGATAGCTTACGACGGTCGGATGTTTCCTGAGGGAATCAGGCGTAACCATTGTGATCGCTGCGATCTAGAGTCAAGCGAATGGAGTTAAATTCAATATTTGTTATTTGAATAGGAGTTAAACAAATAGAGTTATTTAATTAGAGTTAATCGAAATAGAGTTAAACAAGATTAGAAACTGAAAAGAGATTAGTAAGTCGAATGGTTTTCTGAGTATCGATCTGATGTTGGTTTCGGCCTTCGGGTTTTATACTTAGGGAATTGTTCTCCTACTAGTCTACAGTCAGGGACTGATAGTTGTGAAATGATAGTGATATGTAAATAACAAATGGAAATGTTTCCCAGTGTTAATAACGTGTATTTTCTAAACATAGAAAATAAGGGATATATATATATATGATTGATGATTGATTGATAGAATTTCCATTTGGAAATGATATCGTTGTTTGCACACGTGTTTTTCTTTGATTGTTAAATCACAGACTATCAAAGTTTTGACCATTTTAACGTTGTTAATATGGAGAGACCGGTTGGATTATTATCCGAAGAACCACTCTGTATTGGCATAAGCGTTGCGAATCATATATGCCAAAGATAATTGAAGACGGAGTTATGCAAGGGCTATCCTGTTTACAAAATAGTGCCTTTGGTTTGTCCAGTCCCAGGACAACTTGTATGGACGAAGGTCTGATAGAGTATATCTTGTAGATCACGTAAGTTGATCGTTTCAAACGTATTTACATTGGTGGCGGAGGAATTCATTTCTCTTAGCTTATACCCGTGGTATTTTTGGGAAAATCAATTTGTGATTTAGAGGGTATGAAGATGTGACATTCTAAGTGAATGAAGATGTGGTATGTGAAAAGATAAGCGTAGCTTCTAGCCTCACATCCGGTAAATGACAGAAATCGGGCAGGCAACATGGCTAAGTCGGTCGCACCGAAGTAGGGTGTATAATCACCTATCTAGAGAATATTCATTTGCTTCTTTAATCTATCAATGCTGTCCCATATATATATATATACGGGAATGGTTGCTGATCCCAACCGTTGGTGATATACATTCAATACACTCAAGCGAAATGAGTGGTCGGTCATGTGTGGCTGAGTTGCAAGATGTTATTGTTGTACTCCAGTGTATCGTTCCTAGAGTACACTGATCGGAAGGTGGTTCCATACCTTGTCATAGTTGGAAATCCATTACCCAATACGTGCTTGCGGTTTTGATTGTATACTATATATGTAGAATGTGAGATGAAAGCGTTTTTGCTAATTGATTATTATATTGTGGTTGATAGGCATTATTATAATATCAAAAGGTTTTGATATAAAGATATTTTGGATTCTCATAAGGGGAAACCCGTTCCGTTATACGGCGTGGTCTTATGAGATATCGTTTACTTGTTCAGACTGTTTTAAACTGCTTTACTCATACCAGTCCCATGACTGACCCGGAGTTTATTTTGTTTTGTTTTCCCTAAACTCTTGGGTGCCTGAATTTGTACGGGCAGTCAAGTAGTCGGGCTTTACAGATACACTTGGGAGAGCTTGGAGCAGGAGGCTTCAAGATTTTATAGCTATTGTTTTTCCGCTGTTGTTGTAAGTGTTGTACTCTGATAAATGCTATTGTATACATAACTGTTTTATTTCAAAAGTTATGTTATATTTTATTCGTTCCGCTGTGAGATTCGTGTTCACTCTGATGATGATGTTCTTCTTCTTCTTCTATTCTATTAGTTCTATCTTATCTATCCTCACCCTCTATCTTCTTTCTATTAATTTCTTGAATTTCCAGTGCAATTTGGGGTTGGACTTGTGTTATTTGGTCAGCTCAAATTGGACCGGATTTTCGGGTCATTACAGTTGGTATCAGAGCCAGGTTAAGTATTACCTTGGCTCTGTGGCGTGACTCAGTAGAGATGGGGTTAGTAATACCCTAGATTGAGTTTGAGTGTATATATACGAGTGCGTATTTGTATTTGATATAAAAATGGTTTTATATTGTAGAGATTCATTGGTTGAGTTGTTTATGAATTCTGGTCGATCAGTTGGATCCACTGTATGGGTAGGGGTTTATAAACACTTGAATACGATGGACCGAGACAATATGGATATGTGATATATTATCATATATAGGTTGTGATTATAATCGAGTAAGATTATAACATGTGAAATGGTTAAATATAACCAATCAGAATTCACATAAGTGAAAAATGTGAAATCAGAGGAGTTAAATTTGAAATTTAAATCAGAATTGAAATTCAAACTCTGGAAATTGGAATAAGTGTTTGGAAATGGATTTGGATTAAGTATATGAGAATTTAAAATCCTGGGAGATTTTAAATTTGTTTAAAGCATTGCATATGATATTTTGAACTGATTTCAAAATAGAAGTGTTTAGAATTGGTTTTGAAAGTGATATAGGATTGAACTCACTTTGATAACTGGGAAATAACCCTAATGATGAATCGCGACATCATTAGTGCTCATTTTCAAGTTTCTAAGTGACGGATTGCTACCAAAGATATTGTTTTTGAAATTGTTTAGAAAAAAACAAGTTGTTTGAATCCTGCAAAGGAAAGTTTGATTTTTGAGGAAAACAAAACCGTTTAAAACTCCTAGAGTTTGTTTGGTTAAATTGAAAACAAATTTAAGTAGAAATTGGGAAAAGCAAATTGAACTTGAAATAGAATTGGATTAGAATGATATCGAGAGAAATTGGATTTGTGAGATTCGAATTTGAAGTGTAATTTGATAATCAAGTTAAGGGTTTGGAATCGAGGATAAAACTCGAATTTGAAATGATATTTGGCGTAGATAAGCGAATGGTTGGGTTTGAGGGTAAAAAGTGATTTGGATTTGATCTGAATGATATTGGTATATGCTGAGTTGATAGCAGATGTAAAGGATAAAGTGATATGCCCGACAAAAAGGTACAAGTTTATATTTCACATGAGTTTGGTGATTTTATGAGACGAATTGGAAAGCCGCTTGGCTGTTTGATTTTCTTTTGGGTTGGAGAAGGCCTAGAGAGGCGAGTTGTGGTTTTACCGATAGGGCTGTACAAAGGAGGTTATGGCGAAATTTTCCGAAAATTTAAAGTGTTAGAAAATTTTCAGGAATTTTGAAAATTTTAGTTAGTCGGAATAAATAAATATTTTAGTCGATATTAATTGGTTCAGTTGAAATCAGAAATAAGGGGTAAACAAATCTTAGGAATTCAAATAGATAGGGTCATCCTCTACCTTAGCAATTTCGAGGACGAAATTATTTTAAGTGGGGAAGATTGTAATGACCCGCATTGTTAGCCGTGGAATAATTAATTTATTTAATTATATAAATAGTGATTTAGGGAATTAAATTATAGTGAATATTTAATTAAATTAATTAATAGAATAATAGATTTAATTCAGAAATAATCAAAAATATTGGAAATCACAATATTCTGTGAACTGGGTCATTCCTAAGATTTAATTCAGCTTAGAGCTGAATTATATTGACGAATATATTCAATCGACACCAGTTTGAACGTAGAATTTTTATATAATTAAAATAGAGCTTGAAATGGCGCGGCAGTTCGCCATTTGGCGATTTGAACTTCAATTGAATGTACAGGGTTCGTTTTAAATCGGTTTTCTGTGAAACAAGAAACGTGTGGAACTGGTGGAGTATATCTTTCTAGTGGAAGAGAAATATCGGGATTTCGTCGTGTAGATTTTGAGTTATGTCCAAATCAAATTATCAGAAATGCAGCGCCCTGACCATAACGATTTAATTATATTTTATACAAGGATTTAAATAGAAATCGAACATCGATATAACTCTGACGATGTAATATCGAGTTGTAAAAGCAAACAGGAATATTCTAGACCTGTATGGTATTCCACTATGGATATATACGATAATATTTATTTATAAATATTTAATTTAATTATATTTAAATATATTTATAAATTTAAATGGGTTATTTAGAGCTTTAAAAATAACCAGTTTTGCAAACGACCTCAGAATTCGACGAAACTAATTTTGTTGGATTCGTAATATCAAATTATTGTTAGATTTCAATTTCCGTGATTTTTGAAGTCAGTATGTGGCCGTACCGATTTTTAAGGTGAAAAACAGTCGATATTCTAACAGTTAAAAATACGCTGTGTGAGCATACGAAGTCAGAATTCGACGAAACCAGTTTCGTTGGGACCGTAATGTCGAACTCTAGCTAGATGTTAATTTTTCGTGATTTTTAGGTATCGTATGTGATCTTACGTATTTTTAGAATGTAGAAACGGATATAAAATGATTAAAATAAAATATCCTAAAATATCTAAACTTCTCTATATATACCCCTTAACTTTTCTTAACCCTAAACATTTTTCTCTCTTCGGTCAAATCAATTTCTGGCCACCAGTTTCTTCTTAAACCCAAATTCGAGATCTTCAAAAATCAAAATAAAAGCAAAGTTAAATCTATAAATTCTTATATATATATATATAGACTCGTGAATCAATTATCTACAATCTGGTATAGGTTATGACGGATTCCGAAACATTTTTGGTCGCTGGGTTTTTGTACAACGATGGGTATTTGTACTAGGGCTGAACGATTCGCGATTTTTGAGCTTCGATTCGTGTATTCAAGGTTGATTTTGGATTAAGCGGGTTGAATGGAGGTTGCGCCCGAAGTTTGGGTGGACTCGGTGGTTAAAACCGTCGATCGGAATGTGGGAAGGCCGACATTGAGCTGAGAACGGGTTTCAATTGACGAGGTCGAGTTGCAGTTGTAGTACACGATGATGAAGAGGATGATTTGCTGAGTCGTTCGATGGTCTTTGGGTTGAGTTTAGTGAAGTAGACGAGGAGCAGTATGAGCTTGGAAGGAATCTAAATGTCCATGGGAAAGAGGATTGGTTCGGAGTGTTGAGGACTAGGAAGAAAGGGGCATTTGCGGCCATATGTTTGCAAGAGGAAAGGTGGGCCATATTTTAAATTGGTGGGCCAAAATGCTAATTTAGGTTTAGTTTAAATTTGGGTTTAATGTGTATTAACATCTGAATGTTATATCTCGGTCATATATTATTAGATTTTTGAACCGTAAGTTGCGTTGGGATCGTATGGACGGTGGCTACAGAATGGAACTGACTGGGAGTGAATCTGAGCTCGTTACAATTTATAGTGAAATAAATTGTCAGAATCAAATCAAGTGATGGTTATCGTTATTAACGATGATCGTCCAATGTGAGTAAAACTCACCAAATCTGAACAGTTATATTTTTATAATGTATTTTTAGAACTGTTAAGCATCTGTTGACTGTTGTGTGTTGACTGTTTGATTGAACTGCTAGTCAGTTAGTGGAAATTATATATATATATATATATATATATATATATATATATATATGTATATATATAAACCGCTAAATATTTATATGTTGATTATGCTATTAGAATATTTCATATCAAAGTGAAATCGATGTTAATCGTATTGTCTAACATCTATGATGCAGGGAGACAGGTTGGAGGGATCCGACTGGATTCCTCAACATTTAATTTACCGTTTTCATATATTGTGATATATGTTGTGCTATAAAATCTGTTGTTGATTTGGTATGTTTGAATGATATTGATCATTGTTGTTCGATATTTTAAATATCATAAAAAGACCCTGGGATGTAAAAAGGGATATTTCAATGTATATTGAAATAAAGGAATTTTATAAAGTCAACCGATTTTATAAAAGGAAATAATTTGAAAATAAAGCATTTATAAAATCATAGGATATTATAAAGGAGAATATTTATTTAGAAAATAAATGGAATTGTAAAAGGAACATTTATTTAGAAAATAAATAGGATAAAAGGAAAAAGGAAATTAACGAGATAGGAAAGAGTTAGTCGATTAGAGTTATAAAATAGAAGTCAATCAAATATAGTTATTCGAAGAAGTTAGTCAAACATATTTATTCAGGATAAGTTACCATTTAGCACGACTGCTAGCGTAATTCGCAGGGCTGCAGATAGCCTACGACGGTCGGATGTTTCCTGAGGGAATCAGGCGTAACCATTGTGATCGCTGCGATCTAGAGTCAAGCGAATGGAGTTAAATTCAATATTTGTTATTTGAATAGGAGTTAAACAAATAGAGTTATTCAATTAGAGTTAATCGAAACAGATTTAAACAAGATTAGAAACTGACTAGAGATTAGTAAGTCGAATGGTTTTCTGAGTATCGATCTGATGTTGGTTTCGGCCTTCGGGGTTTATATTTAGGGAATTGTTCTCCTACTAGTTTACAGTCAGGGACTGATAGTTGTGAAATGATAGTGATATGTAAATAACAAATGGAAATGTTTCCCAGTGTTAATAAAGTGTATTTTCTAAACATAGAAAATAAGGGATATATATATATGATTGATGATTGATTGATAGAATTTCCATTTGGAAATGATATCGTTGTTTGCACACGTGTTTTTCTTTGATAGTTAAATCACAGACTATCAAAGTTTTGACCATTTTAACATTGTTAATATGGAGAGACCGGTTGGATTATTATCCGAAGAACCACTCTGTATTGGCATAAGCGTTGCGAATCATATATGCCAAAGATAATTGAAGACGGAGTTATGCAAGTGCTATCCTGTTTACAGAATAGTGCCTTTGGTTTGTCCAGTCCTAGGACAACTTGTATGGATGAAGGTCTGACAGAGTATATCTGGTAGATCACGTAAGTTGATCGTTTCAAACGTATTTACATTGGTGGCGGAGGAATTCGTTTCTCTTAGCTTATACCCGTGGTATTTTTGGGAAAATCAATTTGTGATTTAGAGGGTATGACGATGTGACATTCTAAGTGAATGAAAATGTGGTATGTGAAAAGATAAGCGTAGCTTCTAGCCTCACATCCGGTAAATGACAGAAATCGGGCAGGCAACATGGCTAAGTCGGTCGCACCGAAGTAGGGTGTATAATCACCTATCTAGAGAATATTCATTTGCTTCTTTAATCTATCAATGCTGTCCCATATATATATATATATATATATATATATATATATATATACGGGAACGGTTGCTGATCCCAACCGTTGGTGATATACATTCAATACACTCAAGCGAAATGAGTGGTCAGTCATGTGTGGCTGAGTTGCAAGATGTTCTTGTTGAACTCCAGTGTATCGTTCCTAGAGTACACTGATCGGAAGGTGGTTCCATACCTTGTCATAGTTGGAAATCCATTACCCAATACGTGCTTGCGGTTTTGATTGTATACTATACATGTAGAACGTGAGATGAAAGCGTTTCTGCTAATTGATTATTATATTGTGGTTGATAGGCATTATTATAATATCAAAAGGTTTTGATATAAAGATATTTTGGATTCTCATAAGGGGAAACCTGTTCCGTTATACGACGTGGTCTTATGAGATATTGTTTACTTGTTCAGACTGTTTTAAACTACTTTACTCATACCAGTCCCATGACTGACCCGGAGTTTATTTTGTTTTGTTTTCCCTAAACTCTTGGATTCCTATATTTGTACGGGTAGTCAAGTAGTCGGGCTTTACAGATACACTTGGGAGAGCTTGGAGCAGGAGGCTTCAAGATTTTATAGCTATTGTTTTTCCGCTGTTGTTGTAAGTGTTGTACTCTGATAAGTGCTATTGTATACATAACTGTTTTATTTCAAAAGTTATGTTATATTTTATTCGTTCCGTTGTGAGATTCGTGTTCACTCTGATGATGATGTTCTTCTTCTTCTTCTACCACTACTCTATTAGTTCTATCTTATCTATCCTCACCCGCTATCTTCTTTCTATTAATTTCTTGAATTTCTAGTGCAATTTGGGGTTGGACTTGTGTTATTTGGTCAGCTCAAATTGGACCGGATTTTCGGGTCATTACAGTTGGTATCAGAGCCAGGTTAAGTATTACCTTGGCTCTGTGGCATGACTCAGTAGAGATGGGGTTAGTAATACCCTAGATTGAGTTTGAATGTATATATACGAGTGCATATTTGTATTTGATATAAAAATGGTTTTATATTGTAGAGATTCATTGGTTGAGTTGTTTATGAATTCTGGACGATCAGTTTGATCCACTGTATCGGTAGGGGTTTATAAACACCTGAATACGATGGACCGAGACAATATGGATATGTGATATATTATCATATATAGGTTGTGATTATAATCGAGTAAGATTATAACATGTGAAATGGTTAAATATAACCAATCAGAATTCATATAAGTGAAAAATGTGAAATCAGAGGAGTTAAATTTGAAATTTAAATCAGATTTGAAATTCAAACTCTAGAAATTGGAATAAGTGTTTGGAAATGGATTTGGATTAAGTATATGAGAATTTTAAAATCCTGGGAGATTTTAAATTTGTTTAAAGCATTGCATATGATATTTTGAACTGATTTCAAAATAGAAGTGTTTAGAATTGGTTTTGAAAGTGATATAGGATTGAACTCACTTTGATAACTGGGAAATAACCCTGATGATGAATCGCGACATCATTAGTGCTCATTTTCAAGTTGCTAAGTGACGGATTGCTACCAAAGAAATTGTTTTTGAAATTGTTTAAAAAAAAACAAGTTGTTTGAATCCTGCAAAGGAAAGTTTGATTTTTGAGGAAAACAAAACCGTTTAAAACTCCTAGAATTTGTTTGGTTAAATTGAAAATAAATTTAAGTAGAAATTGGGAAAAGCAAATTGAACTTGAAATGGAATTGGATTAGAATGATATCGAGACAAATTGGATTTGTGAGATTCGAATTTGAAGTGTAATTTGATAATCAAGTTAAGGGTTTGGAATCGAGGATAAAACTCGAATTTGAAATGATATTTGGCGTAGATAAGCGAATGGTTGGGTTTGAGGGTAAAAAGTGATTTGGATTTGATCTGAATGATATTGGTATATGCTGAGTTGATAGCAGATGTAAAGGATAAAGTGATATGTCCGACAAAAAGGTACAAGTTTATATTTCACATGAGTTTGGTGATTTTATGAGCCGAATTGGCAAGCCGCTTGGCTGTTTGATTTTCTTTTGGGTTGGAGAAGGCCTAGAGAGGCGAGTTGTGGTTTTACCGATAGGGTTGTACAAAGGAGGTTATGGCGAAATTTTCCGAAAATTTAAAGTGTTAGGAAATTTTCAAGATTTTTGAAAATTTTAGTTAGTCGGAATAAATAATTATTTTAGTCGATATTAATTGGTTCAGTTGAAATCAGAAATAAGGGGTAAACAAATCTTAGGAATTCAAATAGATAGGGTCGTCCTCTACCTTAGCAATTTCGAGAACGAAATTATTTTAAGTGGGGAAGATTGTAATGACCCGCATTGTTAGCCATGGAATAATTAATTTATTTAATTATATAAATAGTGATTTAGGGAATTAAATCATCGTTAATTAAATTATAGTGAATATTTAATTAAATTAATTAATAGAATAATAGATTTAATTCAGAAATAATAAAAAATATTGGAAATCACAATATTCTGTGAACTGGGTCATCCCTAAGATTTAATTCAGCTTTGAGTTGAATTATATTGACGAATATATTCAATCGACACCAGTTTGAACGAAGAATTTTAATATAATTAAAATAGAGCTTGAAATGGCGCGGCAGTTCGCCATTTGGTGATTTGAACTTCAGAATGTACAGGGTTCGTTTTAAATCGGTTTTCTGTGAAACAAGAAACGTGTGGAGCTGGTGGAGTATATCTTTCTAGTGGAAGAGAAATATCGGGATTTCATCGTGTAGATTTTGAGCTCCGTAATTCTTGTAGATCGCTGAGTTAGCTTCAGTTTGAGCTTCGGTTTGGCTTAATCGGACTTACGGTTTGGAAGTTATGTCCGTTTCCGCGAACGGGTGTAATCTGGCAATTTCCTGGATAAAGCGACGAAGCGTTGCACTATCGGAGTATGGCACGTGCACCCTCTCTGGCTCGTGATGCACCCTCGGTTCGCCCCTCATCGGATCGCCCCCCTTGGATCGGGGCGCACCTTCAGACCACGACCCACTCGTGGCACACATGGTGATCACCACCCGATCGCCTGCTCTCCATTCCAGCTCGCAAGGACCCAGTCAACTCGCGCTACTTGATCACGATCCGACCCATGACCGCGATCCGACCTTTAGACCTGCTCTTACACGGCCTGTTTTGACTTATTCTCATGCCACATCTTGCTCCTCTTATCCCGGATCGGGTGCCACGTACCCCATCACGAACCGGTCTTCCCAGAAGCCCTCCTACAGCTATAATTACACCATTTGAAGGCATTTTCAAGGACGGAAGGCCATACTTCTTCACGGCTTACTCCATTACTGAAGTGCAAGGATTTTGCACCTTTCTACACATAAATTCTCTTCTTGTAATCTCAATTAACACACGAATTGTGTACCTACATGTAACTGATTCTTGTAATCTATCAGTATAACAATAAGATTATAAAGTGGACGTAGGCTACATCTACAGCCAAACCACTATAAAAACCTCGTGTGTCTCCTCTTATTTTATCATTTTTTGCATTCTGTGATCTGTGATCTACATTTGGGTGTTCGGCCCAGATTTTGGTCTAACATTTTGGCGCGCCAGGAAGGGGGGCACACGACAACTTCAACTTCTAGCTTGAAAGGAAACTCAATGGAAATCAAAAGAAAGAAGACTGGAACTTCCGCTCATGCTGATGATGCTGACGCTGAAGACACAAGGAACGAGGCAAGCCAGGAAGCTTCCTCTCATGGAGATCCTTCTGCATACTTGACCAGAGACGAGATGGACAGAGTTCTCACTGAACCGAGAGATCATATGGCACGGCAAGATGATCTCCTCCAGAAACAACAGGAAATGATCAACCAATTCTTCGCTCGGATGGATGGAAGGCTGAGCAACGAGCAACGCATTGGAAATGAAGCCATATAAGCGGCTCGTGCATCGGATGGACTCGGGGGCAACTCCCTCACTCTTGGAAATGGTCAGGATCGACCTACTACAGCCCCATTTCCGACGGATATCAGAAATCAAGCTACCGAGGCAGCTCGGCAAACCCCTCACGAACGGGTCGGATCGCCCTCTCAGAGGCTCGTGAACCCTGAAGCTCTCGTCCAACTGCAGCAGGGATCGACTCGTGATAGACCTCCAGCACCGGGTCGGATCGCCCCCAAAGAACTCCATGACTCGCGACCAGATCGGGTCGCCCCCCTCGAACCGCGATCCGCGATCCGCGACCCGCTCACGACAGCTCACCAACTTCCATCTTCTCCTGCACTCAACGCTGGGGGCACCAGCTCTGATCTTGGCAGCTTGCAACAACTTTTTGAAGGCAATCTACTTGCTAGCCTGATTGAACGCCTCTCGAGAGGCCGCGCTTACCAAAACGACGTGGATGGCATCAATCACAATTCGTTCACATAGGAAATCAGGAATTCCCGCAATCCCCCAGATTTCAAACTTCCACAACTGGAGCCGTACAACGGTAGGGCAGATCCTACCGTGCACCTCATGCGCTACAAACGGCATATGGAAGTTCAATCGGCATCGGAAAACGTCATGGAAAAATGTTTTCCCCTCTTTTTGACTGATATAGCAGCTATGTGGATTCTGCAGTTAGAAACAGAATCGATGAGTAGTTGGAACATGTTGGTCGCACGCTTCATTGAATAGTTTCGGGTTCACATTGCACGACCCAAGAACGTCATGTCCCTCACCACAATCAAGCAGAGGCCCAAAGAAACTCTGCGTTCATTCCTAGAAAGATTCAACGTCGCAGCAGCATCAGTTGATCGCCCTGAACCATCGATGGTACTGATGGCAGCAGTATCCGGCGTTCTAGACAACTCGGAGTTCAAAAAGTCTTTGTACAGAGATCCATCGCGAAACCTCAGTGAATTCTACCTCGAAGCAGATAGATTCCTGCGGGAAGAAGATGCAACTTCTGAGAAATGCACTCTCGACATCAACATGCTCGGAGATGGAGAACCGCCCAATCCTGGAAAAGGCAACGAAAAGGGTAAAGGAAAGACCCCTGCTACAAATGATTGTAATTCTCCACCCCGGAGAGGGTCCAGATACGACAAATACACTAAACTGAATGACACTCTGAGCAACATATACGTGGATACAGGGGGTTCCGCCTCATATCCAAGGCCTCCCAAGAGGGAGCCAACGCTAGCACAACGCAATTCCGGCAGACATTGCATATTTCATGACATGGACGGTCATAACACCGATGACTGCAGACATTTGCGAGACCTTATCGAGTATCGGGTCAGGCGAGGAGAACTATCCGAGTACATCATTCAACCAATAGTGCCCACATCTACGCTACCACCACCGACTCCTCGGAGAGGGAACGATCCCAGATCGAGCAATCGCGGGCTTATCATTAACTGATCCCACTCAGCGGATCTCTTCAGTTTGCAGGACTCCGTTCCATAGTTCATGTTTTTAGGCGACTTCTCGCCCTCCTTTGTTTTCCCTGCATGTAATAAGAGCCATCACATCAGCCCACACGCACAAAACCGACTTGTGGTCTCCATTCGTGTTCGCCAAACGACCGCTGCATTTTCATGAATTAGTAATAAACATTGAGCTCCGACTCCTAATTGGACCCGTCCAGTATAAACATTGAGCTCCGGCTGCGAACTGGATCCGTCCAGTATAAACAAATCCTCATGTGCTTTTCCTTAGTCGTCTTACTCCGGCAAGGCCATCTTGGAACCTCATGTGCTTTTCCTTGGTCATCTTACTCCGATAAGGCCATCTTGGAACTTTTATTGCTTTTCCTTGGCCGTCTTACTCCGGTAAGGCCGTCTTAGAACCCCCCCTAGCATCTCCTCGGATGGTTTACTCCGGTAAGGCCATCTAGGAAATATTCTTGCATTGTTTGTTTTATCTTATTGCAGGTACAAACTCCTGGTCTTCTTGGATTTCTCTGGCCTTAATACGATCCCGTGTGATCGTCGGTTTTCTGGCCTTAATACGATCCGGCTTGATCGTCGCATTCTGGATTTGGATTTCTAAGATTATCCAGAACACATCTTCCCTCAACCAGCAAGATATGTTCTGGAGGGCAAACGGGTTGACATATTTTTTGGCAAAAGCTGTCACAATGGACTTCCTAAATGATTACATGCTCACGTGATGGAAACAACGTCAGAAGACATTGAGAGATTTGGTCAAAATCACATCCTCAACATAAACAGGCCCGAAACTCCTATCAGACGACCTCTTTTGGGCCCGAAAACAGCAATTATGGAGCTGAGCCTTGTAACTATTGTAGATCTCTAAGTTAGCTTCAGTTTGAGCTTCGATTTGGCTCAATCGGACTTACGGTTTGGAAGTTATGCCTGTTTCCGTGAACGGGTGTAATTTGGCAATTTCCTGGATAAAGCGACGAAGCGTCACACTATCGGAGTATGGCACGTGCACCCTCCCTGGCTCGTGATGCACCCTCGGTTCGCCCCTCATCGGATCGCCCCCTTGGATCGTGGCACACCTTCAGACCACAACCCACTCGTGGCACACATGGAGATCACGACCCGATCGCCTGCTCTCCATTCCAGCTCGCAAGGACCCAGTCAGCTCGCCCTACATGATCACGATCCGACCCCATGACCACGATCTGACCTTCAGACCTGCTCTTACGTAGCCTGATTTGACCTATTCTCATGCCACATCTTGCTCCTATTATCCCGGATCGGGTGCCACGTACCCCATCACGAACCAATCTTCCCAGAAGCCCTCCTACAGCTATAAATACACCATTTGAAGGCATTTTCAAGGACGGAAGGCCATACTTGTAACACCCCACCTCTTCCAGGGTCACTCACAAGAGAATGCACTAGCTTTGGAGGGGCGTTGTCTAGGTAAACATGCACAGAAATATTACAAGACAGAACATATAAAACAGCGGAAGAAAAACCAAATTTCATTACCTCATAAAATTATAAGGTCTAAAGCCTTTTACATCAAAATGCCTTTAGAAGCCATTACATAGGGAACCTGTCTTGCAATAGTTAAAGAAGCATAAAACCACAGTCATAAAATATTCCCCAAGTAAAACGGTAAAGCAGCCATAGCCAAGAAAAATCTAAGCCATACATGATGACCTTGAAGCAGAAGAAGTCCGAGCTAAATAACAGTATTTCCTCCCTGAAAACCTGGGGGGGGGGGGAACGGAAGACAAAGAGGCGAAAGAAAATGGGGTCAGTCATAAAGACTGGTAAGTCCTATCTACTTCCAGCATACAAACAGGTAAAGGTAACATGACATGCATAAACTGAAAGTAAACATAAGGATGATGACAAGATAGACAAGCTAAACCAAGGTAACAGGATGAACTACTGTATCAAGATAAACCACAGTCACTATGAATCAAGTATAATATCCCAAGGTTCTATCGAGTATAACATCCCAAGGTCTATTGAGTATAACACCCCAAGGTTCTATCAAGTATATTTGCCCTGCACCTTCCGTACTAGTATCCCAACCCGTGTCATATGTTAGCTACAAAATGTCCCTTGCCTAATGTCATGAAATGGTCCATGTCAACCTAATATAGGTTTTCCCAACTCGTATGTTTCTTTCCATGTATATGTTTAGTCCTTTGCCGTAAATCCTACGGGCTTCCTCCCGTAGTTCTATACTACTTCAACGTAGTTCCATTATTCTTGAAATCGTTTGGACTATCACCCTTGATCTAGCTGTATTTTCTTACCCTGAATTCTCGAATGTTCGACTAGGATTTATGCCACCTAGGACCACTAGGGATTACGCTACCTACTAAACGTTTTCGTAACTCGGTTTGGGTTTAAGCCACCTAGGACCGCTAGGGATTACGCTACCCGTCAACCACGCCCTTTTTCCCACATATGTATCGTGAATCGTTTTCCATGTCTAGATGCACATGTATCTCAATGTGCCATCCGAGTCCCGTGACAGGGCTAATCAAGAAATACATGACTCGGTCAGGAGCTTTAGGTTATCTGCCGATACAGATATCAAGGTCTATTTTTCTACCGGTGGTTATGGTCCCACGTGACCCCTCCCTCAACTACTGAAAGGAAATCCAAGAAAATCAAGCACGAGAACTATACTTCGGCCATCCATGCCCCACTTTCCTATTGGACAACCTCACCCATAACTAGATAGCAAGTATATGGTCTGTTGGGAGTTCTCTGCCTTTCCGCATACGTACACGATTGACTAAAGATGGTAGGTATTCGACGACGTGCTATCACAGGGCTAAACTAAGTATCGCCGACTCCATGCTAATCCACCCCAGTCTTTAGGTTGCTCGCACAGCAATCAAGGCATACCCTTGGTTCTTCTACCGCAGACCTTAACCTCTGTGAGCCCAGGCGGATCATCTGCAACCTCGCAGAGGGATACCAAGAGTACCCTCACGTCCCTCGAAGCTACCGCTTCGTCACCCAGTTCGCTGGAGCCTTTATCTAAGTCAGATAGACATTCGCTCCTCCTCGTGCGTTTGTTAAACGATGACCTACCGTATCAGGTTACTCATCTATTTGTGAACTGGTCCAATTCTCTTGACTAAGAATTATTACTTAGTTATCCTCAACTAAGGTTTATCACTTAGTTTCCCTTCCCGTTATCCTTATTAACTACGATTTTCCACTTAGTCCCCTGAACTAGGGTTTTGTCATTCGAGTTCATGACTTACCCGCCTACGAATCATGTCAAAATTGGCTAAGTTTTCAAGTTCAAGACTTAGCCCTACAAACCATGTATCAAGTTGATTAAGTATATCAAGAAGTTCATGACTTAACCCTATATTATCGTGTCAAATTTTGTTAAGTATAGGTTAACTTAACCCTATCAAATTATCATGTCAGATTGGTTAAGTATAGGTTATCTTAACCTCATCAAGCTACCGCGTCAGATTGGTTAAGTATAGGTTGTCTTAACCTCATCAAATCATCGAGTAAAATTGGTTAAGTGTAAGTTAACTTAACCCCATTAAATTATCGAGTCGGATTGGTTAAGTATAGGTTAACTTAACCTCTTTAAATTATCGAGTCGGATTGGTTAAGCGTATTTAAGAGGTTCGTGACTTAACCCTATCAAATTATCAAGTCAGATTGGTTAAGTGTAAGTTAACTTAACCCCATCAAATTACCGAGTCGGATTGGTTAAGTGTAGGTTAACTTAACCCCATCCACTAGTCGTATTTATAATGGTTAAGTATCATTCTTGTGGGTTTACTTAACCCTACCACGCATCGCGTTATCCCAGTCGGGTGTTATCAACCCATTTAGGTTAAACAAACCCATCCGCTAATCGTGTTATATGGTTAAGTGTCTTTAAGTAATCAAGTCCGGTCTTACTTAACCTACCCATTCATGTCATATCGGTTAAGTGTCATTAGTCAAACTAACTTAACCTTATCATGTGGCATTAAGTAAATTAATGCACCCCAACCTCTCACATTAGACTTTGTTGTGGTTACTGGTTACGCCGGGCGGGTCCGGGCAGCTTTACACCACAACCTAGTCTAACCTCGGGTTTTGAGCGCGATATGACCAACTACTCACATTGGGTCTTATTGTCTGTAGCTACTGGATTTGCCGGGCGGTTCCGGGCAGATTTATGCTACAAACTCAACCCAACCTCGAGTTGTCCACTTTCATGTTTTCCTACTTGTCTTGTTCATGTCAAATTTAGGCTACGACAAAGTCCACGTTTTCCACTTATGCCCATTGTCCCATTACTTAATTCATGTTAAGTTTCATAGCCCATCTCAAGTTTTCCTAACTACCCAAGGCGTATTCCCAACGCAAGTGAAAGCGAGTCAACATAGTAGGAATAATATGACAACATATTGGCCCCGAACATGTATGATAGCATAAAGGAATTGGCCTCAAATATGTATGATAGCATAAGGGGATTGGCCTCAAATATGTATGATAGCAAAAAGGGATTGGCCTCAAACATGTATGATAGCATAACACTAGGTTCATCATCATAGGCATGTAAATGGTCATGAGGGGTTTAGGTTCTTTTACATGCATAAGCCCCAAGTCAAGTTCATATGAATGTTCCACAAGTCAAATTGTTTTAAGGGTTCATGCCAACATTCCACAAGTCAAGATTCAATCTTGCATGATAAACTAGGTCAAACAAAACATGAGTGGCATGATTTAATTACTAAGAAATATCCCAAAGTCATAGGTTCAAGAGAGGGGCAAGACTAGATTCACATAGACTAACATACTTAGGTTTTATCTCATTTTATTCCATGTTAACATTATAACTACCGTTTAGATCTAAAAGTAGCTAGAACTTACAAAGCGTGGCTAGAGATTTATGAGCAAGCATTTGTCGTAGAACGGTGTTGAGATGATGCTCTACTTCCTTGATTTGATGTAGAAAGCTTGCTCCTTTTGACTTGAATCTAGTTTGCATGCTTAGGCCTTTGAAGTTGAAGATGGAGGCCATGATTAGGGAGCATTTTGGCAGCACTTAGTTGCTAGGATGATTTGTGGTGAATTAGGCTAGGTCTTAGGGTGTTTTTATAGAAGTTAGGACTAGTTTAGGCCCTTAGATTAACACTAGTTTAGATCTGAACCATCCAATCTCGTCACAAGCCAACAGAACGGACCCAAAGGAGCAAGCAGGTGCACCAGGCCAACCTGGTCCGACCAAGGAGGTTGACTGGGCAGTCGACCTGGTCCTTGGGGGGTTGACTCCCCAGTCGACCTGGGGCTGGGCGGGAAATTTTCCTGCCCAGTCTGTTTGGGGCTAAATTCAAAATTTGAAAATCTGTTTTCGTTTTCTGATTTTTCGTGAAACTTCTAGAGGCCATATCTCAGTCATACGGACTCAGATTTACGAAATTTCAGACTCGTTTCCAACCAGAATTCCGAGACGAACGCAACGGCGCAACCCGTTTCTCTTGATTCTTATTTTAAAATTTAATTCTGCCTTGATTCTTGTGTTAACATGTTATAAAAATTCGGGTTGTTACAATACTTCTTCATGGCTTACTCCATTACTGAAGTGCAAGGATTTTGCACCTTTGTACACATAAATTCTCTTCTTGTAATCTCAATTAACACACGGATTGTGTGCCTACATGCTTGTAATCTGTCAGTATAACAATAAGATTATAAAGTGGACGTAGGCTACATCTACAGTCGAACCACTATAAAAACCTCGTGTGTCTCCTCTTATTTTATCATTTTTTGCATTCTGTGATCTGTGATCAACATTTGGGTGTTAGGCCTAGATTTTGGTCTAACATTTTGGCGCGCCAGGAAGGGGGGCACATGACAACTTCAACTTCTAGCTTGAACGGAAACCCAGTGGCAATCAAAAGGAAGAAGACTGGAACTTCCGCTCATGCTGATGATGCTGACGCTGAAGACCCAAGGAACGAGGCAAGCCAGGAAGCTTCCTCTCATGGAGATCCTTCTGCGTACTTGACAAGAGATGAGATGGACAGAGTTCTCACTGAACTGAGAGATCAGATGGCACGGCAAGATGATCTCCTCCAGAAACAACAGGAAATGATCAACCAATTCTTCGCTTGGATGGATGGAAGGCCGAGCAACGAACAACGCATTGGAAATGAAGCCATATTAGTGGCTTGTGCATCGCATGGACTCGGGGGCAACTCCCTCGCTCTTGGAAATGGTCAGGATCGACCTACTTCAGACCCAGTTCAGACGGATATCAGAAATCTAGCTACCAAGGCATCTCGGCAAACCCCTCACGAACGGTCAGATCGCCCTCTCTGAGGCTCGTGAACCCTGAAGCTCTCATCCAACTGCAGCAGGGATCGGCTCGTGATAGACCTCTAGCTCCAGGTCGGATCGCCCCCAACGAACTCCACGACTCGCGACCGGATCGGGTCGCCTCCTCGAACCGCGAACCGCGATCCTCGACCCGCTCACGACAGCTCACCAACTTCCATCTTCTCCTGCACTCAACGCTGGGGGCACCAGCTCTGACCTAGGCTGCTTGCAACAACTTTTTGAAGGCAATCGACTTGCTAGCCTGATTGAACGCCTCTCGAGAGGCCGCGCTTACCAAAACGACGTGGATGACGTCAATCACAATCCGTTCACACAGGAAATCAGGAATTCCCGCAATCCCCCGGATTTCAAACTTCCACAACTGGAGCCATACAACGGTAGGACAGATCCTACCGTGCACCTCATGCGCTACAAACGACATATGGAAGTTCAATCAGCATCGGAAAACATCATGGCAAAATGTTTTCCCCTCTTTCTGACTGATGTAGCCGCTATGTGGATTCGGCACCTAGAAACAGAATCGACCAGTAGTTGGAACATGTTGGTCGCATGCTTCATTGAACAGTTTCGGGTTCACATTGCACGACCCAAGAACATCATGTCCCTCACCACAATCAAGCAGAGGCCCAAAGAAACTCTGCGTTCATTCCTGGAAAGATTCAACGTCGCAGCAGCATCAGTTGATCGCCCTGAACCATCGATGGCATTGATGGCAGCAGTATCCGGTGTTCTAGATAACTCAGAGTTCAAAAAGTCTTTGTATAGAGATCCATCGCGAAACCTCAGCGAATTATACCTCGAAGCAGTTAGATTCCTATGGGAAGAAGATGCAACTTATGAGAAACGCACTCTCGACGTCAACATGCTCGGAGATGGAGATACGCCCAATCCTGGAAAAGGCAATAACAAGGGTAAAGGACAGACCCCTGCTACAAATGATCGTAATGATCCACCCCAGAGAGGGTCCAGATACGACAAATACACTGAACTGAATGACACTCTGAGCAACATATACGTGGATATAGGGTGTGCCGCCTCATATCCAAGGCCTCCTAAGAGGGAGACAACGCTAGCACAACGCAATTCCGGCAAACATTTCATATTTCATGACATGGACGATCATAACACCGACGACTACAGACATTTGCGAGACCTTATCGAGTATCGGGTCAGGCGAGGAGAACTACCCGAGTACGTCATTCAACCAATAGCGCCCACACCTGTGCTACCTGTTGTATATAACAGTGTTGTATACACAATTATATGATTTTTTTTGATGATAACAACCAAATATAATTTATTATTGAATGTGTTTGTAACTGTACTAGTATATATACATCACAGACAGTAATATAATATTTATATTTAAATAGAATACGACTGTACAGACATTCATATATTCATACAGTATTTTATTTAAATTATATATTATATTTCAAACATTCAAACAGTACAACTATTTATAACTCCACTATTTACAAATTCACTCAAATATGTTTGAATATTTCGACATGACACATCACACTTGAAAGAATTCAAATAAAAACAGACTGATTGAATTGAACACAATAAAATGATATTTTATTTCAACGAAACCTGTTTATTACATACAATCAGTACAATTCTTTCACAGCTCCTCATTACAGTTCATTCATTACTTATACAATCACTTTTATACATTGACACTATCACTCAGTTAACATTTCAAATACAGACACACACTAACACTGTTCTTGTCTTCATCTTCAGTCTTCTATCTTCACAACTTTCAGTCAGTCCTGTCTTCATACCTGTCACATACAGAAGAACACACACAGTAGACTGCAATAAAAAAAAATTAAAACAATTAAAATTTTATTTTTAAATTTTATTTGCCTCGGAATTACGGTGTGTTTCTCATCATTTTTCTAGACATGGTCTGGTATGCAGGAACAGAAAATCAGTCTGATGGCTTCATATACACACGTGTATGTATATAGACATGTGCACTGCCTCACCAATCAACGAGCAACTGAGGAGTAGCCATAAGGACCATCTCGACTTAGTGCACATTTAACCAAGAACAAATGCAAACTGAAAATGAACAAAAATATTCAAAGCACATTAAGGTAGAGATGGCAGCGACAAGTGAACAGGACAAATTGCAAGTGCAAAATGGTCGAGCACAAAGTATGGACAACATACAAGTGTGCAAGGGTTCATGGTGAGATAAGTGCAATACTGCATGGCTAAATAATGCAAGTAAAGTCAACATAGCATTCACAAGTAAATTTAAAAAGAGATGTGTTTACTGCATGATCAATTAACATGTGACATTGGACAATAAAAAGGTGGTGCATAATCAAGTCAGCATTTTCAAATGTCAAACAAAAATTTCATGTATGGTACAAAAATGTGCAACATGTATGAGCCGAGCACAATTCAGGTCAAATGGCTAACAACAATGGATGGACACAAATTAGACAAGTAAGCATAGCACATGTTTCAAATGTCAAGGCAGCGAGCTAGGCAACATGCTGTGTAAGTATGACAAGCCAAGCAATTAAAACAACATGGTTTAACTCATGGTGAAGTCACATGGTCAAGGAGACAAAGCACATGTTTTTGCTCAAGTATATATATATATATATATATATATATATATATATATATAAAGGCATAGTTCAGAGAGTTCCATTAAGCAGCAGCATAGAATGAAAACATATGGGACTAAATACAATGCAAGTGTACAAAGACAAATGACACGACGAAATGAAGCATGTCAGAATGGATTATGGCCCAGCAAAGTCTCAGCATGGTTTTTAACATGATCGAGCAATAGTGCAACAGTGATAGTCATTTGTGAATGCAAGTAGTACACAAATAATGGTGTATGAGCATCTCGACTGGGTTCATACATATAAAACATGCTAAAAGTCGACGCAAATGAAAATCAAAATGGTGCAAGTGCAAATGGACAGTGAATTACAATGGGATAGGTGCATTCACAATAGAGTCGAGCAACACAACGCAGGCCACGCAAGCAAGTATGGTCAAGGAGCAAGGTGAACAAGGCAGAAGAACAACTAAGTCGAGCCAGACTAATCAAACAAACAAGGACATTCATGTTCATGGTATAGCAAGAATGACACACACAAGTATCAGTTCAAAAGTATCTAGTTCAAGTGTTGTTCTGTTCAAAGGAAGATCAAGTACAGTATCCGTTCTTATCAAAGCATGAATAAATCAACTAGTCATGGGAAAAAGCAAGTAATACAAAGGCAAGGCAAAACTGACAATCTCAAACTGTTCAAACTTAGCAAGGATTTACATAGCACATTCAAAGAATTAAATCAAAGTGAAAAAACATACATTCATGGTGTTCATGTATGAGAACAATATAAGTCTTGGCAAAATGAAGCATCTGTTCATGTCAGAGTATAACCAGTTTTATCAAAAGAAAAAACAGTGAATTTGTTTGAATGAATCGAAGTATATTTCAAAATTTCCTGAAACCTAAAGTGTAAATTTGGTAGTGAGAAATATAATAGGAAGACACAATCAAAGTCCAGAATTCTCACGCAAGTTTGAAGATATCAAATTCCTGAAATTGCGATTCAAGGCAATATTTTCAGGAAAAGGAATTCGCAAATTTTATGGAATAAAAGACTCAATCAAATATCCAAAAGCAATTCTAGAAACCACGAAGATTTCAAGCCCAAAAATTATGCAATACCATGACCAAAGTCCAATACGAAATCAGAGCACATATTTAGGATTTTAGTCCTATAAATACACCGATTCATCACTGGTTTCAAACTATCCAAGATCAAAGAAATTAAAAGCAAACAATTGAAATAAAAATCATACCAGGAAAAGGAGAAGACTTGGATCCAAATCAGAACTTTATCAACTAAATCGAAGAAGAGCTTGCAATTGGAACTCAGGATCATCATTTAAGAGAGCGTCGGATTTCAGAATCACAGAATCAAAACCCTAATCACAGTCGGCGTTTCTATTTCAGAAGGAAACCCTAGAGCCGCCATTTTTACAGTAACAAAGTGATCGGGCTTAAGTGAAAAGGAGTAAAACAAATAAAAGGAGGCCGGCCAAGTTTTTTCAACTAAAGGGGATAACCCTAATTTTATATCCTAGGGTTTTAAATTTGTCTTAGGGATTTTTACTTTTATTCGTTTTAAATTTCAAATTGTAATCAAGTGAGAGTTTTCTAGTTTGTCTCTAAAACTAGGGAAACGAATTACGGGATTTGTAATTCGGGGAAATTTGGTTTCGGGATAAAAACCAGTGCAGGGTTTTGAGCATCGGGTTAAGAACAGTTGGGAGTGAGTGTCGCGAGTTTACAGGGGATTGTAAGCATAGAGATTGTTTTAACTCCTAGTAGAAACCTTGGGGAATGCAGCAGTAGACAGGGTTTTGCCGAAGCTGGGTATATCTGTGTGTTATTTATTTTTCGCATTTATTTTGATTATTATCTGTGCTATGATTATTTAATTACTCTGTGAAAATCTGCGATAAACCCTGTTCACCCCCCTCTAGGGTTAATTTAGATCCTATAAGTGGTATCAGAGCAGGTGTTTTTTATTTTATTTTAACTCTAGAGTCATGAATCTATCTAATAACGCGTTTTCTGAGGGCCTGTCCATAGCTAGGCCACTAATGTTTAATGGAACTGATTGTGCATATTGGAAAGCTAGGATGAAAATTTATTTGAGTTCAGTCGACTATGTTGTGTGGGATATTATTGAAACGGGTTATAGATCTCTCACTGTTATTGTTAGTGGTGTTGAAATTCCTAAATCAAAAGACAGGTGGGATGCAAATGATAAAAAATTATTTTCGACTAATGCCAAAGCGATGAATGCTTTAATCTGTGCTCTTGATAAAACTGAATTTAATCGAATTTCTCATTGTGAGACTGTGCAGGAAATATGGCATACGTTGAAGGTCACACACGAAGGTACATCTCAAGTAAAGGAATCTCATCTCGCTCTACTCAGCAACGAATATAAAAATTTCTCTATGCAAAGAGATGAAGATATAAAAGAGATGTATGGACGCTTCTCATCAGTAGTCTACAATGCAAATGCTCTTGGCAAAACCAATACTGAAGTGGAACTGATCAGAAAAATATTGAGAGTGCTACCAATGAATTTTGAAGCTAAGGTGACGGTGATACAAGAATCAAAAGATTTGAATAAAGTAAGCATGGAAGAGTTGATCAGAAATCTGATTACTTACGAGATGGAGTTAAAAGCAAGAGAAGAACGAAAGGATTCTGAATCAAAGAAAAAGATGATCGCCCTAAATAATTCTGTTGAAAGTAATGATGATGATCCCGCTGAAGAGCTAGCCATGGTTTTGAAAAAGTGGGCCAAAGGAAAATACAAACCACGAAAGAAGAATTCAAAAACCGACAAGTCCAAAAGTTCAGTTAGTTCAGACGATGAAGTGTTTTGCTACAATTGCAAGAAACCCGGTCATATCAAACCAAATTGCCCACAGCTTAAAAATGAAAAGAGGAAGAAGTTCAGAAGGAAGAAGAAGGCTTTTGCTACTACATGGGATGACGAGGAAGGAGAAGTTTCTGAAAGTGATGAAGAAGAAGCTAATTTGTGTCTTATGGCTCAATCTGATTTGGAAGGTAGTGAAGAGTATTCTGGTGAGGTATCGAATTTTACTTATAAAGATTTAATTTTAATGTGTCACAATCTCACGAAAACTGTTGATTCTCTTGAACTAAAAGTTAAGAAATTGAAATCTGATAGGTCAAAACTAGTTCAAGAAAATAACAGTTTAGAAAGAAAACTTGAAAAGGGTAAGAATTCACCGTTTTCAGAACGTGAGAAATGTCAATTTTTGAGTAACGATTTTTTGAAATTAAAAACCGATCTTGAGTTACTTAAAAGTGAAAACATGAATTTGAAAAACGAAAATCATGATTTTGAAAAGGAGATTGAAAAGTTTAGAGAATCTGAAAAACTTGATTTTGAAAAGCGAAAACAATTTGAAATTGAAATTTCCAAGTCCAATGCTAAAATCAAAGCACTTGAAAACGAAAATTTGATTTTAAAACAAACTGATGTGGAAAAGAGGAAAATCGATATTAATCGTTGTTCAAATTTAATGAAAGAAAATAGCGATCTTAAATTTAAAATTCAACGGCTTGAGTCAACTTTGACTAAATTTTCTAAAGGAGAGAAATCGTTGAATATGTTGTTAAAAAATCAATTTTTTGTTCAGAATAAAAAGGGACTTGGTTTTGAATCTGATCAAGTTGAAAAACAAAATTTTAATGATTTTAAAAATCCTTCAATTGGCTTTGGAAATGATCAAATTGAATTTTTGAAATTTAATAATTTCAAAGGGTTTTTAAATCATGAACAAATTGATAACTCTTTTAAAAACAATTCATTTAAATATGTTTGGATTCCAAAAAATAACAAAATGAATTTGAATAAGTCAAAACGAATTTGGGTTCCAAAGGGTACACTAGTGAATAGTAATGGACTGTTATATAAACGGGTTTGGGTACCAAAACGTGTAAACGAAGATAAGAGTGGTAAAACAATCTTTGTTAGACCACTCGATTCTATAATCATTTAGGTACCAAGGGAGGCTAAGGAACGAATGTTCTTAAAAGAGATATAATTCAAGTTGTTCCACTTTATTGAATTGTTTGAAGTTCCTTAGCCATAGATTCAGAGTTGGAGATTCATTGGATCACATCGATTATGGTAAGTCAGGTATGATCTCTAAACTCATTTTTTATTTCTTTTTAGTTTATTTTCTTTTTTAGTTTTGTTTCTTTTATTCTCTTTAACTTTTTACTTGGTTGTTTTTGAAATCATTCGTTATGGATTGTTGAAATTCTTGGATTATAAAAAAATGATTTTTTCCTTAGGTGATTTCAAATAATTATCTTCAGATTTGATCGTTGACTGTTTCTTGTGTTTGTCTAAAAATTTTCTGAGAATGTCAATTGTGATTCTTGCTTCGAAATGATCTTGTGCTGCTCTGATAAGGAAATTGATTTGATTTAGTGATTGGACGATGAGTTGAAAAATCAGTAATTAAATTTCTTTAAAATTCCATAGACAATTTGAATTAAATATATATAAGTTGTTTCAAAATTGTCTAGGAACAATCAACATTAAAAAAATTAGACAATTTCATATTCTACTGATTGATTTTTGAAACTGATTTTCAAACTTGCATTGATATTTTCAAAAACTCCTCTTGAAATTGATATTTTTAATTTTAAAATTATTTTTGATTATTTATTCAAAAAATTGAATTTATTGATTAATTTGAACCGTTTTGTGACTCATCAAAATTATTAATAGATTTATGAATTTGTAATGGGTTATGACTATGGTATAATTCATAACTAGAGGAGATGATATTTTAAATCTCATGATGATTGGACAGATTTTATAATATCTTTGAATTAGAGCTTATTTCACGACCATCTTCTATATCTACCATATTTCTGTTATTCATCATGGTTTTATTTAATTTGGGGAGTTCTAATTATTCTTGAAATTAAAAAAATAAAATAATAAATAAATAAATGAATAATTTATCCTTGGTATTCACTCCCATTTAAAAATCCTCGCAGTTATGCGTGGGTGAATTACTTAATCTCTATGTGCTTTCATTCTCACTTAAAAGACCTTTGGGCTGTGCATGGATGGAACTCATTAGAGAGGATAAAGTTAAGTTACTACTAATCCCATTTTAAAGACCTTTGGGCTATGCGTGGTTAGAAAGTTCTTAACACATTTTTGAGCATATTTAAATTCTTTAGAATTCATATTCAAATATTCAATTTTAATTGAACTCTCCTCATTCTATAAGATCCATCGTAAATCCATTCATTCTGAAAGTGAAATCTGCTTCTGATTTAAAGATTATTATGATTTTTGTTTGATTAAATGGGATTTGCGATATATATTCTCTCTCTTAATTTGAATTTATATTTATAGTCTATATTCATCACTGTTTCGATTTCTATTATCCGTTTGATGATAACAAAAGGGGGAGAATGGTCAAGATTTTGATTGATGAATATTTAATTCAAAAATATTTTAAGATTGGAAATTAAATATCCAGGGGAAGAATGGTCAATTGGATTTCATCATTCATATTTTCCACATATATAGGGGGAGTTCAGTTGTAGGGGGAGCATACAAATAGGGGGAGTGATATATTTCACGTTCAAACACATTCAAAATCTTTTATTTGTTTGCCATCATCAAAAGGGGGAGATTGTTGTATATAACAGTGTTGCATACACAATTATACGATTTTTGTTTGATGATAACAACCAAATATAATTTATTATTGAATGTGTTTGTAACTGTACTGGTATATATACATCACAGACATGAATATAATATTTATATTTAAATAGAATACGACTGTACAGACATTCATATATTCATACAGTATTTTATTTAAATTATATATTATATTTCAAACATTCAAACAGTACAACTATTTATAACTCCACTATTTACAAATTCACTCAAATATGTTTGAATATTTCGACATGACACATCACACATGAAAGAATTCAAATAAAAACAGATAGATTGAATTGAACACAATAAAATGATATTTTATTTCAACCAAATCTGTTAATTACATACAATCAGTACAATTCTTTCACAGCTCCTCATTACAGTTCATTCATTACTTATACAATCACTTTTATACATTGACACTATCACTCAGTTAACATTTCAAATACAGACACACACTAACACTGTTCATGTCTTCATCTTCAGTCTTCGCAATTTTCAGTCAGTCCCGTCTTCATACCTGTCACATACAGAAGAACACACACAGTAGACTGCAATAAAAATAAAATTAAAACAATTAAAAATTTATTTTTAAATTTTATTAGCCTCAGAATTACGGTGTGTTTCTCATTATTTTTCTAGACATGGTCTGATATGCAGGAACAGAAAATTAGTCTGATGGCAGCATATACACACGTGTATGTATATACACGTGTGCACTGCCTCGCCAATCAGCGAGCAACTGAGGAGTAGCCACAAGGACCGTCTCGACTCAGTGCACATTTAACCAAGAACAAATGCAAACTGAAAATGAACAAAAATATTCAAAGCACATTACGGTAGAGATGGCAGCGACAAGTGAACATGACCAATTGCAAGTGCAAAATGGTCGAGCACAAAGTATGGACAACATATAAGTGTGCAAGGGTGCATGGTGAGACAAGTGCAATACTGCATGGCTAAATAATGCAAGTAAAGTCAACATAGCATTCACAAGTAAATTTCAAAGAGATGTGTTTACTGCATGATCAATTAACATGTGACATTGGACAATGAAAAGGTGGTGCATAATCAAGTCAGCATTTTCAAATGTCAAACAAAAATTTCATGTATGGTACAAAACTGTGCAACATGTATGAGCCGAGCACAATTCAGGTCAAATGGCTAACAGCAATGGATGGACACAAATTAGACAAGTAAGCATAGCACATGTTTCAAATGTCAAGGCAGCGAGCTAGGCAACATGATGTGTAAGTATGACAAGCCAAGCAATTAAAACAACATGGTTTAACTCATGGTGAAGTCACATGGTCAAGGAGACAAAGCACATGTTTTTGCTCAAGTATATATATAAAGGCATAGTTCAGAGAGTTTCATTAAGCAGCAGCATAGAATGAAAACATATGGGACATAATACAATGCAAGTGTACAAAGACAAATGACACGACAAAATAAGCATGTCAGAATGGATTATGGCTCAACAAAGTCTCAGCATGGTTTTTAACATGATCGAGCAATAGTGCAACAATGATAGTCATATGTGAATGCAAGTAGTACACGAATAATGGTGCATGAGCATCTCGACTGGGTTCATACATATAAAACAAGCTAAAAGTCGAACGCAAATGAAAATCAAAATGGTGCAAGTGCAAATGGACAGTGAATTACAATGGGATAGGTGCATTCACAATAGAGTCGAGCAGCACAACACAGGCCAGACAAGCAAGTATGGTCAAGGAGCAAGGTGAACAAGGCAGAAGAACAACTAAGTCGAGCCAGACTAATCAAACAAACAGGGACAGTCATGTTCATGGTATAGCAAGAATGACACACACAAGTATCAGTTCAAAAACATCTAGTTCAAGTGCTATTCTGTTCAAAGGAAGATCAAGTACAGTATTTGTTCTTATCAAAGCATGAATAAATCGATTGAACTAGTCATGGGAAAAAGCAAGTAATACAAAGGCAAGGCAAAACTGACAATCTCAAACTGTTCAAACTTAGCAAGGATTTACATAGCACATTCAAAGAATTAAATCAGAGTGGAAAAACATACATTCATGGTGTTCATGTATGAGAACAATACAAGTCTTGGCAAAATGAAGCATCTGTTCATGTCAGAGTATAACCAGTTTTATCAAAAGCAAAAATAGTGAATTTGTTTGAATGAATCAAAGTATATTTCAAAATTTCCTGAAACCACAAGTGTAAATTTGGTAGTGAGAAATATAATAGGAAGACACAATCAAAGTCCAGAATTCTCACGCAAGTTTGAAGATATCAAATTCCAGAAATCGCGATTTAAGGCAATATTTTCAGGAAAAGGAGTTCGCATTTTTTATGGAATAAAAGACTAAATCAAATATCCAAAAGTAATTTTAGGAACCACGAAGATTTCAAGCCCAAAAATTATGCAATACCATGACCAAAGTCTAATATGAAATCAGACCACATATTTAGGATTTTTATCCTATAAATACACCGATTCGTCATTGGTTTCAAACTATCCAAGATAGAAGAAATTAAAAGCAAACAATTGAATTAAAAATCATACCAGGAAAAGGAGAATACTTGGATCCAAATCAGAACTTTATCAACTAAATCGAAGAAGAGCTTGCAATTGGAACTCGAGAACATCATTTAAGAGAGCGTCAGATTTCAGAATCACAGAATCAAAACCCTAATCACAGTCGCCATTTCTATTTCAGAAGGAAACCCTAGAGCCGCCATTTTTACAGTAACAAAGTGATCAGACTTAAGTGAAAAGGAGTAAAGCAAATAAAAGGAGGCCGACCAAGTTTTTTCAACTAAAGGGGATAACCCTAATTTTAAATCCTAGGGTTTTGAATTTGTCTTAGGGATTTTTATTTTTATTCATTTTTAATTTCAAATTGTAATCAAGTGAGAGTTTTCTAGTTTGTCTCTAAAACTATGGAAACGAATTATGGGATTTGTAATTCAGGGAAATCTGGTTTCGGGGATAGAAACCAGTGCAGGGTTTTGAGCGTAGGGTTAAGAACAGTTGGGAGCGAGTGTCGCGAGTTTACAGGGGATTGTAAGCGTAGAGATTGTTTTAACTCCTAGTAGAAACCTTGGGGAATGCAACAGTAGGCAGGGTTTTGCCGAAGCCGGGTATATCTTTGTGTTATTTATTTTCCGCATTTATTCTGATTATTATCTGTGCTGTGATTATTTAATTACTCTGTGAAAATCTGCGATAAACCCTATTCACCCCCCTCTAGGGTTAATTTAGATCCTACACTACCACCACCGACTCCCCGAAGAGGGAACGATCCCGGATCGAGCAATCGCGGGCTTATCATTAACTGATCCCACTCAACGGATCTCTTCAGTTTGGAGGACTCAGGTCCATAGTTCATGTTTTTAGGCGACTTCTCGCCCTCCTTTGTTTTCCCTGCATGTAATAAGAGCCGTCACATCAGCCCACATGCACGGAACCAACTTGTTGTCTCCATTCGTGTTCGCCAAACAACCGCTGCATTTTCATGAATTAGTAATAAGCATTGAGCTCCGCCTCCTAACTGGATCCGTCCAGTATAAACATTGAGCCCCGGCTCCGAACTGGATCCGTCCAGTATAAACAAATCCTCATGTGTTTTCCTTGGTCGTCTTACTCCGGTAAGGCCGTCTTGGAACCTCATGTGCTTTTCCTTGGTGATCTTACTCCGATAAGGCCGTATTGGAACCTTCATTGCTTTTCCTTGGCCGTCTTACTCCGGTAAGGCCGTCTTGGAACCCCCCTAACATCTCCTCGGATGGTTTACTCCGGTAAGGCCATCTAGGAAATATTCTTGCATTGTTTGTTTTATCTTATAACAGGTACAAACTCCTGGTCTTCTTGGATTTCTCTGGCCTTAATACGATCCCGTGTGATCGTCGGTTTTTGGCCTTAATACGATCCAGCGCGATCGTCGCATTCTGGATTTGGATTTCTCAGATTATCCAGAACACATCTTCCCTAAACCAGCAAGATATGTTCTGGGGGGCAAACGTGTTGACACATTTTTTGGCAAAATCTGTCACACATGGAATTCCTGAATGATAACATGCTCAAGCGATGGAAACAACGTCAGAAGACATTGAGAGATTTGGTCAAAATCACATCCTCAACATAAATAGGCCCGAAACACCTATCAGACGACCTCTTTTGGGCCCGAAAACAACAATTATGGAGCTGAACTTTATAACTCTTGTAGATCTCTGAGTTAGCTTCAGTTTGGCTCAATCGGACTTATGATTTGGAAGTTATGCCCGTTTCCGTGAACGGGAGTAATCTGGCAATTTCTTGGATAAAGCGACGAAGCTTCGCACTATCGGAGTATGTTACGTGCACCCTCTCTGGCTCGTGATGCACCCTCGGTTTGCCCTTCATCGGATCGCCCTCTTGGATCGTGGCGCACCTTCAGACCACAACCCACTCGTGGCACACATGGAGATTTCGACCCGATCGCCTGCTCTCCATTCCAGCTCGCAAGGACCCGGTCAGCTTGCCCTACAAGATCACGATCCGACCCCATGACCGCGTTCCGACCTTCAGACCTGCTCTTATGTAGCCTGTTTTGACCTATTCTCATGCCATATCTTGCTCCTATTATCCCGGATCGGGTGCCACGTACCCCATCACGAACCGGTCTTCCCAGAAGCCCTCCTACAGGTATGAATACACCATTTGAAGGCATTTTCAAGGATGGAAGGCCATACTTCTTCACGGCTTACTCCATTACTGAAGTACAAGGATTTTGCACCTTTCTACACATAAATTCTCTTCTTGTAATCTCAATTAACACACGGATTGTATGCCTACATGTAACCGATTCTTGTAATCTGTAAGTATAACAATGAGATTATAAAGTGGACATAGGCTACATCTACAGCCGAACCACTATAAAAACCTCGTGTGTCTCCTCTTATTTTATCATTTTTTGCATTATGTGATATGTGATCTACATTTGGGTATTAGGCCCAAATATTGGTCTAACATTTTGGCGCGCCAGGAAGGGGGGCACACGACAACTTCAACTTCTAGATTGAAAGGAAAATCAATGGCAATCAAAAGGAAGAAGACCGGAACTTCCGCTCATGCTGATGGTGATGACGCTGAAGACACAAGGAATGAGGCAAGTCAGGAAGCTTCCTCTCATGGAGATCCTTCTGCATACTTGACCAAAGACGAGATGGACAGAGTTCTCACTGAATTGAGAGATCAGATGGCACGGCAAGATGATCTCCTCCAAAAACAACAGGAAATGATTAACCAATTCTTTGCTCGGATGGATGGAAGGCCGAGAATTGAACAACACATTGGAAATGAAGCCATATAAGCGGCTCGTGCATCGCATGGACTCGGGGGCTACTCCCTTACTCTTGGAAATGGTCAGGATCGACCTACTTCAGCCCCAGTTCAGGCGGATATCAGAAATCAAGCTACTGAGGCAGTTCGGCAAACCCCTCACCAACGGGTCGGATCGCCCTCTCAGAGGCTCGTGAACCCTGAAGCTCCCATCCAATTGCATCAGGGATCGGCTCGTGATAGACCTCCAGCACCGGGTCGGATCGCCCCCAACGAACTCCATGACTCGCGACCGGATCGGGTCGCTCCCCTCGAACTGCGAACCGCGATCCGCTCATGACAACTCACCAACTTCCATCTTCTCATACACTCAACGCTGGGGGCACCAGCTATGATCTTGGCAGCTTGCAACAACTTTTTGAAGGCAATCGACTTGCTAGCCTGATTGAATGCCTCTCGAGAGGCAGCGCTTACCAGAACGACGTGGATGATGTCAATCACAATCCGTTCACATAGGTAATCATGAATTCTCGCAATCCCCCCGATTTCAAAATTCCACAACTAGAGCCATACAACGGTAGGACAAATCCTACCGTGCACCTCATGCGATACAAACGGCATATGGAAGTTCAATTGGCATCGAAAACATCATGGCAAAATGTTTTCCCCTCTTTCTGACTGATATAGCCGCTATGTGGATTCAGCGGCTAGAAACAGAATCGATCAGTAGTTGGAACATGTTGGTCGCACGCTTCATTGAACAGTTTCGGGTTCACATTGCACAACCCAAGAACGTCATGTCCCTCACCACAATCAAGCAGAGGCCCAAAGAAACTCTGCGTTCATTCCTGGAAAGATTCAACGTCGCAGCAGCATTAGTTGATCGCCCTGAACCATCGATGGTGCTGATGGCAGCAGTATCCGGCGTTCTAGATAACTCAGAGTTCAAAAAGTCTTTGTATAGAGATCCATCGCGAAACCTCAGCGAATTCTACCTCGAAGCAGATAGATCCCTGCGGGAAGAAGATGCAACTTCTGAGAAACGCACTCTCGACGTCAACATGCTCGGAGATGGAGAACCGCCCAATCCTGGAAAAGGCAATGACAAGGGTAAAGGAAAGACCCCTGCTAAAAATGATCGTAATGCTCCACCCCGGAGAGGGTCCAGATACGACAAATACATTGAACTGAATGACACTCTGAGCAACATATACGTGGATACAGGGGGTGCCACCTCGTGTCCAAGGCCCCCCAAGAGGGAGCCAACGCTAGCACAACGCAATTCCGGCAGACATTGCATATTTCATGACATGGACGGTCATAACACCGACGACTGCAGACATTTGCGAGACCTTATTGAGGATCGGGTCAGGCGAGGAGAACTACCCGAGTACGTCATTCAACCAACATCGCCCACACCTGCGCTACCACCACCGACTCCCCGGAGAGGGAACGATCCCGGATCGAGCAATCGCGGGTTTATCATTAACTGATCCCACTCAGCGGACATCTTCAGTTTGCAGGACTCCGGTCCATAGTTCATGTTTTTAGGCGACTACTCGCCCTCGTTTGTTTTCCCTACATTTAATAAGAGCCGTCACATCAGTCCACACGCACAGAACCTTCTTTTGGTCTCCATTCGTGTTCGCCAAACAACCGCTGCATTTTCATGAATTAGTAATAATCATTGAGCTCCGACTCCTAATTGGACCCGTCCAGTATAAACATTGAGCTCCGGCTCCAAACTGGATCCGTCCAGTATAAACAAATCCTCATGTGCTTTTCCTTAGTCGTCTTACTCCGGTAAGGCCGTTTTGGAACCTCATGTGCTTTTCCTTGGTCAACTTACTCTGATAAGGCCGTCTTGGAACCTTCATTTCTTTTCCTTGGCCGTCTTACTCCGGTAAGGCCGTCTTGGAACCCCCCTAACATCTCCTTGGATGATTTACTCCGGTAAGGCCATCTAGGAAATATTCTTGCATTGTTTGTTTTATCTTATTATAGGTACAAACTCCTGGTCTTCTTGGATTTCTCTGGCCATAATACGATCCCGTGTGATCGTCGGATTTCTGGCCTTAATACGATCCGGCGTGATCGTCGCATTCTGGATTTGGATTTCTAAGATTATCCAGAACACATCTTCCCTCAACCAGCAAGATATGTTCTGGGGGGCAAACGTGTTGACACATTTTTTGGCAAAAGCTGTCACACATGGAATTCCTAAATGATAACATGCTCAAGCGATGGAAACAACATCAAAAGACATTGAGAGATTTGGTCAAAATCACATCCGTAACATAAACAGGCCCGAAACTCCTATCAGACGACCTCTGTTGGGCCTGAAAATAGCAATTACGGAGCTGTGCTTTATAACTCTTGTAGATCTCTTAGTTAGCTTCAGTTTGAGCTTTGGTTTAGCTCAATCGGACTTACGGTTTGGAAGTTACGCCCGTTTCCATGAACGGGTGTAATCTGGCAATTTCCTGGATAAAGCGACAAGCGTCGCACTATCGGAGTATGGCACATGCACCCTCTCTGGCTCGTGATGCACCCTCGGTTCTCCCCTCATCGGATCGCCCCCTTGGATCGTGGTGCACCTTCAGACCACAACCCACTCGTGGCACACATGAGATCACGACCCGATCGCCTGCTCTCCATTCCAGCTCGCAAGGACCCGTTCAGCTCGCCCTACATGACCGCGATCCGACCCCATGACCGCGATCTGACCTTCAGACCTGCTCTTACGCAGCCTGTTTTGCCCTATTCTCATTCCACATCTTGCTCCTATTATCCCGGATCGGGTGCCACGTATCCCATCACGAACCAGTCTTCCTAGAAGCCCTCCTACAGCTATAAATACACCATTTGAAAGCATTTTCAAGGGCGGAAGGCCATACTTCTTCACGGCTTACTCCATTACTGAAGTGCAAGGATTTTGCACCTTTCTACTCATAAATTCTCTTCTTGTAATCTCAATTAACACACGGATTGTGTGCCTACATGTAACTGTTTCTTGTAATCTGTCAGTATAACAATGAGATTATAAAGTGGACGTAGGCTACATCTACAACCGAACCACTATAAAAACCTCGTGTGTCTCCTCTTATTTTATCATTTTTTGCATTCTGTGATCTGTGATCTACGTTTGGGTGTTAGGCCCAGGTTTTGGTCTAACATTTTGGCGCGCCAGGAAGGGGGGCAAACGACAACTTCAACTTCTAGCTTGAAAGGAAACTCAATGGCAATCAAAAGGAAGAAGACTGAAACTTCCGCTCATGCTGATGATGTTGACGCTGAAGATACAAGGAGCAAGGCAAGCCAGGAAGCTTCCTCTCATGGAGATCATTCCGCATACTTGACCAGAGACGAGATGGACAGAGTTCTCACTGAACTGAGAGATCAGGTGGCACGGAAAGATGATCTCCTCCAGAAACAACAGGAAATGATTAACTAATTCTTCGCTCGGATGGATGGAAGGCCGAGCAACGAACAACGCATTGGAAATGAAGCCATATAAGCGGCTCGTGCATCACATGGACTCAGGGGCAACTCCCTCGCTTTTGGAAATGGTCAGGATCGACCTACTTCAGCCCCAGTTCAGATGGATATCAGAAATCAAGCTACCGAGGCAGCTCGACAAACCCCTCACGAACGGGTCGGATCGCCCTCTCAGAGACTCGTGAACCCTGAAGCTCCCATCCAACTGCAGTAGGGATCGGCTCGTGATAGACCTCCAGCACTGGGTCAGATCGCCCCTAACGAACTCCATGACTCGCGACCGGATCGGTTCGCCCCCCTCGAACCGCGAACTGTGATCCACGACCCGCTCACGACAGCTTACCAACTTCCATCTTCTCCCGCACTCAACGCTGGGGGCATCAACTCTGATCTTGGCAGCTTGCAACAACTTTTTGAAGACAATCGACTTGCTAGCCCGATTCAATGCCTCTCGAGAGGCCGCGCTTACCAGAATGACGTGGATGACGTCAATCACAATCTGTTCACACAGGAAATCAGGAATTCCCGCAATCCCCCAGATTTCAAATTTCCACAGCTGGAGCCATATAACGGTAGGACAGATCCTACCGTGCACCTCATGCGCTACAAACGACATATGGAAGTTCAATCGGCATCGGAAAACGTCATGGCAAAATGTTTTCCCCTCTTTCTGACTGATATAGCCGCTATGTGGATTCAGCAGCTAGAAACAGAATCGATCAGTAGTTGGAACATGTTGGTCACATGCTTCATTGAACAGTTTTGGGTTCACATTGCATGACCCCAGAACGTCATGTCCCTCACCACAATCAAGCAGAGGCCCAAAGAAACTCTGCGTTCATCCCTGGAAAGATTCAACGTCGCAGCAGCATCATTTGATTGCCCCGAACCATCGATGGTACTGATGGCAGCAGTATCCGGCGTTCTAGACAACTCGGAGTTCAATAAGTCTTTGTACAGAGATCCATCGCGAAACCTCAGCGAATTCTACCTCGAAGCAGATAGATTCCTGCGGGAAGAAGATGCAACTTCTGAGTAACGCACTCTCGACGTCAACATGCTTAGAGATGGAGAACCGCCCAATCCTGGAAAAGGCAATGACAAGGGTAAAGAAAAGACCCCTGCTACAAATGATCGTAATGCTCCACCCCTGAGAGGGTCCAGATACGACAAATATACTGAACTGAATGACACTCTTAGCAACATATACGTGGATACAGGGGATGCTGCCTCATATTCAAGGCCTCCTAAGAGGGAGCCAACGCTAGCACAACACAATTCTGGCAGACACTGCATATTTCATGACATGGACGGTCATAACACCGACGACTACAGACATTTGCGAGACCTTATCGAGGATCGGGTCAGGCGAGGAGAACTACCCGAGTACGTCATTCAACCAACAGCGCTCACACCTGCGCTACCACCACCGACTCCCCGGAGAGGGAACGATCCAGGATCGAGCAATCACAGGCTTATCATTAGCTGATCCCACTCAGCGGATCTCTTCAGTTTGCAGGACTCTGGTCCATAGTTCATGTTTTTAGGTGACTTCTCGCCCTCCTTTGTTTTCCCTGCATGTAATAAGAGCCGTCACAGCAGCCCACACGCACGGAACCGACTTTTGGTCTCCATTTGTGTTCGCCAAATGAACGCTGCATTTTCATGAATTAGTAATAAGCATTGAGCTCCGACTCCTAACTGGATCCGTCCAGTATAAACATTGAGCTCCGGCTCCGAACTGGATCTGTCCAGTATAAACAAATCCTCATGTGCTTTTCCTTAGTCGTCTTACTCTGGTAAGGCTGTCTTGGAACCTCATGTGCTTTTCCTTGGTCATTTTACCCCGATAAGGCCGTCTTGGAACCTTCATTGCTTTTCCTTGGCCGTCTTACTCCGGTAAGGCCGTCTTGGAACCCCCCTAACATCTCCTCGGATGGTTTACTCCGGTAAGGCCATCTACGAAATATTATTGCATTGTTTGTTTTATCTTATTGCAGGTGCAAACTCCTGGTCTTCTTGGATTTCTATGGCCTTAATACGATCCTGTGTGATCGTCGGTTTTCTGGCCTTAATACGATCCGGCGTGATCGTCGCATTCTGGATTTGGATTTCTTAGATAATCCAGAACACATCTTCCCTCAACCAGCAATATATGTTCTGGGGGCAAACGTGTTAATACATTTTTTGGCAAAAGCTGTCACACATGGAATTCCTAAGTGATAACATGCTCAAGCGATGGAAACAACGTCAGAAGACATTGAGAGATTTGGTCAAATCACATCCTCAACATAAACAGGCCCGAAGCTCCTATCAGACGACCTCTTTTGGGCCCGAAAACAGCAATTACAAAGTTGAGCTTTGTAACTCTTGTAGATCTCTGAGTTAGCTTCAGTTTGAGCTTCGGTTTGGCTCAGTCGGGCTTACGGTTTGGAAGTTATGCCCGTTTCCGTGAACGGGTGTAATTTGGCAGTTTCCTGGATAAAGCGACGAAGCGTCGCACTATCGGAGTATGGCACGTGCACCCTCTCTGGCTCGTGATGCACCCTCGGTTCTCCCCTCATCGGATCGCCCCCCTTGGATTGTGGCGCACCTTCAGACCACAACCCACTCGTGGCACACATGGAGATCACGACCCGATCGCCTGCTCTCCATTCCAGCTTGCAAGGACCCAGTCAGCTCGCCCTACATGATCATGATCCGACCCCACGACCGCGATCTGACCTTCAGACCTGCTCTTATGTAGCCTATTTTGACCTATTCTCATGCCACATCTTGCTCCTATTATCCCGAATCGGGTGCCACGTACCCCATCACGAAACGGTCTTCCCAGAAGCCCTCCTACAGCTATAAATACACCATTTGAAGGCATTTTCAAGGACGGAAGGCCATACTTCTTCACGGCTTACTCCATTTCTGAAGTGCAAGGATTTTGCACCTTCTACACATAAATTCTCTTCTTGTAATCTCGATTAACACACAGATTGTGTGCCTACATGTAACTGATTCTTGTAATATGTCAGTATAATAATAAGATTATAAAGTGGACGTAGGCTACATCTATAGCCGAACCACTATAAAAACCTTGTGTGTCTCCTTTTATTCTATCATTTTTTGCATTCTGTGATCTACATTTGGGTGTTAGGCCCAGAATTTGGTCTCACAGTCGGGCAGTATTTCAGCGCAACGTCTTCTTCACCAAAATATATATAATATAATATACACTAATCTCTCTTTATATTATAAGAGGAGGAGGAGAATGACGAACTTTGGCAAGGTGATGGTGGAAAAGAGGAAGACTTATGCCATGGAAACCATGGCCATTAGCTTTAAGAAGAAGTGAGAATGAATGAAAAACTAGAAGGAAAGGATGGTATTTATATGAAAAGAGGAGTAAGGAGAGAGTGACACATCATAGGACATGTGTATTTTATGCATGGAATGTTGCATGCAAAATTACAAGTGTCTTAACACTTGTAAAAAGGAGAAGGAATGTGTTTTTGGTAGCATTTACCTTAAACGTTATGAAAACAAAGAGCAACACATAATAATAATGCTATTAATTTATGTTATCTTTTGACAAATCCGATCGAACGACAAATAATATCAGTAAATCCAAACTTATTAGTAATCATTTCCATTTATAAATGTTATAATTCAAATAAAACCTATTATTTAACCTATCAAAATTATTAAATGTTCTCAAACTTATTTTATATTCAGAAAATTTAAATTAAGTATTAAAAATTCCAATTTCAAATTGGTTCAAAATTCTGGATCATTACATTCTAGGTCGGCACAGTTCTGGGTCGGCATAGTTTGGGTCGGCATAGTTTTGGGTCGACACAGTTCTGGGTCGACACAGTCAACCCAGTGGCATTTTCGTAAATATTTGGGTAGGGCTGAAAATGCATGCCAGTTGTAAAGTAGACCAGTGGCGGTTTCATAAATAAATTTATGACCGACCCAAACCCTGTATACATAATTACAACAATGCCATTACCTCCAAACTACACCTAAAATAGCCCACTTCTCCACCATCCAAGGGACCGATTCCTCTACCCTGAAGGGCTGCCCAAATCATTCCTCCACCATTCTAAAGCTTCTCAAGCTCCGTTAATGGCTTCTAAGCTTGCTCCTTCTTCCTCCAACAACATGAAGATCAAAGCTTCTCTAATCACCTTCATATTCCATGGAAAATCGCTCTAACTCAATTTTATCGATCTCCAACCGCCATTAGCCTTCTCTAAAGCTCGGATCTAGCACAAAATTCTCATCAAATCATGGAAGAGAATCGAAGTGTCTAAGTAATTCATCACAAAGCTAGAGATCTCTCCATTTCCATGGTAAATTCAAGAGTAATTTAGATCCTAGAAAGAGAGAAAAGCGAGAAATGAATGTATGAGAGATTTCATGAATGATGTAGAGCAAAATACCATAATGAGAAGTGAATGAAAAGAGGACGTAGATTCATTTTGAATCGAACCACTATAAACGTTCCTTTGTCTTCATATTATGCTTTTCATTTTGTGATTACGCGGTTCCATACTCTAATCTTACCGAATTGGTGAAATGCAACATTTGCACCTTTACTGTTGATATCGCTTTTCAGCTTTAACATTTGGCGCCCACCGTGGGGCCGCGTTCGCACTTCCTTCTCTAACGCTCCCCTCAAGTTTAAAGCCTTGCATTGAAGTTCTAAATCCTCTCCGAAATAATGGCTAAGTTGAAGAAGACCACAAGCAAAGCCATTGAAGGGAATGACAACGTAGCAACAATGAAGCTGCTGCACTCACTAACCTTTTCGAAGTTGGAGAAAATTCAATGTCCGGGGCTGGAGTAACTAAAGCTGAATTGGACGCCGTCGATGCTAACTTGAGCCAACACATGGAAACCTCCAACAAAGCTTCAATCGATGCTAATAAAACTATCATGGATGCTAATCAAACTTTAATGGATAAAGTGAGTGCTTTCCTAAACGCTCAAGAGAATCCCGCTCGTCCTCCGAAAATCCATGACAACCTTGAAGAGAATGTGAATTCATCGGCCTCCGATCCTCACAATGACAACATGGAAGGATTTGTTGACAAAAGACGACGCTAATATCGAAGACTCCAAAGTAGAAGCTAAAAACCATTCCTATCGAAATAACTGACATGTTGCAAGTCCCGTCAAGGGGGCACCTTCCCATAGCGGAAGCAAAAGACCTAGATCTTCTAAACGCGATAGCTTGCCACGACGAGCATCCAGAAAAGAGATCGAAGTTCGCTCTTCGAAACGACATAGCTTGAAGGAATATATCGCGGATATGGTAAAGCAAATCATGAAAGATAACATGGCTCGAATGGACAATGAAAGAGAATGGGACTGCTCCCCCAACAAAAATCCGTTCACAAAAAGGATTCGTAAAGCTGAGTTCCCCAAGAAGTTCACTCATCCTTCTATGCCTCCGTACAATAGGACTTCTGATCTGAGTCACTTCCTGTATAGATATGAGTGGTACATGAATGCAGCAAAAGCAACAGATGAGGTCAAATTCTTGTGTTTCCCTATATATCTAGGAGGTGTTGCATTGTTATGGTTCACAAGAATGCCTCCCAAATCCGTCGGTCGATTTGATGATTTGATTCTGAAATTCAAAGAGCAGTTCAGGCTACAGGCTACCAAGGCTAAAGATGTTATTTCTTTGACATCGATGAAACAGAATCCGGGAGAGTCTGTTAAATCCTTACTCAAGAGATTCCATAATGCTTTGGCCAAAGTAGGAAATCCTGAGTCTCGCATGTTCTTAATGTCCCTAATTGGCGCCATAGATGAAAAGAGCGAATTTGGTAAATGGATTAAAATTAAAGAGCCAAACACACTTGAAAATTTCTATAAAAAAAGCAGAGGAGTACATGAGAGTCGATGCTAATCCGGTACCTCTCCAATTATTGATGCTAACCCGCTTCTTGAAGCTCCCAAAAATGTTGTTGCTCAGTATGATCAGAAAAACACTCAGGGACAGAAGCACGCCAATAATGGGAACGACAACAAGGATAATAAGAAGTCTCACCTTTTCAACTCATCAGAGATGATGTTTTGACCAACACTCCTAAAAATATCTATCTTGCAACAAAGAATTCTGAAGAGTATACGGAGCCAAATCCAATAAGGATAAGCGACAAAGCAGCAAACTCTGGAAAGTTCTGTAGATTTCACAACCAGCCTGGTCATAACACTAATGTGTGCTAACACCTGAAGAATTTTATTGAGGAGTTGATTAGGAAAAATAGGCTACAACAGTACATAAAGAATCCGCAAGGCATGAATCCTTTTACAACTCCCCAGGGGCAAGGGGCATCAAATGATCAGTCTGGTCCAAGCAACGTAGCTTCTACTCAAATCATGCCAAGGTGATTATCAACTGATAACCTCTAATGGAGCTCCAATTCCAATGGCTCAGAATAAGCGATCAATATTGCCACCGCTTCACTTCATGCTCTATTTCCTGCTTTAATTCATGCTTTACTTCACATTTTACTTTCTGTTATATTCAAAACTTCTTGTAAACAGACTGTAATAATCTGCAAGTGATGCACTGAACATTAGCTCTACGATTAAGAGCATATCTGTCTGAATGAATTTCTTTCTTGCAAAATTATATGTCAAATCAAAACTTTCTTAAAAGATGATTTCATATTGCTGGCCATTTGTCGAGCGCTTGTTCCTGTAACATCGCGAACCCAACAACGCTAGTTCAAGAGCCAAATGTTGTAAATATCAACATGCGCAGATGCAAAGGAAGAGAAGCATTGCCTTGAAAAGTGAATGGGAAAGTCGCAATGATCCAAATAACGAACAAGCGCCACGGCAAACAAATACGAGAGTTGTAGCTTTTATCGAAGGGGCACTTCCCTAAGTAAGAAGTTCAAGTACCAGTTTCTAAATAGAAATAGCCTGCCAAGTCAAAAATCTGACAAAGAAACTGATAGCTACCCCGTGAAACGATATAACAGCCGCCCAATTCACTTGCGTAGCATCTGGAATCTCAGATGTGAAGAGTGTCAAACTATTTGTGTAGCATCTGGAATCCCCAGATGTAAAGAATGAAAACAACTTGCGTAGCATCTGGAGTCTCAGATGTGAAGAGTGCTAAACCATTTGCGTAGCATCTGGAATCCCCAGATTTGAAGAATGAAAATCACTTGCGTAGCACCTGGAATCTCAGATGTGAAGAGTGTCAAGTCATTTGCATAGCTTCTGGAATCCCCAGATGTGAAGAATGAAAATCACTTGCGCATCATCTGGAATCTTAGACGTGAAGAGTGCTAAACCATTTGCATAACATCTGGAATCCCCAGATGTAAGGAATGAAATCCACTTGCGTAACATCTGGAATCTTAGATGTGAAGAGTGTCAAACCATTTGCATAGCTTCTAGGATCCCCAGCTATGAAGAATGAAATCCACTTGCGTAGCATCTGGAATCTCAAATGTGAAGAGTGTCAAACCATTTGCGTAACATCTGGAATCCCCAGATGTGAAGAATGAAAACCATTTGCGTAGCATCTGGAATCCCCAGATGTGAAGAATGAAAACCATTTGCGTAGCATCTGGAATCCCCAGATGTTAAGAATGAAAACCATTTGCATAGCATCTGGAATTCCCAGATGTGAGGAATGAAAACCATTTGCATAACATCTAGAATCCACAGTGAAAAATGAAAACCATTTGCGTAGCATCTGAAATTCCTAGATGTGAAGAATGAAAACCATTTGCATAGCATTTGGAATCCCTAGATGTGAAGAATGAAAACCATTTGCATAGCATCTGGAATCCCTAGATGTGAAGAATGAAATCCACTTGCATAGCATCTGGAATCTCAGATGTGAAGAGTGTCAAACCATTTGCGTAGCATCTGATAAAGTCAGATGTGAAAAATGAAAATCCATTTACATAGCAACTGGAATCTCCAGATGTGAACAATGACGAAAACCATTTGCATAGCATATGAAAATCTCAGATGTAAATGATGTCAGACACCGAAACAAACCAAAATTCTCTCCAGGGGCACCCAATTGATCGTCAATATCAGGAAGTACCTGATCTGATTACGACAAACATTGGGTTGCAATCAAAGTCCTTCCCGAGGACATTCCTTCTGAACCTATAGACGCTTAGATTAATGGGTATAATTGAGTATCCAATGCTTAAATTAACCAGGCTGGATTGTAGATGGTGTTCGGAATTAACCAATTAACTTGCATAGCATATGAATACCCCAGACGCAACAAGTGAATTTTTTTTAGCCCAAGCAGGCACACGAAATTCAAAGTCCTTCCTAAGCGGGGACATAACGACAAAATTCCTTTTCATAGAAATGGCAACTCTTCTATAGCAGAGAACAACAGTGGTCAATGAAGTCTATAATGTTAGTTCAGTCGACAAGACAAGCATTGGGTGATAGACCACCTCTCAATAGCAGGGGCACCCAATGAAGTCTCTAAGGTCAGAATTGACCAACAAAACAAATAACTATTTAGCAACAAAAATACTTCACATAATAAAGGATAAAGACCGCCTAGACAGGAGCGCAGATGTCCAAGACTTCTCTAAAAGGGGAGCAGAGATAAATCATGGATACGTATTTCCTAAATGTGATATGTCATACACCATCATACATGTCATTAAAGCAGCAGTGTTTAAAATCCATAGTTGAATTATCTCGACTAGTTGATCTTGAGCATTGACATGAATTCGAATTAGAATGTCGTGTTCATGCAGATAATATTCAATGAGTTATGAACTGTTGAATAAAATAGCCTTATCCAAACACCTCATTCAATTCAAAATAAAATTCGCGACAGTTAAAATTTTATCTGACTAATCTGTTGTCGATGTGGGAAGTCAATAACAAAATATTAGCCTAGAAATGTACAATGATTTTGTTATTGCAGAACAGATTGCAGCATTAAAAAGGCACAACCGTAAAAGCGACAAACATTCGAATTCAAAACCAGGTCAGCACAGTTTGGGTCAGCACAGTTTTGGGTCGGCACAGTTTGGGTCGGCATAGTTCTGGATTGGCACAGTTTGGGTCGGCACAGTGGGTCGGCACAGTTTGGGTCGACACGGTTTTGGGTCGGCATAGTTCTGGGTCGGTACAGTCAACCCAATGGCATTTTCGTAAATATTTGGGTCGAGCTGAAAATGCATGCCAGCTGTAAAGTAGACCAGTGGCAGTTTCGTAAGTAAATTTACGACCGACCCAAATCCTATATACCATAATTACAACATTGCCATTACCCCCAAACTACACCTATAAATAGCCCGCTTCTCCACCATTCAAGGGACTGATTCCTCTACCCCGAAGGGCTGCCCAAATCATTCCTCCACCATTCTAAAGCTTCTCAAGCTCCATTAATGGCTTTCTGAGCTTGCTCCTTCTTCCTCCAACAACATGAAAATCAAAGCTTCTCTAGTCACCTTCATATGCCATGAAAAATCGCTCTAACTCAATTCTAGTGATCTCCAACCGCCATTACCTTCTCCAAAGCTCGGATCTAACACAAAATTCTCATCAAATCATGGAAGAGCATCAAAGTGTCTAAGTGATCGAAGATTCATACATCCATCATCACAAAGCTAGGGCTCTCTCCATTTCCATGGTCAATTCAAGAGTAATTTAGATCCCAGAAAGAGAGAAAAGCGAGAAACGAATGTATGAGAGATTTCATGAATGATGTAAAGCAAAATGCCATAATGAGAAGTGATTGAAAAGTGGATGTAGATTCATTTTGAATCGAACCACTATAAAAATTCCTTTGTCTTCATTTTATGCTTTTCATTTTGTGATTACACGGCTCCATACTCTAATCTTGCTGAATAGGTGAAGAGCAACATTTGCACCTTTGGTGTTGAAATCGATTTTCAGCTTTAACACTAGTGGCACACCTAATTGCAATATTTCTAGAAAGGTGACATGACCGGCTATGATGTAACCATAATCGATCTAGGGGTCCATCCAATAGTTAGTTTGTTCAAAAGCTTTCTGACCGTGCTTTACAAAAGGAAGCAACAAAAGTTTGATTTTGTTTATACAATTCCAGATCCAACTGAAACTCGGTTTAGTTTTCAACATCCAGAAGCTGTTATTTTTGATAACATGCTTCAAGGACCATTTAACCCAAAGAGTATCTTTTTTGCAAAGAATATCATCGACATGTTTGCCTATCGCATCAATGTTCCAGGTTTTAGTGTTCGTTATACCAAGGCTACCTTTGCAGATTGGTAACTCAAGCTTCGCAAAAGAAATTGGCACCAAATATTTTGCATATATATATTTCCTTTCCATAAAAAATTCATAAAGGAAGATTTAATCATAGAATGCAATTTGTTGGGAAGTATATAGGTGCGACACCAATATACCTGCATGGCTATAGTAACGGCTTTGATGACCATAGGAAGCTAGTTGACCAACACTCAAGCCTTTTCGTGATCTTATCAAACAGGGGGAGGCTCTGCGTTGTATGATTCAGATGTGGCCATAGGAAGACCAAGATAAGAGATCGTAGAATCACTACAACGCAGTCCAGTACGGCTCTGAATGTGTTCTAGTTGCTAATTTCAGACACCAGCGAGCTTCATTTCCAATTTCTCATAATTAATTTTCAAACCAGTGAGATGATAGATTTTTTTCCAGCGTTGTCATTATGCTAGTAAATGTCATATCGTCAAGTTTACAAAAAAAGATCAAATCATCAGCAAACATTTCTACCCATATTTTATTAAATAAAAGTAAATATTTTTGAATATTAAATGCATACATGCATCTTATACTCATTTGTTTCGTGATTCTTTTTTCTTTTTTACTTGGTGCTTAATTCCTATTTGTTTTTTGTTTTGTGATTCTTTTGATATTTGTTTTCTGACAGAATGAGATGCTAAATTTATTTAGCTTTCAATTTTGTGAAGATTACTTTGTCCTTTCTAATTCCAATTCTTCCTTTTCTATTTGTTTAGAGATGGTGCTGTTTCGGATCTTGTGCCCTTTTTACATCTCAAGATGTTTATTGATTGAAAAGTTTCTAAGAAATATATGTTAGGAATGACCATTTAATTAGGTTAACCGATCGAATTGATGTAACCGATCTCAACCGAACCACAATAACCAAACAAATAGGTTAATCAAACTGGCGGTTAACCGACCGGCGCTAGCTGATTAAGATTGGATCGGTTAACGGGTAATCGCGGTTATAGGCTCAGTTAAACGTTAACCATAAAATGCGTTAAAATTCAAAAAGCCCATCCCAACAATAATATTCGCAACCCGAAACAATATTCTCCTAATCCTAACCTAATCGAACTATCAAAACGCTACAGATTTCTCTTCCAACTGCCATTGCAACTTTCTATTTTGTTCCTCAAAATAATACGTTCTACTTCATTCCCTAAACTAAATCGCGAAAATTGAATTATAATAACCAAAGCGATCTTCCGTTAATTTGCCATCGTGATCTTCATTTGGCCAACTGCCTCGTTGATTTTTAGCAATAAGAGGAAAAATGTAAGTTCGATTTATCGTATGTTGTAACAGCTCGCATTTTATGTGTCGAAAGATCGCAAAATATTTTTATTTCATTCTCTGAGGGTTGGACCATTCTCATCTTTTAATATGTTGCTTATGGGGATGTGAGACATGTCCATAATTTTTACCAATTTTGTTTGTGACCATTTTTCCTTGTCAGCCATGTACAGGGCATAACTTTTGACTCAGGTCGAATCAGAGGGCGAGACCTGTGCCATTGAAAGGAATTGATGATTGCCTTTCCGTAGAGTGGTTACATTAAAGATTTGGTTCAGCGGTTTGGGAGAAATCGATGTTTTAAGGTTTTACAGTCGGTTATTCAGGTTTTGGAGCCTTGGTGGAATCCTATAAATAGGGGATGAGAGTGGAGGGAAAAGGTTTACTTTCCCATTCTCTCATTTGGAGGCATTGATCTCCTTCTTCCTCTAACACATTTCCAGCATTAAAAATCCAAATCTAAGGAGGGAAATCATAGATCTATACCATTGGGGGCTAGATCTACATCATTTCAAGTAAGGATTCGTCAAATCGAAGGGCTAGGAGCTATCTCTTCGATGTCCCGAATTTTATTTCATAATTTTTCTTTTTTTTGGATAATTGGTGAGTGATTTACATCTCTCACATGAATACAATGAAGTATATGAGGGTTTGTGCATGTTTCTCATCAAATTGGAATGTTTTACCATAGATATACACCATTACATGTCCATTTTCATATGCATCACCCTATGATCTAATATAACAAGTTTTACTCATTAATTTCATGTCATTTTACATGTTTATGTTAGTTAGATCTCTCCTTTTGATCATATGTTCATTTTAATGGTTTTTGGTGAGATTTACATCATTTTTGTGGTAATCGTCATATTCATGTGGTTAGTAATGTTATGATATGTTTATGATTATGTTTGATGATTTTGGTTGAGTTGGTTTCGTCGATTGGCGAAGTTTTGGTCGAAATCGGAGTTGAATTGCAATATGCAGGTTTTGACTGGGCCATAATTGACTCGGTCAGAATTGACTCGGGCAGAAGTTGGCTCGGGCAGAAGTTGCATCGGGCAGAAATTGGCTCGGATAGAAGTTGCATCAGGTAGAATTTGGCTCGGCTAGAATTTGGCTTGGGCAGAAGTTGGCTCGGGCAGAAGTTGACTCAGCCAGAAGTTGGATCGGGCAGAAGTTGGCTCGGGTAGAAGTTGGATCGGGCAGAAGTTGGCTCAGCCAGATGTTGGATCGGGCATAAGTTGGATCGAGCAGAAGTTGGCTCGTGCAGAAGTTGGATCAGGCAGGAGTTGGCTCGGGTAGAAGTTGGCTCAGCCAGAAGTTGGATCGGGCAGAATTGGCTTAGCCAGAATTGGATCAGCTAGAAATGATTCGAACTAAAGTGACCCGGACATTTCCAATGATGGTGTGACTTCAAAATAAATTTAATTGGGAAGTCAGGAAGTGTTAAAATAGTGCTATGGATTGCTTTGAACCTTATAAAGATGTTGGTTGGTTCAACGATGGTGGTGGCTTCGACAAAAGTCCAGAAGGGGATGTTCGAAGTGATGTGATATGTTCGTTGATCGGTGAAAACAACGAATAGGCAGATAACTCAAAGGTCGTGAGTTGGTGGATAATGGTTGCTCGAGAAGGTCGCTTGAGCAGTAAATAGCCGCCAAGGTTGGACGACTAGAGATATTGAGGGCCGAGAGATTATCGTTGTCGTAAATTCTAGCAGGCTCAAAGCAAGGGTACGATGGGGGCACCCAAAAGACCGATTGTAGGTCGAGTACCTTGAGTATCATTGAAAGGCCCAGTTGTCAAGGTTGGACATTGTCAAGGTTGGACATATGGAGTTTATGCTAGAACTGGGGTTACCATTAGCCCTTGACATATGGCAAGGTTGGCTGTCATACGATTAACGATGATTTCAAAGCAGGATTGGCAGTGATAGCCAGAGTCAGTCGTGGATGATTGGTTGTTCTGTTTATACTATCTCGTATAGATTATCCAAAGTCGAGGGAGATGTTCTTTGAGTGCTTAACTGATATTGATTTAGGCCTCTGGGGAGAGTGCTTGGGGAATGTTAAAATCGATTAGGGTTGTCTAGGTGAGACCTATATAATCTGGATGCTATGAATGTTATCAATGCTTGTCCTGGTTCCCATGTATGAATTGTTATTCCTTTGGTTGAATAGATTGTAAAGGCTATCACTGTCCGATGTGGGGAAGATAAGATTGAGTTCTTCTCTGGTGTTGTGGGTAGATTAGTATGTTTATCTATCCTTTCTCATACACTTTATTGTTGAAGTTTGTTAGTTGTTTTATCGCTCACTAAGACTGTTGTCTGACTCAAGGTTTTATGTTTCCTCTTATTACCTTGGGTTGTTCATCCGGTTGTGGATGGGCAGACTAAGTAATAGGTTTAGTGGGGATGACTATGCTGATCGATGGCATACATGAGGCTCACGTACCAGTTTTACTACTATATAATAATTGGATTTCCGCTGTTTTCTTTTCTGAGTGATGTAGTGAGGCAGCTTTGTACAAATACTATTTCCAAGTTATGGATATTACTTTCTGGTTGTATGAAAGTCTTGTGATTTTCCATCACTATAACTACCTGTTGTATATGTTCTATTATATTTTATCCTTTTGCTGTGAGTTTACGACAGTTTCCGCTTATGTTTTCCTGCTCTGATGATCGTCCATGACTACCTGGCACATCCTTCAGCGCATTATTCCCCTTGTATAGTACAGGGGTTATGGGCGGTCGTCACATTTGGTATCAGAGCCAAGTTAACGATTTTTGGCCAAAGTTCAAGGACATAATCACGTATGAGAGACGTACTTGTAGATTTTAGCTGGATGCTTACTATATATATTAGCATACATAGTAGTAACGGTTGTTTTCCTTTAGCATTTTTTCTTGAAAGTGACTAATTATTCTAAATTGCAGATTTGGAATGAGTTGATGAGAAATAAGACACGCTGCTAGGGGAGCCAATACTGGAGGGGGAAATGGTGTTGAACCTAATTACCCGGCCATGTTTGAAGCCATGGCAGAAGCAATTATGTGAAGGGCACCCACTCCAGTGGCAGCAATGGTAGATTTTGGTTTGCGAGTTCCTAGAGTAGTAGATTTTGCAAAGCTGTGCAAGGACTTTACATCTCTAGGGGGAAAACCATTCAAGGGAACTGAACCAGCTGAAGAGGTTCAGAGGTGGATGGATTCATGTGCCCGAATCTTTGGAGACTTGGGTATTGAGGATGCAATAAAGAGAAAGCTTGCATCAGGCAACTGCAAGGCAGGGCCATGGAATGGTGGAATTCTGTTACACTCTAGACTCCGGAGGAAGAAATTTCATGGGAGCTATTCCAAGCTAAGTTTGAAGCAAAGTTTATCTCCACTGCTCAGAAGTCTGTTCTCTTCAAGAAGTTCACAGAGTTGAAGCAGAATGGCAGATCAGATCTTGAGTACATTTCTGATTTTGAGGCTTTGTCTAGATATGCTCACTCATACATTGATACACCCTATCAGAAGAACGAGAAGTTTGTCTTGGGTTTGGATGCTTATATTGGAAAGCCATTAGTAGACGATCTTGATGACTCATTTGAGAAGATTGTGGAAAATGTTATTCGTCATGAGAGCTTGTTTCCTAAGGAAGCAAATGTTGTCGCTGCGACCAAAGAGGCTCAGAAACCACAGCAGGATGGTAATAATAAGAAGAGGAAGCAACAACAACAAAAAGGAAAAGACGGTCAAAAGAAGTCCAAGAGTGAGGTGGTTTGCTTTAACTACCAATAGAAAGGCCATTTTGCTAGTGAGTGCAAGAATTCCAAAGCTGAGAAGAAGTGCTTCAAATGTGGGAATCCTGGGCATGAGAAGAAAGATTGTCCAGAATCAGCTAAGGGCAAGCAGATTGTAAAGGCATATGCTTTGGAAGCTATGCCATCGAGAGCTCCTACCACAGAGGAGAAGGGAAAGGGTGTCGTGGTGCAAGGTACTCTTTCTGTTAAAGGTGTTTCAGTTCGTGTGCTTTTCGATACTGGAGCATCACATTCTTTCATTTTCAATGAGCTTGTGTGTCTCTCTTGGGTTTGGAACCTGAGATTTGTGATAGACCCTTTGTAGTGACTAATCCAATTGGGGGTTTGTCAAATCTTTGCATGATATTCGTGGTCTAGTGTTGTCGAGTCATGGTTACTCTTTTGTGTGTGATTGCTTTGTTCTTAACTTCGCTGGGTTTGGGATCATCTTGGGCATGGATTGGCTCAAGAGGTATGCGACCAGGGTGAATTGCGAGAAGCTAAAGGTGAGGGTCGGGGATGTGGAAGGGCGAAAGGTGTTGATTAGATGTAAGCTCGAAGACGGGGTCTTCGTGAGTTATCTATATTCGCTTGGGATTCCACAAGAAAACCTGTCATCAGTGCTGATCACTAATGAGTATGTAGATGTCTTTGACGAGGTCAAAGGGTTGCCGTCGCATTGTTAAATCGAGTTTAGGACCGATTTGGTTGAAGGCGCTAGATTAATCGTTATGCCCCTTAGGCGGATGGCGCTTTGGGAACAGCGAGAGTTAGAGGTGCAAGTTTGTGACCTTTTGGGAAAAGGATTCATTCGGAGGAGTGTTTCCGAGTGGGGTGCACCAGTCGTATTTGCAACCAAGACGGATGGCTCGTTAAGATTGTGTGTGGACTATCATGAGCTGAACAAGGTGACAAAGAAGAACGAGTATCCGTTGTCAAGGATAGATGACTTGTTCGATCAGCTTCACGAAGCCAAAGTGTTTTCTCAGATGGATTTGGCAACAGGATTTCACCAGTTGAGGGTGGCTAAGAATAGTGTGTCAAAGACTGCTTTTAGGACACCATCCGGTTTCTTCGAATGGTTGGTGATGCCATTTGGGTTGACTAACGCACCAACGTATTTTGTGGATCTTATGGATAGAGTATTCAGAGACTAGTTGAACAAGTTTGTGCTTATGTTCGTGGATGATATTCTGGTTTACTCCAGAAATGAGGGAGAATATAAGACGCACTTGAGAGTTGTGTTAGAGATCTTGCGGAAGCATCAGCTTAAGGCTAAGTTCTTAAAGTGTCACTTCTGGAAGGATGAAGTGAGGTTCTTAGGTTGTAACACCCCGAATTTTTAGATAACATTAAATTAACAAATTAAAGTATACTTAATTCAAAGTGAAAGAACAAAGGGAAAGGGGTTATGCCATTGTGCTCGTCTCAGAATTCTGCTTGAGATAGAGTCCGAGTTTGCATAAATCAGACACCGTATGAAGGAGTTATGACCGTCTGAAGTTTCAGAATTCAATTTAAAATTCAAACAGTTCAAATTCAGTTCAAAAATTCGAAAAACAAACCCAAACTGGGTTGGGTGGGAAAATTCCCACCCAGGAACCAGGTCGACCTGGGGGTCGACCTGCCCAGTCGACCTGGTCAGGCTCTGGCTGGCCTGGTCGGGTACTGGTCGAATTCCTGAGCTCTGGTGTGTCACTAGGGCTGATTTGTCACTTTCTGATTGGCTCCTCTTGGTGTGTATGGTATGGATTCACTCTATGATTATCTGACGGCTCAAATCAATCTGAAATTCTATAAATATAACCCAACACTCAACCTAAATTCACACGAATAAAATAGAACTAGAGCCGTCATGATGCCGGGAAGAAACTAAGAGTAGCCATCAGTTAGAGAAAGCTTAGAGACGAGCAAAACTAAAGTAAAATCAAGATTCAAACAGCGTTTGTCTACCCAAAGTAAAGCATTGCAAATTCAGAACTCAGAATCCAGAATTCATGTTCGTCGTTTGTTGTAAGTATAGTGATTTTTCCGATGAGAATAAAAATTAAGACTTGATTCGATGTAAAATGGAAATGGAATTTTACTGCTGTGTAATGACGTTGCTAATTCATATCTGTGTATTTCAATGATTGTATTGTGAATGGTATTGGGATGTTTGTGGTATAATTGATTTGATGTTGATCCTATTGTACATTTAGAATGAAAGCAACATCACATACAAGTATATGGTTAATGTTAGAATTTACACCTATATATTTATATAGATTGGATACATTTTTCTAAGTCTAAGTTAAGACTTATATACACATGTTCTATGTTAAGACCATTATGCCTACATGATTAAATCACATGTATATGTTCTTATGTTCTTTGCAAGTTTGTAATTGGTTCCATGCCAAGTACCATTTAGTTTCACACTATTATTGCAAGTTTCATGTTATAAAAAGATACATGATTTGATCTAGTTAACGCTTTTGGGTTAATGTCAAAAATAGACATTTTTATGGATATGTAATAACTTTGTCACACGCTAGTTTGTGTTTGAAGTTATGCCTAGATAAAAATATGTTTAGGCTTATGTTTTATGCAAGTCTAAATTATGCCATTTCATGTGACATCTATTTAATTAGATTCTTATTTGAATGCAAGTTCACATGACAAGTTGAAACCCATGATTTATGTTAATTAGATCGCAAAGTTGCAATTTCATATGTCACACACCCTTTATGTTATTTAGAATACTTCATGTTCTTGGCTTTCCCTTTTATGTTTATAAGTTGGGCTGAAATATCCAGCCCAACATTCATTATAATCTTGTGAACGTACAAACGGGGGAATATCGTTGGGACTAAACATGAAAAATATATGTGTTGGCATGTTTGGCATATGCCAATGATTGGTGACATTTAAGTGGTATGAATTGCCATGCCTAAAAAGATAACGAACTTGGAAAATGGGCCATAACATTTACATATAACAAGTAAAAGAGACAAATATGTAAATTTAGAAAATACGAATATGCTTAACCCGAGGTTGGATTGAGTTGTGATGTGAACCTGCCCGGTTGTCCAGTAATCACAATGATACCTATCCAATGTGGGAGGTTAAGGCATTAAGCCCAATAAGGACCCGAGGTTAGACCGAGTTGCGGTGTAAACCTGCCCGGAACCGACCGCTGTCCAGTAACCGCAACAATACTTGTCTAATGTGAGTGGTTGGTGCTTTAATGAATATATTAAAGCTAGAATGAGGATGGTAGGGTTAAATTAACTAAAATACTTAACCAACTCAACATGTTAATTAAACTGATGGGTGGGGTTAGGTTAATACAGACACTTAACCACTTAACATGTTTGACTAGAAAACTCTAGTGATGGGAACCCATTTCAGTAGTAACCCAATTAGGTATCATGGTACCCTGAAACTAGGCAGGGTGGGGCACGATTACTGGGCTGATTGTAAGCGGTCAAAGGCGACGGCGGTTGGTGCAGCAGTGTGGGTTCTAACGAAGTGCGGGCATGCACACACTTCCGAGCAGACAAACAGGGCACTGGGCACCAGTAGTGTACACTATGCATTCTAGAATTGTGTTAGGCCACCACCATGGGACTTGATACACCCTATGGTGGGACCAGCATAGGTATCTACAATCATTGGGGACCGTATGACACATATGATTTTGCGAGTAGGAGCCGATCTTTAAAAAAGGGGATCACTTCACCCCGATCATGGGGCGCCAATCGGAACAAATTCAAGTAGGTGCAGAGATATAGTGTGGGGTGCGATAGTATATTTGGTTCAGAACTGCTTTATCTTAGTTTATGATACTTTCCTGTTTCCAGTTTATACCTATCATGCTTTTTTCTTATTCTCATACTGAAGAGTCACTAGACTTACCAGGCTTTATGTCTGACTCTATTTTTCTTTCGTCTTCTTTTCTTCCATCCCCACCCCCCAGGTCCACAAGGAGGAAACAACCCAGCTTAGTCAGACTTTTTGCAAGCTTCAAGATAATAGATGTATGGTTTGGACTCTCTTTCCTTGGCTATGGCTTTTGGACATGTTCTATGGGGATTTATGCAACTTTAATTATGATTTTATGCTTCTTTATTTAATAATCAAGACAGAAATAATGATGTAATGTTTTGGAAGTTATTGTGAGACAATCATGGAAATGTTTTGTATGAACACGTATTTATGAAATGAAAGTCTGTTTGTTTTTCCGTTACTTATATATATGTGTTTATATTTGTCTTGTGTTTATCTGTGACTTTTACTTATAAACCTCCACCGAAGTTAAGGCATTCCCTTTGTGAGTGACCTTAATGAAGGTGGGGTGTTTCACTAGGTATCAGAGCACAGGTTTACCAGATTAGATAAAGGTTTTTGAAACTATTTTCAAAAAGAAGTTTAAGGAAGCATTTTTTTTCAAGAAAAAACGTTGTTTTTAAAAGGTATAATTCCCTAAAGCCATATGCACTATCTCTCTATCCTTTTGTCTTGAATCTCTCCTTTTTGTTTTAGCATGTCTGGAGATCTTAACCATCCAGAAGGAGTACCGATACCTAGCTAGTTCCGGAGGTACCTAGAGGCTAGGGCCAATGATGCGGTCCCAACAGACATTCCTCCTCCCACAGTGGCAGCGGTTCCTCCTCCTCCTCCTCGTGGAAATACTTTCGCTAAGACGTGTAGAGACTTCAAGGCTATGGGTGGAAAGGACTTTTATGGAACTGAATCCTTTGTGGTAGTAAGGAACTGGCTGAAGGAGACCGAAGATTTGTTCGTTATCTTCGAAGTTGACGACAGACAAAAGATACAGCTAGCAGTATGGTTGCTTAAAGACGAAGTTTCTTATTGGTGGGAAGTTACCCATGCTGAAAGGCCAGTGGAAACTTGGGAAGATTTCAGGACGAGGTTTGAGATGAAATTCCTCCCCCAAGCTGAAAGAAGCCTGCAGATAGAGAAGTTCCTAACTCTCAAACAAGGAAGTACGACGATCAAGGAGTACGTCAATCAGTTAAATTAGTTGTCCAGATTTGGGCTGGATTTAGTAAACACCCAACACACGAAGGCTCTTCGCTTTGTCAAAGGTCTGAATGAGCCTCTACACAGCCTCACTATGACCCATATACCCATGGGAGCGACTTACGAATGCTTGGTGGACATGGCGCTGCTACACGAGGAAGATAAAGGCAAGAAAGAGGCAAAGGTGGAAGTGACTCAAGAAAAGAAAGAGGGTTTACAGGCTAAGAAAACAGACTTCAAGAAGGGCGGGAAGAACAACAAATCCCATGAAATGAGAAAGTGTAATTTCTGTGGCATTGTTGGACATATAGCGAAAGACTGCAGAAAGAAGAAGGCGAAGATGAATGGTGGTTGTTTCCATTGCGGTGAGACTGGACACATGGATAAGGACTGCCCAAAGAAGCAGGGGCAGGGATATAAGACTGGATCCACTTCAGGGGGATAGGTTCACGCGCTGGTGGCACCTCTGCAGGAACGAGGTAGAAATATTTCTGTAGAAAGCTTAGTTTATCTCTATGATCATCCAGTTCGCACTCTCTTTGATTCTAGCGCATCACACTCCTTTATTTCATCTGCTTTAGTAGAATCTCTGGACCTAGACACTAGTATGGTAGAAGATCCCTTGGTTGTTTCAAATCGAATTGGGGGCTCAGCTTATTTGTCAATGGTTTGTTTAGATTTGAAAATCACTGTTCTAAGTGTTGAGTTTAGATGTAGTGCCTTTGTTTTGGGTTTCTCGGGATATGGATTGATCTTAGGCATGGACTGGTTATCCAGTAATGGTGCCATTCTTGATTGTGAGAAAAGAGTGGTTAGACTCTTGACTCGGCTCGGTAACACTCTAGAAATTTCTTGTAATCCCATGAATGCTATTATGCTTAGTTATCTAGAGTTGCTTGATGCTTCTGTTGAGAATTTGCAGTCGGTTAGAGTGGTCCGTGAATATCCGGATGTCTTTGAGGAGGTGAATGGCTTACCTCCAAGGCGGGAAATAGACTTCCGCATATATCTTATTGATAATGCAAAGCCCGTAGCTTTACCTGTTAGACACATGGCTCCAAAGAAGAGAAAGGAGCTCAGTAAGCAAGTTAAGGAGCTTCTCGAGAAGGGATTTATAAGGCGGAGTATCTCAGAATGGGGTGCTCCGGTGGTGTTCGCCACCAAAGCAGATGGCTCACTACGTCTTTGTGTGGACTATAGAGAGCTAAACAAGCTGACTAAGAAGAATAGACACCCGCTTCCCGGAATAGACGATCTGTTTGATCAGCTGGAAGAAGCGTCGGTTTTCTCCCAACTTGATCTGGCTACTGGGTTACATCAGTTAAGGGTAGCTGAAGATAGCATTGATAAGACGGCGTTCAGAACCCCAAACGGTTTCTTTGAGTGGATTGTCATGCCTTTCGGCTTGACAAACGCAACCGCTTATTTCGTAGACTTAATGAGCAGGGTGTTCAGAGAATTCCTCAACAAGTTTGTGATTGTCTTCATAGACAATATTTTGATCTTCTCAAAGAATGAGGAAGAACATGCTCAACATCTGAAAGAGATCATGGAAACTCTTCGAGTTCATCAGCTGAAAGCCAAATTCTCCAAATGCCACTTTTGAGAGAAGAAGTAAGGTTTCTTGGGCATGTAGTATCCAAAGAGGGGTTAGCTGTGGACCTTGTGAAAGTGGTGGCGGTGCAAGATTGGGAGGTACCAAGAAATGCAACCGAAGTCCGAAGCTTTCTTGGGCTAGCAGGTTTTTACCGAAAGTTCATTAGAGATTTCGCAAAGATCTCAGCTCCACTCACAAGGCTAACAAAGAAGAACCTAGCGTTCGCTTGGGATCTGGATTGTGAGTTTGCTTTCCAATGATTGAAAAGGGCTCTCACAACAGCCCCAGTTCTTACATTGCCAGATGGAAGCACGATGTTTACAGTATACATGGATGCATGCATAACGGGACTAGGCGTTGTTCTGATGCAAGAAGGGAAGGTAGTGGCTTATGGTGGAAGACAGTTGAAAGTTCATGAAAAGAACTACCTAACCCACGATCTTGAGTTGGCCGCCATCGTCTTTGCACTTAAGTCTTGGCGCCATTATCTCCTAGGTGAGAAGTTCGAATTAAATACTGACCATAAATCGTTGAAGTATCTTTTCTCGCAGAAAGATCTCAACTTGAGGTAGCAAATGTGGATGGAGTTTCTCGCCTCGTATGATTTTGAGATTTCCTATACTCCTGGCAAGGGCAACGTAGTAGCAGACGCCTTGAGCAGAAAGAAGCTAACCTTAAGCCCTCTCTTTGTGGAAAGGCAAGGGTTGGAGTATATAGCCAGTTTTGACTTTAGGCCCTCCAATGACTTTGTACCCGGCCTGCTAGCAACATTAGAAGTGCGACCAACTCTGTTAGACTCAGTCAAGGCCACACAACATGAAGACCCTCAGCTTGTTGATGTGATTGATAAGCTAATTAGGGGTGAAACTTCCAGTCACCTCAATAGGTACTCCATCGATGATAAGGGTTGGCTGAGGCGAGATGGAAGACTATGCGTCCCACAAGCAAGGGATTTGGTAAAGATGGTTCTTGAGGAAGCACACCATTCCAAGATGACAATACATCCAAGTGGAGACAAGATGTACAAATACGTAAAGAGAGTTTTCTTTTGGAACGATGTAACGACCCTGAATTTTGGGGCCAAGTTAAAATTTATTTTAAGTGATTTTAAATGAGTTTTGATATTTAAAATAATCTATTTTAAATAATAAGGATCACAAATTTGGTTCAAATCGAAGTTAGAATGAATAAATTAATTTTAAATATAAAAAGAGCTAGAAATGGCGCGGTAGTTTGAAAAGTCAAACTTGAACTTTGACTAACCATACAAGATGCAAAATTTAACGGATTTTAGTAAAACCAAAAATATTAGAATCTATTTAAAAATATCTTTCCAACGAATCCGAAAAATCGAAATTTCATAGCAGAAATCAAAAGTTATGGCTAATTCAATTTTTAGAAAGGTCGGTGGGTAATTTGCATAGGACAAAAATGCTACTTTTCACATATGTAGGAATTTGAACTCGAAACCACTTCCATTGGTTTCAGAATGATGTTTCTGCATTGAAAAACAGTAAACACTTATATGTCTCGAGTTTCAGAAAATATTTGTTTAAAAATGTATTTTTAATATTAAAAATATTCGCCGTGAAAATAGCCATTTTTCAAAAAGTCTCAGAATTGAACGAAACGAATTTTGTTGTGATCGTATCGGCATAGGAAAGCCAAAAATAATTTTTCCGGATTTTTCTGACTTCGTATGTGGCCCCGGCAAAATTTTATTTACGTTCGAATTTAAAATAAAGGATTTATTTGAAAATAAAAGAAAACCAGTCTGTAACTTCAAAATTGGACCATGGGGATAGCGCCATCGCGTTCAGAAGACATCAAAACATTAAGTTCGACAGTCGTTGAGCGCGAATCGGAGGTCGTATGTGAAAACGGTATTTTCTTGAATTAAATAATTAATTAAATAATTAAAATAAAACCCTAAATACTAGTATATATACCCGTATACAGTACGTATACTCCTTCTTCTTCCTCTCGTTATGAAGCCGCCGAACCCATAGAGCATCAAATTTCAAACTCACTTTTCTCCCTCATCTCTCGACGGAATTCAGCATACCATATACCGATTCGAAGCTCTTTTCGAGATCTTCGATTTGGTACCAATCTCCGCCTCCCCCGTGCCCTGTAGCGCCGCCACCATCGCCGCAAAGATCCGCCGGTCGCAGCCACGCCGGGCCCACCACGTTCGACCGAACTCCACCCCCTTCTGGCCGTGCAAAGATCTCTCCAAGGCGGTCATTCTCCAAAAAACGGCGTCCAAAACCGTTCAGTAAATCAAAAGTTATCGCGATTTGAAGTTTTGAACAAATTCTGAAATTGAGGTATGCTTCAGATTTTGTCACGCTTTTAAGCGTGGCAGAAGCAGTTGTTAAAAGTCTGTTTGAATTAAAACATCAATAACTTATGCATATGAACACCGATTCTGAAAATTTCAGATCCGGTGGAACCGTGACTTCGAATACAACTTTAATACAGAGCAATTGGGAACAAACTCTAATCTAATTGAGGTGAGAATCCTATTTATTTTATTTAAGTAATTATGTTTTAATTATGGATGTTCGCATTCATAATCATATATGTATGTGAATCTGCTATGATATAAACTGTATGTGAATCTGTTATGACTTAATCTGTATGCGTATGCTATGTCAAAACCCACTGTATGTTGAGATGTTACAATATGAAAATTATAAATTAAAATTGTTCATGTATGTTGTGTGACATGTTTATATGTTAAAATGTTAACATATCAAAATTGTTCATTGTATGTTATATTAACATTATTATATATTAAAAATAGAAAATGTTGGAAATGTTCATCGTAGGATAAAATTGACATTTTTGTCAATATTAAAATAAGAAAATAAACATGCATGTTGAAGTGACATTTTTGTCAATATTAAAATAAGAAATTGTTCATGTATGTTAAAGTGACATTTTTGTCAATATTAAAATAAGAAAATAAACATGCATGTTGAAGTGACATTTTTGTCAATAATAAAATAAGAAAATGAACACCGTATGTAAATTGACACTTTTGTCAATATCAAAATAAGAAAATGAACACCGTATGTAAATTGACACTTTTGTCAATATCAAAATAAGAAAATGAACACCGTATGTAAATTGACACTTTTGTCAATATCAAAATAAGAAAATTAGCACCGTATGTTGAATGAACAAATTTGTGTATTTATAAAATAGAATTGGTCGTTATATGTTGAATGAATATATTTTGTTCATGAGTAACAATAAGCAAGCACCGTATGTTGAATGAATATATTTTGTTCATTATCAAAATAAGAAAAGCACCGTATGTTAATGAATAATATTTTGTTCATTATCAAAAGAAGAAAGCATCGTATGTTAATGAACTATATTTTGTTCATTATTAAAAATAAAAATAGCATGGTATGTTAATGAACTATATTTTGTCCATTATATAAAATAGAAGATGGCACTATATAAAAATAGCATATTTGTCATGTTATCAAATAGAAAATACATGTATGCATATTATTTTTGTCAAGTTAGAAAAATAGAAAATACATGTATTGCATATTATTTTTGTCAAGTTAGAAAAATAGAAAATACATTGTATGTATAGCATATATTTTTGTCAAAATAGAAAGAGTGCATTGTATGCATAGAATATTATTTTTGTCAAAATAGAAAAAGTGCATTGTATGTATAGAATATTATTTTTGTCAAAATAGAAAAAGTCCATTGTATGCATAGCATATTATTTTTGTCAAAATAGAAAAAGTGCATTGTATGCATAGCATATTATTTTTGTCAAAATAGAAAAAGTGCATTGTATGTATAGCATATTATTTTTGTCAAAATAGAAAAAGTGCATTGTATGCATAGAATATTATTTTTGTCAAAATAGAAAAAGTCCATTGTATGCATAGCATATTATTTTTGTCAAAATAGAAAAAGTGCATTGTATGGATAGCATATTATTTTTGTCAAAATAGAAAAAGTGCATTGTATGTATAGCATATTATTTTTGTCAAAATAGAAAAAGTCCATTGTATGCATAGCATATTATTTTTGTCAAAATAGAAAAAGTGCATTGTATGCATAGCATATTATTTTTGTCAAAATAGAAAAAGTGCATTGTATGCATAGCATATTATTTTTGTCAAAATAGAAAAAGTACATTGTATGCATAGCATATTATTTTTGTCAAAATAGAAAAAGTGCATTGTATGCATAGCATATTATTTTTGTCAAAATAGAAAAAGTGCATTGTATGTATAGCATATTATTTTTGTCAAAATAGAAAAAGTGCATTGTATGTATAGCATATTATTTTTGTCAAAATAGAAAAAGTGCATTGTATGTATAGCATATTATTTTTGTCAAAATAGAAAAAGTGCATTGTATGTATAGCATATTATTTTTGTCAAAATAGAAAAAGTGCATTGTATGTATAGCATTTTATTTTTGTCAAAATAGAAATAGTGCATTGTATGTATAGCATATTATTTTTGTCAAAATAGAAGAAGTGCATTGTATGCAAATATTATTCTGTCATGTTAGAAAAATAGATAAATGCATTGTATGAACATATTATTCTGTCATGTTAGGAAAAATAGATAAATGCATTGTATGAACATATTATTCTGTCATGTTAGAAAAATAGAAATGCATTGCATAAAATAATATTTTGTCATGTTAGAGAAATAGAAATGCATTGTATGAATAAATTATTTTGTCATGTTAGAGAAATAGAAATGCATTGCACAAAATATTATTTTGTCATGTTAGAGAAATAGAAATGCATTGTATGAAACTATTATTTTGTTACGTTAGAAAATAATAAATGCATTGTAGGTAAAAGAATATTTTTGTTATGTTAAAATAAGACATGCATTGTATGAAAAATAATATTTTGTCATGTCAACAATATAGAAAATGCATGTCATGTAAATATACATTATTTATAATGTTTATTAAAAGAGAATTTGCATTGTAAGATAATAAGCATTATTTATAATGTAAATAAAAAAGAGAATTCACCCCGTGGGAAGAATTAACATTTATTTTATGTTAAATAAGAGAAATGAAATTATATGCAAGAATTAACATTATTTTTAATGTTAAGCAAAAGAAATGGAACTGTATGAAAAGAATTAACATTATTTTTAATGTTAAATAAAAAGAAATGAAATGGAGGAAAAGATTTACATTATTTATAATGTATAAAGAGAGTTTACACCATGGAAAAATGTTCATTGTTCATATTGAAATGGGAAAAGAAATATATAAAGAAATTAATGGAATGGAAAATAAAAGAGAAAAACTCACTATATGGTTCATTAACATTTAGTGTAGGTAAATGTAACATTACTTTAAATGTTAATAAAAAGAGTATTCCTATCGCAGGAAGAGTACATTTTTTTTAATGTTAAAAATAAGTAATTTACAATGCATGGGAAATCGACATTAATTATAATGGTAATTTAGAGAGGATTAATTGTAGGAAAGAGAGTACATTTTATTTATGCTTTATATTATAAGAATAACACCATTGTATGACATTAACATTTTAATGTTAATGTTAAAAGGAAAATAACACTGTATGTAGTTAACATTATTTTTAATGTTAATATAAGAGAAAATTTCATCGTATGTCAATGTAACATTTAATTTTAATGTTAACACATAAGAATTCATACCGTAGGGTATTAACATTATTTATAATGTAAATAAAAGAAATGAAATGTATGTAAGGATAACATTATTTATAATGTTAAACGAAAGGTAAGGAACTGTATTGAAACATTAAAATTAATTATATTAAAATAATTAAGGCAAGAATTAATCGTTATAAAATAAAATAACGATATGAAATATGTTTTTCTCAAAATATATGAATGCGAGATTATTTGGAAAGTCCGGGTTAATCCCATTCCAAATGATCGTACGATTCCAAGAATTCAAGTATGAAGACGGCGCATGAAGACCGTAAATCTCCCCTCGAATGGACAACGATCAAGACTCTGAATTGGTTTGCTCCAAATTCAAGGGTCGGGGTAATTGCCCAAACGTACGTGTTGATTTCACGGGTTTGACCCTAGTTCAGACCTAGAGCATGGGTATAAATGGATAGTGTGTCTGACATCGTACCCCACAAAATATTATGTTGTTGATATTCAGTTAATATATAAACGATTGGTGGTAGAGAATTTATTCTCTACTTAACACCCGTTTATATAGTGACGGACGATCAATAGTACGGTATGGAGTGACGGTGTGGCATACTAAGATGCAATGATCAGGGTTTCTTGTTGAAAAGCAGAACCTTGTGGTATGAAGAACATGACTTCACGAGCCTCACAAACCGGTAGAGTCTAAAAAGGGGGAAGGGAACGCAGGGAAAGTAGCACGTTTCTTTCTAGTTAGTAGTCATTTTACTTTTGGAGGATGATGAAATGAGGCGCCTCGGATAGGTCCTATAGGACCGGGAAACGTGTGCTTAGGAATTGCCAATCCTCTAAGCTGTATGTGAGGACCGGCCCTGCAGGATCCAAGGGTTAACTGCGGGTAATCCTGAGACGTTAACTAGAGCGTCTCGAATCGGTAAGGAGTCCTCCCTAGCCTGGACTCATGATGGAAACCCAAAATTTCCAATACGACCCCGACGGATTTGATTGTATTACTAGTATTGGAGGCATAATATATGGTACCTATGCTTCCTAGGATTAATACATTGCTTTGAATTGTTTTAAAACATATACACTAATAATAGTATTAGTTACGTATTTGGCGTATTTAGCATGTTTAACCACCATAAGGTAAAACTCTATCCTCTTGGTGTGCGTTGCATTGTGTGATGGGACCTGAGTCTTATGGTGGTTCCATTTTTCAAAAGACATTGCGTTGTTGACGACTTATTTAATCATTTATTATGACACTTTAAATTATGCACGGCAGTCCCTTAGAGTAAACCCGTTCCGCGTTAGCGGCGTGGTCTTTTGGATTTGCCTTATTTTTATTAGTATAAGTTATTTAAGAATTCTTACACCAGTCCTTGTTTAGCATGCCGGGAATAGGATGCAGCATGATGGGGGGTTCTCGCTTCGCGGTTTGGTGGCGAACGGGAGACTCTTACCCCCACATGTCCCTGTTGAGGGTTGGTAAGGCAATGGCCGGGAGGCTCGAGAGGGTCGCCGTAAAACAAGGTGACCTTTTTGCAAACTTGGGTGCCCTCTCTTCTACACGGGCAGCCAAGTTGACAGGTTCATTCTTTGCTTGGAGTTTTCTTTGAAGCTGCTTATTTTCTCTCTCTTGGATTCTGCGTGGGAGAAGAGGTGATGGCTTGGAGCTTGAAGACTTTTTTGTTTCTGTTGGCATCTTTTCTTTTCTTTTTAGACATCAAACTTATTTCTTTTCTGCAAACTTGTTGTAATAATCTTAGTTCTGTGACTGTGGAATTTCTGTGATTGATGACATTATATTTTTCCGCTGCTATAATGTTATTACTCTATGAATCTCCTTTGCTATATTGTATCTGTGTTCTGTTTTATTGTATTTATGTTGTATTCCAAAAATGATTTCTCCTGCTTTCACTTGTGGAAGTTTGGGGTCGTCACAGTTGGTATCAGAGCTTTGGTTTACAAAGCGGAGTACAACATATCTATAATAATTCGTTTACATAGAATCACTATATTCTATGGCGAACAGTTCATGAGATACATAATAGCCAGTCACTTTATCGTCATCTTTTCATTCATCCTTCGATCTTTCCTATCTCTTAGAATCACCTTTTCTGTTGTTTTGACTCTTCCCTTGATCGTGTATTCGAAGAAGACTAAGTGAAGTGGCGATGATCAATTGGCACATGTTTAAGAAGGAGCGAAAGGACCAACTTCTTCGGTAGAAAGCCTGATGTTATAGGCGGTACTATTTCTGTTTAAAACGTTTCAACATTCTCTGTGTTTATTCTTCCTCTTCTCCTCTTTTATTTTCTTTTTCCTTTTCGGGGACGAAAAGTTTTTAAGTGGGGGAGACTGTAACGACCCTGAATTTTGGGGCCAAGTTAAAATTTATTTTAAGTGATTTTAAATGAGTTTTGATATTTAAAATAATCTATTTTAAATAATAAGGATCACAAATTTGGTTCAAATCGAAGTTAGAATGAATAAATTAATTTTAAATATAAAAAGAGCTAGAAATGGCGCGGTAGTTTGAAAAGTCAAACTTGAACTTTGACTAACCATACAAGATGCAAAATTTAACGGATTTTAGTAAAACCAAAAATATTAGAATCTATTTAAAAATATCTTTCCAACGAATCCGAAAAATCGAAATTTCATAGCAGAAATCAAAAGTTATGGCTAATTCAATTTTTAGAAAGGTCGGTGGGTAATTTGCATAGGACAAAAATGCTACTTTTCACATATGTAGGAATTTGAACTCGAAACCACTTCCATTGGTTTCAGAATGATGTTTCTGCATTGAAAAACAGTAAACACTTATATGTCTCGAGTTTCAGAAAATATTTGTTTAAAAATGTATTTTTAATATTAAAAATATTCGCCGTGAAAATAGCCATTTTTCAAAAAGTCTCAGAATTGAACGAAACGAATTTTGTTGTGATCGTATCGGCATAGGAAAGCCAAAAATAATTTTTCCGGATTTTTCTGACTTCGTATGTGGCCCCGGCAAAATTTTATTTACGTTCGAATTTAAAATAAAGGATTTATTTGAAAATAAAAGAAAACCAGTCTGTAACTTCAGAATTGGACCATGGGGATAGCGCCATCGCGTTCAGAAGACATCAAAACATTAAGTTCGACAGTCGTTGAGCGCGAATCGGAGGTCGTATGTGAAAACGGTATTTTCTTGAATTAAATAATTAATTAAATAATTAAAATAAAACCCTAAATACTAGTATATATACCCGTATACAGTACGTATACTCCTTCTTCCTCTCGTTATGAAGCCGCCGAACCCATAGAGCATCAAATTTCAAACTCACTTTTCTCCCTCATCTCTCGACGGAATTCAGCATACCATATACCGATTCGAAGCTCTTTTCGAGATCTTCGATTTGGTACCAATCTCCGCCTCCCCCGTGCCCTGTAGCGCCGCCACCATCGCCGCAAAGATCCGCCGGTCGCAGCCACGCCGGGCCCACCACGTTCGACCGAACTCCACCCCCTTCTGGCCGTGCAAAGATCTCTCCAAGGCGGTCATTCTCCAAAAAACGGCGTCCAAAACCGTTCAGTAAATCAAAAGTTATCGCGATTTGAAGTTTTGAACAAATTCTGAAATTGAGGTATGCTTCAGATTTTGTCACGCTTTTAAGCGTGGCAGAAGCAGTTGTTAAAAGTCTGTTTGAATTAAAACATCAATAACTTATGCATATGAACACCGATTCTGAAAATTTCAGATCCGGTGGAACCGTGACTTCGAATACAACTTTAATACAGAGCAATTGGGAACAAACTCTAATCTAATTGAGGTGAGAATCCTATTTATTTTATTTAAGTAATTATGTTTTAATTATGGATGTTCGCATTCATAATCATATATGTATGTGAATCTGCTATGATATAAACTGTATGTGAATCTGTTATGACTTAATCTGTATGCGTATGCTATGTCAAAACCCACTGTATGTTGAGATGTTACAATATGAAAATTATAAATTAAAATTGTTCATGTATGTTGTGTGACATGTTTATATGTTAAAATGTTAACATATCAAAATTGTTCATTGTATGTTATATTAACATTATTATATATTAAAAATAGAAAATGTTGGAAATGTTCATCGTAGGATAAAATTGACATTTTTGTCAATATTAAAATAAGAAAATAAACATGCATGTTGAAGTGACATTTTTGTCAATATTAAAATAAGAAATTGTTCATGTATGTTAAAGTGACATTTTTGTCAATATTAAAATAAGAAAATAAACATGCATGTTGAAGTGACATTTTTGTCAATAATAAAATAAGAAAATGAACACCGTATGTAAATTGACACTTTTGTCAATATCAAAATAAGAAAATGAACACCATATGTAAATTGACACTTTTGTCAATATCAAAATAAGAAAATGAACACCGTATGTAAATTGACACTTTTGTCAATATCAAAATAAGAAAATTAGCACCGTATGTTGAATGAACAAATTTGTGTATTTATAAAATAGAATTGGTCGTTATATGTTGAATGAATATATTTTGTTCATGAGTAACAATAAGCAAGCACCGTATGTTGAATGAATATATTTTGTTCATTATCAAAATAAGAAAAGCACCGTATGTTAATGAATAATATTTTGTTCATTATCAAAAGAAGAAAGCATCGTATGTTAATGAACTATATTTTGTTCATTATTAAAAATAAAAATAGCATGGTATGTTAATGAACTATATTTTGTCCATTATATAAAATAGAAGATGGCACTATATAAAAATAGCATATTTGTCATGTTATCAAATAGAAAATACATGTATGCATATTATTTTTGTCAAGTTAGAAAAATAGAAAATACATGTATTGCATATTATTTTTGTCAAGTTAGAAAAATAGAAAATACATTGTATGTATAGCATATATTTTTGTCAAAATAGAAAGAGTGCATTGTATGCATAGAATATTATTTTTGTCAAAATAGAAAAAGTGCATTGTATGTATAGAATATTATTTTTGTCAAAATAGAAAAAGTCCATTGTATGCATAGCATATTATTTTTGTCAAAATAGAAAAAGTGCATTGTATGCATAGCATATTATTTTTGTCAAAATAGAAAAAGTGCATTGTATGTATAGCATATTATTTTTGTCAAAATAGAAAAAGTGCATTGTATGCATAGAATATTATTTTTGTCAAAATAGAAAAAGTCCATTGTATGCATAGCATATTATTTTTGTCAAAATAGAAAAAGTGCATTGTATGGATAGCATATTATTTTTGTCAAAATAGAAAAAGTGCATTGTATGTATAGCATATTATTTTTGTCAAAATAGAAAAAGTGCATTGTATGCATAGAATATTATTTTTGTCAAAATAGAAAAAGTCCATTGTATGCATAGCATATTATTTTTGTCAAAATAGAAAAAGTGCATTGTATGCATAGAATATTATTTTTGTCAAAATAGAAAAAGTACATTGTATGCATAGCATATTATTTTTGTCAAAATAGAAAAAGTGCATTGTATGCATAGCATATTATTTTTGTCAAAATAGAAAAAGTGCATTGTATGTATAGCATATTATTTTTGTCAAAATAGAAAAAGTGCATTGTATGTATAGCATATTATTTTTGTCAAAATAGAAAAAGTGCATTGTATGTATAGCATATTATTTTTGTCAAAATAGAAAAAGTGCATTGTATGTATAGCATATTATTTTTGTCAAAATAGAAAAAGTGCATTGTATGTATAGCATTTTATTTTTGTCAAAATAGAAATAGTGCGTTGTATGTATAGCATATTATTTTTGTCAAAATAGAAGAAGTGCATTGTATGCAAATATTATTCTGTCATGTTAGAAAAATAGATAAATGCATTGTATGAACATATTATTCTGTCATGTTAGGAAAAATAGATAAATGCATTGTATGAACATATTATTCTGTCATGTTAGAAAAATAGAAATGCATTGCATAAAATAATATTTTGTCATGTTAGAGAAATAGAAATGCATTGTATGAATAAATTATTTTGTCATGTTAGAGAAATAGAAATGCATTGCATAAAATATTATTTTGTCATGTTAGAGAAATAGAAATGCATTGTATGAAACTATTATTTTGTTACGTTAGAAAATAATAAATGCATTGTAGGTAAAAGAATATTTTTGTTATGTTAAAATAAGACATGCATTGTATGAAAAATAATATTTTGTCATGTCAACAATATAGAAAATGCATGTCATGTAAATATACATTATTTATAATGTTTATTAAAAGAGAATTTGCATTGTAAGATAATAAGCATTATTTATAATGTAAATAAAAAAGAGAATTCACCCCGTGGGAAGAATTAACATTTATTTTATGTTAAATAAGAGAAATGAAATTATATGCAAGAATTAACATTATTTTTAATGTTAAGCAAAAGAAATGGAACTGTATGAAAAGAATTAACATTATTTTTAATGTTAAATAAAAAGAAATGAAATGGAGGAAAAGATTTACATTATTTATAATGTATAAAGAGAGTTTACACCATGGAAAAATGTTCATTGTTCATATTGAAATGGGAAAAGAAATATATAAAGAAATTAATGGAATGGAAAATAAAAGAGAAAAACTCACTATATGGTTCATTAACATTTAGTGTAGGTAAATGTAACATTACTTTAAATGTTAATAAAAAGAGTATTCCTATCGCAGGAAGAGTACATTTTTTTTAATGTTAAAAATAAGTAATTTACAATGCATGGGAAATCGACATTAATTATAATGGTAATTTAGAGAGGATTAATTGTAGGAAAGAGAGTACATTTTATTTATGCTTTATATTATAAGAATAACACCATTGTATGACATTAACATTTTAATGTTAATGTTAAAAGGAAAATAACACTGTATGTAGTTAACATTATTTTTAATGTTAATATAAGAGAAAATTTCATCATATGTCAATGTAACATTTAATTTTAATGTTAACACATAAGAATTCATACCGTAGGGTATTAACATTATTTATAATGTAAATAAAAGAAATGAAATGTATGTAAGGATAACATTATTTATAATGTTAAACGAAAGGTAAGGAACTGTATTGAAACATTAAAATTAATTATATTAAAATAATTAAGGCAAGAATTAATCGTTATAAAATAAAATAACGATATGAAATATGTTTTTCTCAAAATATATGAATGCGAGATTATTTGGAAAGTCCGGGTTAATCCCATTCCAAATGATCGTACGATTCCAAGAATTCAAGTATGAAGACGGCGCATGAAGACCGTAAATCTCCCCTCGAATGGACAACGATCAAGACTCTGAATTGGTTTGCTCCCAATTCAAGGGTCGGGGTAATTGCCCAAACGTACGTGTTGATTTCACGGGTTTGACCCTAGTTCAGACCTAGAGCATGGGTATAAATGGATAGTGTGTCTGACATCGTACCCCACAAAATATTATGTTGTTGATATTCAGTTAATATATAAACGATTGGTGGTAGAGAATTTATTCTCTACTTAACACCCGTTTATATAGTGACGGACGATCAATAGTACGGTATGGAGTGACGGTGTGGCATACTAAGATGCAATGATCAGGGTTTCTTGTTGAAAAGCAGAACCTTGTGGTATGAAGAACATGACTTCACGAGCCTCACAAACCGGTAGAGTCTAAAAAGGGGGAAGGGAACGCAGGGAAAGTAGCACGTTTCTTTCTAGTTAGTAGTCATTTTACTTTTGGAGGATGATGAAATGAGGCGCCTCGGATAGGTCCTATAGGACCGGGAAACGTGTGCTTAGGAATTGCCAATCCTCTAAGCTGTATGTGAGGACCGGCCCTGCAGGATCCAAGGGTTAACTGCGGGTAATCCTGAGACGTTAACTAGAGCGTCTCGAATCGGTAAGGAGTCCTCCCTAGCCTGGACTCATGATGGAAACCCAAAATTTCCAATACGACCCCGACGGATTTGATTGTATTACTAGTATTGGAGGCATAATATATGGTACCTATGCTTCCTAGGATTAATACATTGCTTTGAATTGTTTTAAAACATATACACTAATAATAGTATTAGTTACGTATTTGGCGTATTTAGCATGTTTAACCACCATAAGGTAAAACTCTATCCTCTTGGTGTGCGTTGCATTGTGTGATGGGACCTGAGTCTTATGGTGGTTCCATTTTTCAAAAGACATTGCGTTGTTGACGACTTATTTAATCATTTATTATGACACTTTAAATTATGCACGGCAGTCCCTTAGAGTAAACCCGTTCCGCGTTAGCGGCGTGGTCTTTTGGATTTGCCTTATTTTTATTAGTATAAGTTATTTAAGAATTCTCACACCAGTCCCACGACTGACCCATAGTTTGTTTCACCTTTTTGCAAACTTGGGTGCCCTCTCTTCTACACGGGCAGCCAAGTTGACAGGTTCATTCTTTGCTTGGAGTTTTCTTTGAAGCTGCTTATTTTCTCTCTCTTGGATTCTGCGTGGGAGAAGAGGTGATGGCTTGGAGCTTGAAGACTTTTTTGTTTCTGTTGGCATCTTTTCTTTTCTTTTTAGACATCAAACTTATTTCTTTTCTGCAAACTTGTTGTAATAATCTTAGTTCTGTGACTGTGGAATTTCTGTGATTGATGACATTATATTTTTCCGCTGCTATAATGTTATTACTCTATGAATCTCCTTTGCTATATTGTATCTGTGTTCTGTTTTATTGTATTTATGTTGTATTCCAAAAATGATTTCTCCTGCTTTCACTTGTGGAAGTTTGGGGTCGTCACAAACGACATGAAGAAGGACGTGGCAGATTTCGTTTCTAAGTGCACGATATGCCAACAGGTCAAGGCGGAACAAAAGAAGCCTGGAGGACTGCTTCATCCTCTAGAAGTCCTGCAATGGAAGTGGGATAGCATTTCAATGGACTTCATTGACGGGTTGTCTAGGTCAAGAAGGGACAATACTAGCATTTGGGTAATAGTGGACAGGCTCACAAAAAACGCCCACTTTATACCTGTCAAGAGTAGAAGGACTGCCTCATCTCTAACATCTCTTTATCTCAAGGAAATAGTTCGACTCCATGGAATACCCTCCAGCATAGTGAGTGACCGAGATCCTATTTTTACGAGTGAGTTTTCGCGGAGTCTTCAAGAAGTTGTAGGCACACAGTTATGCTTGAGCACGGCCTATCACCCCCAAACTGATGGTTAGACGGAAAGGGTGAATAGAGTATTAGAAGATCTTTTGAGACTGTGCATTCTTGACTTTGGAGGGACATGGGAGGATCATCTTCCTTTAGTGGAATTCGCCTACAACAACCGCTACCAAGCCACCATCTACATGGCGCCCTTCGAAACTTTGTATGGAAGATCGTGCCGATCACTAACTTGTTGGTGGGAGTCTACAGACAAGCTTATACTTGGGCCAGACATGATTAGAGAGACTTCAGAAAAAGTGGACTTGATACGAAGGAGAATGAAGACTGCCAAGATAGACAGAAATCCTACGCAGACAAAAGAAGGACCGACCTTGAGTTTGAGGTTGGGGACAGGGTTTTCCTTAAGGTATCTCCTTTAAGGAATGTCGTTTGCTTTGGATCCGCAGGAAAGCCAGCACCAAGATTCGTAGGACCATTCCCTATCATCGAGAAGATTGGGAAAATGATTTATAGAGTAGAGCTGCCCGAAAGGTTGGCTGGAATTCACAATGTCTTTCACGTTTCTCATCTCCTAAAATGTTTACATGAGTTTGCGGAAGTGGTGGAGCCAGGAATTCTAGAAGAAGTTGAAATAGAACGAGAAACAACTATGAGAAAAGTTCCAACTCGAATCGTAGGAACAGAAATCAAAAAGCTACGCAACCACAAAGTCAGGCTTGTTAAAGTTCAATGGAGCGATGCCAAGGAAGATGCGACTTGGGAAACTGAGGACAGAATACGCGCTGCCTACCCTTTTCTTTTTGAGGGTACATCTTTGACCTCTCTTTTTCCATAAGTTTATGCTTGTATCTACCTTTTAGTGTATCTTCTCGGTCCTTTTTCTCCTAACTCCTTAGGTAGAAACTAATGGATGTAAACATGTATTTGAAACATGTTATGATTGATGGCTGCAAGCGGTTGCAAGTGGTTGCTCGTGGATACATATACACACACACCCCAGGTATTAGATCGGCTTAGTCACTTCCATATTGCATATGCATATATGTATTCATATTTGTATGTGGTTGAAACTTGATATGTTGTCATATGGATGTCGCATTTGTATGAATGGTTGCACACTCATGTAGAATTATGAGTAAGGAAATTTTTTCATAATAATGGATTCATGACACATGATTCACATTAAGGAGGTCAACTGAATCAGTAGACCGCATAATTTTTGCATTAGATAAGGACATATACACACACTATGCATATGATCATGAAGAATTAGAAGTCTTTTAAGGACAATGGATGCTTGTGTTTGTTGGTTGAGTAGATGGACGATTGGATGTTAGGATATACATTCTTCCAGACTTGAAGATTTCGGGGACGAAATCCTTTAAGGAGGGGAGAATGTAACACCCCGAATTTTTAAATAACATTAAATTAACAAATTAAAGTATACTTGATTCAAAATGAAAGAATTAAGGGAAACGAGTTATGCCATTGCGTTTGTCTCGGAATTCTGCTTGAGATAGAGTCCGAGTTTGCGTATATCGGACTCCGTATGAAGGAGTTATGACCTCCGGAAGTTTCAGAATTCAATTTAAAATTCAAACAGTTCAAATTCAGTTCAAAAATTCGAAAAACAGACCCAAACTGGGCTGGTGGGAAAATTCTCGCCCAGGAACCAGGTCGACCAGGGGGTCGACCTGCCCAGTTGACCTGGTCAGGCCCTGGCTGGCCTGGTCGGGTTCTGGTCGAATTCCTGAGCTCTGGTGTGTCACTAGGGCTGATTTGTCACTTTCTGATTGGCTCCTCTTGGTGTGTATGGTCTGGATTCACTTTATGACCATCTGATGGCTCAAATCAATTTGAAATTCTATAAATATAACCCAACACTCAACCTAAATTCACACAAATAAAATAGAACTAGAGTCGTCATGCTGCCGGGAATAAACTAAGAGTAGCCATCAGTTAGAGAAAGCTTAGAGACGAGCAAAACTAAAGTAAAATCAAGATTCAAACAATGTTTATCTACCCAAAGGAAAGCATTGCAAATTCAGAACTCAGAATCCAGAATTCAAGTTCGTCGTTTGTTGTAAGTATAGTGATTTTTCCGATGAGAATAAAAATTAAGACTTGATTCGATGTAAAGTGGAAATGGAATTTTACTGTTGTGTAACGATGTTGCTAGTTCATATCTGTGTATTGCAATGATTGTATTGTGAATGGTATTGGGATGTTTGTGGTATAATTGATTTGATGTTGATCCTATTGTACATTTAGAATGAAAGCAACATCACATACAAGTATATGGTTAATGTTAGAATTTACACCTATATATTCATATAGATTGTATACATTTTTCTAAGTCTAAGTTAAGACTTATATACACATGTTCTATGTTAAGACCATTATGCCTACATGATTAAATCCCATGTATATGTTCTTATGTTCTTTGCAAGTTTGTAATTGGGTCCATGCCAAATGCCATTTAGTTTCACACTATTATTGCAAGTTACATGTTATAAAAAGATACATGATTTGATCTAGTTCACGCTTTTGGGTTAATGTCAAAAATAGACATTTTTATGGACATGCAATAACTTTGTCACGTGCTAGTTTGTGTTTGAAGTTATGCCTAGATAAAAATATGTTTAGGCTTATGTTTTATGCAAGTCTAAATTATGCCATTTCATGTGACATCTATTTAATTAGATTCTTATTTGAACGCAAGTTCACATGACAAGTTGAAACCCATGATTTATGTTAACTAGATCGCAAAGTTGCAAGTTCATATGTCACACACCCTTTATGTTATTTAGAATACTTCATGTTCTTGGCTTTCCCTTCTATGTTTATAAGTTGGGCTGAAATATCCAGCCGAACATTCATTATAATCTTGTGAACGTACAAACGGGGGAATATCGTTGGGACTAAACATGAAAAATATATGTGTTGGCATGTTTGACACATGCCAATGATTGGTGACATTTAAGTGGTATGAATTACCATGCCTAAAAAGATAACGAACTTGGAAAATGGGCCATAACATTTACATATAACAAGTAAAAGAGATAAATATGTAAATTTAGAAAATACAAATATGCTTAACCCGGGGTTGGATTGAGTTGTGATGTAAACCTGCCTTAACCCCCCCCCCCCGGTTGTCCAGTAATCACAACTATACCTATCCAATGTGGGAGGCTAAGGCATTAAGCCCAATAAGGACTCGAGGTTAGACCGAGTTGCGATGTAAACCTGCCCGGAACTGACCGGTTGTCCAGTAACCGCAACAATACCTGTCTAATGTGAGTGGTCAGTGCTTGAATGAATAGATTAAAGCTAGAATGAGGATGGTAAGGTTAAGTTAACTAAAACACTTAACCAATTCAACATGTTAATTAAACTGATGGGTGGGGTTAGGTTAATACAGACACTTAACCACTTAACATGTTTGACTAGAAAACCCTAGTAACGGGTACCCATTTCAGCAGTAACCCAATTAGGTATCATGGTACCCTGAAACTAGGCAGGGTGGGGCACGATTACTGGGCTGATTGTAAGCGGTCAAAGGCGACAGCGGTTAGTGCAATAGTGTGGGTTCTAATGGAGTGCGGGCATGCACACACTTCGAAGCAAACAAACAGGGCACTGTGCACCAGTAGTATACACTATGCATTCTAGAATTGTGTCGGGCCGCCACCATGGGACTTGATACACCCCATGGTGGGACCAGCATAGGTATCTACAATCATTGGGGATCGTATGACACATATGATTTTGCTAGTAGGAGCCGATCTTTAAAAAAGGGGATCAATTCACCCCAATCATGGGGCGCCAATCGGAACAAATTCAAGTAGGTGCTGAGATATAGTGTGCGGTGTGATAGTATATTCTGTTCAAAACTGTTTTATCTTAGTTTATGATACTTTCTTGTTTCCAGTTTATACCTATCATGCCCTTTTTCTTATTCTCATACTGAAGAGTCACTAGACTTACCAGGCTTTATGTCTGACTCTATTTTTCTTTCGTCTTCTTTTCTTCCGTCCCCCCCCCTCCAGGTCCACAGGGAGGAAACAACCCATCTTAGTCAGACTCTTTGCAAGCTTCAAGATAGTAGATGTATGGTTTGGACTCTCTTTCCGTGGCTCTGGCTTTTGGACACGTTCTATGGGGATTTATCCAAATTTAATTATGTTTTTATACTTCTTTATTTAATAATCAACACAGAAATGATGATGTAATCTTTTGGAAGTTATTATGAGACAATTATGGAAATGTTTTGTATGAACACGTATTTATGAAATGAAAGTCTGTTTGTTTTCCGTTGCTTATATATATGTGTTTATATATGTCTTGTATTTATCTGTGACTTTTACTTATAAACCTCCACCGAAGTTAAGGCATTCCCTTTGTGAGTGACCTTAATGAAGGTGGGGTGTTTCATAAGTCATGTAGTTTCCAGAAAAGGGATAGCGGTTGACCCCGCTAAAGTTGCAGCAATCCTGGACTGGGATCGACCTAAGAATGCGACAAATGTTCGGAGTTCCCTTGGGTTGGCAGGATATTATGGACGGTTTATCAAGGATTTCTCCAAAGTAGCTGCACCGTTGACAGGATCGACGAAGAAGAACCAAGCATTCACATGGGATGCAAAGTGTGAACCAACGTTTGAAATCCTGAAGGAGAGATTTACGAGTGCACCTGTGTTGACCATTCCACGTGGGAATGAAGAGATGTTGGTATATACCGATGCATGTGGTACTGGACTTGGAGCAGTACTAATGCAGAAGGATAAAGTTGTGGCCTACGCAAGTCGACAGCTAAAGCCGCATGAGAAGAATTACCCAACTCATGATTTGGAGTTGGCGGCAATTGTATTTTCTCTGAATATGTGGGGACATTACCTGTTGGGAGTTCGACTCGAGTTGTTTACGGATCACAAGTCTTTGAAGTATCTTTTCTCCCAAAAGGATTTGAATATTCGGCAACAAAGATGGTTAGAGTTTCTGGTGCCATATGATTTTGGCATAGCCTATACTCCAGGCAAGGGTAACGTAGTTTCAGATGCGTTAAGCCAAAGACGCGCAAGTTTGGAGTGATGTTTTCGGAATGGAAGAGCCTAGAGTACTTGGCAAGGTTCGATTTCAGGCCAAGTTGTGAGTTGGAACCTGAAATGTTGGCAAGCTTGTCGATAATACCTACTCTTATCGAAAGAATTGGCGAGAGCAAAAAGAAAGATGTGAAGCTTGTCGAGTTCATTCAGAAACTGGAACCAAAAGATAAAGAGTTCGAGGTCGATCGAGAAGGTTGGCTTCGAAAGCAAGGGCGATTAGTTATCGACGGATTGAGGGATGAGGTTCTGAGAGAATGTCATCACCCGAAGTTGACGATTCATCCCAGTGGAAATAAGATGTATCAGGACATGAAGAGAGTCTATTACTGGGAAAGGATGAAGCGAGATATTGGAAATTTCATTTCCAAGTGTATGAACTGTCAGTTGGTGAAAGCTGAACAGAAGAAGCCGAGCGATTTGCTTCAGCCATTGGAAGTTCCTACGTGGAAGTGGGTGCAAGTATCAATGGATTTTATCGATGGAATACCTAGAACAAGGGCAGGAAACGAAGTGATTTGGGTTATCGTGGATCGTTTGACCAAAATTGCGAGATTTATTCCTGTCAAGTCGACTAGTACGACATCGAAATTGGCCGAACTTTATGTGAAATGGATAGTTCGATTCCATGGTGTCCCAAAGAGTATAATGAGTGACTGAGATCCATTATTCACGAGTGCATTTTGGAAAAGTCTAGAAGAAGCTTTGGGAACCGAGTTGTGCTTGAGTACGGCATATCATCCCCAAACTGATGGTCAGACCGAGAGAGTCAATCAAGTTTTGGAAGATCTCCTGAGGGCTTGTGTGTTAGACTTCGGAGAATCATGGAAAGACCATCTACATATATTTGAGTTTGCGTATAATAATAGCTACCAGTCTAGCATTGGGATGGCACCATACGAAGGATTGTATGGAAGGCCGTGCAATTGTCCAGCATGTTGGTTAGAAACTGGAGATAAGTTAGTACTTGGGCCTGAGATGGTTAGAGAAACCCCGGATTGTATCGAGATAGTTCGGCAACGAATGAAGGCAACCCAGGATCGTTAGAAGAGTTACGCCGACAAGCATCATAAGGACTTGGAATTCGACGTGGGCAATATGGTTTTCCTGAAAGCTTCGCCATTGAAGCACATGGTTAGATTTGGTAAGCAAGGAAAGTTAGATCCAAGGTTTATTGGACCATTTCCGATAGTCGAGCAAATTGGAAAGCTCGCGTATAGATTGGAGTTACCCGAGAAGATGTCGAGTGTGCATAATGTGTTCCATGTACCGTTTCTATGGAAGTTTGTGCATGATTTGAATGTGGTGGTATCTCCAGAGTAGTACGAAGACTTAGAAGTATAGACCGTAGTTTCAAGACCTCGTAAGCCACTTCATGTTATGGGGAATGACACGAAACAGCTTAGGAGGAAGACGGTTAAGTTAGTCAAGTACAATGGAGTGAGGATGGGGACGATTGTATGTGGGAGATGCAAGAGAGTATGAGAGCGACTCAACTAGAACTCTTCGTCGGTAGGATCCTTTGATATCGCACCTTCGTTATATCGTTGTATCTTGTTGTTGATTGTTAGAATTCTGTGTGCTAGGATAAGGCTATGGAAGCATGGCTTGATGGTTGCTAGTTTGGATGATAGAATTGGCTTTTCATGGATGATAGGCATGCGGAATCATTGTGATTACTTGTGTTTGTTTGGAATTTCGGGGACGAAATTCTTAAGGGTGGGAGAATGTAACAGCCCGCATTTTATGTATCGAAAGATCGTAAAATATTTTCATTTCATTCTCTGAGGGTTGGATCGTTCTCATCTGTTAATATGTTGCTTATGGGGATGTGAGACATGTCCATAATTTTTACCCATTTTGTTTGTGGCCATTTTTCCCTATCAGCCTCGTACAGGGCATAACTTTGGACTCGGGTCGAATCAAAGGGTGAGAATTGCACCATTGGAAAGGAATTGATGATTGCCTTTCCATAGAGTGGTTACATTAAAGATTTGGCTCAGCGGTTTGAAAGAAATCGCCATTTTAAGGTTTTATAGTTGGCTATTCAGGTTTTGAAGCCTTGGTGGAATCCTATAAATAGGGGGGAGAGTAGAGGGAAAAAGTTTACTTTCCCATTCTCTCATTTGGAAGCATTGATCTCCTTCTTCCTCTAACACATTTCCACCATTAAAAATCCAAATCTAAGGAGGGAAGTTATAGATCTACACCATTGGAGGCTAGATCTACATCATTTCAAGTAAGGATTCATCAAATCGAAGGGCTAGGAGCTATCTCTTTGATGTCCGAAATTCTATTTCATCATTTTTCTTTGTTTTGGATAATTGGTGAGTGATTTACATCTCTCACATGAATACAATGAAGTATATGAGTGTTTGTGCATGTTTCTCATCAAATTGGAATGGTTTACCATAGATTTACACCATTACATGTCCATTTACATATGCATCACCCTATGATCTAATATAACAAGTTTTACTCGTTAATTTCATGTCATTTTATATGTTTATGTTAGTTAGATCTCTCATTTTGATCATATGTTCATTTTAATGGTTTTTGCTGAGATTTACATCATTTTTGAGGTAATCATCATATTCATATGGTTAGTAATGTTACGATATGTTTATGATTGTGTTTGATGATTTTGGTTGAGTTGGCTTCGTCAGATTCGTCGTTTGGCGAAGTTTTGGTCGAAATCGGAGTTGAATTGCAATATGCAGGTTTTAACGGCCATAATTGACTCGGTCAGAATTGAATCGGGCAGAAGTTTGCTCGGGTAGAAGTTGGCTCGGCCAGAAGTTGGTTTGGGCAGAAGTTGCCTCGGGCAGAAATTGGATCGGGCAGAACTTGGATCGTGCAGAAGTTGGCTCGGGCAGAAGTTGGATCGGGCAGAAGTTGGCTCAGCCAGAAGTTGGATCGGGCAGAAGTTAGATCGGGCAGAATTGGCTTAGCCAGAATTAGCTCAGCCATAATTGGATCAGCCAGAAGTGATTCGGACTAAATTGACCCAGACATTTTCAGTGATGGTGTGACTTCAAAGGAAATTTAATTGGAAAGTCAGGAAGTGCTAAAATAATGCTATGGATTGCTTTGAACCTTATAAAGATGTTGGTTGGTTCAACGATGGTAGTGGCTTCGACAACAGTCCAGAAGGGGATGTTCGAAATGATGTGATATGTTCGTTGATCGGTGAAAAGCAATGAAGAGGCAGATAAATCAAAGGTCGTGAGTTGGTGGATAATGGTTGCTCGAGAAGGTCGCTTAAGCAGTAAATATCCCTCAAGGTTGGACGAATAGAGATATTGAAGGCTGAGAGATTATCATTGTCGTAAGTTCTAGTAGGCTCAAAGCAGGGGTACAATGGGGTCACCCAAAAGACCGATTGTAGGTCAAGTACCCTGGGTATCGTTGAAAGGCCTAGTTGTCAAGGTTGGACATATGGATTTTATGATAGAACTGGGGTTACCATTAGCCCTTGACATATGACAAGGTTGGACGTTATACGATTAACGGTGATTTCAAAGCAGGACTGGTGGTGATAGTTGGAGTCAATCATGGATGATTGGTTGTTCTGTTTATACTATCTCATATAGATTATCCAAAGTCGAGGGAGATGTTCTTTGAATGCTTAACTGATAATTGTTTAGGCCTCTGGGGAGAGTACTTGGGGAATGTTAAACTCGATTAGGGTTGTCAAAGTGAGACCTATGTAATCTGATGCTATGAATGTTATCAATGCTTGTCCTAGTTCCAATATATGAATTGTTATTCCTTTGGTTGAATAGATTGTAAAGGCTATCACTGTCCGACGTGGGGAAGATAAGGTTGAGTTCTTCTCTGGTGTCGTGGGTAGATTAGTATGTTTATTTATCCTTTCTCGTACACTTTATTGTTGAACTTTGTTAGCTGTTTTTTCGCTCACTAAGACTGTTGTCTGACTCAAGGTTTTATGTTTCCTCTTATTACCTTGGGTTGTTCATCTGGTTGTGGACGGGCAGACTAAGTAACAAGTGACAGATAACGCTTTTGTGAGGACGACTATGCTGATCGATGGCGTGCAGGAGGCTCAAGTACCAGTTTTACTACTATATAATAATTGGATTTCCGCTGTTTTCTTTTCTGAGTGATGTAGTGAGGCAACTTTGTACAAACACTATTTCCAAGTTGTGGATATTACTTTCTCGTTGTATGAAAGTCTTGTGTTTCTGCTTCACTATTACTACCTGTTGTATATGTTCTATTATATTTTATCCTTGCACTGTGAGTTTACTAAAGTTTCCGCTTGTGTTTACCTACTCTGATGATCGTCCATGACCGCCTGACACATCCTTCAGTGCATTATTCCCCTTGTATAGTGGGGGGGGGGGTTATGGGTGGTCGTCACATATGTATTTGTAGTGTTTATTTTAAATTTATCTGTGTTAATCAATTGTTTATTGTTTAATCTGCATAAGTCAAAGGTGTGTTCTTGTTGTTTACCTATGTTTTAAGCTTACCAAGTGTTTGATTACAGTAGCATTTGAGTGTTTGATTACAGCAGTATTCTTTTGCTTGATTTTGGTACTGCGATGATATGCTAAGCCTAATTTGTTTAGTACAATGCGAGTTCAAGTAACTGGAATAATGTCTATAACGTTTAAATAATTTTTGAAGAGTTTTGAGCTAACCATATATCCGATTATTAAAGATATATGCTAGAATAAATTTCATTCGCTTTACAATTAATTCATTCCTTATTAAAATGTGAGCAAATTGCAAATTGTGAGCTATATATTTAGTTTGGTGTAAATATAATTGCATTTTATTGCACATTTAACTACAGTTGAAATATAATTGCATGATCATATCCTGACTTACATTGTTACTAACTTTAAGTTGTGTCAGTTATCAAGCCTTAAATTTAAACTCGTTACACTTGAAAGCAAACATGAGATCATAAAAGCTTAGTTTTGGTGGTACATATGCCTTGAAATCAATATGTTCCTAAGTTGCACGTGCTTGGAAACTAACGCATGAAACATAGTTCTAGTTCATGAATCCACATTTATGTCTCCGTATTATTTTGTATGAGTATGACCATGTTTAGGTCTATATCGACTGTTGAAATAAAATGTAGTGAGTTTAGGAGGGTTAATATGGTATATAACAGGGAGTAAAATAAGTACATGAACTTGCTGAAGCTTGCATATATTTTACATTGCTACTTCGTATATCTTAATTAGATACATATATCTTTACATTATATCTTAGATACATATATCTTTAAATAGCTTCTACGTATAATATGGTTTCTACTGTTGTTTTCATAGTGGCGATGACAGAATACTAAAGCTGATGCTAAGTTATGTGCAAGGAGCTTTGACATTTGAAAATAAAGATATAGCTTATTCATGTTAGTATAATTTGACTTCAAGAGTTGTTAACAGCTAAACCAAAAAACTTCATGAGTTGTTAACAGATAAACTAAACAACTTCAAGTAACATTGATCATGGAACTTTTTTGTAAGGTTATATTTAATGTGAACTCTATGCCTCAGTTACGTGGAACTTAATCTCTTTTATATGTACAAAATTTGTGCATAGATTATAAAGAACATTCATGATCTTAGGAACAAGCCATTTGACATTGATTTCAAGGCTTCAAGTAGTTCTATCAATTTCAAATTTCAATTTCTATATGGTGAATACTAGCCGAAAGAGGAAGAACATAAGTGTTTTAATTTTTAATTTTTTTATTATGCTTTTAAGTAAACATTAATTACTAGAGGTTCGAGTGTTGCATTTTAATCCAGACCAAGTCCAGACCAAGCACATAATCATGAAATTTTACCAAAATTCACAATGTTTATTTATCTTAATACTTCATTATGCCTTGATCAGTTTCAGTGTTAGTTATGCCTGGTTCTTTTCTGGAAGTTTAGAAGGCATTATGCTCTATTGGAATAATGGTTAAGACACAAGATCAAATGATTAACATTGTGATAAGATGATCTCTTTAAGATCAACAATGTAAAGCTTTTCATTACAACAGTCTTGAACATATTTTTAATTTGCGTGTTTAATCAACATCCTCATCACAACTTGCATTTCAATCATACCATCACACACTGTCTCATTCATCACCAAGAAACTCCCACCCTCAAGCACTTACCTGCTCCGTGTAATGCTCCTTCATCACCCCCCAAACCTGTTCATTCCACCACCAACACGCATTGAGATATAGCTAACAACTAAGCCATGGTCAACTGCTTCCTCAACCTCTCATATTGCCAATAATATTTCAACACTCCACAAAATTGCCTCTTCAACTTCCCCAAACCACATTTCAAGATTAAAAGTAAACTACTAATAACAACTATCTACCTGAACAACAGATCAATCCACTAATACAAAATCACTAATTATGTTCCATTGTCTTGCCAAAAGACACCACCTCAATAACCTGGTATATATACAGTCCCAACTGGGGCATAAACTAAAACCATAGATGAGGAAACCAACGATGGTACAAAGCTTCAAACATCCTTTATATTTTCAGCATTCCATTACAAATTAAATGCAAATTTTCAAAGTACAAACTAGTGCAAACGTGTATATTCATAATAGTGTAGACTTGTATATTCATATCTAGTGCAGACTTGTACATCTAGTGCAGAATTCAAATGCATAATTCTATGAACATTGGAGCTGTTTCGAATTCTATTAACAGTTTCTCCTGAATTCTATTAATAGTTGCCAATGAGGTTTAAACATTTCAGGTTTATCAATATACATAAATGTATATACATGAATTACCAATTGTTGTTGGAAAAATATGTCGTAAACACCAAAAATTCTTAATTACTTAAGAATTATAGTTTCGCGTGGAAATATAAGTGCGGAATGCAGTAAATTATACAAGAGATTTATAGCATGAGTGGCCTACGTCCACTTTGGGAGAGTCACTGATATTTTATTGATGATAAAGAGTTACAAGCTTGAGACTATTAGATGACATCCCTTTACAAACATTTCTAAGTAATTTGAGGTCATAATTGTCATATATGAACATTAGGAAAAAGACACTTTTGCCTTCTTCTTCCTCAAAGCATGGATGCCATTAAAGATGTCAATTAGAGCTCTCAAGAGATGTCAAATCAACTAAATTCTAACCCCTTTGAAGTGTGAGCTTGGGGGTATTTATAGTGGAGTGGTTAGGTGGGAGTAGGGGACCATAACAGTAAACCTCGGATCTCATAGTGTAGGCCACCAAAAGCTCGGACCCCCTCGTCGCTTCTTGGAAACTCGTACCCCTCAGTGGGGTATGAATTTCGTAACCGGTGGGGTATGAAATTCATACCCCGTGGGGTATGAATTTCGTAACCCCGGGGTTACGAAATTCTTACCCCAAGGGGTATGAGGGATTCTGGAATGAGTATGGAGGAGGCGAAGTTAATGGGACTCGAGGCTTTTTGGAGTTTGAGGTATAGTTTTGGCAATGTTTTGAGGAGCGGTGAGGTTACTGTTTGCGCGACCCCTTCCCCGCTCGTTTCCTTAATTCCTTGTCGACAGTCCAGACTATAACATCATGCGATATGTTGAGTCGAGCGTATCTTGCATACTTTTGGGAACCGGACCAAAAGGAAGATTAACATTTGCCCTTAAAGTACGTCTTGTCTTGACGTGATGTGCTTTGAGATGGTAGAAGTATTTGTTGAATCGTTGATTTTCCTATGAACTCATGAAAATAAATGTTAGTTGTTGAGCTCGTTTACTTAGTAATCGCAAACGAGTCGTCGTTGATATGAGTTCGTGTTTATGTTGTTGCATACACACGTGTTTATCGAATTCGTGCATACGTATTTATGTATATACACATGCACATGTGGTAACGCATGCATTTGTACATTCATTAATCACCTTTTTTTCGTGCCCCTTGCTTGGGGTACTTAAATTTCGTACCCCAAACAGGGGTACGAAGTCTCATGCCCAGATGGGTTACGAAATCTTGTACCCCACTGGGACACGAGAGTTCATATCCCACCGAGGGATACGAACGATCACTAAGCTAAGCCCTCCATCCCCCTGTAAATTTAAGCCCTCTCCAATGCTTTCTCTTTTCTTCTTCCACTTCCACCGCTATTAGATTAGGGGTTCGAAAGCTGGTTACTTCAGAGGTACGATTCGAAAGCTGGTAGGGCAGAGAGAGATGGGTCCGCTGCTCGTGCGAGGGTTCGAGATCGAGCATGGCTATGGGTTCTCACTTCTATGCCCATGACCGACGCTCTAAAGCGTTCATGCCTGGTCGAGTCTTTTGACCTCGGTAATGAGTTGAAGTCCGCTGAGCAAGAATCCCCATTCGAATCGAAGGGAGGGACATGAGAGTAAGGAATTTGACGGCGCTTGCGAGCTCGAGCTTGATGCGTGGATGCATGGGAGATAGGTCGGAGGAGAGGAGAGTAGGAGAAGTGTCGAGAAGCCAGGCCTCGCGTTGATAGAGTTCGTACCCTTATCGGGTCTGGGATCCGGTACCTCTCGCGAGTACAGGATTTCGCACCCCGAAAGGGGTATGGAGTTTCGTACTCCCGGGTATGAAACTTCAAACCCAAAAAGGGGTATGAAATTTCGTACCCCCGGGGTATGAAATTTCGTACCCCCGGGGTATGAAATTTCGTACCCCATGTGGGTATGAAACTTCGAACCCCAGTATGGTTCGAAGTTTCATATCCGAAAGAGGAGTACGAATTTTGTGCTTGGACCGAGTGCTTCGTGTATGTCTCCATGCTTCATTTTGTCTCTCACCTAGAATTTTGGTTTTCCAATTCTTCTTCCCGGGATCCACGTCGTTCTTGCGACATTGTACGATTGGTGCGGCACCTACGTCGATTTTCCCGTAGTAGGCGATTCTCTCTTGTACATAGGGTTAAAGAATATTCTTGGACTATGACTAAACTATCGAACTAAAGAACGCGTTCTGCCGATTCTAATTGTGATGTATGCATGATTCGATGGGATTCGAGGAACGTCGGTTGGATGTGATGATGGTTACAGTCCTTGGGACTTGTGATTGTCGTTGTGGCTCGAGCATTTAAACTATAGACTGTGTTAGTCTAGCACTGCACGACATCGCACACACTTTTTAGTTTGCACCAACACGAGGGGTAAAGATTATTCAACCGCGATGTCTAACACTAGCATGTTAAAGTATAGTTGGCAATGAAGACAAGGTCCATGACATAGTAGACTTCAGAAGCCGACGCACACATCTGGTTCAACTAGCAATGCTAGCTCGATGGGAAGCGAGCTTAAAACTTCCAAAAAATCCACCCCTTCTCAGATGACAAGTTTACCATAAGCGTTTGATCATGGGGAGCAGCCAAAAGGACAACACTCCCTAGTTGTGCACAAGGAGGTAGAGAATGTGGAAATCGTTGGGGGAAACGAGTTGGTGATGCCGGATACGTTGGCGGACGCGGTTATATTTGAAAACCACTGAATTCAGTGCCATCGCATATGGATGCAATGGCGGTAAGGCGCATGGCATTGCGGTTTCGCATTCTTGTACTAGACATTCTTATGCCAGGAAAGGATGGTACGGCTTACGCACCACCGGAGAGATACACTGCTTGGAATAAGTAGGTTTGTATTACTGGGTGCGTTCCCCCGACCAACAACTTTGTTCTGGATATGCTGCACTACTTTTGTAATGGCCCGCAAATCCGTAATATCAGAGTTGACTACATACATCATACATCCAACCCACATATCCATATCACGAAAATACGAATCATTTTTTTAGAAGAAAAAGGTAGAAGAACAGAAATAACAACACAGAATCTCACATTGCAACGGAATAAAATATAATATAACATAACTTTTGAAATACAAAATTTTAACTGTATAACATATCATTATCAGAGTATCACTATCAGAATACAACTTACAACACAGCAGAAATAACAATAACTAGATAACGTTGAAGCCTCCTGCTCCAAGCTCGTTTGGATAAATCTGTAAATCCTGAACTACATGACTGTCCATATAAAATTGGGCACCCAAGAGTTTAGGTAAAACAAAACAAAACAAACTCTGGGTTAGTCATGGGACTAGTATGAGTAAACAATTTAAAACAGTTTCAGAAACTAAATGATATCTCATAAGACCACGCCGTATAACACGGAACGGGTTTTTCTCTTATGAGAATCCAAACCACTTAATTTAACTTTAAAAATCCTTTTGAAAGAAACGATAATCTTTATATCAATATTCTTTTGATATCATGATAGTGTCTAAATCAAATAAATAACAATCTAGTGGAACGTTTGCATCTCACGTTCCACATATATAATATAAAATCAAAACCGCAAACACTTATTGGGTAATGAATTTCCAACTATGACAAGGTATGGAACCATCTTCCGATAGTGTATCTCTAGAGGAGAATACACTGAGTTCAACAAGAACATCTTGCAACCCGGCCACACATGACCGACCACTCATTTCACTTGAGTGTATCGAATGTATTTCACCAACGGTTGGGATCAGCAACTGTTTCCCGAATGGGACAGCATCGAATAGTATAAGGAATTAAATGAATCTCTAGATAGGTGATAATACACCCTAATGGGAGCTAATACATAGCCATGCTGCTTGCCCGATTTTTGTCATTTCCCGGTTGTTGAGGCCCGAGGCTACGCTTACTTGCCATTCATTGATAACACGATCACTTTGAATGCCACATTGTCAGATCCGTTAATCATTAATTTATTTTCACAAATAGATTCTAGATATTATGCTAAGGGAATAAATCTGTTGCCACCATGTATATTTATATAGACCAACATATTCGATCATTGGAAATATTCTATCAGACATTCGTCCATATACGTTCGTTCTGGGATGGAACGAAACCGAAGGCACTATTCTATACATCCATCCTAGGCAATCTCTACGTAGGACTTATACAACAGCCCTTGCACTTTACTCCGTCTTCAATATATTCAACATACTTGGTTTGCAACGCTTATGCCAATACGGAGTGGTTCTTTGGATAATAATCCAACCGGTCTCTCCATATTAACAACGTTAAAATGGTCAAAACTTTGATAGTCGGTGATTTAACTATAAAATGAAAAATGTTCGTGTACACACAACGATCTTATTTCCAAATGGAATTATCGATCACATCATCAAATCGATACTCAAAAATTCATTCAACTCAACTAATTTCCAGGCAGTTTCTAATTCTGCTTAACTCTATTTCTTTAACTCCATTTGATTAACTTCTTATCAACACGATCATTTTAAATCTAGAAATCATTTGATTTTAAATCATTGTTCACTTTAAAACGTATATCTTCCAGGATTTTATTTATAAAATTCCTTTTCGTTTGTAATATTCTATTTTAAGTTCGTTTCATTATCGAATTCTATATATATCGATATATCGATTTCTAGTTTATCAAATCTACTTAAAAATATTCTAACTCTTTAAATTTCCAGAAAAAATCGCCATAACCACCTTTGTACAGGGTTACCAGAAAAAGTCAAACCTTTCCACACAGGCCTCTCCATTCAAAAAGAAAATCAAAAAGCCAAGCGGCTAGCCGATATGGCGCATAAAATCTCATATTCAATTTAAATACGTACCTTTTTGTCGAGCATTATATTTATACTCTTCCATTTCTTCATTTCTATACCTGCTTAACATATATCTAATCATTCTAATTCATTCCAACTTAATACAGTTGTTTTTAACTCAACTTGTTAATTAATTCGTTAATCAACTCTTTTGCCTATTTCGCTTTCATAATTGAATATGACATGTTCAAATATATATTTTAACTTACTTATAAACCAATCCAATTCCACTTTTCAAACTCAGGTTTCATATTCGATTTGAATATGAATTCACAAGTTTAATTTACTTATTCAAAGTTGAACTCAAATCTTAAACTTAATTAACTAATTTTCCTTTTGCTTAGTTAATTCTATTCAACAATCAAAAATATGATTTTCATTTCAGAAATCTTTCCATTTACTTCACTTGGGTTCATATTAATGTTATCCAATTTATGATTTTTCCTTTTTATTTACAAACCTCATTTATTTTACTTGTTTATATATTTAGACAAGTCTCGATTTCAAATTTTATTTCTACTTTGTAAAAATAAATTTCCCTTTTTAAATTAACAATTATATTTGTATCTCCTAAATTACCCAATGATAATTCATTTTACTTCATTTATAAACTTCGTTTATAAATGAACTACTTGTTTTTATTATTCAAAACAAGTTAATATTTTTGTTCCATTCGAATTTCAAATTCTATTTTAGAAAAATAGAATTTTCCTTTTAAATCTCAAATATCCTTTTTATGATATTTTTAAATATCCATATTTAGGCCCAGTGGTATTTAAACACACATAACATCCAATTATTAATTACAGGTTTTCTAACACATCATATATGACAGTATATATGCAAACAAACAGTTAAAATTTTTGAGGAATCCAGTCGGATCCCTCCAACCTGTTTTCCTGCATCCATAGATGTTAGCCAACATAAATAATACCATCCTGCTTCGAGGCAGGATATCGCGGTATGAAGGTCATCCATTAATATATATTTGTGGGGCACATAAGGAAATCATCCGCTATGGTACTGCGGGCATCCGCTAGTGAGATTGCGGGAACAATCCAACCACCAAACCAATATATATATATATATATATATATATATATAATAGTCAAGTCTAAATAACTATATATATATTTAAACATGCACAGTAATATCTCAATGCATCTAACAAGCAACACACAATTATTTTTAACTGATAAAAATAATTCTAAATGAACGTGAGTGAGATTTACGCACCGTGATCTTTATTGTCGGAATAGCGATTTGTTTTCAATCAGAATTAAACAGATGTTTAATTTAATTGAAAATCACAACAAGCTTTAATTCTTTTTAATCCAATACCATTGCGAAGTATTTTTCCATATGACTTCCATGGATCCTATTTCATCTGGGTCTGATAACATATGAATATATATACGCATTATAAATTTGATATACTTTTAAATTAGTCATTAACCTGTTAATTGAAATTTTAAATAAATTACTTTATTTACCTTAATCCCTTTTTTTCCATTAACACGCCTATAGGATAAACAAATCCCTTCTCCTTCTCTATCATTTTCACTTGCTGCCATATTCCGAGGTGCCAGTCACTGCCCCTCTTTTCATTCACCATTTCCACGTTCACACCCATCAGCCTTACAACTATCCCGACGAGCTTCGTTCTAATCAACCTCGTTCAACTCAATTCGGTCCCCTTCTTTTTGAGCTTTACTGTGTTTACCAGAACCAACGCCCACTTCCTGACATCCAGTAGCAGGCTTTAGGAAAAGAGCGACTCCACACTTCACACTTCATTTTGATCAACTCGCAGCATCTCCTCGTCGCAACTAGTCTCCCAATCGCCATCAGAAAATCGAACCCCCCCATCATTCCATCATCGTAAAATGCAGTACCCCAAATTCACGATACCTCGCGATAACCCTGGATGCTTCTACTGTCGCGAGGCCTAGAATTTGATTTCAAAAGAATCAAACTCGATGAACTCGAGCCACAGAAAAATGCGAATTATGCCTGAACCCTTTACTATAAGAATCGCGATAGTTTCCATCCCCAAATCATCAACGGGGCCTAACGCGATAACATACCCTAGCACGGCGCTATCCCCGATCCTTCTTTGAATCATTTATGAGCTCGACGAAACCCCGTTGTCTTTGATTTGAACCGTGTTATTTTGAGTGTAGGCCATTTTATTTTTGAGGCTTCCTATTTCACTATGAAAATGGGAATAAAGAGAGAAGGGGATACGACCATATATTTTTTTGCTGAAGCTCGGCTTGGATTTGCTTTTATGGAGAGAACGAATGGAATAAAAGAGGCTACATTTTGATTTCCCTGCTGAAGTCTTGAGTGGTCGGAAATGAGACAACGAATTCCAATTGAATGGAGAAGAAAAAGCCACAGTTCATTTTTGTTTTTACCTTGTAGCTTTTTTTCCTGACCACCCAACAAAAGAAGGAATTTATTTAATGGTATTTTATTTTAAATTTTAATTAGTTATGAACCGGTATCCTTTATTTAAAATACCCATGATTCTGAACTCCTTTCTGAACCCAACCACTGACATTCCTAGGGTTACACCACTATTCTGAACCCACTGGAATAGGTTACGAAGTCCAATTTGATCATTTGTAGAAGATATTAATTTAAGTCGATTTAAATTAAATTTGAAACAATTAATTCTTCAATAATCAATTAATATTATTATTCTAATTTAAACAGGAGTTTGAATTGATTATCTGAACTGTTTACAATTCAGTGTTGACTTTGAATTCAAATAAATTCAGTTTCATATTTCAATAATTATATATATTCGAAATAAATCATATTTCGATTTTAAATCGATAACTAAATATAAAAATTCATTTATATTATCAAATCAATATTTAAAATAAATAATAAATATTCAAAATTAATCGACTAGAAATCCGGGTAGTTACATTCTTCCCCTCTTAAAAGAATTTTGTCCCCAAAATTAGTAATGTAGGAAAAATGCTTCAGAACCATTATCTTTTCATAACTCATTTATGTTGAACTCAACTCTTCATATTTCTACAACTTTTAGTTCTACCAAAACTTTTGGTTCCCATTTACATTGCACATCATATGCTCACATTCAATTAATCTGAATGATTTACACTCAATTCATGTTCCATTCAAATTGATTTTGGTCAATTTATTTACTTCGATTTATTTAACTTTCTTAAGTTAAATTTAATTTCCAGAATTCAAATCCCCGGGTTTTTATTTAAAATACTTAAGAAATCACATAAATATATATACTTATTTATTTCCATCTCAAATTCAAAACATTTGAATTTTCAATTCTACTTGTTTTCTTTCAAACAAATTTCCATCAAAAATTTTCTAAGGCAGCAATCCTTCACTTAGAAACTCGAAAATGAACATTGATGGTGTTGTAATCAACATCAGAATTATTTTCCAGCCACTGAAGTGAGTTCAGTGTTTTAACACTTTCAGAATCCATTCAAAATGATTTTTATTCAAAAATCCTTCAAAATAAAGCTATATTATTTTAATATACTTCAAAAATATTTTCCAACTTCCCAGGATTTAAATTCCAAATTCTGTTTTAAATCCAATTCCAGTTCATCTCATTTGTATATTTCATTTACATACAAATTTTATTTGGTTATAGATAACCAATCCAATTTTATAATCTTATTTGATTATAATAATATCAATCAACTCATCCATATATTATAATAATTTAAGAAAATTATCCCTTTTCTATCAAAAATAGAATTTTGGGTAAAATTATTTCATTTACCCGCTAAAAACAATATCGTGTTTAATCTTCTGTTCAAGTATTTACAAACTCTTATCAACGTCGTGGCGTCCCACGATTCGACCAGAATTCATAAATTACCCAACAGACTAGCCAACACAATATAAAATAGTTTTTATATCAATTAACAAATACGCGCTCTCATATATATATATATATACACACTCAACTCTAGGGTATTAATGACCCTATCTCTAATGAGCACAATCCCACCAAAGCCTAGGTGTTCGCTCAACTAAGCTCTGATACCAACAGTAATGGCCTGCAAATCCGTAATATCAGAGTTGACTACATACATCATACATCCAACCCAAATATCATGAAAATACGAATCATTTTTATTTTAGAAGAAAAAGGTGAAAGAAGAATAGAGATAACAACACAGAATCTCAAATCATAGCGGAATAAAATATAATATATCATAACTTTTGAAATAAAATTTTTTAACTGTATAACATATCATTATCAGAGTATCACTATCAGAGTACAACTTACAACACAGCAGAAATAACAATAACTAGATAATGCTGAAGCCTCCTGCTCCAAGCTCCTTTGGATAAAGATGTAAAATCCTGAACTACTTGACTGCCCATATAAAATTGGGCACCCAAGAGTTTAGGTAAAACAAAACAAAATAAACTCCGGGTAAGTCATGGGACTGGTATGAGTAAACAATTTAAAACTGTTTCAGAAACTAAATGATATCTCATAAGACCACGCCGTATAACACGGAACGGGTTTTTCCCTTATGAGAATCCAAACCACTTAATTTAACTGTAAAAATCCTTTTGAAAGAAACAATAATCTTTATATCAAAATTCTTTTGATATTATGACAGTGTCTAAATCAAATAAATAACAATTTAGTGGAACGTTTGTATCTCACGTTCCACATATATAATATAAAATCAAAACCGCAAGCACTTATTGGGTAATGAATTTCCAACTATGACAAGGTATGGAACCACCTTCTGATAGTGTATCTCTAGAGGATAATACATTGAGTTCAACAAGAACATCTTGCAACCCGGCCACACATGACCGACCACTCATTTCACTTGAGTGTATCGAATTTATTTCACCAACGGTTGGGATCAGCAACTGTTTCCCGAATGGGACAGCATCGAATAGTATAAGGAATTAAATGAATCTCTAGATAGGTGATAATACACCCTAATGGGAGCTAATACATAGCCATGTTGCTTGCCCGATTTTTGTCATTTCCCGGTTGTTGAGGCCTGAGGCTATGCTTACTTGCCATTCATTGATAACACGATCACTTTGAATGCCACATTGTCAGATCCGTTAATCATTAATTGATTTTCACAAATAGATTCCGGATATTATGCGAAGGGAATAAATCCGTCGCCACCATGTATATTTTTATAGACCAACATATTCGATCATTGGAAATATTCTATCAGACATTCGTCCATACACATTCGTTCTGGGATGGAACGAAACCGAAGGCACTATTCTATACATCCATCCTAGGCAATCTCTACCTAGGACTTATACAACAGCCCTTGCACTTTACTCCGTCTTCAATATATTCAGCATACTTGGTTTGCAACGCTTATGCCAATACGGAGTGGTTCTTCGGATAATAATCCAACCGGTCCCTCCATATTAACAACGTTAAAATGGTCAAAACTTTGATAGTCGGTGATTTAACTATAAAATGAAAAATGTTCGTGTACACACAACGATCTTATTTCCAAATGGAATTATCGATCACATCATCAAACATATATATATATATATATATATATTCATATTTCCTTATTCTATATTAAGAAAATATCTGTTATTAACTCTGGAAAACATTCCCATTGCATATTTACATATTTCTATTCTTCCACTTCTATCGGACACTAACTATAAACTAGTGAGAGAACAACAAGTATAAACCCCAAAGGCCGAAACCAACATCAGATCGATACTCAAAAAGTCGTTTAACTCAACTAATTTCCAGTCAGTTTTTAATTCTGCTTAACTCTATTTCTTTAACTCCATTTGATTAACTTCTTATCAACACGATCATTTTAAATCTGCAAATCATTTGCTTTTAAATCAACATTCACTTTAAAATGTATATCTCCTAGGATTTTATTTATAAAATTCCTTTTCGTTTATAATATTCTATTTTAAGTTCGTTTCATTATCGAATTCTATATATATATCGATTTCTAGTTTATCAAATCTTCTTAAAAATATTATAACTCTTTAAATTTCCGAAAAAATCGCTATAACCTCCTTTGTACGGGGTTACCGGAAAAAGTCAAACCTTGCCATATAGGCCTCTCCATTCAAAAAGAAAATCAAAAAGCCAAGCGACTAGCCGATACGGCGCATAAAATCTCATATTCAATTTAAATATGTACCTTTTTGTCGAGCATTATATTTATACTCTTCCATTTCTTCATTTCTATACCTTCTTAACATATATCTAATCATTCTAATTCATTCCAACTTAATACACTTGTTTCAACCTAGCTCGTTAATTAATTCGTTAATCAACTCTTTTGCTTATATCACTTTCATATTTGAATATGACATGTTCAAATATATATTTTAACTTACTTATAAACCAATCCAATTCCACTGTTCAAACTCAGGTTTCATATTCGATTTGAATATGAATTCACAAGTTTAATTTACTTATTCAAAGTTGAACTCAAATCTTAAACTTAATTAACTAATTTTCCTTTTGCTTAGTTAATTATATTCAACAATCAAAAATATGACTTTCATTTCAAAAATCATTCCATTTACTTCACTTGGGTTCATATTCATGTTATCCAATTTATGATTTTTCCTTTTTATTTACAAACCCCATTTGTTTTACTTGTTTATATATTTAAACAAGTCTCAATTTCAAATTTCTTTTGAAATAAATATTTTTACTTTCTAAAAATAAAATTCCCTTTTCAAATTAACACTTGTATTTGTATTTCCTAAATTACCCAATGATAATTCATTTTACTTCATTTATAAATGAACTACTTGTTTTTATAATTCAAAACAAGTTAATATTTTTATTCTATTTGAATTTCAAATTCTATTTTAGAAAAATAGAATTTTCCTTTTAAATTTCAAATATCCTTTTTGTGATATTTTTAAATATCCATATTTAGGTCCAGTGGTATTTAAACACACATAACATCCAATTATTAATTACAGGTTTTCTAACACATCATATATGACAGTATATATGCAAACAAATAGTTATAAATTTTGAGGAATCCAGTCAGATCCCTCCAACCTGTTTTCCTGCATCCACAGATGTTAGCCAACATAAATAATACCATCCTGCTTGGACATCGCGGTATGAAGGTCATCCACTAATATATATTTGTGGGGCGCATAGGGAAATAATCCGCTATGATACTGCAGGCATCCGCTAATGAGACTGCGGGAACAATCCAAACACCAAACTAATATATATATATATATATGTATATATAATAGTCAAGCCTAAATAACTATATATATATATATATATTTAAACATGCATAGTAATATCTCAATGCATCTAACAAGCAACACACAATTATTTTTAACTGATAAAAATAATTCTAAATGAAGGTGAGTGAGATTTACTTACCGTGATTTTTATTATCGGAATAGCAATTTGTTTTCAATTAAATCAAACAGATGTTTAATTTAATTGAAAATCACAGCAAGCTTTAATTCTTTTTAATCCAATACCATTGCGAAGTATTTTTCCATATGACTTCCATGGATCCTATTTCATCTGGATTTGATAACATATGAATATATATACGCATTACAAATTTGATATACTTTTAAATTAGTCATTAACCTATTAATTGAAATTTTGAATAAATAACTTCATTTACCTTAATCCCCTTTTTTCCATTAACACGCCTATAGGATAAACAAGTCCCTTCTCCTTCTCTACCATTTTCACTTGCTGCCATATTCCGGTGCCAGTCACTACCTCTCTTTTCATTCACCATCGTACCAGAGTTCTGCTACTAGCTTCACCATTTCCACGTTCACACCCATCGGCCTTACAACTATCCAGACGAGCTTCCTTCTAGTCAACCTCGTTCAACTCAATTCGATCCCCTTCATTTTGAGCTTTACTGTGTTTACTAGAACCAACGCCAACTTCCTGACATCCACTAGCAGGCTTTAGGAAAAGAGCGACTCTGCACTTCCCACTTCATCTTGATCAACTCACAGCATCTCCTCATCGCAACCAATCTCCCAATCGCCATCAGACAATCGAACCCCCATCATTCAGTCATCGTAAAATGCAGTACCCCAAATTCGCGATACCTCGCAATAACCCTAGATGCTTCTACTGTCGCGAGGCCCAGAATTCGATTTCAAAAGAACCGAACTCGATGAACTCGAGCCATAGAAAAATGTGAACTCTGGCTGAACCCTTTGCTACAAGAATCGCGATAGTTTCCATCCCCGAATCGTCGACGGGGCCTAACGCGATAACAAACCCTGGCACGGCACTAACCCCGATCCTTCTTTGAATCATTTACGAGCTCAACGAATCCCCGTTGTCTTTGATTTGAACTGTGTTACTTTGAGTGTAGGCCATTTTATTTTTGAGGCTTCCGATTTCACTATGAAAATGGGAATAAAGAGAGAAGGGGATACGACCATTTATTTGTTTGCTGAAGCTCGGCTTGGATTTGCTTTTATGGAGGGAACGAATGAAATAAAAGAGGCTATATTTTGATTTCCCTGCTGAAGTCTTGAGGGAAATGAGACAACGAATTCCAATTGAATGGAGAAGAAAAAGCCACGGTTCATTTTTGTTTTTTCCATGTAGCTTTTTTTCCTGACCGCACAACAGAAGAAGGAATTTACTTAATGGTATTTTATTTTAAATTTTAATTAGTTATGAACTGGTATTCTTTATTTTAAATACCATGATTCCAAACTCCTTTCTGAACCCAACCACTGACATTCCTAGGGTTACACCACTATTTTGAACCCACTGGGATAGGTTACGAAGTCCAATTTGATCATTTGTAGAAGATATTAATTTAAGTCGATTTAAATTAAATTTGAAACAACTAATTCTTCGATAATCAATTAATATTATTATTCTAATTTAAACAGGAGTTTGAATTGATTATCTGAACTGTTTCCAATTCAATGTTGACTTTGAATCCAAATAAATTCAATTTCGTATTTCGATAATTATATATATATTTGAAATAAATCATATTTTGATTTTTAAATCGATAACTAAATATAAAAATTCATTTATATTCTCAAATCAATATTTAAAATAAAAATTAAATATTCAAAATTAATCGACCATAAATCTGGGTCGTTACAACTTTCGCCTTGCGCCTTTTAACTTCATTTTAATGTGTACGCTCCCCTTTTAGGTATCTACATTCTCTACAGGGAGTATCTGCAACTAGAAACCACCGGAGAAGACATTCGGTACTTGTTTCAGTTGAAGAGGAGAGCTAATATCTTGTCGTCTCAGTACTTCTGGGGGCCTCGCCCAAAACTAAGTTCTTTAATGGAATATGGCCTAAGCTTACTGTGTACAAGCATGATTGGTTTTTCATGCACTTCCCTCCTGGGTTTTTCAGATGATGGTTGGAAGGAAGTAAGTATTTTGTTTTACTTTTAGTTTCGGGATGTATGGGTTTTAGCAGCTTAGATTTTTTAACTCCATTCTTATATGATAGGAAATCCTAAGGCGTCCACATACACCGTGTATCAAGAGCATCTTGAATCCTTGTTAGCCATCTCGACTGAGTTAAGATCCATTATGAGTATTCTAAAACATGACCGACTTCATCGCACATCGTTACTTCCTCGCGATCGAGCGATATTTAGACTAGTCGTCGCTGATGGTGGAAGGGAAATGGAGACCGGAAAGAAGGTGGGTTCCCTGGGTCGGAAGAGGAAGATGCCCTCTACTGGGCATAAACTGCGCAAAGCTGCTAAGGCTCAAGGGGAAACTGGTGGGGGTAAGATTGGAAATGAGGAGGTAGTTGCTGGGGACGAGGGACCATCGAACTCCCCTATTCTGCATTTGGCAGACGAGGCAGGGGTAGGAGCGTTGACAAGGTCGCAGTCTCCAGCAACTCCTTCAGAGACTACCAGCTCACTCATGAGCGAGTGTCAATTTGACGATCTTAATAAACTCCTGCTAGACTTGTCTCCCTGGCTGGGAATGATAAGTATGGAAGAACTAGCTTTAGCTGCGGGGTAGTTTACCCCTTCGGGCGTACAATTATCCGGTCTGTTGGAAGAATACTTAGGACATACACTCATAAATACCGCATGACACAACGTTCGCCTTTATGCGTAAAGTATCTGACTTTAAGTTTTTTGTTTAGCAGGTGATATGGCGAAGACGAGGAGACTGAGACTATGGGTACGGAGGACGCCGGTTCCCGAGAAACACTTTTTATTGACAGCTTCAAAAGGGGGACTAGCTTCTTCGGTGACTCTCTACCTTTGCATGATCGCAGTAGTGAATAATGCCATAGAGACCGATCTCGACGATCTCCGACTCCCCCACCTCCTATTCGGGCATCCGGGGGAGACTCCCGATTTGATCTAGCAGGCACAAGGCATTCCTCATCGACAGCTCCTCCTCACGTGGCATCTCCAGTGTAACACCCCGAATTTTATGAGAATATTAAAATTAACAAATTCAAGAACACTTAATTTTTAGAAGAAGAATTAAGTGAAATGGGTTGCGCTATTACGTTCGTCTCAAAATTTTGGTCAAGATAGACATTTGGTTTGCATAAAACGGATACATTATGAAGAAATTATTAAGCCTTGAAGTTTGTATGCATACGAGAAATATATATATATATATAAATTAAATAAATAAATATGCAAAAAAAGTTCAAAACAACAAATCGGGAGGGGGAATAACCGAACCGGCCCATTTTTGAGGTCGACCCGAGCCTCGCTGGGTCGACTAGGGGTTGATTCGGGGTGGGCCGATTCGCTATAAGGCAGATGTGGCATCTGATTGGTTTCGATGGACTCCTTGCTGAGTCATTAGGGCTAATGTGGCTATTCTATCTTGTCTGAATGGCTTTGATTTGCTCTATGTTAATCTGACGGTTTCTATTAAATCAAACTTCTATATAAGCAACCTAATACCTCAACCCTAAATCCTATTAAAAATCAAACCAAGAGCCGTCATGCTGTTGTTGGACAACCTCGAGTAGTCACCATTCAACTTGAAGCAAATTAAATGAGACAAACCAAATCAAATCATAATTAAACTAAAACAACGATGTCTACATCAAAGGTGAGCATTTCAACTTCAGAATACAGATTGCAGAAATCAAGATTGTCTTTTGTAAGTGTAGTTATCTTTTAGATGTAAATAAATTTAAGACATGACAGAAATTCAAGTTTGTTTATTGTGATGATTTTATCATAAATTGTCTTGGAATGTTTGTGGCTAATTGGACTTGGTGTTGGATCTATTAAAGATTGAGAATGAAACTATTAATATCATATACAAGTTATATATTTCATGTTAAGATCTACATATATATGTTCATATGATTAATGCAAGTTGTATGTATTATGTTAGATCCAAATCAAGATCTACATATATATATATATATATATTCATATGCTTTATGTTAGATCCATATGCCTATATATATGTTCATATATTCATATGCAAGTTATAAGTTTTATGTTGGATCCATGTCAAGATCTATCTAGGTTCATATGATTAATGCAAGTTATATGTTTTATGATAGATCCAAGTCACGATCTAATTATACATATGTTCATATGCAAGTTAAATGTTAGATCCAAAACTAGATCTATATTTATATGCATGTTTGTAAAGTGGACTTATGCAAGTTCACCTTGTTAGATCTAGTTCACACCTATATGTTAATGTTAAAATTATACATGCCTTGGGATTGGACATGTCATGATTATGTCATCTGCTAGTTTATAATTGAGGTTATGTTCACACATGCCTAGACCTACATATTAACATGTTTTAGGCTTATGATTATCTAAGTCTAAATTATATGCAAGTTCATGTGACATGTTAAATTATATGAATAAAGTTTTATGCAAAATTTACATGTTTGGTTGAATCTATATTATGCATGTTCCCTTCTTTACCTCTTGTTTATAAATTGGGCTAATATGTGAGCCTAATGACTTTATGTGATCAATACAAGCGAACAAATGGGGGTAATGTCGGGATAGTTATTAAATCAAAACATGTTAATAATGTAGGTTGGCCCAAAACCATGTAAATGGTTAGGGCCATGAATGGTATAATTTATACCATTAGTCTTGAACATAATTAAAATATGTTACATGAAACACTTGCAGAAAATTCACATATATAAAATGTAAAAGATGAATATGCCTAACCCGAGGTTAGGCTGAGTTGTGGTGTAAACCTTCCTGGAACCGACCGGCACATCCAGTAACCACAACAATACATGTCTAATGTGAGAGGTTAGTGCATCAAGCCCAGAAAGACCCGAGGTTAGACTGAGTTGTGTGTAAAACTACCTGGAACCGACTGGCACATCCAGTAACTACAACAATACCTATCTAATGTGAGTGGTTGGTGCTTTAATTAATTAATTAAAGCTCATGAACAATCAATCTAGAAATGGTGAGGTTAAGTAATTAAGGGAACACTTAACCAAGTTAACATGTTAACAAGACAAGATTGGTGGGGTTAAGTAATTGAGGAAACACTTAACCAACTTAATGTTAACTAGACAAGATTGATAGGGGTTAAGTCAAACGAAGGACACTAAACCAATTTAGCTTGTTGACTAGAAAAACCCTAGTAATAGGGACCCGTTTCAGCAGTAACCCACATGGATGTATCAAGGTACCCTGAACTAGGTAGGGTGGGGCACGATTACTGGGCTGAATATAAGCGGTCAAAAGAGCGGCGGTTAGGTGCGTCAGTGTAGGTTCCGACGGAGTACGGGCGTGCACGGGCTCTGGAGTGGAAAAAGCAGGCACTGGACACCAGGCGTACACTTGTGCATCTTTGAACCGTGTCAGGGTTGCCATTATAGGACTTGATACACCCTATACTGGAACCAACACAAGTACTTAAATATCACGTGGGGCCGCATGACACCGGGAATACATGAATGCGAGTAGGAGCCGATCAATACATGAATGGGATCACTTTATCATGAACATATATTGCTAGTTAAATAGCTCTTAATGGGTGCAGAGGAGTAAAAGTGGGTGCGATAGCCAAATCTAGTTAAATCTTACTTTACCTCGTTTTAGTACTACCCTATCCTTGTGGTATCATTCTAAGTTCAGCTTATTCATGTCATAGTCTTTTACTTGTTTACATGCTATTAAATAACTGGGCTTACCAGACTTATGTCTGACCCATTTTCCTTTCGCTTCTTTTCTTCCGTTCCCCCCCCTCCCCCAGGTCCACAGGGAGGAAACACTTCTGCTTAGTCCAGGTTAGCCAAAGCTTGAAGATCGTAGATGTAAGGCTTGGACTTTCCTTTCTGAGTTATGGCTATGGTCAAGCACTTATTGTCAATTTATGTCATATTATTTTCAGTATTGCTTCTTTATGTTTTCAAGACAGATGAAAAGTTGTAATAATTTGGAAGGTTGAAACAGTTGTTGAATTGTTGCGTTGAACAAGTATTTATGAAATAATATTGATCTTTTTCCGCTGCATAAATTTTATGCCTTGTAATTTATTAGTATCTTGTACCTTAAAACGCTCCACCGAAGTTAAGGCATTCCCTTTGAGAGTGACGTTAAGGGAGGTGGGGTGTTACACTTAGTATCAGAGCTAAAGGTTACCAGATTGGATAAATTTTTTGAAACTATTTTTCAAAAAGAAGTCATAAAGAAGCATTTTCAAGAAAAAGTGTTAATTTAAAAAGGCATAATCTCCAAAGCCATATGCACTATTGAATCTTTCCTTTTTGTTTCAGCATGTCTGGGGGTCTTAACCTTCTAGAGGGTGTATCGATACCTGGCTGGTTCAGGAGATACCTAGAAGCTAGGGCCAATGACGCGGGCCCAGCAGACATTCCTCCTCCCCTAGCTCTTGTTGCTCCTCCTCCTCCTCCGAGAGGAAATGCTTTCTCAAAGATCTGTAGAGACTTTAGATCAATGGTTGGAAAAGACTTTAAGGGAGCGAATCATTCGTGGAAGCCAGAAACTGGCTCAAGGAGACTGAGGACTTATTCGTTATCTTTGAAGTAGATGAGAGGCATAAAATACATTTGGTGGTGTGGTTGATCAAAGATGAGGCCCCCTTCTGGTTGGATATCACTAATGCTGAAAGACCGATAGAGACTTGGGAGGACTTCAGGGAAAGATTTGAAATGAAGTTCCTCTCACAAGCTGAGCAGAGTCTGCAAATAGAGAAGTTCTATCACTTAAACAGGGAAGCTTATCGGTCAAAGAATACATCAATAAATTCAACCAACTTGCTCGATTTGGATTGGAGTGAGTAAACACTCCACACAAGAAGGCTCACCGCTTTTCCAAAGGACTGAATGAACCACTGCAAGGTTTGGCAATGTCCCATATACCTATGGGAGCGACTTACGAGAGACTGGTGGACATGGCTCTGTTGCAAGAGGAGAACAATGATGGCAAGAAGGAGGTGAAGAAGGAAGAGCCTCAAAACAAGAAAGGAGATGGATCCTAGAACAAGAAGACGGACCCCAAGAAGGGCGGGAAGGATAATAAATCCTGTAAGAAGATGAAGTGCAATTTCTGTGGGATACCTGAACACTTGGCTAGGGACTGTAGAAAGAAAAAGAGGAAATTGGGCGCTTGTTTCTAGTGCGGGGATACTGGACACTTGTCTAAGGACTACCCAAAAAGGCAAGGGCAAGGGCAGGGACAGAGGACTGGATCATCTTTTGGAGGGCAGGTTCATGCTCTCGTTGCACCTCTGCAGGAACGAGGTAGACATATTTCCGTTGAGAGTTTAGTTTATCTGTTTGATAATCCTGTTAGTACTCTCTTTGATTATGGCACATCACACTCTTTTATATATCCTGCTTTAGTTGAATCTCTGCACATAGACACCCATATAGTAGAGGATCCCTTGGTTGTTTCAAATCTAATTGGGGGCTAAGTTTATTTGTTAATGATTTGTTTGGAAATCTCTATTTTAAGCATTGGGTTTAAATGTAATGCTTATGTTTTGGGTCTCACGGGCTATGGGCTGATTCTAGGCATGGACTGGCTATCCAGTAATGATGCCGTCCTCGATTGTGAAAAGAGAGTGGTTAGACTCATGACTCGCCTCGGTAACACTCTCGAAATCTCTTGTAATCCCAAGAATTCTATTATGCTAAGTTATCTAGAATCTCTTAATGTGTTTGTTGAGAATTTGCAGTCTGTTAGAGTGGTCCGTGAATACTCGGATGTGTTTGAAGAGGTAAAGGGCTTACCTCCGAAGCGGGAGATAGACTTCCGCATATACCTCGTGGACAATGCAAAACCCGTTTCTTTACCCGTTAGACACATGGCTCCAAGGAAGAGAAAAAAACTCAGCAAGCAAGTTAAAGAGCTTCTTGAAAAGGGGTTCATAAGACGGAGTATTTCTGAAAGGGGTGCTCCGGTAGTCTTCGCAACCAAAGCCGATGGTTCACTCCGCCTATGCGTGGATTATAGGGAGCTGAACAAGCTGACCAAGAAGAATAGGCACCCACTCCCAAGAATTGACGATCTGTTTGATCAGCTCGTAGTGCATCCGTTTTCTCCCAACTAGATCTAGCTACCGGGTTTCAGCAGCTGATAGTGGCTTAGGATAGCATTGACAAGACCGCATTTAGGACCCCGGATGGTTTCTTCGAGTGGCTTGTCATGCCTTTCGGCTTGACAAACGCACCTTCCTATTTCGTGGACTTGATGAGCAGGGTGTTCCGAGAATTCCTCATTAATTTTGTGGTGGTCTTCGTGGATGATATTTTCATCTTCTTGAAGAGTGAGGAAGAGCATGCTCAGCACTTAAGGGAAGTCATGGATACTCTTTGTGCACATCAGTTGAAAGCCAAATTCTCCAAATGCCATTTCTGGAGAGAAGAAGTTAGATTCCTTGGACATGTGGTGTCCAAAGAGGGGTTAGCCATGGACCCCGCAAAAGTGGTTGCTGTGCAAGATTGGAAGATTCCATGAAACGCAACTGAAGTCCAAAGCTTTCTCGGGCTAGCAGGCTTTTACCGCAAGTTCATCCAAGACTTTGCGAAAATATCAGCTCCACTTACAAGGTTGACGAAGAAGAACCTAGTTTTCACTTGGGATTTGGATTGCAATATTGCTTTCCAACGCTTGAAAAGGGCTCTAACAACAGCCCCAGTTCTGACATTGCCAGATGGGAGCAAGATGTTTACCATGTATACGGACGCATGCGGTACAGGATTAGGCGTTGTCTTGATGCAAGAAGGGAATGTAGTAGCTTATGGTGGAAGGCAATTGAAAGTACATGAGAAAAATAACCCAACCCACGACCTAGAATTGGCGGCCAGCATTTTCGCTCTTAAGTCTTGGCGCCATTATCTCCTAGGTGAGAAGTTTGAATTATTTACTGACCATAAATCATTGAAGTACCTTTTCTCGCAAAAAGATCTCAACTTTAGGCAGCAAAGATGGATGGAGTTTCTTGCCTCATATGATTTTGAGATTTCCTATACTCCTGGCAAGGGAAATGTGGTAGCAAACGCTCTGCGTAGAAAGAAGCTGACCTTTGTAGAAAGGCAAAGCTTGGAGTACATAGCCAACTTTGACTTTAGACCCTCCTCTGAATTTGTACCTGGCTTGTTAGCAACACTGGAAGTGTGGCCTACACTTTTTGACTCAATAGGAACCACACAACGTGAAGACCCTTAGCTAGTAGATGTGATAGACAAGATGATTATGAGTGAGACTTCGAGTCCCGTCAATAGATGCTCCCTCGATGATAAGGGATGGTTAAGACGGGATGGAAGGCTATGCGTCCCACAAGTAAGAGATTTAGTGAAAACGGCTCTAGAAGAAGCACACCATTCAAGGCTGACCATACACCCAGGCGGAGACAAGATGTATAAAGACATCAAAAGAGTTTTCTTTTGGAATGGCATGAAAAGGGACATAGCTGAATTCGTTTCTAAGAGCATGATATGCCAGCAGGTCAAGGCAGAGCAGAAGAAGCCTGGTGGTTTGCTTCATCCTCTAGAGGTCCCACAGTGGAAATGGGATAGCATTTCAATGGACTTTATTGATGGGTTGCCTAGGTCAGGAAGGTGCAATACCAGTACTTGGGTAATAATGGACCAGCTCCCAAAAAGCGCTCACTTTATACCTGTCAAAAGTAGAAGGACTGCCTCATCTCTAGCATCTCTATATCTTAAAGAGATAGTCCGACTGCATGGGATACCTTCCAGCACAGTAAGCGATCAAGACCCTATCTTTACAAGCGAGTTCTGGAAGAGTTTCCAGGAGGCTGTAGGCACACAACTATGTTTAAGCACGACCTACCACCCCAAACCGATGGACAGACGGAAAGGGTGAACATAGTCTTAGAAGACCTCTTGAGATTGTGTGTTCTTGACTTTGGACGGACATGGGAAGATCATCTTCCTCTGGTGGAGTTCGCCTAAAACAATAGCTACCAAGCTACAATAGGCATTGCACCCTTCGAAGCCTTATAAGGGAGACCGTATCGATCACCAACCTGTTGGTGGGAATCCACCGATAAGCTTATACTTGGGCCAGACATGATTAGGGAAACCTCAGAAAAGGTGGACCTAATAAGAAGACGAATGAAGACTGCTCAAGATAGATAGAAGTCCTATGCAGATAAAAGAAGGACCGACCTTGAGTTCGAGGTTGAAGATAGAGTGTTCCTTAAAGTATCTCCTTTGAGGAATGTTTTTAGCTTTGGATCCGAAGGAAAATTGGCACCTAGATTCGTAGGACCATTTCCTATCATTGAAAGAATTGGGACGATGGCCTACAGATTAGAGCTACCTGAAAAGTTGGCTGGAGTTCACAATGTCTTTCATGTTTCTCACCTATGGAAGTGCTTACATGAGTCTGCGGAAGTGGTGGAACCAAAGATACTAGAAGAGGTAGATGTGGAACGAGAAGCAACAGTGAGAAGAATCCCAACTCGTATCTTGGGAACGGAAGTCAAAAATCTACGCAGCCGTGAAGTCAAGCTTGTTAAAGTACAATGGAGTGACAATGAAGAAGGCGTGACTTGGGAGACCGAAAGCAAGATACGCGCAGCCTACCCTTATCTTTTTGAGGGTACATCTTTGATCTCTTCTTTATCATAAGTTTATTCATGCTTAGTTATCTTCTCAGTCCTATTTCTTAATCCTTAGTAGAAATCAGTGGATGTAAACATGTATTTGAAACATGTTATGGTTGATGGTTGCAAAGTGGTTGCAAGTGGTTGCAAGTGGTAGCTAGTGATTGCTCGTGGATGCATATGCACATACACATTAGGTTCTAGATCGGCTCAATCACTTTCATATTGCATTTGCATATGAATGCATGAAATTGTATGTGGATTGAAACTTGATGTGTTATCATATGGACGTTGCATTTGTATGAATGATTGTGCACTCATGTAGAATTATGAACAGGAAAAATTGCATACATAATGGACTCGTGGCACTCTCATGATTCGCATTAAGGAGGTCAACTGGATCAGTAGACCGCCTGATTTTGCACTAGATAAGAGACATATACACACACTCTGCATATGTTCATATGGCATTAGAAGTCTTTTAAGGACAATGGATGCTTGTGGATGATGGATGAGTAGATGGACGATTGGATGTTAAGATGCATTCTTCTTAACTTGAAGATTTCGGGGACGAAATCCTTTAAGGAGGGGAGAATGTAACACCCCGAATTTTCTGAGAATATTAAAATTAACAAATTCAAGAACACTTAACTTTTAGAAGAAAAATTTAGTGAAATGGGTTGCGCTATTATGTTCATCTCAAAATTTTAGTCAGGATAGACATTTGGTTTGCATAAAACGGGTACCTTATGAAGAAGTTATTAAGCCTTGAATTTTGTATGCATATGAGAAATATATATATATATAAATTAAATAAATAAATATGCAAAAAAAAGTTCAAAACAGCGAATCGGGAGGGGGAATAATCGAACCGGCCCATTTTTGAGGTCGCCCGAGCCGCGCTGGGTCGACTAGGGGTTGATTCAAGGTGTTTGGCTGTCAACCTGTGGGCCGATTCGCTCTAAGGCAGATGTGGCATCTGATTGGTTCTGATGGACTCCTTGCTGAGTCATTAGGGCTGATGTGGCTATTCTATCTTGTCTGAATGGCTTTGATTTGCTCTAGTTAATCTGACGGTTCCTATTAAATCAAACTTCTAAATAAGCAACCTAATACCTCAACCCTAAATCATATTAAAAACCAAACCAAGAGCCGTCATGCTGCCGTTGGACAACCTCGAGTAGCCACCGTTCAACTTGAAGCAAATTACAAGGGACAAACCAAACCAAATCAAAATTAAACTAAAACAACGATTCTCTACATCAAAGGCAAGCACTTCAACTTCAGAATACAGATTCCAGAAATCAAGATTGTCTTTTGTAAGTGTAGTTATCTTTTAGATGTAAATAAATTTAAGACGTGATTTGATATAAAGTGAAAAATAGAATTATACCATGTTGTATAATATTGACGATGCTAATTCATGTTTGTTTCTTGTGATGATTTTATCATGAATTGTCTTGGAATGTTTGTGGCTTATTGGACTGGGTGTTGGATCTATTAAAGATTGAGAATGAAATTATTAATATCATATGCAAGTTATATGTTTCATGTTAAGATCTACATATATATGTTTATATGATTAATGCAAATTGCATGTATTATGTTAGATCCAAGTCAAGATCTACATATATATATATATATATATATATTCATATGCTTTATGTTAGATCCATATGCCTATATATGTGTTCATATGTTCATATGCAAGTTACAAATTTTATGTTAGATCCATGTCAAGATCTATCTAGGTTCATATGATTAATGCAAGTTATATGTTTTATGATAGATCCAAGTCACGATCTAATTATACATATGTTCATATGCAAGTTACATGTTAGATCCAAAACTAGATCTATATTTATATGCATGTTTGTAAAGTGGACGTATGCAAATTCATCTTGTTAGATCTAGTTCACACCTATATGTTAATGTTAAAATTATACATGCCTTGGGATTGGACATGTCATGATTATGTCTTATGCTAGTTTATAATTGAGGTTATGTTCATACATGCCTAGATCTACATATTAACATGTTTTAGGATTATGATTATCTAAGTCTAAATTATATGCAAGTTCATGTGACATGTTAAATTATATGAATAAAATTTTATGCAAAATTTACATGTTTGGTTGAATCTATATTATGCATGTTCCCTTCTTTACCTCTTGTTTATAAATTGGGCTAATATGCAGGACCAATGACTTTATGTTATTAATTCGAAAGAACAAACGGGGGTAACGTTGGGATAGTTATTAAATCAAAACATATTAATAATGTAGGTGGGCCCAAAACCATGTAAATGGTTAAAGCCATGAATGGTATAATTTATACCATTAGTCTTGATCATAATTAAAATATGTGACAAGAAACACTTGTAGAAAATTCACAAATATAAAATGTAAAAGATGAATATGCCTAACCCGAGGTTAGACTGAGTTGTGGTGTAAACTTGCGCGGAACCAACCGGCACATCCAGGAACCACAACAATACCTATCTAATGTGCGAGGTTAGTGCATCAAGCCCAGAAAGACCCGAGGTTAGACTGAGTTGTGGTGTAAAACTGCCCGGAACCGACCGGCACATCCGGTAACCACAACAATACCTGTCTAATGTGAGTGGTTGGTGCTTTAATTAATTAATTAATTAAAGCTCATGAACAATCAAGCTAGAAATGGTGATGTTAAGTAATTAAGGGAACACTTAACCAACTTAATATGTTAACAAGACAAGATTGGTGGGGTTAAATAATAGAGGAAACACTTAACCAACTTAACATGTTAACTAGACAAGATTGATAGGGGTTAAGTCAAACCAAGGACACTTAACCAATTTAGCATGTTGACTAGAAAAACCCTAGTAACGGGGACCCATTTCTGCAGTAACCCACATGGATGTATCAAGGTACCCTGAACTAGGCAGGGTGGGGCACGATTACTGGGCTGAATATAAGCGGTCAAAAGGGCGGCGGTTAGGTGCGTCAGTGTAGGTTCCGACGAAGTACGGGCGTGCACGGGCTCCGAAGTGGAAAAAGCAGGCGCTGGACACCAGGCGTACACTTGTGCATCTTTGAATCGTGTCAGGGTTGCCATTATAGGACTTGATACACCCTATACTGGAACCAGCACAAGTACTTAAAAATCACATGGGGCCGCATGACACCGGGAATACATGAATGCGAGTAGGAGCCGATCAATACATGAACGGGATCACTTTATCATGAACATACATTGCTAGTTAAACAACTCTTAGTGGGTGCAGAGAAGTAAAAGTGGGTGCGATAGCCAAATCTATTTAAATCTTACTTTACATCATTTTAGAACTACCCTATCCTTGTGGTATCATTCTAAGTTCAGTTTATTCATGTCATAGTCTTTCAGTTGTTTACATGCTATTAAATAACTGGGCTTACCAGACTTATGTCTGACCCATTTCCCTTTCGCTTCTTTTCTTCCGTTTCCCCTCCCCCCCCAGGTCCGCAAGAAGGAAACACTTCTACTTAGTCCAGGTTATCCAAAGCTTGAAGATCGTAGATGTAAGGCTTGGACTTTTCTTTTTGAGCTATGGCTATGGTTAAGCACTTATTGGGGATTTATGTCATTTTATTTCCAGTATTGCTTCTTAATGTTTTCAAGACAGATGAGAAGTTGTAATAATTTGGAAGGTTGAAACAGTTGTTGAATTATTGTGTTGAACAAGTATTTATGAAATAATATTGATCTTTTTCCGCTACATGAATTTTCTATCTTGTAATTTATTAGTATCTTGTACCTTAAATCGCTCCACCAAATTAAGGCATTCCCTTTGAGAGTGACATTAATGGAGGTGGGGTGTTACATCCAGCCCTTATCCAAGGTACTAAAGGGAAAGAGTCGACGCTTGGCCATTCGAAAAAGAAGGAGATGGATAAGAGGAAGAAGCAGGATCTGGTGGTGTCTAAGACCCAAGGGATTTCCATTGAGGAGAGGAAAGTGTAGCTAAAGCAGAAGTTCCCCTACATTACTTCGATAAACTAGTATTCCTTCTTGATATCATGTCGATTCCCCTGGGCGGACACCGAAGAGGTATGCATGCAGGTGAAGGCCGCGTACTTCCAGGCCAAAGAGCTTACCAAGTATTCCTTTCACCTCTCGGAGTTGATCAGAAAGAAGAATATGGAAATCCAGAGGTGAAGTTGACTATTGATGCTGAACAGACCACCATCTGTAATTTGGAGAAGGAGATTAGTAAATTTGCTTCATGCAACATATCTATTTCTTTGTTCGTTGTTGTATCCTCGTATGCTAGCTATTGTCGTTGTTGTTGCAGTGAAGCTAAAGGAGACATATGAGAAGCTGAATAAGGAGGTGGAGTACACAAATTCAACTTTCAAGGACACCGCGGACTCGCTAACAACTGAGAACATGACCCTAAAAAAGGATAAAGCTGAGCTGGAGAAAGTAAACGTTGAATTGGAGAGGGACAATGAACGGGTATCCCAGCTTTAGATGGGCAATGAGGCCCTAGGGGAGAAGAATAAGAGGTTGAAGGCTGAGAACAAGGGGACTCAAAAGCTTCAAGAGGAAGTTGCTGAGTTAAGGAGGCAAATGGAGGTTGCTAGGAAGGAGAAGGAGGAAGCCGAGGCCAGTAGTAAGGATGTATTGAGCTCGGTGGATGGGTTAGAGGCTGAGCATCTGAGGGAAGTGGAGAACTTAAGGAAGGAGATCGAGAAGGCAAAGGTCCAAGTGGAAGCATCCCTAGAGAAGCACATCTGTAACATGTATGTTAAGGCCCCAAAGTTTCGCGGAACTTCATGAGTTGGGGATTACCCTCAGATGTTGGCCAAAACTTGGGAAAGGTTAGTGCCATATGGGGCTTGGCTACGTCAAATAGACGTGGGAACTTTAAATGAGCATCAACTGATGACAGAGCTCCTGACTGACAAGGAGCGTGAGAAATTAGAGAAAGGGAAGAGACTGTTACAGTAGGACGCCGAGAGGGAGGGACCGGCGAAGCACGCTGCCAAAATGGGAAAATTAGTTCCTACGGAGAGCATGGTCGTCGCTGAGACATTTGCAGAGGGAAGTTTCTATCGGCCTCCAGGTCCTGAATCCGCCACAACAAGTGATCCATTGTCCTAGTCCAGGTCTCAGTTGAATATAATCCCGAGCACCCGGGATTGGAAGTGACTAAATCTGCTTGGATGGCTACAGCAAGCACACTCCCCATCATTCCTACACCATTTCTTTCCGGAGGTAAATTTTCGTAACCACGAATACCTGATGGCGATGTGATCACCGAATTTATGGTCTAAAAGGTTGTGTTTTTACTGTGCATCCCCTCCTGGAGCTGCTATAACACTGGGCTTTGCCTTCATGCTTCCCCAAATAATGGAATCTGGGTTAGGATTTGCAAGGGATAAAGTTTAGAGAGGGAAGCAGTCAGGTGGACATGTTCTCGGATGTCGAGCTAGGGTCCAATATTTAGGGTCTTTTAGAGGAAGGAGAGGTTGTAGACGGTCAGAGTGCTCATGTGATGGGTTTGGTGGAGGCCGACGTGCCATCAATGCAAGCTATGGTGGATGCCCAAAAGGCCCGAATGGTGGCTAAGTTCGAAGAGCAGGAAGAAAAGAGGAAGCATGATGAAGCTGCTAGGCAAAAGGAAAATGCAAAGGCTAGGCGGGATGCCGAGGAAAAGACTACTGCTATAGCGGTGAAGGAGAAGGCCAATGCCGAAGTAGAGGAGGCAAGGGTTGCCGAAGAGGCCCGGAAAATGAGAGTCATAGATGAGTTTGAGAAGGAGAGGGTTGCCACGGAGGCTAAAAAGAAAGAGGCATGTGATAACCTACGTCTGTTAATGTCACTCACTAAGGGAATGCATTAACTTTCGTGAAGCGTTATAGGTAAATGAGAACATATTATCACAAGACAGACATGTAAAATAGCAGCAGAATTAAAAACTTTATTTAAATCATAACATAATGGTCTCAAATACTGAGTTTACATCATAGGTTTGAAATAACCAGTCACATGTTTAATAATCTGTTTTGCAAAAAATATCAGAGTACAAAAGCATAAACCATATTTCCCAAGCAATGCCATAAAAGAGTTGACAATAAGTCAAAGTTGTACATCCATATCAAAAACCCAAGCTAAGCTGAAAGAATCCAAATCAACTCTAAGCACTTCCACCCTGAGAACCTGAGGGGGGAGGGAACAGAAGAGAGAGAAGAGGAAACAAAAAGGGTCAGACATAAAGTCTGGCGAGTCCAGTTACTTTTAAATATAAATAAGTAAAAGTATCATGGTAGGAATATAAAAACTGGAAGAACACGATAACAATAGCAAGGACAAGTGTAAACAAAACAAGATAAGATTGGACAGAATATATTGCGCTTCTTGAATACATTTCTCTGCACCGCGCAGATACTAGTATATCAGAAGTAGAATGATCCCTACACTCCCGCTCCATTAGATTTTCTTGATTATTAGGTTACTTGGGTTAATCGCACTCAAGGCTTATACACGCATCATACCCATTTACTTTTCCATGGATTCTCCTAATACAATATATGTAGCTATCTCTCAATATTGAGATACATCACATGGTAACCCACTCACACGGTCTCCACCGTAATGAACCCGGTCCCTCATCCTACGCCGGAGTGACATACAGATCTCTATATAAAATGTTATGTTCCGCATATATCTATCATTACTACGCTACATAAGCGTATGGACTGTCACCATCGATCGAATTAGATTCTTTATCAGAATAATGCCCTCTAGTCTACGGTACACCACCTAGAGTAGATATGCATGTATCAAGTATGTCCCATGTATGTACTATAATTGTAGCTTGATGCCTCAATTGCACATCCTCTAATGTGCACCGAGTTCCGTGGCAGGGCTAAACAAGAAATACGGAATTCGACCGGGAGCTTTTTCATACCTGTACAGGCCGCCTTTATGTGCCTTCAAATACAGATATTCCTCGGGTCTGTTTTCCGTGGTGGCTATGGCCCCGACACGACCCCTCCCTCAACTAGTAAAGACTACAAGAGCTAAGCGGCCGCCACTAATAATAACCAATCTAAGCATCCATGTGGCGTCTCCCCTAAACCACGTACCTTGATAGTGAAAGGTGAAATGATATCTTGGGGTTAGCTCTAGTCTTTTCGCATCACGTTGGCTGCCGATGACGGATATCCGATGGTCTACTATCCTTGTTGGTTGTGACCCTCTCTGTAACACCCCGTGTTTTCTGTTAACATTAAACAAACAAATTGAGGAATAATTAATTTTATATGTGAGAATCAAGGGAAATGGGTTACGCCATTGTGTTCATCTCGGAATTCTGGTTGAGATAGAGTCTGGGTTTGCGTAAATTGGACTTCGTATGAAGAAGTTATGGCTGTCAAAAGTTTCCAGAAATTCAAATTTAAATTCAAAAACGAATTCAGACTCAGAACCGGGTAGGGCGGGAAATTTCCCGCCCCAGGCCAGATCGACCAGGGGGTCGACCTTAGTGTCGACCTACCCTATAGGTCGACCTACCCCCCTCTGGCAGATTTGAATTAAGCCCAATTCTGAGCTGCTGCTGAGTCATTAGGGCTGAGTTGGCTTTTTGGATGGTTCAGGTTGCTTCTAGGTTGATCAGATGGCCTAAATTAATCCTAATCTCTATATAAACACATATAGACTCAAACCCTAAACCTAATAAAAATTAGAACCATGGCCGTCATGCTATCACCCCACAACCTAGAGTAGCCGCCACCAACTAGGAGCAAAGAAAAGCTAATCAACTCAATTCAACTCAAGTCTATAACAACAACAACAATGAATTTGTCTACTTCAAAGGCGAGCTAAATCAATTTCAGAACACAGATCCCAGAACTCAAGACCTTCTTTGAGTTGTGAGTTCGATTTCTTTAATAAGATAATTAACAAGTTAATTAGGTTGAGTTATAATATGGGTTATATGGCTATGTTTGTGAAACATTGGAAAAATGTGATATTTTGTGAATATATGCTAGTTATTCATAATGATAGTTTTTGTTGTGGATCCCTTTGTATATGCCCAATCACCTATGTTCAACTTGATTCATGTTTGACATCATTTTATATGCAAGTTTGGTGTAGATTATATGATAGTTTCTATGTGAATTGTACACAAGTTTACATGTGAACCAAGTAAAATGACTATATGCAAGTTTAGGTAGAAATTGGATTCACATATCTGCAAGTTTACACCTTTAGGTTTAGATCTATGACGTACATAGTTTTATGCAAGTTTGTGACTATGGCCTATGCAAGTTTGGGTGAAAACTATATTCATATATGTGAGTTCACACCTTTAGGTCTATGTTTAGATTCACGATAATACAAAGTTTATGCAAGTTATGTTGTAATCCTTATTTGCAAGTTAGATCCATTTAGTGTGTTATGCAAATTTGCGATGTTTCTTCCCTTTTATGTGTTAGACTAATTGCTAGTCTAATATATATATATATATATATATATATATGTCATGATAAGCGAACAAACAACGTTGGGACGATGAGGGTAATATTGAATATACACATATTGTGAATTGGCATGTAATGGCCTTAAAAGGCATACAATTAATTTGAGGCAATAATTGGTATAATTTGTGTACCTAAAATAAATGGACATAATTTAGGTGATAATTACGGACATAAGTATATTAGGAATTTATTTACAAATATGAATAGGGATATTAATCCACTTTGGGGTTAAATAAAGATGTGTAATAATAAACCGCCTAAGACACGAGGTTCGACTCTTTTGTGGTGTAAGACTGCCCCGACCCGCCCGTCAAATCCAGTAGCCACAAATGCCAGTCTAATGTGAGAGGTCAAAGGCATGAATTAAATGTGTAACAGTTGTAAAGACACGAGGTTAGGCTCGTTTGCGGTATAAGACTGCCCGGACCCGCCCGGCAAATCCAGCAACCGCAAATGCCAGTCTAATGTGGGAGGTCTTTACACGGTTACAGTTCTAATGAATTAAGTAACACTTAACCAGATAAACATGTGGTGGGACATGGGGGTTAAGTGGGTGCCTTAGGTGGCATGTGAAATACGATTAGATGCACTTAACCAAGATTGAAACATGTAAGAAGACATGAATAAGAATGGGGTTAAGTGGGGAAACCTTAGTGGGGACCAAGCATAGGTGGAAGGCTTGTGTTAGGCATGGGGGGCCCTTATCAGACTAGTAACCCATTAAGTATCTTTGTGGGCTCGACCCAAGTCGAGGACGGGACACGCGTATCGGGTTTGATTATAAGAGGTCAAAACGGGTTAGTGGTGGCAACGTAAGTCCAACAGGGTCATGTGCGTGTGTGGGCCCGGGCTGGTAGGTAAGACGTTGTTGTATCATGTAGGTATAAGCCGTGCATCATTGGTGGTATCGGGTTGCCACTTTGGGAAGTGATACACCCCACTGTTGGACCAGCACGGGTATCTACGATTAAGGAGCCAATCGAATGGGGGTAGTGGGTACTGAGATAGGGGCAGATGGCACCTATGAAGGCAGCTAGGGGTACACGAAACTACCATTATCATTATTAAGTTATGTAGGCGGGATCAACTTTTAGGGTGTTTGGTGTGGTGCAATGTAGTAATTATCTTATAGTGATTAGGTGCGCCTTTAACGTTATCTTTGTTCATCTTATTTCCTTTGTTTGCTCTGTCATGCCCATTTGTTCACAGTCATTTCCTTATTTACCAGCTTATGCCTTATCCTAGTTACTTTAATGATTATATTGTTAAAGTTATTGCACTCGCCGGACTTTATGTCTGACCCCCTTTGTTTCCACCTCTTTATTTCCTCCCCCCCCCCCCCAAGGTGCTTAGGGTGGGACTAGTACTAGTGGAGCTTGATTTGGATATCTTTATCTCTTTCTTTTGGAAGTTGCTTGGATTGTTGAAGTAAAGTTCAGCCTATCTTATTTATGGCTACTTTATGTTGGGGTTATGTCTTTTATTTTATGTACTCAGAACTTGTTTGTCAAGATGGATAATAAGTGTATTTGGTTTTGTAGTTGGTTTTTGATGTGATGTAACCAAACTATTTCTCCGCTGCAATAAAAGTGGTTTTTATTTTCCAAGTACCAATATATTTATCTGTCTTGTTTACTTTTCTGTTCTATACACAATAAACGCTCCACCAAAATTAAGGCATTCCCTTTGTGAGTGACCTTAATGGAGACGGGGTGTCACACGTGGTATCAGAGCTGAAGGTTACCAGAACAGATAAGATATTTTGAAAAACTATTTTTCCAAAAAGCATTTTCATGAAGGATACTTTAAAAAATACGTTTTAAGGAGAGTATTTTCAAGAGAAAAGTTTATTTTAAAAAAAAAACATAACCCCCAAGAGCCATATATCTTTCTTTCGAATTCTCCATTTGAATCCCCTCATTTTCTTTTCAGTATGTCTGGAATTCCCGAGATACCCAAGGGGATACCGATACCAGGATGGTTTAAAAGGTATCTGGAAGCTAGGGCCAATGTCGCAGGCCCAGCAAATGCTCCTCCTCCCCGTGTTGATACTTTCGCAAAGATATGCAAGGACTTTCGGGTAATGGGCGGAAAACCTTTTCACGGGTCGGAGATGTTTGTTGAAGCTGGAAATTGGCTAAAGGAGGTAGAAGAATTGTTTGGAATCTTTAAGGTAGAAGATGGAAGAAAGGTCCAATTAGCTGCCTGGTTAATGAAGGCCGAGGCCTCGTTTTGGTGGGAGGTCACTAATGGAGAGCGTCCGTTGATACATGGCCGGATTTCAGGCGTAGGTTTGAGGCAAAGTTTCTCTCACGGGCTGAAGAAAATCTATACATGGAAAGGTTTTTGGCATTGAGGCAGGGAAATCTATCAGTAAAGGAGTACATCAACAAATTCAATCAGTTGGCGAGATTTGGCTTGGACTTGGTGAATACACCCGAAAAGAAGGCCCTGAGATTTGTTAAGGGTACGAACGAGCAGCTACATGGGTTAGCTATGACCCACATCCCTATAGGGGCCACCTTTGAGAGATTGGTTGACATGGCACTTATGCATGAAGAGGAGAAAGGCGCCAATGCTAACAAGGCACTTGAGAAGAAAGGGGATCAAAAGAAACCACAACAGCAATAGTAGAACAAGAAGGGTGGTAAAGACAACAATGGCAAGGGAAAGAAAAGATGCTTTAACTGTGGGACACCAGGCCATCTGAGCAAAGACTGTAGGAAGAAGAAGAAGACTGGTTGTTTCCACTGTCGCGAGGCAGGACATCTGATTAAGGACTGCCCAAAGAAAGGGAAGAGGGCAGGGTCTACCTCTGGAGGGCAGATCCAGGCTCTCATGGCACCAAGGCAGAAAAGGGGGGCAGGTCCATGCTCTCGTGGCCCCACCGCTGCAAGAACGAGGTAGAATGATTTTCGTTGAAACTTTAGTTTATCTTTTTGGTCATCCCGTTCGCACACTCTTTGATTCTGGTGCATTGCATTCTTTTATATCTACTGCTTTAGTTGAGTCATTACACCTAGACACCAGTATAGTAGAGTATCCCTTAGTTGTTTCAAATCCAATTGGGGGCTCAGCCTATTTGTCGATGATTTGTTTGGATTTGGAAATTCCTATACTTAGATTTGGGTTTAGATGTGATGCTTATGTTTTGGGCTTCACAAGCTATGGGTTAATTTTGGGCATGGATTGGTTATCCAGTAATGGAGTCATCCTAGATTGTGAAAAGAGAGAGGTTAGGCTTATGACTCGCTTGGGCAACACTCTCGAAATCTCTTGTAATCCTATGAATTCTGTTATGTTAAGTTATCTAGAATCGCTTGACGCGTCCATTGAGAATTTGCAGTCTGTTAGAGTGGTCCGTGAATACTCGGATGTCTTTGAGGAAGTAGAGGGTTTGCCTCCGAATCGGGAGATAGACTTCCGCATATACCTAGTTGATAACGCAAAACCTGTTGCTTTACCCGTTAGACACATGGCTCCAAGGGAGAGAAAGGAGCTTAGCAAGCAAGTTAAGGAGCTGCTAGAAAAAGGGTTTATAAGGCGGAGTATTTCTGAATGGGGTGCTCCAGTGGTGTTCGCAACCAAAGCGGACGGTTCACTTCGCCTATGCGTTGATTATAGGGAGCTAAACAAGCTGACCAAGAAAAATATGCACCCACTGCCAATAGACGATTTGTTCGATCAGCTTGTAGGTGCAACAGTTTTCTCCTAATTAGATATGGCTACCGGATTTCATCAGCTAAGAGTGGCTGAAGATAGCATTGATAAGACCGCGTTCAGAACCCCGGACGGTTTCTTCGAATGGCTCGTCATGCCTTTCGGCTTGACAAACGCACCTGCTTATTTCATCGATTTGATGAATAGAGTGTTCCGGGAATTTCTCAATAAATTTGTGGAGGTCTTCGTAGATGATATTCTGATTTTCTCGAAGAATGAGGAATAACATGCTTTGCATTTAAGGGAAGTCATGGATACTCTCCGTGTACATCAGTTGAAAGCAAAATTCTCCAAGTGCGACTTCTGGAGGGAAGAAGTAAGATTTCTTGGGCATGTGGTGTCCAAAGAAGGGTTAGATGTGGACCCCGCAAAAGTAGTTGCGGTCCAGAATTGGAAGGTACCAAAGAATGCAACCGAAGTCCGAAGTTTTCTTGGACTAGCAGGCTTTTATCGTAAGTTCATTAAAGACTTTGCGAAAATCTCAGCTCCACTTACAAGGTTAACGAAGAAGAACCTGACTTTCACTTGGGATTTGGATTGCGAAGTCGCTTTCCAACGGTTGAAGAGGGCTCTGACAATAGCCCCAGTTTTGACATTACCAGATGGGAGCAAGATGTTTACAGTATACACAGATGCATGCGGTATGGGACTAGGCACTGTTTTGATGCAAGAGGGGAAGGTAGTAGCTTATGGTGGAAGGCAGTTGAAAGTGCATGAGAAAAACTACCCAACCAACGATCTAGAGTTAGCAACCATCATTTTTGCGCTTAAGTCTTGGCGCCACTATCTCTTAGGTGAGAAATTTGAATTGTATACTGACCATAAATCATTGAAGTATCTTTTCTCGCAGAAAGACCTCAATCTAAGGCAGCAAAGATGGATGGAGTTTCTTGCCTCATACGGCTTTGAGATCTCTTATACTCGTGGCAAGGGCAATGTAGTAGCAGGCGCCTTAAGTAGAAAGAAGCTGACCTTAAGTCCTCTCTTTGTAGAAAGGCAAAGTTTGGAGTACATAGCAAATTTTGATTTTATACCCTCTGTTGCTTATGTGACTGGCTTGATGGCAATGCTAGAGGTGCAGCCTACTTTGTTGGACTTAATAGGAACCGCGCAACGTGAAGACCCTCAGCTAGTTGATGTGATAGATAAGCTGATTAGAGGAGAGACTTCTAGTCACCTCAATAGATACTTCATCGATGATAAGGGTTGGTTGAGACGGGATGGAAGACTATGCGTCCCACAAGCAAGAGATTTGATGAAGATGGTTCTGGAAGAAGCATACCATTCCAAGATGACCATACACCCCGGTGGAGACAAGATGTATAAAGATATCAAAAGAGTTTTCTTTTGGAATGGCATGAAGAGGGATGTAGCTGATTTGTTTCGAAATGCATGATATGCCAGTAAGTCAAGACGGAGCAAAAGAAGCCAGGCGGTTTGCTTCATCCTCTAGAAGTTCCGCAATGGAAATGGGAAAGCATCTCGATGGACTTTGTTGATGGGTTTCCTAGCTCAAGAAGGGGCAATACCTGTATTTGGGTAATAGTGAACAGGCTCACGAAAAGCGCTCATTTTATATCTATCAAGAGTAGGAGGACCGCCTCGTCTTTAGCCTCCATTTATCTTGAGGAGATTGTTCAACTCCATGGGATACCCTCCAGTATAGTGAGTGATCGAGACCCTATCTTTACAAGCAAGTTCTGGAGGAGTTTGCAAGAGGCCGTAGGCACACAACTATGTTTAAGCACAACCTATCACCCTCAAACCGATGGTCATACGGAAAGGGTGAACAAAGTACTGTAAGATCTTTTGAGATTGTGCATTCTTGACTTTGGAGGATCTTGGGAGGATCATCTCCCTTTGGTGGAATTCGCTTATAACAATAGCTACCAAGCCACTATAGGCATGGCACCCTTCGAAGCTTTATATGGAAGGCCATGTCGATCACCAACTTGTTGGTGGGAGTCCATAGATAAACTTATACTTGGGCCAGACGTGATTAGAGAGACTTCAGAGAAAGTGGACTTGATACGAAGGAGAATGAAGACTGCCCAAGATAGGCAGAAATCCTATGCAGACAAGAGAAGGACCGACCTTGAGTTTGAGGTTAGGGATAAGGTGTTCCTTAAAGTATCTCCTTTGAGGAATGTCATCCGCTATGGGTTTGTAGGAAAGTTGGCACCACGATTTGTAGGACCATTTCCTATCATCGAAAGGATTGGGACGATGGCCAATAGAGTAGAGCTACCTGAAAGACTGGCTGGAGTTCATAATGTTTTTCACGTCTCTCAGCTATGTAAGTGCTTACATGAGTCAGTAGAAGTTGTCGAGCCAAGCATACTGGAGGAAGTCGAAGTGGAACGAGAAGCGACTGTGAGGATAGTTCCAACTCGTATCTTGGGGATGGAAGTCAAAAAGCTACGCCACCATGAAGTTAAGCTTGTCAAAGTTCAATGGAGCGACGCCGAGGAAGACGAGACTTGGGAGACTGAGGCCAAAATACGTGCAGCCTACCTTTTCTTTTTGAGGGTACATCTTTGATCTCTTTTCCTTAAGTTTATTCAAGCTTCTATCTACCTTTTTAGTGTATCTCCTCGGTCAAGTTCTTTATCCTTAGGTAGAGACCAATGGATGTAAACATGTATTTGAAACATGTTATGATTGATGGATGCTAGTGGAAGCAAGTGTTTGCTAGTGGTTGCTCGTGGATGCATATACACACACATTAGGCACTAGATCGGTTCAATCACTTTCATACTACATATAAATGTGTGCTTATTTAGGTTAATGGATGTATAATGGTTGTGTAATCATATGGATGCTGCATTCAGATGAATGGTTGTGCACGCATGTAGAAATAATATGTATCATTAGGGATCTTTTACATACATAAGGGACGCATGACACTACCATAATTTGCATTAAGGAGGTCAACTGAATCAGTAGACCGCTTGATTTTGCATTAGATACGGACATGTACACACACTGTGCATATAAACATGAAAGCATTAGAAGTCTTTTAAGGATAATGGATGCCTGTGTTTGATGGTTAAGTAGATGGCCGATTGGATGATAGAATATGTATTCTTCGTAACTTGAAGGTTTCAGGGTCGAAATCCTTTAAGGAGGGGAGAATGTAACACCCCGTGTTTTCCGTTAACATTAAACTAACGAATTGAGGAATAATTAATTTTAAATGTGAGAATCAAGGAAAACGGGTTACACCATTGTGTTCGTCTCGGAATTCTGGTTGAGATAGAGTCCGAGTTTGTGTAAACTGGACTTCGTATGAAGAAGTTATGGCTGTAGAAAGTTTCTAGAAATTCAAATTTAAATTCTAAAACGAATTCAGACTCAGAACCGGGTAGGGCGGGAAATTTCCCGCCCGAGGCCAGGTCGACCAGGGGGTCGACCTTAGTGTCGACCTACCCTATAGGTCGACCTGGGGGCCGACCTACCCCCCTCGGGCAGATTTGAACTAAGCACAATTTTGAGCTGCTGCTGAGTCATTAGGGCTGAGTTGGCTTTTTGGATGGTTCAGGTTGCTTCTATGTTGATCGGATGGCCTAAACTAATCCTAATCTCTATATAAACACATGTAGACTCAAACCCTAAACCTAATAAAAATTAGAACCATGGTCGTCATGCTATCACCCCGCAACCTAGAGTAGCCGCCACCAACTAGGAGCAAAGAAAAGCTAATCAGCTCAATTCAACTCAAGTCCATAACAACAACAACAACGAATTTGTCTGCTTCAAAGGCGAGCTAAATCAATTTCAGAACACAGATCCCAGAACTCAAGACCTTCTTTGAGTTGTGAGTTCGATTTCTTTAATAAGATAATTAACAAGTTAATTAAGTTGATTTATAATATGGGTTATATGGCTATGTTTGTGAAACATTGGAAAAATGTAATATTTTGTGAATACATGCTAGTTGTTCATAATGATAGTTTTTGTTGTGGATCCCTTTGTATATGCCCAATCACCTATGTTCAACTTGATTCATGTTTGAAATCATTTTATATGCAAGTTTGGGTGTAGATTATATGCTAGTTTCTATGTGAATTGTACACAAGTTTACATGTGAACCAAGTAAAATGACTATATGCAAGTTTAGGTAGAAATTAGATTCACATATATGCAAGTTTACACCTTTAGGTTTAGATCTATGACGTACATAGTTTTATGCAAGTTTGTGACTATGGCCTATGCAAGTTTGGGTGAAAACTATATTCATATATGCAAGTTCACACCTTTAGGTCTATGTTTAGATTCATGACAATACAAAGTTTATGCAAGTTATGTTGTAATCCTTATTTGCAAGTTAGATCCATTTAGTGTGTTATGCAAATTTGCGATGTTTCTTCCCTTTTATGTGTTAGACTAATTGCTAGTCTAATATATATATATATATATATATATATGTGTGTGTGTGTGTGTGTGTGTGTGTCATGATAAGCGAACAAACAACGTAGGGACGATGGGGGTAATATTGAATATACACATATTGTGAATTGGCATGTAATGGCCTTAAAAGGCATACAATTAATTTGAGGCAATAATTGGTATAATTTGTATACCTGAAATAAATGGACATAATTTAGGTGACAATTATGGACATAAGTATATTTGGAATTTATTTACGAATTTGAATAGGGATATTAATCCACTTTGGGGTTAAATAAAGATGTGTAACAATAAACCGCCTAAGACACAGGTTAGACTCTTTTGTGATGTAAGACTGCCCGGACCCGCCCGGCAAATCCAGCAGCCACAAATGCTAGTCTAATGTGAGAGGTCAAAGGCATGAATTAAATCCGTAACAGTTGTAAAGACACGAGGTTAGACTCGTTTGTGGTATAAGACTGCCCGGACCCACCAGGCAAATCCAGCAACCGCAAAAGCCAGTCTAATGTGGGAGGTCTTTACAAGGTTATGGTTCTAATGAATTAAGTAACACTTAACCAAATAAACATGTGGTGGGACATGGGGGGTTAAGTGGGTGCCTTGGGTGGCATGTGAAATTAAGTGGGTGCCTTGGGTGGCATGTGAAATACGATTAGATGCACTTAACCAAGATTAAAACATGTAAGAAGACATGAATAAGAATGGGGTTAAGTGGGGAAACCTTAGTGTGGACCAAGCATAGGTGGAAGGCTTGTGTCAGGCATGAGGGGACCTTATCAGACCAGTAACCCATTAAGTATCTTTGTGGGCTCGACCCAAGTCGAGGACGGGACATGCGTACTGGGTTTGATTGTAAGAGGTCAAAACGGGTTAGCGGTGGCAACGCAAGTCCAACGGGGTCATGTGCGTGTGTGGGCTCGAGCTGGTAGGTAAGACGTTGTTGCATCGTGTAGGTATAAGCCGTGCATCTTTGGTGGTATTGGGTTGACTTTGGGGAGTGATACACCGCACTGTGAGACCAGCACGGGTATCTACGAGTTAGTGAGCCGATCGAATGGGGGTAGTGGGTACAACTAGTGGAGATAGGGGCAAACGACACCTATGAAGGCAGCTAGGGGTACATGAAACTACCATTATCATTATTAAGTTCTGTAGGCGGGATCAACTTTTTGGGTGTTTGGTGTGGTGCAATGTAGTAATTATCTTATAGTGATTAGGTGTGCCTTTAACGTTATCTTTGTTCATCTTATTTCCTTTGTTTGCTCTGTAATGCCCATTTGTTTACAGTCATTTCATAATTTACCAGCTTATGCCTTATCCTAGTTACTTTAATGATTATATTGTTAATGTTATTGCACTTGCCGGACTTTATGTCTGACCCTCTTTGTTTCCACCTCTTTTCTTCCTCCCCCCTCCCCCCTAGGTGCTCAGGGTGGGACAAGTACTAGTGGAGCTTGATTTGGATAGCTTTATCTCTTTTTTTTGGAAGTTGCTTGGATTGCTGAAGTAAAGTTCAGCCTATCTTATTTATGGCTATTTTATGTTGGGGTTATGTCTTGTATTTTATGTACTCAGAACTTGTTAGTCAAGATGGATAATAAGTGTATTTGGTTTTGTAGTTGGTTTTTGATGTGATATAACCAAACTATTTCTCTGCTGCAATAAAAGTGGTTTTTATTTTCCAAGTACCAATATATTTATCTGTCTTGTTTACTTTTCTATTCTATACACAATAAACGCTCCACCAAAATTAAGGCATTCCCTTTGTGAGTGACCTTAATGGAGATGGGGTGTCACACTCTCTACCTCCTGTAAGGCAACCGCTGAACCACCATTATGTCTCCTCGTCATAGCATTCTGACTGCATAGCTACATCTGCAGTCAAGGCTCACCCACCTAGTAGTTACGTGCAGACCCAACCCCTGCGAGTACAGCCTAAGACATCTGTCATCGCACAGAGGACTACTAGGTGAACCTTACGTACTTCAGGAATCCACATGCTTCCCCTTCCAGTCCTTTGGAGCCGTCAAACAATCAGATGAATGTGCGCTCCCATCGTGTCTTATAACACCCCGATGATCTACCCCGTTGGGTTATTCACCCTCAAACTTACGGATCGGTCCAAGCGCCTTTCTTTAATATGTTGTTAGGCCCTATGTCTAAACATTCTATACGCGCTTGCCTTACCTTACGGGTTTCCATTTAACTTGGTTATTTCCATTCATGTTGAATTATTATTCAAATTACCAAGTTTCACTTGCTTATTAATTTCAATCATATAACTTAATCCATTTAAGTTTATTAATAAGCCTACAACATGTTATTCTCTAGATTGTGGCCCAAGGTCTGTAATCTACAATCTATTTTATCTTCTTATAGATTTCGTCATTACAATAACATGTTTTACTTAATATGTAATTAAGTGTATCCAATTCACATGTTTTCTAATCAACATGTCACTTGCCATTTATGATTAAATAAAACTTATTTCATTTTACAAGTTTCCCTCATCCTTTCTCATTTAATCATAAATTCAATCCACACCGTCCCTACAACTTAACGTTGTTAACTTAGCAGATTATTCTATCATTTCTACAAGTTGTGCTTACCCTACAAGGTGTCTTCCAACTACATAACTTATTATTTCTACCGGTTATGTATACCACTAGGTGTCTTTAATTACATAACCTTATCAGGTTAAGTTTATGGGTCTATATGTAAATATTACCTATCCCCTCCAATTTACTTAACCCACCCACTACCCATCCAATTTTACTTAACCCTAACTTAAGTTCATAAACATACAATCCTTACGGATTAAAATAGCTTAAGTAGTCCAATTCATTACCATGTCCAATTATGGTTATAATGGGCTAGACCTCCCACATTAGGCCTACAGCGTGTGGATGCTGGATATGCCGGTCGGGTCCAGGCAGTCTTATTCCACGGTTGGGTCTAACCTCGTGTCTTAACCCGATTCATATTTACACACTTAAACCTTTCACATTAGGTTCAACATTAGTGGCTGCTGGATATGCCAATCGGGTCCGGGCAGACTTCCACCACTAATGTAACCTAACCTCGTGTCATAAGTGCAATTACAGTTCCTAATTGTAATTACTAGTCATTCCATTTTTATCCAAATCCACCTATGTCATTATAGGTGATTATTTCTCTTTTTCCCCATATTTAATTATATGCCCAATTCACTATTCAAATCATAGACTTTTACACCCCTTTTTAATTCACCTTTCAATTATGCAGCATACGCTCCTTTTTTTCCATGTCATAAATCAAGGCATATACATATATGTATGTCTTATGCCCAAACCCAAACCCACATATATTCCAATTTATGCCTAAAATTTGTATTCGGATATGTTCCAATTTGTAGTGACCCGGATTTTCGGCGACTTTGGTTATCGACGTAAGCTCGACGTCGATAACCAAAACATCGAAAAATCCCGGTAATTAATGAAAGAAATTAGAGGGTGAGAATAGATAAGATAGAAATTTAGAATAGAAGAAGAAAAGAAGAACTTACATCATCAGAGTAACACGAATCTCACAGCGGAACGAATAAAATATAACTTAACTTTTGAAATACAAACAGTTATATATACAATAGCACTTATCAGAGTACAACACTTACAACCACAGCGGAAATAATAATAGCTATAGAATCCTGAAGTCTCCTGCTCCAAGCTCTCCAAGTGTATCTGTAAAATCCCGACTACTTGACTGCCCGTACAAATTTAGGCACCCAAGAGTTTAGGGAAAACAACAAAGTAAACTCCGGGTCAGTCATGGGACTGGTGTGAATAAACTCAAATCATTTAAACAGGTATATGATATCTCATAAGACCACGCCGCATAACGGAACGGGTTTTTCCCTTATGAGAATCCAAATAACTTTTCAAAGCAATATCATTCTGATATTATAATAATGTCTAAATACAAATAAATATCAATCTAGCAGAAACGCTTGCATCTCACGTTACTACATATATAGTATACAATCAAAATCGCAAGCACGTATTGGATTATTGGATATCCAACTATGACAAGGTATGGAACCACCTTCCGATCAGTGTACTCTAGGAACGATACACTGGAGTTCAACAAGAACATCTTGCAACTCAGCCACACATGACCGACCACTCATTTTGCTTGAGTGTATCGAATGTACATCACCAACGGTTGGGATCAGCAACCGTTCCCGTATATATATATGGGACAGCATTGATAGATTTAAGAAACAAATGAATATTCACTAGATAGGTGATTATACACCCTACTTCGGTGCGACCGACTTAGCCATGCTGCCTGCCCGATTTCTGTCATTTACCGGTTGATGAGGCTAGAAGCTACGCTTTATCATCACATCAGATTCACTTCGAATGCCACATTGTCAGATCCATCGAAAATCACTAATTGATGTCTACAACAGTACATTACGTGTCAGCTAAAAGAAGTTTCCTTCTCCGCTTCCACTCTTGGTACGGTTGAAGAAATCAATGTACGTGACCTTTCTGGAAATACTATGTCAGACATCCATCTTCATTCACTTAGAAATGTCACATCGTCATACCCGCCAAATCACAAATTGACTTATCCAAAAATAACACGAGTATACAGCTAAGAGAAACGAATTCCTCTACCACCAAACGTGAATACGTTTGAACAGATCAACTTACGCGATCCACTGGATATACTCTGTCAGACCTTCGTCCATACAAGTTGTCCTGGGACTGGACAAACCGAAGGCACTATTCTGTAAACAGGATAGCCCTTGCATTTTTCTCCGTCTTCAATTATCTTTGGCATATATGATTCGCGACGCTTATGCCAATACAGAGTGGTTCTATGGATAATAATCCAACCGGTCTCTCCATATTAACAACGTTAAAATGGTCAAAACTTCGACAGTCGGTGAGTTAACTATCAAAGAAAAACAAGTGTGTAAACAACGATATTATTTCCAAATGGAAATTATATCGAACAAACATCATTTAACATAAATCCCTTTAGTTCATTTATTTACTTATCTCCTATTTCCCTATATTCTAAATTCTTATTTTCTTTTATCAGAAAACATTTCTGATTCTCGTTTGGAAAACATTTCCAAAACTCCTTTACGATCAAACCTTACCATTTCTTAGTTAAGAAGGAAGTCACTCAAGTTGGGGTATAATTACCTCTCAGACCTTAACTGAACAACATTATAACTTCGAAATGGTCAAAGTTTATCTTTTAATCTTTAACAACTTCTTTACGCCTTTCTCGGATCCACTTTTACTAGTCTACTTCTATATTTGAAATATTTGTTATAACGATACGTTATAATCCCTACTTTCGAATTATCTAACTTTAATTATAACTTCTATTCTTATTAGTGAATAATTAACCTAACACTTATTTATTTATAAATAAATAAAATTCTATTTAAACACCGGAAAGTATAAGTACTTTCCCGAATTCGATACAATCAAATTTGCCGATTAACTCTCTTCGATAAATCTCTATTTGATTAACTCTACTTCGAATAAACTATATTCGATTAACTTCTTCCTTTTCAAATATCTCATATTTGAAAATCTTACTTCGAATAAACTATATTCGAAAATCTCTTTTCGAATAACTCTTGTTCGATAAATCTCTCTTCGATCAACTAATAATCGATAACTTTTCCTTTTCAAATATCTCATCTTTGAAAAACCTCACTTCGATTAAACTATAATCGATAACTCCCTTCGATGAAACTAACATCGATAACTTCTTTCGATGAAACTAACATCGATAACTCCTTTCGATGAGACTAACATCGATAACTCCTTTCGATGAGACTAACATCGATAACTCCTTTCGATGAAACTAACATCGATAACTCCTTTCGATGAAACTAACATCGATAACTCCTTTCGATGAGACTAACATCGATAACTCCTTTCGATGAAACTAACATCGATTTATTTAACTCGACGAACGTAACTCGACTAACTTAACTTACTTGGTTCGACCAATTCGATTCAATTAACTAGGCTCGACTAACTTGGTTTATTTAACTCAACTTGATTTACTCCTATCGAATAACTAATATTCGATTTAACTCCATTTAACTCTATTCGAATAACTACTATTCGATTAACTCTATTCAACTCTATTTGAATAAACTATATTCGACTAAGTCTATTTAACTTCATTCGAACAACTACTATTCGACAACTCTATTTAACTCCATTCGAACAACTACTATTCGACAACTCTATTTAACTCCATTCGCTTTACTCTAGATCGCAGCGATCACAATGGTTATGCCTGATTCCCTCAGGAAACATCCGACCGCCTTAGGCTATTTGCAGCCCTGCGAATTACGCTAGCAGTCGTGCTAAATGGCATATTATTTGGATTAACTCTAACTGATTAACTCTATTGGTTTAACTCTATTGACTAACTCGACTCGACTAACCCCTTTCGAATAACATATTCGATTAACTAACTTCGAATACCATATTCGATTTCTCCTTTCGAATGTCTATATTCGATTAACTAACTTCGAATACCATATTCGATTAACTTCTTCGAATGTCTATATTCGATTAACTAACTTCGAATACCATATTCGATTTCTCTAACTTCGAATACCATATTCGATTAACTTCTTCGAATGTCTATATTCGATTAACTAACTTCGAATACCATATTCGATTAACTTCTTCGAATGTCTATATTCGATTAACTAACTTCGAATACCATATTCGATTTCTCCTTTCGAATGTCTATATTCGATTAACTAACTTCGAATACCATATTCGATTTCTCTAACTTCGAATACCATATTCGATTAACTTCTTCGAATGTCTATATTCGATTTACTTTATTCACTTTATAAAGATTTCCTTTTTAACAACGTTTCATTCATTTGAAAAGATTTACTTTTAAATAACGGTTCTACACTTTAAAAATGATTTCTTTTTATAATGTTCCCTTTCCAATTCTATTTGTAAATGGTTTACAAATATTTCCTTTTCAAATTTATTCTTGAAATATTCTAACTCCTTAAATTCCCGGGAAAATTCGCCATAACCTCCTTTGTATCGGGAGCATCGGGAAAATCCCCAAACTCGCCACACAGGCCTTTCCATTCAAAAAGAAATGTTTTGAAATTATTTCCTTTTTGAATATCTCCTATTTATAAATATCCCAATTTATAAACATTTCCTATTTATAAATATTCCACTTTATAAATATCTCTTATTTATAAATATCCCATGTTATAAATATTCTATTTTCAATATCACTTTGAAAATCCCCTTTGTCAACATCCCGTATGTTATGGTATTCAATCATATCAAATCACGATGTTCAATCTCGTCCATACACACACCAATCAACAACAGGTTATAATTCACATCATATATTAAAATATATGAAAAACAATAAAATAACTGTTGAGGAATCCAGTCAGATCCCTCCAACCTGTTTCCCTGCATCACAGATGTTAGACAATATAGATAACATCACTTTCAGTTCCATATGATGTATTCTGTTAAACAGAATCAATATAGAAATTTAACTAACTGACTAGCAGTTCAATCAAACAATCAATACACAGTCAAACAGACAATTTTAACAGTTCTAACAATACAACATGAAATTATAAACTGTTCAGAGTTGGTGAGTTTTACTCACATTTGCGCGTTAACCGATTAATATCGGTTTGCGTTCATTTGACTGTGACGGACAATTCATTTCGCCATAAATTGTAACGGACTCCAATTGACTCACGGGCAGTTCCATTGCGTAGTGCTCGTCCATACGATCCCAATGCAACTTACGGTTCGTCAAACTGATAACGTATGGTCGAGATATAACATTCACAAGTTATGTATATATTTAATTGAATTAAACTTAAAAATATAAATACTCGTTTGGGCTTTACCATCGTATAGGCCCAATATCCCCTTCAAAAACCCAACTCGCTGACCTTCCTTTCTCTCCTCCTTCCTAATGAAACGGCCGTGCCCTGTTATGGCCCTTACCCCTTTTTCATCTCCTCGTCGCTCCATCAACCATACATGAAAATCAAAACCGCAAACACCTTTGAACTCCTCTCCGATTTCTCCTTCTCCCTACATCCCACAATCACAACTCGCACGCCCTTAGGAACCCCCGTCATTTCCAGTTCTTCCGCAAGCACAGGAAACGGTGCGAACCATATTTCATTCGAACTTCCCCAAATTAATCCCAATCGAAGCTATCCTCTTCTACATCTCGAATCCGAACTCGAAAGGATCCAAAACTACTTACATCTTCCGGAATGTCCAACCCTAGTTCGCTGTACCCAAACCAGCGTCGACAAATTCATGATCGAATACCCCAGAATGGGTGCCAAATTGAAGAGAAAAACAAGAGGATTGCAAATATATAAATCACAAGATTTATAGAGGTTTACCATGATTTGATTTTGAATTTTCTTTTTGATTCTTCTTGCGTTTTGAGGCTAAAACCCGACGGCGCAAAAACTGGGCTTACAATTAGGTTTAAGGGTTAGGTAGTGTATTTATAGGTAGGATAAATATCTAGATATTTTGAGGAGATATTTTAGATATTTTCTTTTTAGTCAAACTCTCATTTTTTCCGACTTCTAAAAATTCCTACGGTCACATACACTACCTAAAAATCACGAAACTGGACAAGCAGCTACAGCTCGTCATTACGGTCCCAACGAAACTGGTTTCGTCGAATTCCGACTCCGTATGCTCACACAGCGTATTTTTAACTGTCGAAATACTGACTGTTTTTCACTCTAAAAATACGTACGGCCACACAGTGACTCTAAAAATCACCAAACTGTAAATCTAACAACTATTTGACATTGCGGATCCAACAAAATTAGTTTCGTCGAATTCTGACTTCGTTTGCAAAACTGGCTATTTTTAACACTCTGAATAATCTATTTAAATATATAAATATATTTAAATAAATTAAATTAAATATAAATAAATTTATATTATCGTATATATATTCACAGTGGAATACCATACAACTCCAGAAAAATTATATGTTCGATATTACAAGTCCTGGTTGAATCGATATTTCGATTTTCATTGAAAATCCTTTTATAACGTATATAAAGCGTTACGAATTATAAAGGAATTCCACAGCGACTTTTCTGAAATTCGATTTGGACGTAACTCAAAATCTACACGACGAAATCCCGATTTTTCTCTTCCACTAGAAAGATATACTCCACCAGCTCCACACGTTTCTTGTTTCACAGAAATCCGGCTTAAAACGAATCCTGTACATTCAGTTGAAGTTCGAATCGCCAATTTACGAACTGCAGCGCCATTTCAAGCTCTATTTTAATTATATTATAATTATACGTACAAACTGTCGTCGATTCAATATAATCGTTATTATATTTTGAATTGAAACTCCACCAAGTCTCGTATGCTATTCAATTCACACGATATTGTGAATTTCACTATTTCCGACTATTTCGACATTATAATATATTATTATATTATAATTATTTATTAAACATTCAATATTATTTAATTAAACGATCATTAACTTCTCTAAATCACCAATTATATAATTAAATAAATTAATTATATATCTCTAAAAATGCGGGTCATTACATTCTTCCCCACTTAAAATAATTTCGTCCTCGAAATTGCTAAGTTAGAGGACGACCCTATCTATTGGAATCCCTAAGATTTGTTTACCCCTTATTTCTGATTTCAACTAAACCGATTAATATCGACTAAAATATTAATTCCTTCCGACTAACTAAAATTTTCAAAAATGCTGAAAATTTTCTAACACTTTAAATTTTCGGAAAATTTCGCCAGCACCTCCTTCGTATTGGTCAATAGCTCAAACTCCAACTCGCCTCTCTGGGCCATCTCCAACCCAAAAGAAAACCAAAACGCCAAGCGGCTTGCCAATTCGGCTCATAAATTCCAAACTCATATAAAATATAAACTTGTAACTTTTTGTCGGGCATATTAACCTTATCACTTTCATATGCTATCAACTCAGCATATACCAGTGTTATCTCAATCAAATTCCAATCAGTTCATATCCTCAAATCAAAATCGAATTTTCATTCGAACCCCAATATCAAATTCCAAATTATTTACTCATCAACCCAATTCCATAACAGATTATTCTCTAATCCAATTCAATTTAATTCTATTTAACTATGTTCAAGTTAAATTCCAATTTATTTTTACCATCTCATTTTATCTAACTTCATTAGTTAAATTTTAATTTCTAGAACTTAATTTCCTGGGTCTATTTCAAATCAATTTGAAATTACAATGCCAATTCAAAACCTTTGAATTTCTAAACAACTTGTTTTCTCAAAACAATTCAAAAACAAAACCTTTGGTAGTAGTCCGTCACTTAGAACTCGAAAATGAACACTGATGATGTCGCGATTCATCATCAGGATCTATTTTCCAGCTATCGAAGTGAGTTCAATACTATATCACCTTCAGTTTGAAAAACGTTTTCAAAATCTCCCAGGAACTTAAAATTTCCTTATTTTAATTCCAATCTGATTTAAATTCAGATTTTTCTTTATTTTATTTCATATACTTTACTTATATGAATTCTGATTAGTCATTTATAATCATTTTACCTTTTTATAATCTTACTCGATTATAATAACAACCAACACAACCAATATACTATATCAAATATATTCGGATAAAATTATTCCATTTACCCTCTTTCAAAACATACCATGACGGTTCATCGTATTCAAGTGTTTATTTACTCCTACCGATACAGTGGATCAAACTGATCGACCAGAATTCATAAACAACGCAGCCAATGAATCTCCACAATATAAAACCATTTTATATTAACTAACAAATACGTTCACTCGTATATATACACTCAAACTCAGTCTAGGATATTACTAATCCCATCTCTACTGAATCACGCCACAGAGCCAAGGTAATAACTAAACCAATGCTCTGATACCAACTGTAGTTACCGGGATTTTTCGATGTTTTGGTTATCGACGTCGAGCTTACGTCGATAACCAAAGTCGCCGAAAATCCGGGTCACTACACAATTTATGTGCCAAATCAATATTTAGGCATATCCCATTTTATACCTAATTCCATAATTACATTTATTCCAATACAAGTTGTGCCCAAATCCATATTAACATATATTCCAATCTATGCCCAAATCATATTTTACATAATTTATGCTAAATCATATTTTGCAACGTTCTCCTAAATTCATATTCATGTTATACAACACAATATATGTCCCCAAATCCATAATTGTATATTTCCACATTTTATGCCCAAACTTATATTCATATTTTTCCGATATCAATTATGCCCCAAATTATGTCTTTCCCAATCATTTCCAATCTCGTGCGTTCGCATTTTTTAGCGTTAGGCCTAGGCTCGAAGGTAGCCTGGCTATATAAAAATAAAAGGGAAAAGAAGGAGAGAATAGAATCAGAATAGGCATAATGATGAATCAATATCATAACGATAGAAATAGGCATAAACTGAATTGACGTATGAGAATAGATCCAATGAATATGTCATAATAGAACTGATTAGGCACCGATTCAAGATCCAATTATTAGATACACGTCATGATTACTATTTAAATGTTTAGATCTAAAAGCAACATGAACTCACAGTGAATTTGCTGCGAAGAACCTATTGAACAAGTTGTTGTAGCCATCGATTAATTGTTGTAGCAGTCTTCGAATATGCATAATCTTCTTTGAATTAATTTAGAAGAAGAAGAGCCATTTTAATTTCCATCGCAGCAGAGCTTCGCCCTCACCATTTTTTTCAATGAACAAAACCTAGGTTTTGAGTCCCTTATATAGAAGTAGCAGAGCAACCAAGACCATCGGATTAGATCAGGAGCCATAGGAATCGTCCACGTCATAAAAGAATCTTCTAGAGCCACGAGTGGGTCGACCTCCCTTCAGGGGTGTCGACCCCTAGGTCGACCCCGGGGTCAACCCCTATGAGCCCGAATTGACCGATAGGTCAACCCAGCTAGGTCTCTGGTCGACGTCAAATGGTTGGCCTTTCGTCGATCTACGTGTCGGATTTCTGGTTTTGCTGATTTTTGAATTATATATACGTATATCTTCCTTATATGCATACAAACTTGAAACCTTAATAACTTCTTCATACGAAGTCCGTTTTGCGCAAACTTGCTGTCTATCTTGACCAGAACTCCGAGACGAATGCAAAGGCGCAATCCGTTTCACTTAATTCTGAATATTAAATTAAGTTTTCCTTAATTCATTGTTAATAGTGTACTTAACTTTAATTATTCTTTAATACATCATCTTTAGTATCGTTAAAAATTTGGGGGTGTTACAAGGCCAATGATGCCAAATAGAAAGCTGTGACAACTTATGAAAGATCAAGGCCGATGACATTGTAAAGCTTAATTCTACGAAGCCAGCTGACAGGAAGGCCGCCAAAGAGGCCAAGAAGAAAGCGGAGTTGAGGCCAAGAAAGTTACGGGAGGGGGCGATGTTGCGCTAGCCCTTGCTTCTTGTGTTGCTCTTAAGCCAGTACAGTGCATTGCTCTTATGGAAATTATAGAAATTACAAGTGGTGAGGATGATGGTGGTAAGTGTGCCTCGGTTTCTCACGAGTTTTTCATTCCTACAAAGGGCAGAGGAGAGAAAAGTGATAGCGGCTCCAAAAGAAAGAGGTCCGTCCCTGGTGATCCACCAAGTGTTGTATCCGTCCAAAAGAAGAAAAGAAAGAAGAAGAATGAGTAGCATCAATAGTTGTAATAGATTTTACCGTTATTTTGGTTATGTAGGTCGATAGGATATGCAAGTACGGCCCTTTCTTTTGGTGTTTAAAGGCACGGCGTGGTTTTCATGTACACCATGTCATTAGAAAGAAAGATATTAGATATGTGGTTTGTTTTGGGTGTGTGTGAAAGAAAATATTAGTTATCTAAATCGCATTTCATGTTAAGTATTCAAATGTTCGTCTTATGTTTTCCAGCGTCCTGTACTTGCACAAGCGTACTTATTGTTGCACTAACCGTAATGTGATCGGGAGTCTCTGCTTTGGGGGTGACCTCGATCGTGCAAAGAGCATTGATCGGTTCCGTTCGTGGGGTTTCCTTTGTTCAGGAATCCCGAGGGGTGTAGAAATTAGGCCAGGTGCCTTGGACCTCCCGGAGTTCTTTAGTTCTAAGTAGAGGGAAGGCATGGACGTTGTGATTTGTCCGACTTTTGGCACTTCCGTCGTTCTTTCGGGTTTAGAGCGCGAGGGCATCATTTATTCGCCAAAGGGTGCCCAGATCCGAACTCGAAGGGTGGATTGTGGATGAGTGGTCGCTTCCAAGCCTTAGGGATTCAAAGCGAAAATGATTTATGCTCGGTCTCGGTGTTGGGCCGAGATTCAAGGGGTACCCGGATCCTGACTCAATGGGTCGTATGGAGCTGTATGGGTAGTTTGTATAACACTAGGTTGGCTGGTGGGATGCCCCCAAATCCAGCGACTTGGAAGCGGAACGATTTATACTCCTTCTTGGTGCTGGGCCAAGATTTGAGTATAATTGTTTATACTCGGTCGCGTCGTGGGCTCGGGACTCGAGTAGCGGTGCCGCTCGGGACTCGAGTAACGGTGCCGGCTCTCGTGCTTAGGGTGCCGAATCGAGGCCATTTATGTATGCTGGAAATTTGTGTGAAGGACTTACTAGTCAGGTCCAATTAGCTTAAAGGACACGGTTTTTAAAGAATAAGTTTCAAGGAAAAAAAATGTCACGACCATTATTTTGAAAAACTGAAACCCTAGTCGATCTTCATCAAAATGGCAATTTTCAAAAGCTTTTCATGCTTCAAACGAATCGATTGAACGATTTGATTTGATTTCTATGGCCACGATTGATTGAATAATTCGATCGAACGAATTGATTGAATGATTCGACCGAACGAATCGATTTTCAAAAGCTTTTCATTTTATGTCATGTGTTGATGAAGTGAAGGAAGACTGTTGTGTTTTGATGATGGATGATTGTTTTCAGAGTGCACAGAAATGCAAGACAGAGAGAAGATGGGAAGGAAATGGAAATCAAATGTAAAAATAAAATTAGAACAGAATGTAAAAACAATACTGCAAGTGCAATGTTGAATATAATTTTGTGTGGATTGAATGCAGGTGCATTTCCTATTTTGTAACTAATAGTTATAATGTTCACATAGTTGGTTTCATGTACTTCTTTTTATATTTTCAAATAAATATAAATACTTTTATCTTTTTCAAAGAAGGAAGAACAGCCTGCAGTGATGATACAACAGAATATTGGTTGGTTTATGTGATTTAACTGTGAAACTGTCTGCTCATGTATATATTTGTAATACAATGGAATACTAGCTTTAAGTGTCTGTCATGTATATATTTTTATATTTTTCAGATAAAGATAAACACTTTTATCTTTTTTAGAAAAGAAAGAACAACTTGCAATAATGATCTAAATCATATTGGCATACTTGAATTTTTTTGTATACTGTGTATTACAGTACAATTAAAATTATGAATAGTGCAGAAGCCATAACTATTGTTTTTAACACGAAATATAATTAAAAAGGAAGAACGACCAACTGCTTAACATCCCACTGTTCTTTCCAGCTCCTTTATACACAAATTTGCACAACTCATTTATGGTTTTAACTTCGCAACAAAGAACAATTAACACAAAAAACCTAAGGCCACCAGAACAAATAAAGGTGACTCTACAAGTTCATAGCCATTCTATTTACAAGCACAACAATAAACAATATGACTGTGACTATCATGGTAGATCAGTCTCCATATCGCTGCACCCACTTAATAACGCTTGTTGATCCTCGAATTTCTACAAAGGAAATTTGAATATGTATCAGCAAGGATGAAATTAGAAAGAAAATAATTGATAAAATGATAACATATTTTTTATTTAGTTAGCCCACCATGAGCTTGGAGTTATATGCTCAAGTGCTGTAATTTATTATGTAACTAAATTTTGGCATATCTTTTGATATTCATAAACTACTAAAAGCATTTCCTTATAATTTATTATGTAACTAAGTTGTTTGTACAAAAACATAAATGCTTTTAACCTTTTGTGCAAGCTTTAAATCAAGTTCATATAGTATGTAATAATAGTAAATAACGAGTAAAACATCAAACTTGTTTAACATGTATCATTTATTTTCAAACATAAGTAGAGCTGAACATGTAATTATCTTTTTTTAATCTGAAGTTCAGTTTTGAAAAGATAGATGCAAGTATCTTTTTAAAAGAAGAAATAAATTAGGATATTCTACTCAACATTTCAAAATTGTTAATTACAAAAATGCAATTTTGTAATCAAAAGTTCAGTTTTATCATTAACATTGCATATTTGCAACTAACAATTAACACATAACATATATATTCATTCATCTTTTTTAAATCTAAAGTTCAGTTTTGAAAAGATAGATGCATCTATCTTTTTTAAATCTGAAATAAAATAAGATATTCTACTAAACATTTAAAAATTGTTAATAACAAAAAATGCAATTTTGTAATCAAAAGCTCAGATTTATCATTAACATTGCATATTTGCAACTAACGATTAACACATGACCTAATCTTTTTAAAATCTGGAGTTCAGTTTTGAAAAGACAGATGCATTTATCTTTTTTAAATCCGAAATAAAATAAGATATTCTACTAAACATTTAAAAATTGTTAATTATAAAAATGCAATTTTGTAATCAAAAGTTCAGTTTTATCATTAACATTGCATATTTGCAACTAACAACTAACACATGACATATATATTCATTTATCTTTTTTAAATCAGAAGTTCAGTTTTGAAAAGATAGATGCAACTATCTTTTTTAAATCAGAAATAAATTAACATATTCTACTAAACATTTAAAAATTGTTAATTACAAAACTGCAATTTTGTAATCAAAAGTTTAGTTTTATCATTAACATTGCATATTTGCAACTAACAATTAACTCATGACATATATATATATATATATATATATATATATTTAAATATGAAGTTCAGTTTTGAAAGATAGATGCATCTATCTTTTTTAAATTAGAAATAAATTAATATATTCTAATAAACATTTAAAAATTGTTAATTACAAAAATGCAATTTTGTAATCAAAAGTTCAGTTATCATAAACATTGCATATTTGCAACTAACAATTAAGACATGACATACAGATTCATTTATCCTTTTTAAACCTGAAGTTCAGTTCAGTTTTGAAAAGATAGATGAATCTATCTTTTTTAAATTAGAAACAAATTAAGATATTCTACTAAACATTTAAAAATTGTTAATTACAAAATCTCAATATTGTAATGAAAAGTTCAGTTTTATCATTAACATTGCATATTTGCAACTAAAAATTAACACATGACATATATATTCATTTATCTTTTATAATTCTGAAGTTCAATTTTGAAAAGATAGATGCATCTATCTTTTTTAAATCTGAAGTAAAATAAGATATTTCACTAAACATTTAAAAATTGTTAATTATAAAAATGCAATTTTGTAATCAAAAGTTTAGTTTTATCATCAACATTGCATATTTGCAACTAACAATTAACACATGACATATATATTCATTTATCTTTTTTTAAATCTGAAGTTCAGTTTTGAAAAGATAGATGCAACTATCTTTTTTAAATCTATAATAAATTAAGACATACTACTAAACATTTAACAATTGTTAATTACAAAATTGCAATTTTGTAATCAAAAGTTCAGTTTTATCATTAACATTGCATATTTGCAACTAACAATTAACACATGACATATATATTCATTTATTTATTTTAATCTAAAGTTCATTTTTGAAAAGATAGATGCAACTATCGTTTTTAAATCTGAAATAAATTAAGATATTTTACTAAACATTTAAAAATTGTTAATTACAAAAATGCAATTTTGTAATCAAAAGTTCAGTTTTATCATTAACACTGCATATTTGCCACTAACAATTAACACAAGACATATATATTCATTTAACTTTTTTAAATCTGAAGTTTAGTTTTGAAAAGACAGATGTATTTGTCTTTTCTAAATCTGAAATAAAATAAGATATTCTACTAAACATTTAAAAATTTGAACATTATTCTTTATTTGATGTCTGGCAATATCTTTTTATGCAACTAAATAAGTTTATCTTTTATTGCAACTAAGCGGATAATTGATGTTTGGCAATATCTTATTTAACCTTATTCTTTAGGGTGCATTTTTTATAGGTCCTTATTAAGTTTTAAAATTAGGCTCATATCCGGTCATAAATTAGGTCCCTATTTTTCAAAACTAGATCAAATAATAAATAAATAAATTACGTAAATTAATATTAAAATAAATTATGCACTCCATTAAAAAATCAGTCCAAGAAACATAAAAAAAACCCGGCAAAAACAAGAAACAGCAGAAAACAGCGAAAACGTGCAGTTAAATGGATAATATTATGCACATATATAAATTTTCTTGCATACATATGTGCATGTATTCAAGTTTTTGCATTTGCGTTTATTTACTTGCATATTTCAGTGCAATTATTGCATAATTGTAACGACCCGGAATTTAGGGGCTAATTTAAAATTTTTATTTTAGAAATTTTAATGGATTTTAATATTTAAAATAATTTATTTTAAATAAGAACGACTAAAAATCGAAGTTAAAATGAATAAATTTAATTTAATTATAAAAGGAGTTTAAAACAGCGCTGTAGTTTGAAAATTTGAATTTGAACTTTGACTGAATGTACAGGATTCATTTTAAATCAGAATTGAGCAAAACAAGAAATATTTAAATCTGTTTAATAATATCTTTCTAACGAATCTGAAAAATTGGAATTTCATAGCGGAAATCAAAAGTTATGGCCAATTCAATTTTTAGAAAAGTTGCTGTAAAATTTATATATATATTATATAGGGCCTGAAAGGCTACTTTCCACATATGAAGGAATTTCGACTCAAAACCACTTCCATTGAGTTCGAAATGACGTTTTTGCATTGAAAAACAGTAAACACTTATATATTTTGAGTTTCGGAATTTATTTGTTTGAAAATGTATTTTTAATATTAAATATATTGGCCTTAAAAATAGTCATTTTTCGAACGACCTCGGTTTTCGACGAAACCACTTTTGTTGGAACCGGAATGTCAAATTTTTTCTAGATCTCAATTTTCATAATTTTTAGAATTAATATGTGAGCGTGGCGCAAGAAAATGTGTTTTGTTCAATTTAGTCAAATTTAATCGACTTAAAAATAGCCATTTTTCAAACGGTCTCAGAATTCGACGAAATGGACTTTATTAGGACCGTATCGTCATAACAAAGCCAGTAATAATTTTTCTGGATTTTTCTGAGTTCGTATGTGGCCCCGGTAAATTATAGTGTGCGATTAAATTTAATATATATTGATATATATATTTAATTTAAGGAAAACCCTATCGAAACAGTTGATTTGGCTGACGGGACATATCCCATTGTGTCCGGGATGGGGGTATTTGGCTAGTGCCGACACTCGTTGGGTTTGAATCGGTGTTCGTATGAAGGGGCGAGCCTTATTTGAATTAAAAGAATTTAAAATATAAATAATTAAATTGGAAATACACCTATAAATACGGTCCGTATAACCCTAGAATACGTTTCCCTGTAGCCGCCGTATCTCCATCTCAATGGCCCTCACGCTCCCACCTTCTTCCATCGATTTCTCCAAATCCTCTTTATAATTTTCAAAACAAATTGAACATAATTCAAGAGCATGGTTCGATCTTTATTTCTATACGGATAAGATCGAATATAGTCAAGTGGATTGAGAGAATTTAGAGCGCAAAGGCGCCACTTTGCAGCCCGTTTCCCGAGACCATCGGAGGTGCGAGTTGCACCAATCTCAGCGCGCCAGAGGAGGAGGCCAAGGCGGTTGGAGGCGCGGTCCCTGATCCGATCCCGGCGGCTTCTAGCGAGGGGCGTGGCGAACCCTAGGAGGCGGATACGAAGTTGAAACAGTCGGCCTTATTTCCTGAGGTAGAAGAAGGAGTGAATTTTAATTAATTAAATAATTTAGTTTATTTAAAATGGTCTACAATCTTTAAATAACCATAACTCGTTCGTTTCTAATCAGAATTCGACGAAACTGAATCCCTTAGAATCACAACGACGAGATCTACATTTCAGGACTGTTCGCAGAATTTTTGAAGCTTGTTACAATTTTTGGCATCGTCAAATCTGTGAGAAATCTATTTATTTATTTCTTTTATAATTTAAAAATAATTTCTGAAATTATTGTTGTTAATCTACAGTTGATTTAAGCTGTTGTTAGTAAAATATAGATTATACATCTGTTTGTTTGATTTTGTGATGTGGCGATAGAATGATTGAAATTAACATTTCTGTAAATTTGAATTAGACTAAAACAAAATTATCATTTGTTTATTGTACTGTTGGAATTGAAACAATTCTGTTAATTAGAATTTGATTTAAAAATATATATATATATATATATATATATAATTTTTGTTTATATAAAAGCATTACATGTATAAAGCAATAGATTTTGCAAATATGTTGATTTAGAAATTTTCAACATACACGTAACCCAGAATTTTGATAATTTGCTAAACCAGCAATTTTGCCATAAAACATGAATACATATTTTTGTGTTATTCTGTTAGATTAGTTTTAAATAAATAATTAAAGAAGCATGAATTAGAGAAATGTTCATATTTTGATAGAGTAAAATATGTTAACATTAAAATCTTAATTATTTTGGGTCAAAAATCATATTTTGGTTAAAACATAATTAGTGAAAAACAAAATTTTTATTTTTTTTTTGTATTCACAAGTGCAAACCCATATTGAAAATAAAGTTTTGATATTTTATTTGCACTCACTAATGAAGATATAATTTGAAAACTAAAGTTGTTCTTTTATTTAACAAATACAAATATACATTGCAAATAAAATTTTGTCCTTTTATTTGTATACACCAATGCAATCATACATTGAAAATAAATTCTATTCTTTATTTGTATCCACTAATGCAAAAATATATTGGAAAACCAATTTTATTCTTTTATTTGTTTTAACCAATGCAAATATAGGTTAAAATAAAACTTATTCTTTTATTTGCAATTTCTTATGCAAATATATTTTGCAAATGAAGCTTATTCTTTTATTTGCATTTTCAAATGCAAATATATTTTGAAATTGAAGTTTATCCTTTTATTTGTATTCACAAATATGCCTTAAAAATGAAATTTATTCTTTCATTTGCATTCATTAATGCAAACATACATTGAAAATAAAATTTATTCTTTTACTTGCATTTACCAATGCAAATTTACATTAAAAATAAAACTTGTTCTTTTACTTGTATTTACAGATACAAACATATATTGAAAATAAATTGTTCTTTTATTTGCATTTCACAATGCAAATATAACATCAAAAATAAAAAGTTATATTTATTTATTTATTTGCTTTCCTTGTGCAAATAAGACATTGAATTAAAGTTATAATTTTGGTTTGCAACTCTAAATACAAACAGAACATCAAAATGAAAGTTGCATTTTTGATTTGCATTTTGATATGAATAATTAAATTTTGGTTGCATCTTTCAATGTGAATAAAGCATGAATTCAATCTTTCATTTTACTTTTAAATTAAGAATTATCTTCTTTATTCACAATTTCAGATGTAAGCAAATATTACACTTTTATTTTGTATTTTAATTAGAAATAGAAATTTACATTTTTATTTGTAAATTTAGTTGCAAACAAAAACCTTTAATAAAAGATAATATTTTGTTTTCATATTTTATTGCAAAGAAACATAGAGGTTAAAATACTATATTTTATTTGCGTAATTATAGGCAAATAAACACCGTTGTAAAAAGAAGCATTTTGTTTACAACGTTTGATTTTAAGTGAATTAACATTAGAATTCACCCTTTTGATATAAATGAATCAGTAGAAAGATTCATTGTTTTTGATAAATTACATTATCTTTGTACATGAAATGATTCGCTTTTTATGTTACTGAAATGTTACACTTCCATTTACAAGTTACATGACTTGTTTATGTGATTGGGTCGATAATTTTTACACATCGCCCAAGTGCACAAATAATTTATTCGATTGCTGGATGAAACCCCACACGGGTGTTGGGATGATCCTACACTAGTCCCAATATTTAGTGTAGAATCCACTTTGGTTGATTAATTGGATGTTAGATAATTAATTATCATGCGTGTTGATTTCATACAATATATGGATGTTGATTGAGTCACATTCCAATAAAGAATATCCTAGAAAAGAATATTTTAGAAAATATGTTAGAAAAAAAGAATATATTTTAGAGAAAGAATATATTTTAGAAAAATACATTTTTATTAAAACGAACTAGTTATTAACTAGGATAAATCGTTAAATTTAGATTTAATGAACTTTTCTAATTTGCTAATATTTAATTCTAGTTAAATTGAATAAACTGGATTTTTGGGTTTGTCGTGAATAGTGTTTTAAATAACACCGTTCTTAAACCCCGTATGAAAAGAATAATCTTTTAAATTTAGATTATTAAAGTTTTAAAATATATTTAGTAATTGAAATAAGATGAGATGTGAGTTGGGTTTATTGTGAACTGTGTTTCTAAACGACATTTGTTCTTTAATCCAACTGACAGTTAAAATATGATTTGGAATTTATAAATCTTTTATTAAGGTTTAAAATGGGAATTTTCCAAAAAGCCATGTTTTCCAATTTAATATATTAAATTGGAATTGAATGGAATTCGAATTACTAGTAACCGAGACAAGCTTCTGTAAAAGAAAACCGATACTACATATGGAATTTAAGAGGCATTGCCGTTATTCCATTTATATTATGGGTCGGATACAGAAATTTATAACGATTATGTATTGATTTGGTTTCCGTGAAGATTCCATATTTTTTTGGAAGATGATCTTGGGTTTACCGTGAACTATGTTTTAAATAACATTAGTTCTTTAACCCAGTTAAAGATAAGATTAATTTCTTGAATTTAAATAATCATTGAATAATGATTTTGATATTTAAAACCAAATTGGGGTTTTAATAAATCTTTAGAAGAAAGATTTAAGAATAAATTTAAAGAATCTATCTTTGATAAAATAATGCGAATATTTTATTTAAAAGAATATTCTGAATTGGGATGTGGCATTGGATGTGTTTTTATAGTATTTGATTTTTAATTATAAAAAATACGTGAATTATTCGGGAAGACCGGGTTTAACCCATTCCGAATAATTACTACGACGATGAAGAGTCAAAGATGAAGACGGTGGTTGAAGACCGACGATCTTCACATCGGATGGATGTGTTGCTACAGAGACCCTTGATAGGAGTAGCTACCTTGAAGGGGCTTCAGTGGTGGCCGTCCGGACTATTGTTGATTGTTCGGATTTGGTTTTCGCTCAGACCCAGAGCATAAGCTAATAAATGGACGCGTGTCTGACATTGGATTTCGTTCCATGTGAATTAAATTGATCTTTATTAATGTATATCTGATTGGTGGTGGAGAATTTATTCTCTGCTTAACACCCTGGTATATATTAATAGTGATTGATCGCATGGCGTGAATTGTCAATGTGGCACGCCAAGATGCAATTGATCAAGGCTTTTGGTGAAAAGCAGGGCCTTGTGGGATGATCAAAGCATAGCCTATTACGGCATAGCTTTGTGTATATCGTGACTTCGCGAGCCTCACACCCCGGTATGAGTCAAAAACGGGATATGGACTGTAGGGAGTGCACACGTTTCTTTCTAGCTAGAGTGATGTCAGCGACCTACCAGCCCTGACATTTTACTTATGTGGATGATGGATTTTGAGGCGGCTCGGATTTTTATAGGCCGATAGTGGTCATATTATAGGTTCAAAGGAACCGGGAAACGTGTGTTCAGGCATAACCAATCCACTGCCCATAGGCGGGGACCAGCCCTACCGCATCCAAGGGTTCACTGCGGGGGATCCTGAGGCATTTGCTAGAGTGTCTCGAATCGGAGAGGAGCTTGCCCCTAGCCTCGACTCAAGATGGAAAATCCAATTTCCAATACGACCTTGCGGTTTTGATTGTAGAACTAGTATGGCGACATGGTATATGGTACCCATGCTGTCTATGATTGATACATTATGACCTTTATCTTGATTGGTTATGTTTCTCGTGTTTGGTATAAGCATAACTAAAATGATGAACCCAAGCATTTAGAATTTAGTGTGAATAGATCATGGTTTTAATAGTTGAGCCAAGCTTGGTACCCTTTAACATTTTATTAAAATATTATCAGTGTACATAATCAAAAACAAAAAGGTTACAATAAATCTTACTTGCTTAAACGCTGGCTAAATGTTCTTGAAACCGCAGGCTGCTGTCCACCAGATGTAATTTCACCACTAGTTTCTTGGGTGATCTGCCTGAGATGACGCAGTGCCTACAAAATTAAAACTCAATATGTTGCGCACCACAATTATAACTAGTGCATCTTCCATGTGAATATAACTTACAAATGAACACTTACAGCAATATTCATTTTTTGTGCCAGCATTTTAGGGGATTCATATAACGGTCTAAGAACCTCAGGCGCACTCCAAGCCTAAATCAGAATACATTGTACACGTATTCAGTAACCAAAATTACTGGACTATTTAGGTAAAATAGGAGTGCTTGTGAAATATAATACTCACATCTAAATTGAGATAATCAATTATATGAATCATTGATCCAACACCATCACAAGGCCGGATTAAATAACCACTTTGCAGCATCTCTGCTCTTATAAAATTAGGAGCAACAGGCCCAGTAGGACCTTCCATAGAAGAAATCAATGATCTCTTACATATCTAAATTACCAATTTTGCTTGGTTATTTTCACAAAGATTGCAGTTTCAAAAGTAAAAGGATAAATAAAAGTGAAATTTTGTAAAACACCCTCTTCAAGTTAAAAAAAAACACTAAACTACCGCTCTTTAAAAACAAGCTTTGAAAAATAAGCATGTTTGTAGTTCCAAATATTTGCAGAAAAAACTGTAAAATGTGGACTTTCTAAAAAAAATTATAATAGTTTTGGTACAGAAACATTTGCACGATGTAGTAGGATTAAATGATGTATTGATTTATTCTGATCTGCAAAGGCATAAAAAATGATATATAATGATTGTTAGTTTTCAAGTAGATTCTGTTAAAAAGCCACGTGAATATTGGACAGCTAATATGGTGGAACCAACATAGATTATAAAACGTCATTCTACAAATTTAATTCAATACTAATTCTATGAAAGATAAAACAGTGGTTATTGAGAAAGTTATAGGTAGTAGTTCGGGAGTTTTGATGCACAACAATGAAGAAAATGTAAGTATCGAATCTATGTTGTAGCTAATGATAGTAATCAAAAGAGATATGCATGGACATGCATGAACTTGAGTACTATACCATTAAATTATTAAACTAGCAATTATAAAACATTGTATTCCACTGAAGGAACAAAGGCAGCAGCTTGACCAATATTGAAATATAAAATTCTGATGCAAAGAGTCCTTAAGCAGTTTACTTAAAGTTGGATATCTGCAGTTTAGTAATCCATTGATTGATAAATTAGTTGGATAACATTTAAAAGTTTATGTTATAGAAATATAAAATGAATATTGCAATTAAACTTAGGGGTGAGTGTTTGGTTGGTTCGGTTTATCCGATGATGAAAATTGTCAAACCAAACTAAAACCGATAAAAATGAAAACCAAACCAAACCGACCAAATTAAGATTGGTTGGTTCGGTTGGTTATCCGATTTAACCGAACTTAAACAATTTTATACTTTATGCTCGTAATATTAACTATAATTTGAAATAAACTATAAACATACGATTAAAGTATTATTATTTATGATTTTTATGCTTTTCAAAAGTAATTTTGTTACATATGTGATGATTAAAATTAATTTAGATAACTAAATTAACTTAAAATATTTACTATAATATCGATAATTTTGAAAATATAATAAAAGTTCGGTTAATTCGGTTAAACCGATAACCAAATGAAATAATTTTCCAAACCAATTACAAACCGTTCTAATTTCAAAACCAAACCAAACCGACCAAATTCAATTGGTTTGTTTGGTTTATTCGGTTTAACCAAATAATGCTCACCCCTAATTAAACTACAGCTGCCTCGTAAAACCATGTTAAACTTTGTCATGGTACAATTTCCATATTATTTGACTGTAAGAACAACATACAGTAGATTACAAGTTGCAGGAAATGGCATTATATACACTATGTAACTTGTAATAATCTCATGTTGCAATAAAACACAAACTCTAGCTACATATATTTATAGATGTGTGTGTGTGTGTAGATGTGTATAGATTAAAAAAACAAGTAGTCAAACCATAAATATGCATATGCATCTTACATCTATTAAACTTATAACTTTTAATCTCCTTTTATTTGTTGTGAATCTTTAGAGTGCATAATTTAAGAAATTACATAATTCATCACTGATCATGACGGGAGTGAATGAATGACTCGAGTAAACAAGTTTTTCTTAACATGATATTTGTTACATACATGGAACATTATATTTACATTCATGTTTCTTATGCTTAAATAAATGAATTTTTTACTGGGTTGATGTACGTAATTGCAGCAGTAAGAAGAAGCTAAAAAACATGTTAGATAAAAATGGCAAATGTATGCACTTATATACAAATAGGCAGTGTTAAGGTAGTGGAGTTTATTGTTTTAAGCACTTCTATACTTTTGTGCAATTATCAAAGCTATAAAAATTCTTTAAATTTGTCTATAGCACCTGAATTTTCCACATTACAAAATTAGAAACCCAGGTAGAAGTTAAGAACAGTTACATTTATTTTTCCATTGTATAGCTTAGAAATTTTAGAAGTTAACATAATTATTTATATATTATCACATTAGAAATGCTCTGGTATGCATTTCGCAATTGCCAAATATTTTAAAAGAAGGTTACGTGAATTTCATGATACAGAACACGACCAAAAAAGTCAAATCTTCATATTGAGGTTATCCAGATAACATAGTTTGATAATGGACAATCAATCTAGCAAAAGCATAATTAAATACACAACATATGCATTTTTTTATATAGCGAACAATTTCTTGGAAGAATTATAACCCTTGATGAAGGTTCTAGAATGTGTTTATCAAGCAAAATAACCAAAATCGAAATGGGTGCAATGAATAGTTAATGAAAATTTGAAATCATAATGAAGCATTAAGGAAAAGACAAAAAACCATCATTTCGAGAATCTTCGCGTAATCCAGATTTATCTTAGTGGATAAATCTACTTGATCATTACTGCTCCCAAATCAAAGATAACCGTCCCTAAATTAGGGGAAGTTATCCCAATTTCAACGATATGCCCAGTTTATCGCCATTTTTCATTGAAGCGGGCGTCATCTAAAATATGGTATTACAAAATTATCGAAAAATAGTTTTAGGGTTTTGCAATATGAACAAAAAATGCTATAAGAACATAGATTTGAGCAGCTTACCAATTACAAACCAAGATTTGAGCTTCGAACTTCACAAATTAGGGCTTTCAGCTAATCAATTTCAGCTTTACATAGAGCTTCGAGCTTCACAAAGCAGCTTTATAAATTAGGTCTTTGAGTGTGGGTGAAGAGAACAAATTTAGAAATTAGGGTTCGAGAGATTGGTTAGGGGAAAAGTGAGAGAGAGCTGATTTTTTATGTTTTGTTTTTTATTTTTGTTTGATGAAAAAATTGACTAAGGGGATGTAACACCCCGTATTTTTAACAACAATAAAAGAGGATAAATTAAATAATAATTAATTTAATATATGGAATTAAGGGAAACAGACTGCGCCATCGCGTCCGTTTCGAAATTCTGGTCAAGATAGACATTTTGTTTGCGTAAAACGGACATCGTATGAAGAAGTTATGAGGATTTTAAGTTTGTATACGCGCACAAGAATTATATATATACATATGAGTAAGAACTTATCCAGAAAAGGGTTCAAAAATCAAAATTTCGTAAGGCGGCAATTTACCGCTCTAGGGGGTCGACCATCCTAGGGGGGTCGACATTGGGGTCGACCCCCTACAGGGGTGTCGACACCAGGGTCGACCCCTCTACAGGGGTGTTAACACCCCTAGGGCGAACACGACAGTCGGTTTCTGGAGGATGGCAGCTATATACATAGGTCCATTTCTCTTGTTTTCTTCGCTGGAATTCAATGGAGGCCAAACGTTGCCAATGTCTGAACTGAACTGGATCCGTTATCTTCTACAACTATCAACTTAAGCAAATCAGTTAGAGATTCAAGATCCATTCTTTTTCTATTTTGTAATCCAAACTCTATGAGTTCTTAGTTGCTTTTAGATTTAAATATTTAAAAGTAGACATGATATGACTATAGGTTGGATTTGTTCACGTGCCTATATTATACTGGATCCATTGTAAATTGTGAACATATGACATTCTAAATTGGTTATAACTTAGATCTAAATCTCTATCTTGTCGGATCTATTGTAACTTCTGGGGCATTCTATGATGTGGATCTTAAAGCTTGTTTGTATCAGATTTACTTTTAACTATTAGATCTGAATTATGTGAACATCTAAATTATTAATCAGATCTAGCCTATTACTTAGATTCGCTTGTGTTTATCATATTAGGTCTGAACCTATTGGACATCTAAATTAATATTTAGATCTTGTCATGTTTATCTTATCACCTTTTCTATGTTACAACTGGTCAGCTGCCACAAGTTCATCCGATCTATGCTTATATGTTCACCTTATCACCATGTTAGTATATATTTATGCCAGTTATGTCAGAACATTCACTCTTGTTATATTCCCAGCACCTTTCCCTTTTTTTATGACTAGGTTATTATCTAGCCTAGGCATGCCGCAATTATGTGAATGCGCTAGTTAGGGAATGGGGGAAAAAAGATTAGTATTGGCATAATTTGAATAATGCTTTGAAACATGAATTGGACATATAATTCAATAATTGGGTAAATGGGTTTGAGCACCTATAAAGGCATAGGCACTAGTAATTAGATAATAATGAAATGCCTAGGACTACAATTAGAAATTGTTATTGCACTTATGACACAAGGTTAGGTTGCATTAGTGGTGGAAGTCTGCCCGGACCCGACTGACATAACCAGCAATCACTATTGTTGAACCTAATGTGAGAGGTCTAAGTGCACAAATACGAATCGGGCTACGACACGAGGTTAGGTCCAACTTGTGGAAGAAGTCTGCCCGGACCCGACCGGCATATCCAGCATCCACAAGTTGTAGACCTAATGTGGGAGGTCTAGCCCATTATAAACCATAAATAGACATGGTAATAATTTGGACTACTTAACCTAATCTTATCCATAGGGATTGTATGATTATGAATTAAAGTTAGGGTTAAGTAAAAATTGGTTGGACAGTGGGTGGGTTAAGCAAATTTGAGGGGGTGGGTAATATTTACATACAGGCCCACAAACTTAACCCGATAAGGTTATGTAATTAAAGACACCTAGTGATGTATTTGGACCATGGTATCTTATGATAAATTAAGATTTTATTCCGCTGTTATTTTATATGTCTGTCTTGTAATATTTCTATTCTATTTACTATTACGCTTCACGGAACTTAATGCATTCCCTTTGTGAGGGACATTAACGGACGTGGGGTGTCACACTTGGTATCAGAGCTGAAGGTTACCAGATTAGATTAAAGTTTTTGAAAGCTAATTTCAAAAAGGTTTTAAAAGAAAGCATTTTCAAAAAGAAAAGTCTGTTTTGAAAAACATTCCCCAAAAAGCCATAAGTAATATCTTTCGATCTCTTGTCTGAATTTCTTTCCTTTTCTTTTTCAACATGTCTGGAAACCCAACATTCCAGAGGGCGTTACGATACTAGGATTGTTCCAGAGGTATCTGGAGGCCACGATGTCTGCCGAAGGCCAAGGAAACATTCCTCCCCTAGCTGCACTGTTGCTCCTCCTCCTCCGCATGCTTACAACTTCTCAAACATCTACAAAGATTTCCATGCTATGGGAGGGAAGCCATTTCATGGAACCGAGACGTTTAACGAAGCAAGGAACTGGCTTAAGGAGACCGAGGACTTGTTTGTAATCTTTGAAGTAGAGGATCGAAGAAAGATTCAGCTAGCTGCTTGGCCGTTGAAGGATGAAGCTTCATTTTGGTGGGAGGTAACCCAAGAAGGTCGTACGGTGGAAACTTGGAATGACTTTAGATAGAGGTTTGAGATGAAATTCCTTTCCCAAGCTGAGAAGAGCATGCAGATGGAGAGATTCTTAGCACTCAAACAAGGGAACCTGACGGTTAAAGAGTATGTGAACAATTTTAACCAGCTGGCACGATTTGGACTGGAACTGGTAGACACTCTGCATAAGAAGGCTTTGTGGTTTTCTAAAAGGACTAAATGAACCCCTTCATGGGTTAGCCATGTCCCGTATCCTAATGGGATCCATCTTTGAAAGACTTGTTGATATGACCTTGATGTATGAGAAAGAGAAAGGGGAAAAGAAGGAGGTTAAAGCTGAGGAAACAATGCAAAATAAGAAGGCGTGGCCCAAGAAGGGACAACAACAACAACAGAAAAAAAGGAGGAAAGAATGACAAGGGTAAGGAGAAGAGGAAGTGTCACAGTTGTGGGAAAGAGGGTCGCTTGATCAAAAACTGTAAAAGAAGGAAGAACACTTGCTTCAATTGTGGAGAAGTCGGACATTTTGCTAGGGAGTGCACGAAGAAACAGGGATCACAGGGACAAGGTCAAAGGGCATGAACTTCTGGAGGGCAGGTGCATGCTCTCGCGACCAGTGTTCCTGATAGAGGTAGAAAGATTTTTGTGGAAGGTTTCATTTCTCTTTCAAATCATCCTATTAGAACAATTTTTGATTCTGGCCCTTCACATTCATTTATATCTGGTTCTGTGGTTGAATCTCTGCACTTAATTACTAGTATGGTAGTGGATCCCGTAGTTGTCTCAAACCCCATTGGTGGTTCGAATCATTTATCTATGATTTGTCAGGGTTTGAGAATATCTGTGTTAGGCGTCAAATTTGAATGTGACGCACATATGTGCTTGGGTTCATGGGTTATGGGTTGATTCTAGGAATGGATTTTCTTACCACGTATGGTGCCATTCTGGATTGTGAGAGGAGGGTCGTTAAGCTTCTGACTTGTCATGGGAGGACCCTCGAGATTTCTTGTGACCCCCAAGGGTCAGTTATGCTTAGCTTCCTAGAGTCTCTTGATGCATCCATACATCCATAGATGATTTGCAATCTATTTTGGTAGTCCGATATTATTCTGATGTTTTTGAAGAGGTTCGGGGCTTACCTCCGAGGCCTGAGATCGATTTTCATATATATATATATATATATATATATATCTGGTGAACAATGCAAAACCAATTGCATTACCAGTGCGCCATATGGCTCCGAGGGAAAGGAAGGAGTTGAGTAAGCAAGTAGGGGAGCTACTTGAGATAGGATTTATTAGACGAAGCATATCTGAATGGGGTGCTCCACTTGTATTCTCAACTAAGGCGGATGGTTCGCTTCGTTTGTGTGTGGACTATAGAGAATTGAACAAACTCACAAAGAAGAATAGACACCCACTTCCGAGGATAGACGACTTGTTTGACCAGCTTGTCGGGGCCTCGGTATTCTCTCAGTTAGAGTTGGCCAAGGGGTTTCTTCAGTTGATGGTGGCTGAGGACAGTATAGACAAGACTGCTTTTAGGACTCAGGATGGTTTCTTTGAATGGCTAGTTATGCCTTTTGGGATGATGAATGCACATGGTTATTTTGTCGATCTGATGAGTAGGGTGTTTCCGGTGTTCCTAAATAAATTTGTCGTAATCTTTGTTGATGATATTTTGATCTTCTCCAAGAGCTAAGAAGAGCATGCCCATCATTTGAGAGAAGTTTTGAAAACTCTCTGTGACCATCAACTTAAGGCAAAGTTTTCTAAATGTCATTTTTGGAGAAAGGAGGTGAGATTCTTAGGGCATGTAGTCTCCAAGGAAGGGATAGCTGTGGTTCCCGCGAGAGTAGTTACGGTACAAGATTGGCAGATTCCTAAAAATGCAACAGAGGTTATGAGTTTTCTTGGATTGGCAGGTTATTATAGGAAGTTCATTAAGGACTTCGCAAAGATATCAGCCCCTCTCAACAGGCTAACGGAGAAGAACTTGGCATTTTCATGCGATATAGATTGTGATGTTGCTTTCCAACGTTTAAAGAGGGCTTTTACAACGGCCCTAGTCTTGACTTTACCCGATGGAAACAAAGTGTTTACAGTTTACACTGATGCATGTGGTACAGGGCTTGGTGCGGTTCTGATGCAAGAAGGAAAGGTAGTGTGTTATGGGGGTAGACAGTTGAGAGTTCATGAGAAGAACTACCCCACCTATGATCTAGGACTATCAGCCATAGTATTCACGCTAAAGACGTGGCGTCATTATTTACTTGGAGAGAAGTTTGAGTTATACACCGATCATAAATCTCTCAAGTATATGTTTTCACAGAAGGATCTAAATTTAAGGAAACAAAGGTGGATCGAGTTCTAGCTTCTTATGATTTTGAAATCGCTTATACTCCTGGCAAGGGTAGTGTGGTGGCTGATGCATTAAGTAGGTAGAGGATGGCCTTGAGTCCTCTGTTTGTGGAGAGGAAGAGCTTGGAATTCCTATCAACTTTGACTTTAGACTCTCCATTGAGATTTAGACATCATGGATAAGCTCAGAAAAGGGGAGACTTCTAGTCACCTCAGCCGATATATCATAGATGAAAAGGGGTGGTTGCAACGAGATGGAAGGCTTTGTGTTCCTCAAACTGGAAGTTTGATAAAAGCAGTCCTAGAAGAAGCCCACCATTCTAAAATGACAATTCATCCTAGTGGTGACAAGATGTATAGAGACATGAAAAGGGTTTTCTTTTGGGCTAGGATGAAGAAAGATGTAGCAAAATTTGTTTCTCAATGTTTAGTTTGTTAGCAAGTTATAGCTGAGTAAAAGAATCTCGGTGGTTTACTTCATCCTTTGGAAGTTCCGCAGTGGAAATGGGAGAGCGTCTCTATGGATTTCATAGATGGTTTGCTTAGATTAAAAAAAGGCAACACCAGTATCTGGGTTGTGGTAGATAGATTCACTAAGAGCCCTCACTTTATTCCAGTTAAGAGTAAGAGGATGGCATCATAGTTGGCAGCAATTTATGTGCGTGTGATAGTTCGTCTTCATGGTGTACCTTCCAGCATCATAAGCGATCGTGACCCCATCTTTACCAGTGAATTTTGGAGGATCTTGCAAGAAGCATTAGGTACATAGTTGTGTTTGAGCACCGCTTATCATCCTCAGACCAATAGGCAGACGGAGAGGGTGAACAGAATTCTTGAGGATCTTTTAAGGCTGTCTATCCTAGACTTCGGAGGGACTTGGGAAGAGCACCTTCCTTTAGTAGAGTTTGCCTAACAACAGCTATCAAGCCAGCATCGGCATGGCACCCTTCGAAGCATTGTACGGACGACCCTGTAGATCACCAACCTGTTGGTGGGAATCTACAGAAGTTTATTACTTGGACCAGATATGGTTAGAGAACGTCTGAGAATATTGACCTTATTCGACGGCGGATGAAGATATCCCAAGATAGGCAGAAATCCTACACAGACAAGAGAAGGACTAACATCAAATTTGAAGTGGGAGATTTAGTTTTTATTAAAGTGTCACCTTTGAGGAACGTGGTTCGCTTCAGATCTGCAAGGAATTTGGCACCTATATTTATGGGACCATTTCCCATAACCGAAAGAATTGGCCAAATGAACTATAGAATAAAGCTCCCAGAAAATCTATCTGGTGTTCATGATGTTTTCCACATTCTCATTTGCAGAAGTGCTTGCATGACACCACGGAAGTTGTTGAGCCAAGTATATTAGAGGAGGTAGAAGTGGAATGGGAGGCAACAGTTAGACGAATTCCTACCTGTATTCTTGGATCAGAAGTTAAGAAGCTGCGCAATAAAGAGATCAAGTTAATAAAGGTTCAATGGGGAGATAACCCAGAGGATGCGACTTGGGAGACCGAAGACAAGATTCAGGCTTCGTACCCTTTTCTTTTCGAGGGTATGTTCTTAACTCCTTTTTCGAAATTTGATCTGTTCTTGTTTCTATCATTTGAATATATCATATCCATAGTATTTTCGACCTTTAGATAGGAATCATATGGATGTAAACATGTGTTTTAGACATGTTATGTTTGATGGATGCAAGTGTTTGCTAGTTGCTGCATGTGGATGCATATACACACACATTAGGCACTTGATCGGCTCAATCACTCTCATACTGCATATGGATGTGTATGCATTTTTTTATGGATGAAAATGTATGTATTAGCATATGGATGTTGCATTTGGACAAATGAGTGTGCACACATATAGAACTCACATGTTATAATAGGATTATTTGCATACACATTGGATACATGGCACTAACATACATTGCATTAAGGAGGTCAACTGAATCAGTAGATCGCCTGATCTTCGCATTAGTATTGGGACATATACACACACCTTTGCATACATTCATGTAAGCATTAGAAATATTTAAGGACAATGGATGCCAGTGATTGATGGATGATGGATGGTAGGATATGCATTCCTCTCAACTTAGAGATTTCAGGGATGAAATCATTTGAGTGGGGGGAATGTAACACCCCATATTTTAACAACACTAAAAGAGGACAAATTAAATAATAATTAATTTAATATTCAGAATTAAGGGAAACGGACTGCACCATTGCATCCGTCTCAAAGTTCTGGTCAAGATAGACATTTGGTTTGCATAAAACAGACACCTTATGAAGAAGTTATGAGGATTTTAAGTTTGTATTTGCGCAGAAGAAGTGTATATATACATATGTGTCAGATATGAGTCATAACTTATCCAGAAAAGGGTTCAAAAATCAAAATTTCGTAAGGGTGCAAATTTCGCGCTCTAGTGGGATGACCCCCCCCCCCCCCCTTGGGAGGTGTCGACGCCCCTAGGGTTGACATGGCAGTCGTATTCTAGAGGCTGGCAGCTATATATACGGATCCATTTCTCTTGTTTTCTTCACTGGAATTCAATGGAGGCCAAACGCTGCCGGTGTCTGAACTGAACTGGATCCATTATCTTCTACAACTATCAACTTAAGCAAATCAGTTAGGATTCAAGATCCATTCTTTTTCTATTTTCTAATCCAAACTCTGTGACTTCTTACTTGCTTTTAGATTTAAATATTTAAAAGTAAACCTGATATGACTATAGTTTGGATTTGTTCATGTGCCTATAGTATACTGGATCCATTGTAAATTGTGAACATATGACATTCTAAATTGGTCATAACTTGGATTTAAATCTCTATTTTGTTGGATCTATTAGAACTTATGTGGCTTTCTATGATGTGGATCTTAAAGCTTATTTGTATGATATTTACTTTTAACTATTAGATATGAATTATGTGAACATCTAAATTATTAATTAGATCTAGCCTATTACTTAGATTCCCTTGTGTTTATCATATTAGATCTGAACCTATTGGACATCTAAATTAATATTTAGATCTTTTCATGTTTATCTTATCACCTTTTCTATGTTACAACTGGTCAACTGCCACACAAGTTCATCTGATCTATGCTTATATGTCCACCTTATCATCATGTTAGTATATATTTATGCTAGTTATGTTAGAACATTCACTCTTGTTATATTCCCAGCACCCTTCCTTTTTTTATGACTAGGCTATTATCTAGCCTAGGCATGCCGCAAATTATGTGAATACGCTAGTTGAAACACCCCACCTCCGTTAGGGTCACTCTCAAAGGGAATGCCCTAATTTTGGTGGAGGTTTATAAGTATAAGTCACAGATATACAAGACAGATATAAGAACACATATTTTTGAACAGCGGAAAACAACAACTTTTATTTCATTAAAATATGTGTTACACAAACCATGCCATAATTGTCTTACAAAATTTCCAAAATCATAACTGTCTTGATTACATTATTTAAAGAAGCATAAAGAAAACATAAATAAACTGCAAAAGTCCCATAGTTGCTGTCCAAAGCCATAGTCCAAAACGGAAAGGTCCAAGCAATACATTCTTTCTCTTCAAGCTGGATATGAAGGCTGGTCAAGCTGCAGTATTCCCTCCCTGTGGACCTGGGGGGGGGGACAGAAGAAAAGAAGACGAAAGAAAAGTAGAGTCAGACATAAAGCCTGAGTAAGTCGAGGACTACTCTGTCTATGAATAAAGAACTGGGTATGATAAGTATAAACTAGAAATGGGAAAAGCACTATAAACTTGGTTAAGTTGTCTAGGGTCGAATATACTATCGTACCCCATATTAATCTCTGTACCCATATAAACTAGTTCCCAATAGGCACCCCATAACCAGGGTGAAGTGATCCATTTTACGATGATCGGCTCCTACTCGCATAGTTACATGTGTCTTACGGCCCCCGATGTTGTAGTTACCTATGCTGGTCCCACCATGGGGTGTATCAAGTCCCATGGCGGCGACCCGACACAACCCTAGAATGCACAGGTATGCTACTGGTGCCCAGTGCCTTATTTTTATGCGCCGGAGTGAGTGCACGCCCACACCCCGTTAGAACCTACACTACTGCACCACCGCCGTCGATTTGACCTCTTACAATCAACCCAGTAATCTTGCCCCACCCTGCCTAGTTTCAGGGTATCATGATACACCTTATAGGGTTACTGCTGAAAAGGGTCCCCCGCTACTAGGTTTTCTATTTCTAGCCAATATGCTAAGTTGGTTAAGTGTTTCATAAACCTAACCCCCAAATCAGTCTGTTTAGTTTAGCATGTTCCATTTTGATTAAGTCTTTAGTTCACTTAATCCTAACAATCCTGACTCAGCCTTAATTGTCTTATTAAAGCCTTGACCTCTCACATTAGACAGGTATTGTTGTGGCTGCCTGTTGCCGGTTGGTTCCTGGCAGTCTTACGCCACAACTCAGTCTAACCTCGGGTCCTTATTGGGCTCCATGTTTAACCACCCACATTGGATAGGTATTGTTGTGACTACTGGACAGCCGGGCGGTTCCGGGCAGGTTTACATCACAACTCAATCCAACCTCGGGTTAAACATATCGTATTTTCTACATTTACATATTTTGTCTTTCTTCTTTACTTTCTTATATGTAAATATTTGCGGCCCATTAAAAATCAATGGTGTAAAGGTTACACCAATCATGGGCCCAACCCATTCTTGAATTTGGGCCCCTCTACTTTATCTTTTCATTTATTAATTAATTTAGCCCAACGTTATTTTCCCCCGTTTAATACGTTCGTTTATTATATATATGTTGGGCTTAACCTTTTTAAGCCCAACTTAGCCATGCGAAAGAGGGGAGGCTTAAAGCGTGATTACATACACAAAAAGGGGAATGTGAACGCATGAACTTGCAACATAACGTTGGAACTACAAAATAGAAACTGGTGTACTTGCATAGTAGTAACATATACTTTGGTCATAAAGCATAAGTGACATGAATCAAACCATGTAAACTTGTAGTTAAGTTAGAATCTAAATTGGATATCATTATTGACACATAGTCTTAACTACAACATAAACCTATATTTTTCTTTAGGCATAATGTCAAACATAAGCAAATCATGTTTATAAGATTACTACATGTTTACAAAGGTGCTTACTTTTGTTACTAATACAAAAGTATAATTCCACTAGAATTATTCCAACTTAATCATGGTTTTAAATCTATTCACATGACCATGGCTCAAATATACTTATGGCATAAATATTCCTAAAAACGAAATCATGGTTTTTACTTTACTCATACAAACTTGCAAAGGGGATTGTAAATTTAGCCTAGCTATGTGTCACATATATTATCATATAATTCTTGTGAACAATATAGGCCTAACATGTTTTTCAATTATGCAAAATATCCAACATAGCCTAGTCATATTCAGTTTTTCAATTATGCAAAATATCCAACATAGCCTAGTCATATTCATAAGTTCACAAAGAGGCTTACTTTAACAGTATGACTTAATACATAGATCATGATGCTAATTCCAATATTTCATATGAACCATAATACCCCAAATTTGGCCTAATTACACACAAAAAATGATTTTGTACAAAATATACATTATGTTGGCATAATAGCAAAACCACACACTTGCATGAATCTCAATTTAACGATCATAAACATGTAACTTCAACATGAATTACATACTTTGCGAATATTCAATCGTATACTTGCATAAAACTACCGCAAACATGTAGTTTTTATAATGAATAACATACTTTGCGAATAACCAATCGTATACTTGCATAAAACTACCGCAAACATGTAGTTTTTATAATGAATAACATACTTTACGAATATCCAATCGTTATACAACATTCCAAATCGATAAGAATCATAGTAACGCACAAATATGAATTACTTATCACCACAAATCAAGTATACAAATCAACACAGTTATTTATTTATACCGGAATAATACTCTACTTACAATCGTGTGGCGAATTCTCCAATTGGAGATGCGACTCCTTGTTGATTTGATTTGTTTAAGTTGCTTTATGCTTTAGAATTTGCCTCCTAATCTTCTCTCCAATTTGGTGGCTACTCCTAGTCGTTCCTTAGCAGCATGATGGCTTTGTTCTTATTTTTGAATGAATAGGTTAGGTAGAGTCTAGGGTCATTTTTATAGAGTTTATGAACTGATTAGGACCATCGATGTTGCTTGGATTGATCGTAGCCATTCATTCGAAAGAGAGACCAATTAGAGCCTGCCACCTAGCCCTAATGACAAAGCAAGCTTCTGAAAATCGACCAAACACAGACCTGTCCAGCCAGGACTTGACCAGACCTGACCAGCAGGTCATTTTTGACCTGGGCGCACTTGGCAGGTGCGCCAGGTCAAAAATGTACTGGCGCACTTCCCAAGTGCGCCAGTGCATTTTTGTTCTGGCGCACTTCCCAAGTGCGCCAGTGCATTCTGACCCGTTTTCCGGTTTTTCGCCCAACTTCGTTCGTCCATAACTTCTTCATACGATATCCGTTTTACGCAAACTTAGACTCTATCTCAAGCAGCATTCCGAGACGAACGCAATGGCGTATCCCGTTTCCCTTAATTCTTTGATTTGAAATTAATTATACTTTAATTTGTAAATTTCACAGTTATAGAATGCACGGGGTGTTACACTAGTTAGGGAAGGGGGGGGGAAGATTCGTATTGGCATAATTTGAATAATGCTTAGAAACATGAATTGGACATATAATTCAATAATTGGGTAAATGGGTATAAACGCCTATAAAGGCACAGGCATTAGTAATTGGATAATAATGAAATGCCTAGGACTACAATTAGAAATTGTAATTGACTTACGACACGTGGTTAGGTTGCATTTGTGGTGGCTGCCCGGACCTGACCGGCATAACCAACAACCACTATTATTGAACCTAATGTGAGAGGTCTAAGTGCACAAATACGAATCGGGCTAAGACACGAGGTTAGGTCCAACTTGTGGTAGAAGTCTGCCCGGACCCGACCGGCATTTCCAGCATCCACAAGTTATAAGCCTAATGTGGGAGGTCTAGCCCATTATAAACCATAAATGGACACGGTAATAAATTGTACTACTTAACCTAATCTAATCCATACGGATTGTATGATTATAAACTAAAATTAGGGTTAACTAAAAATTGGTTGGATAGTAGGTGGGTTAAGAAAATCTGAGGGGGTGGGTAATATTTACATATATGCCCACAAAGTTAACCCGATAAGTTTATGTAATTAAAGACACCTACTGGTAAGCATAACTGGTAGAAAGATTGGGGTTATATAATTAAAGATACCTTTTAAGGTAAGTATAACCTGTGGAAAACCTAGTGGGGGATACAGGACAAGGGGGAGAGCTTGTATCATATTGTGTGGGACACGTTTCAATCAGTAACCGGAGTAGGTATCAGACAGAGTACTCCGAACTAGTTCAGAGAAGGGGCACGCTTACTGAACTAATTGTAAGAGATCCAAACGTGGTGTTCGGTGCGGGCGGCGCAAACCGACCGAGCCATGTGCATGCATGAGCTGGACAGAGGGGGATAAGATGACCGTGACACCTGTAGATATAGGGCTATGCATATCAGTGGAGGGTTGTCACTTTAGGACGTGATACCTCCTACGGTAGGGCCGACACAGAGTATATACGCGGATTAGGGAGCCGATCGATTAGGGTAGTAGTTAGGGTACATTTGGACGTATGCCTAATTCTACCACCTTATAATGGAAGGGATCCTCTCATTCTGGATATACTAGTAATAGTGCAGAGTAATAATTAGAAGCGTATACAAACTATCATGTTTACCTTGTCATACCTGCCTTTTATGTAGTTATCTCTCTCTTATCCACTTTATATGCCAGTCATGCTACTTTACTTATTTACTTGCTAAAAGTAACTGGACTCGCCAGACTTTATGTCTGACCCTTTTTGTTTCCTATTCTTTCTTCCGTTCCCGCCTCCTCCCAGGTTCTCTGGGCGGGAACACTCAGGCTTGACCATGATTCTGCTTACTTTTGCTGCAGCTGCTGAAATGTATGGCTCAAGCTCCTATCCTTGTTGCTATGGCTATATTCTGTTTTTGGGTAATTTTATTTCTTTTATGTACTCTGATATTTTTGAAGTACAAGACAGTAGCTTTTATGTTGTAATGGGCTTTTGTGTTTCAGACATGTGATGTATTTGGACCACGGTGTCTTATGATATATAAAGATTTTATTCCGCTGTTATTTTATATCTCTGTCTTGTAATATTTCTGTTCTGTTTGCTATAACACTTCGCGAAACTTAATGCATTCCCTTTGTGAGTGACATTAACAGATGTGGGGTGTCACAAAGAGGCTATGGGGAAATAATTTGGTTAAGGGAGAAAAATAAATTGGTAAGGGGGACAAGATTCAAGCGGCCCGATTTTTTTTTTTTAAATTGTATTTAAGACATCGGTCCTTTAATAAATAGATGTCTGAGAAACCAACAACATCACTTTTAAAATTAACGATGTTAAAAAACGTTTTGACATCGACTGAATTTGCGATCGATTTTAAAACTGTGATTTTTATTCTACTTTTTCTTGTAGTGCCTCTGGAGTGATGAGTACGACTCCAGCACTAGAGCATTTGTTATTAGAAGACCCATCCACTAACAATTTCCATTGAATGACCTAAGTTTCAGTATCTTCCGAAGGAGGCTCCTCTGGGATGGTGAACTCCACCATGAAATCGGCAAGTGCCTGCTCGGGGATGGCTCGACATGGGATGACTGTTATCTCGAACCAACTCAGCTATATATTCCATTATAGTAGGCGGTCGGATGCCTCAGGTCGCTGCAGGACCTATCGTAGCAGCTGATCAGTATAGACTTTGATGAGGTGAGACTGGAAATATGGTCGCAGCTTCAGGGGGGAGGTCAAAAAGCTGTATGCTAGTTTCTCAAGCTTTAGGTTGTTCTTTTCTGCCCATGTCAACCTCTTGCTGATGTAGTAAACGGGTCGTTGGACATGGTCTTCAATGCGTACAAGCTCTGAGCTGATTGTTTGCATGGAAACATCCAAATAAACGTATAAGTCTTCGTGATCCACAGGTTTAGACAAGATATGTGGTCGCTCTAAGTGATTTAAAGGGTCCTTGAATGCAGTAACGCATTCTGAGGTCCATGCGAAGTTGCGGTTCCCTTTTCAAAGCATGTCGAATAAGGGGAATGCATTTGTTAATGGCTTTGGAGATGAATCATCTTAAAGCGGCGACCTTCCCGTTTAAGCTTTGAACATCCTTGATGCTCTAAGGGGCTTGAATGTCCCAGATAGCTTGGATCTTATCTGGATTTGCTTCGATGCCTCGGGAATTGACAATGAAACCCAAGAACTTTCCTGAGGCAACGCCAAAAGAGCATTTCAAGGGATTGAGTTTCATGTCATATTGGTTGAGGACATCGAACATTTTGGAGAGGCCATGGACGTGGTCATTCGATATTTCGGATTTTACAAGCGTATCTTCCACGTATACCTCCATTGATTTTCCTATTTGGTCCTTGAAAATAAAGTTGACCAGTTGCTGATAAATGGCTCGTGTGTTCTTAAGACCAAAAGGCATGATGCAGTAACAATAGAGCTTGAGGTCTGTTATGAAAGAGGTGTGGTCCTAATCGGGGAGGTACATCATAATTTGATTGTAGCTTGAGTAGGTATCCATAAAAGATAAGAGCTGGTATCCGGCGGTCGAGTTGACAAGACGGTTGATCTTCGGAAGCAGGAAACTATCGTTGGGACATGCCTTGTTCAAGTCGGAGAAATCGACGCATGCTCGCCACTTGCCGTTTGCTTTTTTGACAAAGACTGGATTTGAGATCCATTAGGGGTAGTCGACTTCACGGATGAAATTGTTGTTGAGTAGCCTATCTACTTCCTCATTAGGTGTGCTTGTCGTCTCGGTTCCAATAATCGACGTTTCTTCTTTACCAGAGGTTGCGAAGGGTCGAGAGCTAGCCTATGACAAGTGATTGCGGGGTCGATGTCGCGCATATCAGAGTGGGTCCAAGCGAGCACGTCCAGGTTAGTCATTAAGAAATCAACAAGGTCTTTTTTTATTGTGGGAAGAAGTGCGATTCGATTTTTAAGACCTTTGACTGGTTTTCAGGACTGATCAGAACGTCCGTGGTAGGTTCGACTGGTGTAGCTCTTTCGTAGTCGAGCTCTTCGTCCTCCCTCGGATCAAGATCGTCGGAAAGACGGCAGTGGAGCCTGAGCTAAGGCTCAGACGCCTTTGATTGTTATGCGTATACTATTTTGGTGCAAGAAGGCGGAGGCACGGTCTTGCCTTTGTCCTTGTTGCGCACGTTCTTCCATTCTATTGCGTAACAATCTTGAGCTGTTGTTTGATCGCCCTTGATTGTGCCAATCCTGTTTTCCATTGGGAATTTTATAACGAGAGACAATGGTGACATGAAGACTTAGAACTCCACATGGAAGTGATGCCCAAAGAAGACATTGTTTGGAGAGATGACAATGATAAACACGAAGGTGAGAATTCGATCGGACTCGGCTCCAATCCCCGTCTCCAAGTTCTACGGGTAAGTCGACCATGCCTACGGGGTGATTGGAAGATCCACTAAAGCCGTGGATTGTAGCGTGGAAAGGTTTCAAGTCCTTGGTCTCCAATCTCATTTGTTCGTAGGCAGCTTAGAAGATGTTATTGACTGAACTTCTCGAGTCGATCAATATCCTTCGGACGGAGGCAGGGTGTAACGACCCGCATTCTACGCATCGAAGGATCGTAGAATATTTATTTCTTTCACATACGAAGTCGTATGATCATGTAACTTTAGGAGACGACTACTGGGGCCATTTGCCATGTTCATGATTTTTGTCGATTTTTAAATGACCGTTTTGCCCCTAGTTGATACTGCTTTGGACATAACTTTTGACTGGAAAGGAATTTTGACTTGAAACCACTCACATTAGATTCGTATGATGGTTTACAATTCCGTAGAGTGGTCACATTAGCCAAACGGACTCACCGTTTGGGAGAAATGGCTGAAACAAGTTTCAGATGGTGAAAAACAGCTTAATTGGGCTTAACCGGGTGATTAACAGCCAGGCCCAATGGGGGATTTCGGGATCAAAGGTATTTGAGGGCTGCTAAGGTTAGGATTTCGATTTTTCACTCATTTTCCAGCCGCCACAAGCTCTCTCTTCAATCTAACAATGGTCTCCATCATCTAAAAAACACCTCTAATCACTTCTTAATCAAGTTTTGGCTTAAGCAACATCAAATCAAAGGGGATTAGCACCAAAGCAAGGTTGGAGCTGCTGTGTTGCCTTGGGAACAGCGCCAAATAGAGATTCATTTCAGTTTTGGGGTTTTATTTGTAGCTAAGGTGAGTGATTTGCATAGTTTTGCACTAATTACGGTTAATTAAGGGTAATTAGTGAAGATTAGCGAATTTATACACCAATAAATTCTGGAAAAATATTTATAAATTCTAGAATAATGTTTTAGACCTCTATTAGAAATTTGGTTTAATTAGATTAAGTTTTGCTAATCATATCATTAGTTTTGCCTAAACATGCTTAAGGGAAAATACGGGATTTTGGGTATGTTTGATCCATTTCACATGTTAAGATTGTTGTTTTGGTGTTTAAGGTCACTTCTATTTGTTGCTATGACTGTTTGGAATGATTTGTGGTTGTTTAGAAAAGTAAGACTGGTCGAAAACGTCGTCGAATGGCGTAAACAAGTCGCTGGAAAAAGTTGCAGAAAGTTGTGCAGGGTTTCGGATCGGATCGGGTTAGGGGCTCGGATCGGATAGGAGAACTAGGCAAGGAATCCGAACCGAACTGAAGTCTGGCACAAAGGAATTTTGGCAAGAAGGAAGGCCATTGCTTAGAGTTGAAGTTGGACAGAGGATCGGATCGGGGCTAGGGAGAGGGATCGGATCGGAGTAGGCAAGCGAGCGGGATCGGATCGGAGCAGGCAAGCTGAAGCAGGAGGGACGAACCGAACCGAATGGAACATGGCATCCGAACCGAACCGAATGGAGCATGGCACCCGAACCGAACCGAATGGGAAGCCTGGATATGATTTATTCGAACCGAATTGAACTTCTATCTATTCTACGCGACGACTGTTTTGAAGACCAACTCCAATTCGATCAAAACCCGAGATGCAAAGGAAGTCCAAATGAGGAGCTTTGACTCAGGATCCAGTTGGGAACCAATGAGTGGGCTTCATGATTGGGCTTTGCTGCGGGACGTGTGCCAAGGGGTTGTCGATGTCTATGACTTTGGATCACTATGTATAGGAGGTACGTGGATGGATTCAGGGCCACAGTGGCCTAGGTACGACTAAAGAGCTATAGACCAATGAAGTGGGGTCATTTGTAAAGATTTGGTCATGGCTCCATGTGGTAAGCTTGGTAGTAGCAGTAGTTGTACAAGTCGAACTCCGTCACTACTTCGATGAGTCTAGTGATTGACAGTGGTGGACATCGTATGCTTTACGCACTGAGTGAGAGATGTGAGGATGGTTGTTATGGTTGACTTGTTTGCCTTCACTATGACATACACACCCCACCCCCGTATCTTTACACCATTTGTTTTATGGCACCTCAGAGTATTGTACGGTATGTAGTGCTAACTCTTTGGTTGCAGGTCTAGGTTCAGGTATGGTTTAGTGTACCTGTTATTGTTCTGTATAGCTGCTTATCGCTCATACCAGACTTTTTGTCTGACCCAGAGTTTTATGTCTCTTCTTATTACTCTGGGTGCTCTCACGAGCAGACTAGAGCCAGGTTAGCTGGTGATGCACGAGTAGCTATGCCGGAGATGAGCAGGAGGCTTTCACGCATGATATATATAGATATTCTCCCTGTGTCACTGTGGGTCACTACTTTGGGCATTAGTAGTGTACCTTTTCCTTTGCTTAGATTTAGAGACAGTTTAAAAAGTTGTAATAATGGTGATGTGAAACATAAGCTGTATCTGGATTTCCGCTGCTATGATGTGTAGTTTTAGTTTTCAGCTTATGCACTGTCTCGCCTGTTTTGTGTCAAGTATGTTGTTATTATATTTTATCATATGCGCTGTGAGACATTCTACAGGTTCTTTATTAGTTCATTCTCTTCTTTCTTTTCTTCTGACGACTGTTCTGTGCTAGCTGGGTATGTGTACAGCGCACTTTCGGAGGAAATGTCGGCTGGTGCAGGGCGGGCCGTTACACTTGGTATCAGAGCTCTAGGTTGCATAGTTAACCTAGGGAAGTCATAAGGGAGAGATAGTATACGTATATGAGAGCGCGTATTTGTGATTATTTTGGTTTTCAAAGCTACATATATTATATTATTAGTATAGCTAAGGATGAAGTCGTACTGCACTATCACCACTATGGAGATGGTTAATCGTTTTCTCTGTGCAGATTAAGCGATGAGCCGATACGCAAGGGGTACCGGTAGAGGAGCCAATAATGGGAATGCTGCTGACGTGAGGACGATGTTTACTGACCTCATGAGAGAGATGCTTAGGGATGTGCAGAGGGCAGCTCCCAGTGGTGATAATGGTGGTGGTCCAATAGTGCAGGCGCCTAGGGCCGATTTCGCCAACTGAACAAGGATTATACTTGTCTTGGAGGGAAGCCGTTCCACGGAACGGAGTCAGCTACGGATGTTCAGGATTGGCTGGATAGTTGCGAGCGCATATTCAAAGACTTGGGAGAAGGCTAGCATCACGTCAGCTGCAGGGACGGGCAATGAATTGGTGGAACGCTATAAAGGCAGCTATTCCCGAGAATCAGATTACTTGGGAGCAGTTTAAGGTTCGCTTTAGCGAAAAGTTCATTCCAGGTGCCTAGAAGTCGGTGTTGTTTAAGAAATTCTTGGAGCTCAAGCAGAATGGCAGAGCTGTCCGGAGTATATTGCTGAATTCGACACTCTGTCGAAGTATGGGTTATCTCTTATAGATACTGCCGAGAAGAAGAACGAGAAGTTCATAACCGGCTTGGATCAGTACTTGGGGGAAAGGCTTATTAACCACATCGATGAGACGTTTGAATCGATTGTGGGGAAAGCATTGAGGTCAGAGAGTCTTTACCCTAAGCCGAAGACTGAGGCTGCATCTGCAGAAGAACCAAAACTGCAAGCAAGCGGTGGTGGCAAGAGTGGTTCTCAGAATAAGAGGAAGCAGAACCAGAATAAGGATGACCAGAAAAAGAATAAGAAAGATGTTGAGTGCTTCAGCTGTGGTAAGAAGGGACATTATGCTAGTAATTGTCGGGCCAAGCCAGCGGATAGGAAGTGCTTCAACTGTGGCCAAGTGGGACATCACAAGGACAAGTGTCCGCAACCCCCTAAAGAAAAGCAAATGGTGAAAGCATATGCCCTTAATGCTATTCCTTATTTGTCGAATGCCCCAACTGCGGCGGAGAAGGGAAAGAATGTCGTTATCCAAGGTATGCTTTCTATTTATGATGTTCTTGTTAGAGTTTTGTTTGATACCGGAGCTTCCAGTTCTTTCATATCTAGTGATCTGGTAGATAGGTTGGGATTGGAGCCTGAGATTGTCGATAGACCTTTAGTAGTGACGAACCCGATTGGTGGTTTGACTAACCTTAGCATGATTTGTCGTAATGTGGTCTTATCGAGTCATGGATGGATGTATGTTTGTGATTGCTTTGTTTTGGGCTTTACTGGGTTTGGCATTATTTTGGGAGTCGATTGGCTCCAAAGATACGGGGTGGTGGTAGACTGTGAGGGCTTTCTGGTGACAGCTAGAGCGGATGATGGGCGGAGGCTAGTTTTTGGTGGTCTACCCTGTCATGGGGTAATGGCTAGTTTTCTAAATTCCCTCGACATTCCACATAGTGAGTTGTCAGGTTTGCCCGTGGTTGGCCAGTATCCGGACGTTTTCGAAGAAGTGACCGGGCTTCCACCACACCGAGAGATTGAGTTTCGTATTGATTTAATGAAAGATGCCAGACCTATAGTGATGCCACTTCGTCGTATGGCACCAAGGAAGCAACGAGAGCTCAGGGTGCAAGTCATCGATCTTTTGAAGAAGGGATTTATCAGAAGGAGTGTTTCTGAATGGGGAGCACCAGTTGTGTTTGCTACCAAGGCGGATGGTTCCCTTCGTTTGTGTGTAGACTACCGCGAGTTGAATAAAGTGACGAGGAAGAATAAGTACCCTCTACCGCGGATAGATGATTTGTTTGATCAGTTGAGTGGCGCGAGAGTATTCTCCCAGTTGGATCTCGCGACAGGTTTTCATCAGCTTAGAGTGGAAGCTGAGAGTATTCCTAAAACGGCATTTCGGACGCCGTCTGGATTTTATGAGTGATTGGTCATGCCATTCGGGTTGACCAATGCCCCAGCATACTTTGTGGATCTTATGAATAGAGTATTCAGAGATTAGCTGAATAAGTTTGTCCTTGTGTTCATGGATGATATTTTGGTCTACTCGAGGACAGAGGAAGAACACAAGGACCATTTGAGGATAGTGATGGAGGTGTTGAGAAAACACCAATTGAAAGCAAAGTTTTCTAAGTGTCACTTCTGGAGGAGGGAAGTGAGGTTCTTGGGCCATGTTGTTTCAGAGAATGGAATCGTCGTGGATCCTGCGAAGGTGGCTACGGTACAAGATTGGTCTACGCCCAAGAATGCAACGGACATACGAAGTTTCTTGGGATTAGCTGGATATTATCGTAAGTTTATCCAAGACTTCTCCAAGACAGCAGCACCGTTGACTCACTTGACCAGGAAGAATCAAGCTTTTGTGTGGGACGAAAAGTACGAGAATGCATTCAAAAGCCTAAAGGACAAGTTGACATGTGCACCAGTGTTAGTCATTCCTAAGGGGAATGAAGAGATGACGGTATACACAGACGCATGTGGTACCGGACTAGGTGTTGTATTGATGCAAGGAGGTAGGGTTGTAGCTTATGCAAGTCGGCAACTGAAACCGCACGAGAAAAGATACCCTACCCATGATTTGGAATTGGCAGCGATCGTGTTTGCATTAAAGATGTGGAGACATTATCTCTTGGGAGAAAGATTCGAGTTCTTTACCGATCATAAATCGTTAAAGTATCTCTTCTCTCAGAAGGATCTAAATCTTCGACAGCAAAGATGGTTAGAATTTTTAGTTTCCTATGATTTCGACATCGCATATACACCAGGAAAGGGCAATGCGGTAGCCAATGCATTGAGTAGAAGACATGCCAGTTTAGGGGCTATGTTTCTTGAATGGAAGCAACTGGAGTACATCGTTGGGTATGATTTCAGACCAAAGTGCGAATTAGATCCAGAAATATTAGCAAGTTTGACGATCAGACCCACTTTGATTGAGCGGATCGGCTCTAGTCAGACAGACGATCATAATCTATTGGAAATCATCTCCAAGTTAGAGATGGGTATCAATGAGGAGATGAACAAGTATGGGCTTGATCGAGATGGATGGCTTAGGAAGAATGGAAGACTAGTTGTGCCTAATGTCAATGGATTGAGAGATGAAGTGCTTAGAGAATGTCATCACTCAAAACTGACTATACACCCCGGTGGTAACAAAATGTATCGAGATATGAAGCAGACCTACTACTGGGAAGGGATAAAAAGAGACATTGGGAAGTTTATATCCAAATGCATGAATTGCCAGCTAGTTAAAGCTGAGCAAAAGAAACCTAGTGGTTTGTTACAACCATTAGAATTCCAGAATGGAAATGGGAACAAGTGTCAATGGATTTCATTGATGGGTTACTAAGGACTAGATCGGGCCATAATAGCATTTGGGTGATTGTGGACCGATTGACTAAGAGTGCAAGGTTTATACCCGTCAAGTCAAACAGGACGGCAGCTAAGTTAGCGGAACTGTATATAAAGGGGTAGTGAGATTCCATGGAATAACCAAAGGCATTGTAAGTGACCGAGATCCATTGTTCACTAGTGGATTTTGGAAGGGCTTACAAGAGGCATTAGGATCAGAACTACATCTCAGTACCGCGTATCATCCTCAAACCGACGGACAGACAGAGAGGGTGAATCGAGTGTTAGAGGATCTCTTGAGAGCCTGTGTATTGGATTTTGGTGGATCATGGGATGATCATTTGCATCTAGTAGAGTTTGAATATAATAATAGTTATCAATCCAGTATTGGTATGGCTCCATTTGAGGCTTTGTACGGAAGACCGTGCAAGTCACCGTCATGTTGGATAGAAACGGGTGAGAAGTTTGTGCTTAGACCGGATGTGATAAGCAAATAAGATTAAGGTTATTCAACAACGAATGAAGGCTGCCCAAGATAGGCAGAAAAGTTATGCTGATAAGAGGAGAAGAGAGTTGAATTTCTCCATTGGCGACTTGGTGTTTATCAAGATTTTTCCGTTGAAGAGCGTGATACGATTTAGCAGGAGAGGAAAGTTAGCACCAAGATTTGTTGGTCCATTCCCAGTACTTGAGCAAATTGGGAATTTGGCATATAAAGTTGAATTACCAGATAAGATGGCAGGAGTTCACAACGTATTTCATGTTTCCCAGTTAAGGAAGTTCGTGCACGACCCAGATGTGACTATTTCACCTGATCAGTTGGATGATATCGAAGTTGGACCAGAGGCGGTTGGGAACCGCAGACCTATGCGTATTGTTGGGAACGATACGAAGCAGCTTCGAAGGAAGGCGGTGAAATTAGTCAAAGTTCAGTGGGGCGAGAATGAGAACGACTGTACTTGGGACAGAGGAGAGCATTAGGAAGACATATCCAGAACTCTTCGCTTGGTAAGATTTCGATTTCGATTTAGTCTTTCCACATGCTAGGATAGGTTTGCTTTGTTTGTTTTGCATGGTTGATTGTTGCTTGTGGCTGGTAGGCATGCGGGATCCTTTGTATGTTTTGGGTTAAGGAATTCCGAGGACGAAATTTCTTAAGGGGGAGAGAATGTAACGACCTGCATTCTACGCATTGAAGGATCGTAGAATATTTATTTCCTTCACATACGAAGTCGTATGGTCATGTAACTTTGGGAGACGACTACTGGGGTCATTTCCCATGTTCATGATTTTTGTCGATTTTTAAATGACCGTTTTGCCCCTAGCTGATACTATTTTGGCCATAATTTTTGACTGGAAAGGAATTTTGACCTGAACCCTCTTCCGTTAGATTCGTTTGATGGTTTACAATTCCGTAGAGTGGTCACATTAGCCAAACGGACTCACCGTTTGGGAGATATGGCTGAAACAAGTTTCAGATGGTGAAAAACAGCTTAATTGGGCTTAACCGGGTGATTAACAGCCAGGCCCAATGGGGGATTTCGGGATCAGAGGTATTTGAGGGCTGCTAGGGTTAGGATTTCTGTTTTTCACTCATTTTCCTGCCGCTACAAACTCTCTCTTCAATCTAACAATGGCCTTCATCATCTAAAAAACACCTCTAATCACTTCTTAATCAAGTTTTGGCTTAAGCAACATCAAATCAAAGAGGATTAGCACCAAAGCAAGGTTGGAGCTGCTGTGTTGCCTTGGGAACAGCGCCAAATAGAGATTCATTTCAGTTTTGGGGTTTTATTTGTGGCTAAGGTGAGTGATTTGCATAGTTTTGCACTAATTACGGTTAATTAAGGGTAATTAGTGAAGATTAGCGAATTTATACACCAATAAATTCTGGAAAAATATTTATAAATTCTAGAATAATGTTTTAGACCTCTGTTAGAAATTTGGTTTAATTAGATTAAGTTTTGCTAATCATATCATTAGTTTTGCCTAAACATGCTTAAGGGAAAATACGGGATTTTGGGTATGTTTGATCCATTTCACATGTTAAGATTGTTGTTTTGGTGTTTAAGGTCACTTCTATTTGTTGCTATGACTGTTTGGAATGATTTGTGGTTGTTTAGAAAAGTTAGACTGGTCGAAAACGTCGTCGAATGGCGTAAACAAGTCGTTGGAAAAAGTTGCAGAAAGTTGTGCAGGGTTTCGGATCGGATCGGGTTAGTGGCTCGGATCGGATAGGAGAACTGGGCAAGGAATCCGAACCGAACTGAAGTCTGGCACAAAGGAAGTTTGGCAAGAAGGAAGGCCATTGCTTAGAGTTGAAGTTGGACAGAGGATCGGATCGGAGCTAGGGAGCGGGAGCGGATCGGAGTAGGCAAGCGAGCGGGATCAGATCGGAGCAGGCAAGCTGAAGCAGGAGGGACGAACCGAACCGAATGGAGCATGGCATCCGAACCGAACTGAATGGAGCGTGGCACCCGAACCGAACCGAATGGGAAGCCTGGATATGATTTATCCGAACCGAACCGACTGAAGCAGATTGGACCAAACCGAATTGAACTTCTATCTCTTCTACGCGACGACTGTTTTGAAGACCAACTCCAATTCGATCAAAACCCAAGATGCAAAGGAAGTCCAAATGAGGAGCTTTGACTCAGGATCCAGTTGGGAACCAATGAGTGGGCTTCATGATTAGGCTTTGCTGTGGGACGTGTGCCAAGGGGCTGTCGATGTCTATGACTTTGGATCACTATGTATGGGAGGTACGTGGACGGATTCAGGGCCATAGCGGCCTAGGTACGACTAAAGAGCTATGGACCAATGAAGTGGGGTCATTTGTAAAGATTTGGTCATGACTCCATGTGATATGCTTGGTAGTAGCAGTAGTTGTACAAGTCGAACTTCGTCACTACTTCGATGAGTCTAGTGATTGACAGTGATGGGACATCGTATGCTTTACGCACTGAGTGAGAGATGTGAGGATGGTTGTTATGGTTGACTTGTTTGCCTTCACTATGACATACACACCCCACCCCGTATCTTTACACCATTTGTTTTGTGGCACCTCAGAGTATTGTACAGTATGTAGTGCTAACTCTTTGGTTGCAGGTTCAGGTATGGTTTAGTATACCTGTTATTGTTCTGTTTAGCTGCTTATCTCTCATACCAGACTTTTTGTCTGACCCAGAGTTTTATGTCTCTTCTTATTACTCTAGGTGCTCTCACGAGCAGACAAGAGACAGGATAGCTGGTGATGCACGAGTAGCTATGCCGGAGACGAGCAGGGGGCTTCCACGTATGATATATATAGATATTCTCCCTGTGTCGCTGCGGGTCACTACTTTGGGCATTAGTAGTGTACCTTTTCCTTTGCTTAGATTTAGATACAGTTTGAAAAGTTGTAATAATGGGGATGTGAAACATAAGCTGTATCTGGATTTCCGCTGCTATGATGTGTAGTTTTAGTTTTCAGCTTATGCACTGTCTCGCCTGTTTTGTGTCAAGTATGTTGTTATTATATTTTATCCTATGCACTGTGAGACATTCTACAGGTTTTTTGATTAGTTCATTCTCTTCTTTCTTTTCTTCTGACGACCGTTTCGTGCTAGCTGGGCATGTGTACAACGCACTTTCGGAGGAAATGCCGGCTGGTGCGGGGCGGGCCGTTACACAGGGCCGATCTGAGTCGTGATCACGAGAGGGTCTATGGTTGGCATATCAATTCCCGTAGACTCTCTTTCGCGGAAGACGATGTCGTCCCGCATCGTTTTCTGAAGTTTGGCAGGGATAGACTCATCTAGAGTAGAGAAAGCTTCATAGGTGGCATGCTTTATAGAGCTTACGTACTCTTCCATTTTTCTGAAGCTTTCATGCGTGGTGTAAGTCCCTCCATAGATAGTGTTAATCACAATTCCCCACCTTTGTTTGGATTGACCTGGGGTTGTGTTAGAAAGTGTTGGTAGTGCGGGTTTTGGTGGACCCTTGGTTGCTTCGAGAGGAACAGGGTCTTGGACGTACTACTCTAGACGCTTCTCACGGATGAGCTTTTTAGTTGTGTCCTTAAGTTGGCGACAATCATTGGTGTTGCGCCCATATACGTCATGGTATCGGCAGTATCTGCTAGAGTTCTTCTCGCGATCAGTGGATACCCTAAAATTTGGTTTCTTATATTGGGGCGTATTATACGTTTCCAAGTAGATTGTCTCTAAGTCTTCATTCAATGGAGTGTAGGTCTGCCTGCCTTTGGTTGTTGTTGTGACCGCCCTGCCTGCCACCATTTGGCTTTGGTTTGTAGGGGACCCTCCTTTATCTTTTTCTAAGAGTTCTCCAATCGGTTTCCCCTTGATGTCGTTTTCCGTGGTTCGGTATGCGGATTATTGGAATGGCTGGTCGGGGCAGTTCGGTTGCGTCTAGCTTCTTCTTGACACATGAACTGTTCGACCTTTTCGTAGAAAGCGTCAAGACTCTTGGGCTATTTCCTATCGATCTAGGCCCCAAATTCAAAAATAGGGAGGACACCTTTCGCAAGCTGGAAAAATACTGTATGAGGCTCTGGGTCGTCGACCTCGGCAAGGGCGGTATTAAACCGTGAAAGGTAGATCTTAAGTGACTCTACAGGTCCTTGGTAAAGGTTAGATAGAGTGAGGGCGTTCTTCAGAGTCGGAATGTGCATTCTGAATTGTTTGACCAATTCTGTGGCTAGTTGGCCGAAGTTGTTGACATAATGGGGCGGAAGGTGAGAGAACTAGAGTAAAGTTGTGCCTGACAAGAAGACTGGGAAGCGTTTGCATTTGACTGGGTCGATGGACCAACTGGAGTCCATTTTCTATTCATAGCAGTTTAGGAAGGCATAGGGGTCGGTCGTGCCATCATAGAGTGCCTTCTGTGGAATGTTGATGTATCAGGGCCAATCTGCCTCATGTATGATCTGGTGAAACGATTACGCCTATGTGAGTTTCCAATGATCCATTGGCATTCCCGCGCAGATCTCTCATGATCCTTCAGACCATTTTGAGAAGATATGTTGGATGTGGTTCTCCCGGCGGAATCTATTGGTTTTGTCAAGCTTCGGGAGTTGTGTTCCGCGGCCGTCTTCTATGATGCACATCTGGGTCATCCACTTCCTTGTCATCGATATCGATGGTCGGGTTTGGGTATGGGTAGCGAGGTTGAGCTGGTTGGTGTGCATCTTGATCCGGAAGTACTTAAGATTTTTAGGCTGCTGGGAGAATAGGCTCCTGATCCTAAGTGGCGACAGTTGGGTTCTATCGAGAAGGGGACCGGTTACTCGGACCCGGTTCATCATTGATAACCAACCGGGAATGGTTGTAGTAATGTGTTCCCCCGATATAGGTTATGGTGGTTCGGTCACCATTTCCATTTCCACTGTCGATTCCATTAATATTAGCGTTGGAGCGGATGACAACGTTATTGATGAGGCTGAACCTCCTTCTTTGATGTGTCCCTTCGATTCAGAAGAAGTGGTTTCCGAGATAGTACGCCACGGTCAGGCGTTGTTCTGAACAAGTTAAAGTCGAGCGACGATCCATTGACTTTCTAGGAGTTGGCGCATAAGGTCGATATTATTCCTCAATGCCTGATTCAGTTCAAGGGTTTTACTTTCGTTTCTCTCATTAAGCGCGCGGATCTACGCTTGTGTTGCAGGAGCTTCGGGGTCCACAGGAGGAAGGGTATCAGTTTCGACCGAGATATCCACCGATTGAGGTTGCTGGGATGTTCCAGCTTTGGCTATAGTAAAAGAGCTGAACATTGCATTCTTTGGTCGCTTCTCCATCGTAAGCGGACTTGGCGGCAGGTTAGAGAAGGAACCTAAAGCACGTCGAAGTCAAGATGGTGATGTGCGACAAAGGCATGAACCTGATTTCTCGGTTAAAGCACTAGAATGTTGATGACAAAATATAACGCAAACACCCAAGATTCTTAATTACTTAAGAACTATAGTTTCACGTCGAAATATAAGTGCGGAAAGCAGTAAATAACATAAGAGATTTATAGTGGTTCGGTCCCGTGAAGGGTCTACGTCCACTTTGGGAGAGTTGCTGATGTTTTATTGACGATAAAGAGTTACAAGTTCGAGATTATTGCATAACATCCCTTTACAAACATTTCTAAGTAATTCGAGGTCATAATTGTCATATATAAATATTAGGAAAAAGACACTTTTGCCCCTCTTCTTCCTCAAAGCATGGATGCCATTAAAGAGGTCTCTTGGAGCTCTTAAGAGATGTCAAATCAACTAAATTCCAACCCCTTTGAAGTGTGAGCTTGGGGGTATTTATAGTGGAGTGGTTAGGTGGGAGTAGGGGACCACAATAGTAAACCTCGGATCCTATAGTGAAGGCCACCAAAAGCTCGGGCCCCTTCGTCCCTTCCCGGAAACTCGTACCCCTCGGTTGGGTACGAATTTCGTACCCTGTGGGGTAAGAGGGATTCTGAATGAATCTGGAGGAGTCAAGGTTAGTAGGACTCGAGGCATTGGTTTGGCAATGTTTTGAGGAAAGATGAGGTTCCTGTTTGCGCGACCCCTTCCCGACTCGTTTCCTTAACTCCTTGGCGTCACTCCGGGCTATAATATTACGCGATATGTTGAGTCGAGCGTGTCTTGCGTACTTTTGGGAACCGGACCAAAACGGCGGTTAACACCAATTTATATGTAAATTTTCAAAAAAATACATGTATTTTACATGAATGTTTAATTTATATATTTGGTTTACATGGATCTTCTTTTTCTTACTATCCTTTTTAGTTGTATTAGTATGGATTATACGAATTTGCCAATAATTTTACAGGTTTATTCGTATTATATTAAATTGTACATTACGTACAAATAGGCGGATAATCTAAAGAAACAAGAGATGATGAGTAAGTGGAAGAAGTAGATAATGAGGAAGTCAGTGATGAATAATTCACTATTGGAAGTAGAAGACCACTTCTACCTCCTGGTCACATTCACAAGATTTCTTCTACAAAGCCTTTTGTGGTATGGCTATATTTTAGTAAAGAAATTAATTCTAATATTCTTAAATGTGTTTTCAACTATCATGGTCAACAATTTGCATGTGATTCTATATCATATGGCACTGCACATTTGAATTATCACATAGCAAAATTGTATAGGTCAATTCCAGATGAGACATATAAGAGTCAAAAAACTCTATTTGTTAGAAGTGATTATAATGGTAGTTGCAATCTCACGGCATGATCATTTAACAAAGGGCTATGTAATCAGCGTTAGGTTGATTTATAATTATTAATGAGCTCCCTTTTAGTTCTGTGGAGGGTAAAAGTTGTTGGTGAATGCGGATTAAGGATCTTAAGGCAAACTAAAACACAAGAGGGTGTTGAATAGTTTTTTTATGGATTTTATTAATTTTTTTGAAATCCTTTTAAGTTTATCATAATGTAAGGCAAATCACATATATGAATTATCACAAAATCAAAATAGATGCAGATAATAATAATAAAAAGTAGTAAAAGGAAAGTACATACCAGGATTATATACTAGCTCGGAGTTACTCTACATCCAGTCTCACACAACGCTGATTTGATATGGATTTCTTTTCGTATAATATCCAACTTAAAATCCTTGATTTCCAGGCAACAAGTGCACATCCCAACTGATTTCCGAAGAGTAGTGAGACTCGGTTGATTTCTGGGCCGCAGTCTCCATCTAATTGATTTCCGAGACATAGTCTTACCTACTCGACTTATACGGGACATGATCACACCTTCTCATTATCAGTTTTGGAAGATATACTCGATAGGACTTGATCTTGCGACCTTTGATTATATAAAGCCTATAACTCTTGAGTAGCACTTGAATTTCAAAGAGAGTTTGATAGAGAATTGAAATAAAAAGAGATTGATATGATTCTCTTTGAAAATCAATAGAGTATAAGTATAGTTTTTAAAAATTAAGGAGTATTAATGGAGAGAAGAGAAAGAAATTAGAAGATAATGAAAGTTTAGTTAAAAACCGAATTTAGATGCCTATTTATAGTCTCCTAACAGTAAAATCCCTTCAGAATAGTTTTGAATTCAAAAAATCGTTTCAAAAACAGAATTTGAAAATAAAACGGCTCATATGTCGACAAATAATTTTGGTATGTCAACATACCTTATAATTTTTCAAAAAATAAAATGTTGAATTTAAAGTAAATAATGATTAATAATTTATGGTGCCTTTGGAGTTAAAACAAATTGTATTCCTTTATATTAAAATAAAGTTTTCAAGTAAAAAATATATAAAAAAACATATATTTAAAATGATTTGAAAGTGATTAAAACTATGTATAAAATGATATAAAAATATACATATAAAACTATAAATATAAGAAATACTTTAGAACTTAATATAAAATAAGTAAGGAAATCGAAAACATAAGTAACTATAATACAATTAGTATTAAATAAGAAATATTTAAATTAGGAGTTAAAATTAAATTTAAGAACCAAGAAATATAGATTTAAAATAAGGAAATAATTTTAAAATCGTTCTGAAAATAGCGAGAAAAGATTGAAATAAGGATTCAGTGCTAATCAGAGTTTTAATAATAAATTTAGACCCAATAATTTTTTTATTTCTTGAACTCTTGAACTCTTGTTACTCATGAGTCTTGTATCTTGAATTCTTCTTCTTTGAAATCTTGATTCTCTAAACTGTACAGTCTTCAATAATCAATACCTGCATATATTTCCTATATATATACACACACACATATATATTCTAGATAATAGTGCAAGTATATATTTTGTAACAATAATAGTTAACACAAGGTTGTTGCCATCAAAACCATCATTAAAACCATTTCAATCCCTAACAATCTCCCCTTTTTTGATGATGACAACCATGATTTATAAAATATTCATACCTAATGTCTTGATTCTCCAGCTATCCTTTTACTCCACTAAATCCTTCTAAAACTACTTACTACCCCCTAAATCTAAGCCCTATTTTATAATTCTCCTCCTTTGTTATCAACAAAAAGTATATGTTCCTAACGATAATACTCCCCCTAAAACTAAGATATAGTTCTAATATCTAAAATTATATAGTGTGAATTACACAATACCTAAAACCAATCTAAAGCAAATTCCAGTATCTAATACTATCCTTAAGTTAACAAAATAAACTTTCTAAGACTATGATTTAAAAATATGAATATAAACTTTATTATTATAAATTGTCGTTACAACTTTAATATACGAGAACGTAGAATGAATAGTTATGAACAATTACAAACATTTGCTAATATACGAATATTACATGAATATACGATACTTAACTACTAAGTGTTTTCGACAATTGGAGACTTACGAATTGGACAATTAGGATAATGATGGCAATATTCTCCATTTTTTCCAATCACATTTCCTTTCTTATCACAACACACTTAGCTGACAATAACTTGATCGTCTTCTTCCATTTCTTGATCTTCTTCTTCAACTTCTTCTTCTTTCATAAGGTTACACACTTGAATATTGGAGGAATTATCTTCAATAATAATTGGATTAGTTGGTTATCCATTATGAATTTGTGAACATTCCTAATAATCTTCGCTTTTTTTTCTTGTTCCATTTCCATACGGAGTTGTAGAAGTTGTATCAGTGATTAATTGCAGTGTATTTTTCATATCTTCCTCTAATTTGATAACCCTTTCATGCGTAGATCGTTGAAAAGGACCTTAAGTAGGCGCAAGAAACGAAAATGTGTTATTTTGGTTGTTATTTGAAGTGGAAGCCATTATTTATTTGTTTCAAAATTTGGTTACAGAGAAAAATAAGGGAGAAGAGAAGGATTTTCAAAGTGGAGAGTTTAAATAAGTGTGATAACTAATTTTAGAGTGAATTTAATTTTTGAAAAATTACTATTATATGTCAACATACCTTTTTGTATAGTTCGATGTATCAATTTGAATTTTATTTTTTTATTTTTTCTTATATCTTATTGTATAATTATATTAATATATCTATTTTTTTTACTTTGGTTAATGAACAAATCCCTAGTTCTCTTCTTATTTGGGTAAACACTGTTTCGTTTAATAGTTTAGTTAACATATCTGCAATTTGATTTTCTATTTTAATAAAATCTAGTAAAATATTTTCTTTATTCGTATTATGGCTAATAAAATGATGTCTCACATCAATATGTTTTGTTCTAGCATGACGTGTCGGATTTTTGGATAGATTTACAGCATTATATTATCACAGTAAATTGGTGATTTAGTTATACTTAATCTGAAGTTTCTTAGAGTTTGTTTCATATATATTACTTGAGAACAGATTAAAGCAGCAAATATGTACTCTTCTTCAGTTGTTGAGAAGGAAACAATATTTTGTTTTTTTACTAAACAAGGAAATCAGAGAATGACCCAAAAAGTGACAACTTCCACTTATACTTTTTCGACTTGATTTACAACCAGCATAGTCGGCATCGCAATACGAAATTAAATCGAATGAATCGTTTTTAGGATAAAATAAACTAAAGTCTAATGTATGTTTAACATATCATAGAATATGTTTTACAGCTTTTAAGTGAGTTTCCTTAGGTTGTGACTGATGTCTTGCACAGGGACAAACGCTATGCATTATGTCTGGTCTACTCGCAATTATATATAGTAAAGAACCTATCATACCTCTATATAATTTCTGAACTACATCTTTTGAAGAGGCGTCTTTACTTAAAGCTTTATTAGTAGCCATGGGTGTGGGTTTTCCTTTAGTATTAGCCATATTAAATTTATTAGTTAAGCCCCTGGCATATTTTTCTTGATCAATAAATATTCCACTATCTAATTGTCTTATCTGTAATCCAAAAAGAAAGTGAGTTCTCCCATATGAGTCATTTCAAATTCTTTCATCATAATTTCATAAAATTCTTAATTCATTTATTGTTTATTGATCAAAAAATTATATCGTCTACATAGATTTGTACTAATCGAATATCATTTTCGCTTCTTTCAATAAATAGTGTATTATCTACTTTTCCAACTTCAAAATTTGATCATAACTAGTAAGTTCTTAATCTATCATACCAGGCTCTAGTAGCTTGTTTTAATCTATATAAAGTTTTCTTTAACTTATAAAATGGTTCAAAAAAATTTCATCTTCTAATAGTGGGGATTGTTCAACATAAACATTTTTTTTAACAATCCATTTAGAAAAGCACTTTTTACATCCATTTCAAATAGTTTAAAATTATTATGATTAGCAAATATAATTCTAATAGCTTCTAATCTTGCTATAGGGGCAAAGGTTTCGTCGTAATCTATTCCTTCTTCTTGAAAATATTCTTATGCAAGTAATCAAGCTTTATTTCTAGTGACCTCATCAAGTTCATTCATTTTATTTTTATAACCTCATTTAGTTCCTATTATAGTTTTATCGTATGGTGTAAGAATATGTTCCCATACATCATTTCTATGAATTGATTCAGTTATTCTTGCATAGCAAGTATCCATGAATCATTGGATGATACTTTCTTTGGATTTTTAGGTTCAATTGTTGATATAAAAGCCATATTAGTTATGTTATTTAATTGATTCCTAGTTCTATCTACATATTCGAAATCTCTTAGTCTATGTAGTTAAAGCCCCGCTAAATCCCCGCAATATCCACGCTATAGCCCATAACACTCTTTAACCGCTATGCTATTTCAATTTAGCGCTAATGAATAGTACATTCACTTTTAACCCCGCTATTTTCCACTACATCTGCTAAATCAAGGTTTTTTGGCGTACGCTTTTTGGGGTGTTAATTGGATAAGATAGTCCGTTGTACGACTCGGTCCAAAGGAGTAAGGTGTTAGGTCCGTGTCCGTACGATTCTCATTTAGGACATGATTTAGGACAAGAAGAAGTGTATGGAAATATGTCTGTCCAAAAATGTTCGATGCTTTCTGTTGTTCGAATCATGTTTGTCCGTTGTTCGGCTCGTACGAACAATGTCCGAGCCATCTCCTGGTCCGGTCCATGTACGCCCGAAATTCTTATAAGACAGGACAAGAACACCCCTCTATCCCGTCCAGTCCTCCCGATTAACACGCTTATCCGCTTTAGCGGTATTAAAATATAAAGCTTGATTTGACTAATTCTCTTTTTAAAAAGTTCAGTAAATTTTGTGTGAAGGGTAATTTAAAGCATAAGTGTCTAATATATAATAATAACTAATTACACTCATCAAATTTGGCATGCATAAATATGGTATTCCATGATTTTGTTATATAAGATTAATTAATATTAGTTTCTGGCATACATATAATATGAGAAACATGATTAATTAATTTTTAAATATTCGATTTTAAATCTAATGAGCCTTTTTGCGCCTCAATCATATCCCCGCTATTTCCCCGCTTTATCCCCGCTACACCTTTTTGTGCCTCTACCGCTATAGAACTGCTAAACGCTTTAACTATACAACTCTTAATATATTTTCTACAGGATGATCTCTTAAAGTCTAATTCTTTTATTGGGTTGATAAATTACATTATTTACTTCATTTAATTCATTATCATTATCGCACTCATCTTCATTATGTTGTTGATTTAAATCTTTATAATCCTCATAAAAAGATACATTTAAAGTTTCATCAATAGTATTAGTTTCCAAATTTAAAACTTTATATGATGTACCTTGATTTGAGTATCCAATAAAAATAACTTTATCTGATTTAGGAACAAATTTATCTAGATTTTCTTTAGTACTTGAAATAAAACTTTTACGTCCAAAAATTATAAAATGAGATACCTTTGGTTTCCTATTATGAAAAAGTTCGTATGGATTTTTGTTGGTTGACGGTCTTATTAAAATTCTATTTAAAATATAACAAGCTGTAGCAACTGCTTCAACCCAAAAGCTTTTTGGTAAATTACTATCAGAAATCATAGTTCACGCACACTCATGGACCATTTTATTTTTCGCTTAACTACTCCGCTTTTGTTAAGGAGTTACTGGAAAAGAAAACCTATAAGTAATTCCCTTTTTATTACAGAAATTCTCAAAATTTCATTTTCAAATTCTCCGTCGTGGTTACTACGAATAGTTTTATTTTTTAAAGATAATTGATTTTGAATCCTTTTAGTAAAAGTTTTAAATAATAAAAAAATATCACTTTTATGTTTGAGGAAAAGAGTCTAAGTAAATTTAGAGTAATTATCGATAATTATGAAAACGTATTTACTACGATTTATTGATTGTGTTTGAGATGGTCCAAATAAATCAATATGAAGTAATTCTAATGGATTTGAAGTGGAAATCTCATATTTTAATTTGAATGGACTTTTTCTTAGTTTCCCTAATTTTTTTTTGAGGAAAACAGGTGTGTAGCGGGCACTACACAGCCGGTTAAGCGTAGATGCAAAAGTGCTAGTAATAATATCTGGTTGACAGGCCCAACCAGTAGCAGACTAAGAACAGACCAAGATGGTCATATATAATACAGTCTAAAGAGTACTAATAAGATGTACATATAGCAACCACAACACAGCTGAGTGATAAATACACTACCAAAATAGAACTACATACTTATACTAATTGACAGGCGTCATATAAAAAAATTCATTTTGAGAAGCCCTCTAACTCAATCTAATTTGGAAATTCTAGATAGATGTTTGAAATTTAAATAACTGAATCTTTTATGTCAATTCCAAGGGTCACTTGTTTTGGCGAAAAAAATTAGTTATTATTTGAAATTTTCATACTTAGAATGTAAATATTTTTCTTTCTAATTCGTTCAAAAATTATATTTGAATTATTATCTTCTATAAATCACTTATCTTTTTCAGATTTATTTTTATAACCTTTATCATATAATTGATTTATACTAAGCAGGTTATGTTTTAAATTCTTAACTAATAGTACATCAGAAATAATAGGAATTTAAGAATTAATGACATTACTGATGGCAATTACCAATTACATATCCTTTCGAGTTATCACCAAAATTGACCATTCCTCCATCTTCATAGATAATATTATTTGGTACGTCTAGATTTCCCGTCGCACGTCTCAAACAGCCACTTTCAAATGTCCATATATCTTTCTTGATTTGCATCATTTGTCCATTAAATTTTGTATCATCAATAGCCATGTAATACATTTGTTCCTGTACAACACACCGATTCGGCAGATAACTTGATTTTTCAATAAAATTAAATGAAGACTTATGAAACAATGATGAAATGAATATTTTTGAACTAGTGTCATAAAATCTCCAAAAATTTCTATTTAAACTTTTCAAAATTTCAAATTTGGAAAATTTTGAAAACAAAACCTCTGATACCAATTATTAGTGAATGCAGATTAAGGATCTTAAAGCAAACTGAACAAGGGAGGGTGGGTGAATATTGTTTTATGGATTTTATTAATTTCTTGAAATCTTTTTAAGTTTATCAATGCAATGAATTATTATAAAATCAAACACATGCATATAATAACAATAAAAAGCAATAAAAGAATAGTATACACTAGGATTTTATACTGGTTCAGAGTTACCCTACATCCAGTCCCACACAACGCTGGGTTGATGTGGATTTCTTTTCAAATAATATCCAAATTACAGTACTCGATTTACAATCTAGAAGGGCACACCCCAACTGATTTCTCATGTACGATGAGACTCAGTTGATTTTCGAGCCACAACCTACCTCCAATCGATCTCCGGGACATAATCACACCCAATCGATTCATACGGGGTACGATCGCACCTTTCTTAGTATCAATTTTGGAAGATAGACTTGATAGGACTTGATCTTGGAACCTTTGATTATAGGAAGCTATAACTCTTGAGTAACACTTGAATTTCAGAGAGAATTTGATAAAGAATTAAACTAGAAAGAGACTGATATGATTCTCTTTGAAAATCGGTAGAGTATAAGTACTAATTTTAATAATTAAAGAGTATTAATGGAGAAAAGAGAAAGGAAGAACATAACGAAAAAATAGTTAAAAAAACGAATTTAGAAACCTAATTGCAGTCTCCCAACACTCAAGTCCTTTGAATAGTTCTGAATTCAAAAGACACATCTTTTCAAAAATTGAATTTGAAAATTAAATGACTCATATGTCGACATACAATTTTGGTATGTCAACATAACATTGTAATTTTTCAAAAAATAAATTTTTACTTTAAAGTAAATAATGATGAAATAAATTCGTTATGTCGACATATAATTTTGGTATGTCGACATATATTTAAGATGATTTAAAAATGATTAATATATATATTGATACAAAAGTATATATTTAAAATTATGAATTTAAGAAATATTTTATAACTTAATAAAAATAAGTAAGGAAATTGAATACATAAGTAACTATAATTAAATTGGTATTAAATATGAAATATTTGAATCAGGAGTTAAAATTAAATTTGAGGACAAATAAATATAGATTTAAAATATGGAAGTAATTTTTTAAATCATTTTCAAAATAGTGAGAAAGGATTGAAATAAGGATTCAGTGCTAATAAGAGTTTTAACAAGAAATCTAGGCTCAATTACTTTTTATTTCTCGGACTTTTGTTACTCTCATAAGTCTTATATCTTGAATTCTTCTTCTTTGAAATACTGGTTCTCTAAACTGTATAGTCTTCAATAATCAATACCTGCATCTATGTCCTAAAATCTATTTGTGTTTGGTACTGTTTGGGGGTTTTTTTGCTTGATTTTTGTAAAATTAGCCCTTTTGTCATTTTTTAATAAAATGGCATTGTTTGGCATATACAAGAAATATCAACAAAACATATAGGAAGATATGTGTAAATTCACGTATTTTGTACGCAGTTTATGTCATCCATTCCTAATAAAATATTTCCTGTTTCTTATAATTTTGAAAATGTCAATATTTCCTCTTTTAAATTATTTTGGGCAAAAACTTACAAGAATTATAGTCAATTGCATTTTTATGAGATTTTGAATCTCTGCGAGCCTGAACACAGAAGATTTTTCTAGTCATTAGTTTGGATTAGAATGTAAAATAATAAGAATTTGAAATAATTAGTAACTACATAAATACCATGCTAAAAATATATAATATATATATAACAGTATTATAAACTTATCCATTCAAAATATATGTAGATAACACTATTATTATTATTTCGGTAAACGTGAATTACAGGTTTGAATTTGAAAGTTTTCCTTTAATGGCAAGTATATAGTAATATCTTTCATAATGAATGGAAATAAATGTATGTACCCGCTATATTTATTAGAAATAAATGTGGAGTTAATTGCTGTAATTCAAAAAGTCATAATTAACTTAAAAGATAATTAAGATTGTAATCAAGAATGTTGTAGGGAAAATAAATAGGAAAATAAATGTCAACGGCTTATAATTCAAAACAAATAAAAATAAATGTTATAACTCCAATTAGAAAAATTAATAAAGTAAAATTACATATATGCATATACACATATATAAGGACTAGTAAAGTAAATAACAATATTAAAAAAATGGGAGTTAAAATAAATAGAATTAATGTGATTAAATGAAATTGATGTTAATGATATTTAATAAGTTGTCATTGGCTTAGGAAATGTGATCGTTATAGTCGTTAATGGCATGTGATTGTTACAGAAATTAGTTGATTTAATCGAGTTTCCACTGCCTTAGGAAATATGACCGTTATGGTCATTAATGGAATTTGACCATTATAGTAATTAACTGAATTTATGGGGATTTGGATATTAATTCTCATAGTTAGTACTAAGTCCAATAAACAACTAATTAATCCTTGAGCGGTGAATCTTAGGGAAATCATCCGTATCTTATTTCTAGTTTAATATTAATTGAATTAATATAAGATTGGACTTAAAGGGTTAATGATGTGAGGTCAATTGCATTATTCAATAGAAGTCTGAATTTTCCAATAGTCTGATATATGTACAACTGATGTGAGATATCACCTATAGGAACCCGTGACAGTAATAATTTTCGTAGCGCAAATTTATCTAAAATGTTTACTTTAAATGTTGAGGTATTAAGTGGCTGTAGGGACCGCCTCCCTTTTAAAATAAACTTAAAGGAATAATTTAAGTGCATAGTCTACATCAAGATTAAAGGTATTAAGTAGTGGGATTCACCTATTAGGGTATTAAGTGATTAGATTCACCCTTTCCCCTTAAAGGGTAGAGTTATAAGGTCCACCCTTATCTGGTATTAAGTGATCAAATAGCTCGCCTTCATATAGATAAGTAGTATTAAATGACTAATTTGGTATGAGATCGGTAATAATCTTCATGATAGTTCGCATCCTCTAGGTAGTAAGTGACTGGGTCAGAGTTTGCCTTGGGATATGGTATTGAATGACTGCTACGAAGTACGATAGGTATGTCTATCCTGTCGGAAGTATTAATTAACATGTGGATTATCTAATAAGGTCATCTCGATAGTATCATAGGAGTCCACCGGGGGGAGATCATAATTGATGATTAGTCATTTACCTAGCCTTTAGGTAATAAGTGATAGCTTACAATATCTCGTCTTATGCAGAGTTGGGAATATACGTGAATGGTAGAAGATTAGTAGAACTTAGTAGATAATATCCTCTAATTTATAGTAGTGTGTTGTAAACACAAAGTAAATATTAAGTAATCAATGGATACACCTTGGCCCTTATGTGATCATAGGAGTCTGCCTATATAATATATTATGAGTGAAGCCATAAGTGGCTATGACCCACCTCCTTTATTAGTAAGGTACTAAGTATTCTAAAAGTACGCCTCTTAGTTTTGGTATTTGTATGTATGGTGATTTAAAGGCTTCATAATTATGCATAAGAGTTATATCTCAGTATATTATAATAATCTATTTTTGGTAAGTGTTGCCTTGGCTATGGTAGTTAATCATCATGCACTATCTTTGTAAGGTTAGGTTGGAATCTCTAGCTTTGTTAGACATATAATTAAGGCAAAACCAAATGGGATAAATATGTGTATTATGGATGACGCTATACTTTTTCTACTCCCCAGGACTTGTTCTGACCCCTATCCTTATAACAACTCTCAGGTTTATCTTGAAGAAGACAGGTCTTTGCAAGTACTCAAGTTTGGTTTTCTGTTCTTGTTCTCTCATGCTCGGTTTTGATGTGGCGATTCACTATTAAGGTAGTTGCCTTAGTCGATACTTGTTATCCTATTTTGTTTCCATTGTGAGTTAGTTTTATTGTACTAATTATGCTCATGCTCATTATTTGCAGGTACTAAGTTCACACTATCCATGCTTGGTTGGGTTTGAGTTTTTATTTTCATTAAAATTCGGGTCCAGAAAAGTATGGATGCTACAAATGCAATATGACTTGATGAACCAAGTGTTTAGGGTTTGTTGAATAAGTTTGAAGTGGTGTTTATTAGTGATATCTTAGTGTACCTGAGGAGTAGATAGGAGCGCGCTTTACATTTGGAAGATGCCTTTTGGACACTCCGTGTACGTAAGCTTAAGACTAAGTCTTTGAAGTGCCTATATTAGAGAGTGGATGTTTGATTTTTGGTATACATTTTCTCGGAGAATGGTTTGCAGTGGATTCGAGTAAGGTGGAATCAACTTAAGGTTCTTATGTTATGGAAAATGACATGAGGTGTAGATATTTCGTGGCCTTACGAGTTATTATCGGAAGTTCAGTAAAGACTACACTAGGATTTTTGCTCCACTGACCCTCTTAACAAAAAAGAGTCTTGTTTTTTCTCTAAATATTCTAGGTGTAAGGAGGCATTCATTTAGTTGAAGGAAGTAGTGACTAGTGAACTAGTGTTAGTGTTACCAAATTGGACTAACCCCTTTACCATTAAAACGGTTATGGTATGTGGTTAGGTGCAGTCTAGATGCAAGTGTGTAGGGTAATATGCTATGTGAGTAAGCAACTAAATACTCATTAGAAGAATTTCCCGACATATGATCCTAAGTTGGAAACTTCTAGGGGTGAAGTTTTCACCGATCATAAGTCTTTGAAGTAATCATTCTCTCAAAAGATGTAACGACAAAAATTTTCAATCAATTTAAATATGAATGTTAATTGATTTTAAATGCCAAATATTGAATTTAGACTTGATAATAATTGAAAATGAATTCAAACTTGGTTTTATATTTTATTGGGTTTAAACAAGTTTAGTAAACTTTTAAAATCAATTTAAAAGTGAAAATTTCGAAAGTCAATAATCTAATATTGTTTTGATGACCTAAAAATAGACCATTTTTTAAACAGTCCAAGAATCCAATGAAACCAATTTTATCAGATCCATAATGTCAAAATATGGTAAGGTTTCAAATTTCAAATCAATCGGTGCTAATAATTAAGCATACAGAATATAAACGCGTACTGAAAAACTAGTTAAAATTCTGTAAAAGCTAGAAATAAGGCTATTTTTCGAACGGCCTCCAAATTCGACGAGACCAAATTTGTTGGAACCATATTAGTGAAATATAGTAGAGTTTAAAATTTCGTATTGATCGTACTTACGATTCGATCATACGAACTGAAAACATATATTTATCGTATTATTGAAATTTTACTTGAAAATAAGCAGTTTTGGGTTATACCGAACAATTGAAATTTTTGGATAAAAGGATAAATGACAACGCAATGGATATATTAAAGTGTGCTAATGATTTCTTAAGTTTTTTAAATAAATTTAAATTTAGATGACACCTTTCTAAGATATGATTAAGGTGTTATTTATAATTTAAGTAAGATAACCATTCTTCCTCTTCACAAATTCCCACTTTCTCCTACATGAGACAACTCATGTACCATCTAAAACACATGTCATTGCCTTCCACAAATCCATTTCCACTTAATTACCTTAGGTATGTCCCATTTTAATTTTCGTTTTCTTTTTCTCATTTCTTCTTCCCTAAGCTTTTAACTCCATTACTCTTCCTCCTCCTCCTCCCTAAGCCAAACACCACACCACCACATCCATGTAACACCACAACCACTGGGCGCACCAGCCACCAGCGACCACCAACCCCCTTGACTTGACTGTGGGCCCCTGGTTCAAAATTCCTTCCCTTCTCCTCCTTAAAGCAGTCAAAATACCTCCTTTTACCTTAAAACCAACTATACGCTACCATAAACTCCTCTCCCGGGTCCCACACACTCACCACCTGATCCAACCACCACTCCGTCCCAGAAGCCACCCTCGTCCACTTTTGGTCGTGGCTTCCTAGGGTCTCCAAGCCCTAAACCATCCTAAAAACTACACCTTTATTCTTAATTTTGCAAACAATAACATATATACACACACATATATACACACATATATAGTAAGTAGTAGCTTGGGCGAAAAGGTGGAACCATGGTTAAGTATCAAGCTTGATAGTTTTATCTAAGGAGTGTCCCGGTGTTGGGATGACTTTGGTGAGAACTTCTCAACTTAATTGTTTAACTAGTTCAGTTAAATCGTAGCTTATATTGTTTAATGGTTGAATGCTATGTGCGGTTAATTTGGTGATGAATTGTAATATGTCTTAGATATTGAAATTGGTTAATTATTAAGTTAACACAAGGTTATAAATGATAATGGTAGTTATTACAGAGTTAATCACTCTTAACAAGTTAAAACGATTCACTAATGATCACTTGTTTAAGTCGAGAAAACTAGGTAAAAATATAATATAAAATGATGTGATATCATTGATTGGTCTATATTAATTGGGAATGATCAATTGAATTTGATGTATGTTTATGTGAATGGGTTTGTTAAACATAATATTTATTTGGTTAATAAGATTTAATACTTTATTTAATATGGTTTAATTTGGGGTTAAGTGTAAATGACCTTGACACTTAGGTGAATGACGCCAATATGTAATTAATGGATATTAATAGTTGTTCACAACTATTATTGGATATATACGGTGTGTGAAATCCACATAAATGGAATTATATGGTAATTGATTGAATCTCATTCTAATTCGGAATTAATTGGAATATTTAATTGATAAAAAATTCAGTGAAAAATAAAAGTTTGAATTTGATGTCTGATTTTGGATGGACACAAAGTTTATAAAATTACGATGAATATTCATAACTGAAACGAATTGATTTGAATCTATTATCATATATATATATATTGCATGTTCAAGTTTTATTTTTAAAATGAATAGTAACGGGTGAAAGTGAAGTTCAGTAAGGTTATATAGAGTGGTTATTAAAAAGAACTTATTTACAAAAGTATCTTATTTATTTTTATAACGAGTGTCAAGAAAATTTAGACTTCAAATAACAAGTTTTGAAAAGATAATATTATTTTAATGATTTAAATAATATTAAAATGATTTAATATTGGAGTATTAGATTTCAAAAGGAAATAATTGAAATATAGTTCAAATAAATCTAAGAGTGTTAAAATCCAACGGTTAGATTTTGAAAGAAGTTCGATTCAAATTTGAATAAAAGCAGCACTAATGCAGTTTAGGACCCGAAATGGCACCTGATTGAAATAACCTATTTTAAATTATTAAACATAGGAATAAATTATGATGAATCAAATTAAATGGTTTGAAAACGTATTGGATTGAATATTCCAAGATTTGGAAAGATAAAAGACATTTTATCTGAATGAGTTGTTTAACAACTAAAGTAAAGTACCAAAAGAAATTGCGGTGATTCCTAAGAGTACAGTCTAGCACCACCCGTGAGATCTAACTGGAAGTTTTCCCATTAGGCAAGGGGTGGGAAGAACCAAAAGGACATAATATATTTGACAAAGAACAGACGAAGTTTCTGTAGACAAAGAATCCACTGTTTAAAATAACATATTGGAATGAAAGTTGTTTAAATATAACCAAAGTTTTCCAATGTATTGGATTTGAATGGAAATAATCATTGGATATTTCATTACTAGATTCTGTAATTACATGAGACTGTTTGGGGAATTTAGAAGATACTGATATTGTTATTCCCTATATGGTATCTGTCGATTTCATAATTTGATATTAAATAGTAGTCGATACAATTTATATTTAAAGCCTTGTATTTGATACCAAATTGGATTTTGGGTTGGTCATGAATGATGTTTTTAATAAAATCTATTCTTTAACCCAATTAAAGATAGGATTTATTTCCAAGGTTAAGTAACTATTAATAATGAAATGAAGATTAAAACATGTTAAAGTTTTAATAAATCTTTTAATAAAGATTTGAAAAGAAAGAAGGTAACTAAACTTACAAAACACGAGGGGTGTTAGATATGGAGTACCACCAGTTTTGCTCCATGGGATGAATAGGAGGGGAATGAGATAACGATATAAGTGATTACTTTTTGTAAGGCTCGATAATCTGAATAAGGCTTATAAACCTTAGTTTGAGTTAAGTTTGTGAAAAGAGATTATGTGATCTGTTGAAATGATTTCTAAAGAAAGATTTAAACAAGAAATTTAAATGAAGTAAATCTTTAATAAGGTTTAAGGGATTTATTTCCAACATAAAGAATGATTTGATATTCCAAAATGGAATGAGATTATGATATGTTTATATATCATTTGTAAGAATGCGCTAGTTATTCAGAAAGACCAGGTTTCAACCCATTCTGAATAAATATATGACGAGTATTAAAGATATTGAAGACAGTGATTGAAGATCACATAGTTTGGATTATTGCTGATGTCTCGATTGGGCCGTGCACCTAAGACGAGGTTATAAGTGGTGGTCGTCCAGACGTACTTAGAGATCAACCGAATATGCAAGGGCCTCTCTTCCTTAAGGGATGAGGAGTATGGTGCCTTTGGTTTCATTCGGACTCAGAACGAACTAGTAAATCTATGTTTATCTGACATTGTATTTCATAATATAATTGACTAGTTTCTATTGATGATATATCTGCAGTGGCAGTGAATTTATTCACTTAGCTTAACACCCTTTTTTGAGACATATGAACTCAAAGGTTATATCCCTAATAGAAACTGATTATATGTATGAATTGATAATGAGGCATGCTGTAACGTCTGGGATTTTCGACCCAGAAAATCAACATAAAAACACACTGTTGACTATTCAAGCATCGAAAATACCGGGACATTAGTAGAAGAATTTAGAGGGTGAGAAAGAAAAGATAGAACTAATAGAATAGAAGAAGAAGAAGATCACAACTGAACAGAATCAGAGTAACACGAAACTCGCAGCGGAACAAAATAAGATGTCTTATATAACATAACTTTGAATACAAAACTGTATTGTATATACATACCATTATCAGAGTACAATACATCATATCACAGCGGAAATAACTCTACATAACTAATGGTGAAGCTTCCTGCTTTTGAGCTCCTCCAAGTGAATCTGCAAAGCCTGAAACACTTGACTGCCCGTACAAATTTGGGCACCCAAGAGTTTAGGGAAAACAAACAAAATAAACTCTGGGTCAGTCATGAGACTGGTGTGAGCAAAATCCAATCATACTGTTTAACTTTGAAAAACCTTACTATAACCCAAAGTATCTTTGATATCAAAACTAGTGATATTATGATAATGTCTAAACAAATAATTATACAAGTAGCAGAACGCTTGCATCTCACGTTCCACATATATAGTATAAAATCATAAACCGCATGGCGCTTATCGGAGAATGGTTTTCAACAGACAAGGTATGGGAGCACCTTCTGAATAGTGTACTCTAGAGGGGATACACTCAGGGTTCAACAAGAACGTCTTGCAACCCGGCCACACATGACCGCTCACTCATTTAGCTTGAGTGTCGCGAATATATTGCCACCACGGTTGCAGGCCATCCAACCGTCATCCGAAGATACAGAATCGAAAAGAAGTATAAATATGAATTTTCTCTAGATCGGTGACAATACACCCTGCTTGGGGATGACCCAACTAGCCATGCTGCCTAGCCCAACTTTTGTTATTTCCTGGTTGTGAGGCTAGAGGCTACGTCTATCTTCAGAACATCTGATCACCATTCACTTTGAATGTCACATCGTCAAATCCGTAATCACATATCGATTACACAAATGCACACTGGGTGTAGAATAAAGAGAAGTTACCTTCTCCCCACCAACTTGGTATATTCGTACAAATCAACGGCGTGACCGTTGGAAATACTCTGTCAGACACTCGTCCATACAAGTTGTCCTGGGACTGGACAAACAGATAGCATCTTTTCTGGAACTGGACGACCCTTGCATTTAACTCCGTCTTCAATTTGACTTAAATATAATTTGCAGCGCTCATGCCTATACGGAGTGGTTTTCGGATAATAAATCCAACCGGTCTCTCCGTATTGACACGATGGTCAAAACACTTTGATAGTCGGTTATTTAACTATCGAAGTAAAAACAAACATCCATTCACAAACACTGGCCCTTTATTAAATACTAGTTTCCTAGTTTCCCATATTTCTATAAACTCTTCCTTACTTCCCTTCATTTCTACTCTATTAGTTCCTCGTTATAAATCGGTAAGTGAATAAATTTCTAATTATCAACCCCGAAGGCCGAAACCAACATCAGATTGATGCCTCGAAAGTTACTCAACTCAACCAACGTACAACGGGTTCTAATTTCTTTAAAACTATATCACCTTCCTTATCATACTCAGTATATCTTTTTAAAACATTACAACTTATCGACTTACTTTAAAACCGTTATAATTTAACTAATGCTGCTATCTTTTCCTTTATAACTAATGCAATACGCTGCTATATTCTCTTTTATAACTACTGCAATACGCTGTTGTATTCTCTTTTATAGCTATTGCAATACGCTGCTATATTCTCTTTTATAACTACTGCAATACGCTGTTGTATTCTCTTTTATAGCTATTGCAATACGCTGCTATATTCTCTTTTTTAACTACTGCAATACGCTGCCATATTCACATTTCATTTTATAAACTCTATTTTCTAAGTCAGGTTCTTATTAAATCAATATCAAGTTTATAACTAAATACTGATTACATATCCTATTATAATTTGTTGGTTTAAAACTAAATACTAACTAGCCTATCAGATTATAATTCCAAATAATGTTATTTAGGTTCAGGTTGTATATATAAATACTATACAACAAACAGTACATACAAATATTGAGGAATCCGGTCGGATTCCTCCAACCGGTTTCCGCATCCAAAGGTGTCAGTCAACACAATTTACACTAACTCTATACTAGGGGATATTTTAAACGATGGAATCAGTGTCCAACCGATGGTGTGTACATATGTGACGGTATATAATATTCAACCAAATTACTGGTAATCTACCTAATCGACCATCACACAGCATTCAAACAACATTAAAATATAATTTAAATAGATCAGAGTGAGTGAATTTTCTCACCTTGGCACGTTAACCGTTAAATAACGATTTGCGTCGGTCGATCCGATCTGGTGTTTAATTCTGCTGTAACTCATAATGAGCCGTAGATCGCTCCCACCAGCTTTGTTGAATAACGCGCGCCCATACAGACTCAACGCACCTGACGCCACCATATTTCCCAGTGTAGCCGGCCCATCCGTTTCTCTTAAGTGTTTCTTTATTGCAAATATAAATTCCTACTGCTCTTAACTCGCTCTGCCATCCCACTTCATGTCAGTAGCATCTCCCACTTCTTCTCTCAGTAACATCCACGCACCTGCTCTTGTTCATGCATACTTATGTAACTCAAACCCCACCTCCTCTTTTGTTCTATCCAACAGATGACTCCCAATATTTAATACATTTCCATGCGCCACGTCCCTCTCCCAATGATCCCATGCATACGCCCTGCACGTCCATATATGCACACGCACATATCCATGTACACCCTCATTTCCATGCTGACCCTTGTTCTGCCTTTGCTGAAACCAACCCTTCCCTTCATACGTATGCACTTATGGCCCTTCTCCATTGCCGTATAAACTCCTCACCCAATCCTCCTTCACACCCTTACTTCGTTGAAATACCCACACCGTCCCTTGTTCTCACGTCTGCATGAACCCCAAAAGAATCTCAGCCCTCCTCTTGCGTCGAACAACATCTCAACAGTCGTTCTCCACCTCACAGTAAGACCTCGCCACCTTTGCTTGTCTTGGTTCCACGTGAAACCAGATCTGGCTTGCTGCTTGCGTTTTTGTTTCTGAAGTGGACATTAAACTTCAGTTTGGAAGCTTTCTGTTTTTGATTCTAGATGAGGGAGAGAGACGAGATCTGCTGTGTATTTATATATTTGAGTTCCTTCACAGTTAAGTAACAGACGTACATGCTAGTCAGAAAAACGGGGAGTAGGTTATAGTCTTTGTATTAATTGGGAGGTATGGTTGCGGTGCTTTGGTAAGCGAGCCATAGGGAGTAGGTATTGACAATTTCTCTCTTGGGTATGAAACAATAGCATGTAGGTTAGGGGATCCGTGCTTTCATTTAGTTCTGGTATGGTTTGTATAGCTTAGCACGTCTTGTTTAGATTAGGTAGGTTTGTTGTGAGTACTAGGGTAGCACGTTCATAGCTTAGGGTAAGGCTTCTTTCATTTGTTTATCATGTTAGTGTAGGTAGCTACTTTGTATGTACATATAGGGTCGATGCTTCACCTCTAAGTAAATGGAGATATTATTAATTTCACTTTGATTTAAACCATTTATTTTGAGTTATACATTTAACGTACCCCGTTGTATGAAACTCCACTCACTTGCGAACTGCTATGGACAGAAGTAAAAGTACAGTCATGCTTAACGAGGTGTCACGGTCCCAAAAATATAATAACACCGGTAGTTTGACTTATAATTTGAAATCCCGAAATACCGATACAGGGTACGAAATACTTCAAATAAAAAGTTGCATATTTAATTAATTAAAAATTACAGTAAAATTCATAAAATTAATTATCGCTGCGCCTCAAAAGAACCTTGTCCCAATTTGCGCCAGATATCAGGTTATATTCAAATAACAGTTACGGTCGATATACGATTTCACAGCGACTTTTTGAATATTTGATTTGGACATATCTTGCAATCCACACAACGAAATCTTGATTTTTCACTTCTGTTAGAAAGATACAGTTCACCAGATTCCAATGTTTCTCGTTTCGTCGAAATCCGATTCAAAACGAGTCTGGTACACTTAGTTGAAGTTCAGAACGTTAAATTACGAACTGCAGGGTCGTTCTGAGCTCGATTAAAATTAATATATATTTATATACGGTCAACTTCGTTTTAATTAATATATAAATCCATTTATATTCTGAATTCAATATTTAAACTGATTTAAATATCCAAATTCAAACTGTTCAAAATGCGGGACGTTACAGTCCTTCCCCCTTAAAATAATTTCGTCCTCGAAATTGCTAAGATAGGAAAATGCTACAATCTCTGTTATAACATGGTTAAAAATCTTTTTGGTTTACTTCATAATTCCAGTTTCCACTGAACTGATTATTTCCAATAAAAATATTAATTCCTTATTATTTCGAATATTTTCAAAATTTCTGAAAATTTCCTAACAGCTTAAATTTTCAGAGAATCTCGCCAGCATCTCCTCTGCACGGCTCACTCGGTACTACAACAACTTGCCACTCCGGTCCTTCTCCAATCCAAAAGAAAATCAAACAGCCAAACGGCTTGCCCAAACTGACTCATAAAAACTCTCATACTCGTATATAAACGTGTACCTTCTCTATTGGGCATTCAACTCTATCTCTGCCATCTGCTATCAAACCAGCATATCCAAGCATCCTTGGTTGATCTCCGATCAATCCGTTCTCAAACCAGTCTTTTGCTTTTACTAAGCCAAATTTCTATTTCAATTCTGGTTTTTAATTCAGATTCAGCTCATCTGATTTTGCATATCATACTTATATAATATTTCGATTGGTAGTTTATATAACCAACTTAATTATAATCCTGTTCGATCATAATAATGATCACATATCCAATATATTATATTAATATCAAGATATACACTTCTTTTTATATCAAAATATACTTTGGGTAAAATTATTTTATTTACCCCGCTTTCAAAACAATATCATGTCGAATTACTCTGTTCAAGAGTTTAGAAACACCTATCGATCCAGTTTGCATTACTGTTTCGACCAGAATTCATAAACCACTCGACTGACCAGTCAACACAATATAAAATAGTTTTTATATTAATCACAAATACGCGCTCATATATATACACTCAACTCAATCTAGAGTATTACTAACTCCATCTCTATTGAGTTACGCCACAGAGCCAAGGTAATCACTTAACCTGGCTCTGATACCAACTTTACGTCTGGGATTTTCGACCCAGAAAATCAACATAAAAACACACTGTTGACTATTCAAGCATCGAAAATACCGGGACATTAGTAGAAGAATTTAGAGGGTGAGAAAGAAAAGATAGAACTAATAGAATAGAAGAAGAAGAAGATCACAACTGAACAGAATCAGAGTAACACGAAACTCGCAGCGGAACAAAATAAGATGTATTATATAACATAACTTTGAATACAAAACTGTATTGTATATACATACCATTATCAGAGTACAATACATCATATCACAGCGGAAATAACTCTACATAACTAATGGTGAAGCTTCCTGCTTTTGAGCTCCTCCAAGTGAATCTGCAAAGCCTGAAACACTTGACTGCCCGTACAAATTTGGGCACCCAAGAGTTTAGGGAAAACAAACAAAATAAACTCTGGGTCAGTCATGGGACTGGTGTGAGCAAAATCCAATCATACTGTTTAACTTTGAAAAACCTTACTATAACCCAAAGTATCTTTGATATCAAAACTAGTGATATTATGATAATGTCTAAACAAATAATTATACAAGTAGCAGAACGCTTGCATCTCACGTTCCACATATATAGTATAAAATCATAAACCGCATGGCGCTTATCGGAGAATGGTTTTCAACAGACAAGGTATGGGAGCACCTTCTGAATAGTGTACTCTAGAGGGGATACACTCAGGGTTCAACAAGAACGTCTTGCAACCCGGCCACACATCACCGCTCACTCATTTAGCTTGAGTGTCGCGAATATATTGCCACCACGGTTGCAGGCCATCCAACCGTCATCCGAAGATACAGAATCGAAAAGAAGTATAAATATGAATTTTCTCTAGATCGGTGACAATACACCCTGCTTGGGGATGACCCAACTAGCCATGCTGCCTAGCCCAACTTTTGTTACTTCCTGGTTGTGAGGCTAGAGGCTACGTCTATCTTCAGAACATCTGATCACCATTCACTTTGAATGTCACATCGTCAAATCCGTAATCACATATTGATTACACAAATGCACACTGGGTGTAGAATAAAGAGAAGTTACCTTCTCCCCACCAACTTGGTATATTCGTACAAATCAACGGCGTGACCGTTGGAAATACTCTGTCAGACACTCGTCCATACAAGTTGTCCTGGGACTGGACAAACAGATAGCATCTTTTCTGGAACTGGACGACCCTTGCGTTTAACTCCGTCTTCAATTTGACTTAAATATAATTCGCAGCGCTCATGCCTATACGGAGTGGTTTTCGGATAATAAATCCAACCGGTCTCTCCGTATTGACACGATGGTCAAAACACTTCGATAGTCGGTTATTTAACTATCGAAGTAAAAACAAACATCCATACACAAACACTGGCCCTTTATTAAATACTAGTTTCCTAGTTTCCCATATTTCTATAAACTCTTCCTTACTTCCCTTCATTTCTACTCTATTAGTTCCTCGTTATAAATCGGTAAGTGAATAAATTTCTAATTATCAACCCCGAAGGCCGAAACCAACATCAGATTGATGCCTCGAAAGTTACTCAACTCAACCAACGTACAACGGGTTCTAATTTCTTTAAAACTATATCACCTTCCTTATCATACTCAGTATATCTTTTTAAAACATTACAACTTATCGACTTACTTTAAAACCGTTATAATTTAACTAATGCTGCTATCTTTTCCTTTATAACTAATGCAATACGCTGCTATATTCTCTTTTATAACTACTGCGATACGCTGTTGTATTCTCTTTTATAGCTATTGCAATACGCTGCTATATTCTCTTTTATAACTACTGCAATACGCTATTGTATTCTCTTTTATAGCTATTGCAATACGCTGCTATATTCTCTTTTTTAACTACTGCAATACGCTGCCATATTCACATTTCATTTGATAAACTCTATTTTCTAAGTCAGGTTCTTATTAAATCAATATCAAGTTTATAACTAAATACTGATTACATATCCTATTATAATTTGTTGGTTTAAAACTAAATACTAACTAGCCTATCAGATTATAATTCCAAATAATGTTATTTAGGTTCTTGTTGTATATATAAATACTATACAACAAACAGTACATACAAATATTGAGGAATCCGGTCGGATTCCTCCAACCGGTTTCCGCATCCAAAGGTGTCAGTCAACACAATTTACACTAACTCTATACTAGGGGATATTTTAAACGATGGAATCAGTGTCCAACCGATGGTGTGTACATATGTGACGGTATATAATATTCAACCAAATTACTGGTAATCTACCTAATCGACCATCACACAGCATTCAAACAACATTAAAATATAATTTAAATAGATCAGAGTGAGTGAATTTTCTCACCTTGGCACGTTAACCGTTAAATAACGATTTGCGTCGGTCGATCCGATCTGGTGTTTAATTCTGCTGTAACTCATAATGAGCCGTAGATCGCTCCCACCAGCTTTGTTGAATAACGTGCGCCCATACAGACTCAACGCACCTGACGCCACCATATTTCCCAGTGTAGCCGGCCCATCCGTTTCTCTTAAGTGTTTCTTTATTGCAAATATAAATTCCTACTGCTCTTAACTCGCTCTGCCATCCCACTTCATGTCAGTAGCATCTCCCACTTCTTCTCTCAGTAACATCCACGCACCTGCTCTTGTTCATGCATACTTATGTAACTCAAACCCCACCTCCTCTTTTGTTCTATCCAACAGATGACTCCCAATATTTAATACATTTCCATGCGCCACGTCCCTCTCCCAATGATCCCATGCATACGCCCTGCACGTCCATATATGCACACGCACATATCCATGTACACCCTCATTTCCATGCTGACCCTTGTTCTGCCTTTGCTGAAACCAACCCTTCCCTTCATACGTATGCACTTATGGCCCTTCTCCATTGCCGTATAAACTCCTCACCCAATCCTCCTTCACACCCTTACTTCGTTGAAATACCCACACCGTCCCTTGTTCTCACGTCTGCATGAACCCCAAAAGAATCTCAGCCCTCCTCTTGCGTCGAACAACATCTCAACAGTCGTTCTCCACCTCACAGTAAGACCTCGCCACCTTTGCTTGTCTTGGTTCCACGTGAAACCAGATCTGGCTTGCTGCTTGCGTTTTTGTTTCTGAAGTGGACATTAAACTTCAGTTTGGAAGCTTTCTGTTTTTGATTCTAGATGAGGGAGAGAGACGAGATCTGCTGTGTATTTATATATTTGAGTTCCTTCACAGTTAAGTAACAGACGTACATGCTAGTCAGAAAAACGGGGAGTAGGTTATAGTCTTTGTATTAATTGGGAGGTATGGTTGCGGTGCTTTGGTAAGCGAGCCATAGGGAGTAGGTATTGACAATTTCTCTCTTGGGTATGAAACAATAGCATGTAGGTTAGGGGATCCGTGCTTTCATTTAGTTCTGGTATGGTTTGTATAGCTTAGCACGTCTTGTTTAGATTAGGTAGGTTTGTTGTGAGTACTAGGGTAGCACGTTCATAGCTTAGGGTAAGGCTTCTTTCATTTGTTTATCATGTTAGTGTAGGTAGCTACTTTGTATGTACATATAGGGCCGATGCTTCACCTCTAAGTAAATGGAGATATTATTAATTTCACTTTGATTTAAACCATTTATTTTGAGTTATACATTTAACGTACCCCGTTGTATGAAACTCCACTCACTTGCGAACTGCTATGGACAGAAGTAAAAGTACAGTCATGCTTAACGAGGTGTCACGGTCCCAAAAATATAATAACACCGGTAGTTTGACTTATAATTTGAAATCCCGAAATACCGATACAGGGTACGAAATACTTCAAATAAAAAGTTGCATATTTAATTAATTAAAAATTACAGTAAAATTCTAAAAATTAATTATCGCTGCGCCTCGAAAGAACCTTGTCCCAATTTGCGCCAGATATCAGGTTATATTCAAATAACAGTTACGGTCGATATACGATTTCACAGCGACTTTTTGAATATTTGATTTGGACATATCTTGCGATCCACACAACGAAATCTTGATTTTTCACTTCTGTTAGAAAGATACAGTTCAACAGATTCCAATGTTTCTCGTTTCGTCGAAATCCGATTCAAAACGAGTCTGGTACACTTAGTTGAAGTTCAGAACGTTAAATTACGAACTGCAGGGTCGTTCTGAGCTCGATTAAAATTAATATATATTTATATACGGTCAACTTCGTTTTAATTAATATATAAATCCATTTATATTCTGAATTCAATATTTAAACTGATTTAAATATCCAAATTCAAACTATTCAAAATGCGGGACGTTACACATGCTAAGTTGCGATTGATCAAAGTTTTTGTTGAAAAGCATGGCTTTGTGGATGATGATCAAAGCATGGCTGATATAGCGTAGATTTGTGTTGGACCATGACTTCAACAAGCCTCACAACCTGTGAATGACTGAAAACATGCTGAAAGACAACAGAGTAAGGGCATACGTTTCCTTCTAACTAAATGTTATGCTATGGTATGGAGCCCGGGCTGATTTATTTATGTGGACGTTGGAACGAAGGCACCTTGGAGGATGGTCAATCAATGACTAGGATGACGGTTAGATACGACCAAGGAACGCTTTGTTCAGGAGTAACCGAACTCACCGAGAATTGGAGGGCCGTTTCTGTCGATCTATGTTCATATGCTTCCTGGACATCTTGCTTGAGATAGCCCGAATCGAATAAGGAAGATCCTTTTCTTTGGTCATTGATGGAAACCTAATTTCCAATACGAACCTTGCGCTTTTAGTTGTGAACCTTTTGGATGCATAATAGGATAGGGTATTATGCCATCTAAAATTGATACATTTATATTCGAAATTGATTTCCACACTATACACTAGTGATAATAAAAGGGAAATTCGCATATCAAGCATGTAGCTATTATAAGGTAAAACTCCATCCTCCGGTTTGCGCTTGCATTGTGTGTTGGGAATTGAGTATAATAGCTTCATTTTTCAAAAAAAAAATGTGAGTTTTTATGAATGCTATTCTTGTGGAGGAAACTCGTTCCGTGCTATATGGCGTGGTCCCGTGATTTACCCAACTTTAAAATAAAATAAATAACTGATTTGATTTCTCGTACCTTTCCCATGACTGACCCGTAGTTTGTTTTTCCCTTGCAAACTCGGGTGCCCATATTTTCCATATGGGCGGCGGGGTAATTTGTTTTACAGGTAATAAGTAAGTTCCTTGATTGAAGCGTAAAGTTGTGTCCAGTGCATTTGAGAGTCTTCCGCTAAACGTAATAATTGTATTTCAGCTATGCATTGTAATAATTATACCTTGTGATATATTTTGTACACTGAATTTCTTGTACTCTAATGTAAATTGCTGTAATGACAATGAATTTTTTTTGTTTCTGTATGATGTGATGTATGCCTAAAGTTAATGTCTCGAGAGTTTCTGCCGTTTTAGATCGGACTTATGCGGTTTACAATCGATTCAAAAGCGGCAAATTTCGGGTCATTAAAGTTGGTATTTGAGATTTGGTTAATTCAAAAGCTTTGGGTACGACTCATTAGACCAGAAGGAAAAAATCATCATAGGTAGGATTAGTAACATCCTATTAAAGAAAACTCATTAGAGATAGGATTGGTAGTATCCTAGAATGAGTGACTCACTAGAGATAGGGTTAGTAATGCCCTAGAATGAGTTAAGAGTATTACGTCTTCCACCTTTTCAAGGACGAAAGTTTTTAAGTGTGGGAGAATGTAACGACCCAAATTTTTAATAAATTTAAATATGAATTTTTTAATTGATTTTAAATGCCAAATATTGAATTTGGACTTGGTAATAATTGGAAATGAATTCAAACTTGGATTTATATTTTACCGGGATTAAAACAAGGTTAGCAAACTTTTAAAACCATTTTAAAAGTGAAAATTTTGAAAATCAATAATTTAATATTATTTTGATGACCTAAAAATAGACCATTTTTGAAACAGTCTCAGAATCTAATAAAACCAATTTTATCGGGTCTGTAATGTCTAAATAAGTTAAGGCTTCACATTTCAATTCAATCGGAGTTAATACATAAGCATACAAAATATAAATGCGTATTGAAAAATTAGCAGAAATTCAGCAAAAACTAGAAATAAGGCTATTTTTCCAAATAGTCTCTGAATTCGACGAGACAAATTTTGTTGGAACCATATTAATAAATTATAGTAGAGTTTCGAATTTCGTATTGATTGAACTTACATTCTGGTCATAGAAACTGAAAACGTATAGTTATCATATTATTGAAATTTGACTTGAAATAAGCAATTTCGGGTAATAATGAACAATTGAAAAATACTGAGAAAAGGATAAACGTCTACCTAACGGATATATTAATGTGTGCTAGTGATTTCCTAAGTGTTGAAATCAATTTAAATATAGATGATGCCTTTCTAAGATAAGATTAAGGTGTTATTTATAATTTAAGTAAGATAATCATTTTTCCTCTTTACAAATTCCCACTTTCACTTACATGAAACAACTCATGTACCATCTAAGACACATGTAATTGCCTTCCACAAATCCATTTCCACCTAAGTACCTTAGGCATGTGCCATTTTATTTTCCATTTTCTTTTTCTCATTTCTTCTTCCTTAAGCTTTTTAACTCCATTACTCTTCCTCCTCCTCCCTAAGACAAACGCCACCCCACCACAACCATCCACCGACTCCAACACTAGGCGCACCACCCACCAACAACCTCTAACCTCCATGGCCTGGCCGTGAGCCCCTCTTGGCTCCAAATCTCTTCCCTCCTCCTTAAATCACTCAAAACATCTCCTTCCACATTAAAACCAACTATAGACCACCACAAACTCCTCTCTCGGGCCCTCACACACACACGCCCTGATCCCACCACAACTCCATCCCAAGTTCCACCCTCCTCCACTTCTGATCGTGGCTTCCGTAGGATCTCCAAGTCCTAAACCCTCCTAAAAACTACACCTTTCTTCTTAAATTTGCAAATAGAAACATATATATATATATATACACACACACACACACACACACACATATATATATATATATATATATATTTAGTAAGTAGTAGCTTTGGGTGAAAATGTGGAATATTGGTTAAGTAGCAAGCTAGGGAATCCTACAAATGAAGTGTCGTGGAGTTGGGATAGCTTTGGTGAGAACTTCTCACCTTAATTGTTTAACTAGTTCAGTTAAATCATAGCTTGTACTATTTGATGATTGAATATCATGTGTGGTTAATTTGGTGATGAATTGTGATATGATTTATAAGTTGAAATTGGTTAATTATTAAGTTAGCAAAAGGTTATAAATAATAATTGTTGACGGCAAAATATGTCGTAAACACTCAAGACTCTTACTTACTTAAGAATTATAGTTTTGCGTGGAAAAATAAGTGCGGAAAGCAATAAATAACACAAAATATTTATAGTGGTTCGGTCTCGCAAGAGGCCTACGTCCACTTTGGAAGAGTCATCGGAATATTATTAATAACAAAGAGTTACAAGGTTGAGATTATCTCATGACATCCCTTTACATACATCTCTAAGTTATATGAGGTCATAATGGTTATATGCAAAATATTAGGAGGAAGACACTTTTTCCTTTCTTCCTCCTCAAAGCATGGATGCCATTAAAGAGACTACTTGGAGCTCTCAAGAGGATTCAAAGCACCAAATTTCAACCCCTTTGAAGTGTTAGCTTGAGGGGTATTTATGGTGGAGTGGTTAGGTGGGAGTAGGTAGGAGTACGTAGCAGTAGGGGATCACACCAGAAATCTCGTATCCCAAATAGCCAGCCATCAGAATCTTGGATCCCGTTGCGTGGATACCTAGAAACTCGTACCCCTCCCTGGGGTACGAATTTTGTACCTCTAGGGGTACGAAATTTGTACCCCGAGGGGTACGAAGAATCCATGAGCGAATGAGGGAGTCGAGACTTGTGATACTCGAGACTTTCTGGAATTCAAGGTATTGGTTTGGCGATATTTGGAGGAGCGACGAGGTTCCTATCAGCGCGATCCCTTCTCGGCTCATTTCCTTTACTCCTTGGCGAAACTCAAGGCTTTAACTTCGCGCGACACATTGAGTCGAGCGTGTCGTGCATACTTTTGGGAACTGGACCAAAAGGCAGGTTAACATTTGCCCCCCAAAATGCGTCTTGTCTTGACATGATGTGCTTTGCATTGGTTGAAGTAGTTAACAAATCGTCGACTTTTCCTGTAAACTTATGAAAATAGATGTTATTTGTTGAGATCGTTTACTGTAGAATCGAAAATGAGTCATTGTTGGTGTGACTATGTATTTACGTCGCTAAGTACATGTGTTACATCGCGCTTACGCACTTGTAACTATTTGTATATACGTGCACTGTGCACACACACACACACGCACACATATATATATCGTACATTATCATTTCATTATCATTATATATATATATATATCTCGTACCCTGGTTTGGGTACGGGAATTTCGTATCCCACACAGGGATACGAAATTTTGTACCTTGGTAGGGTACGAATTTTCATACCCCGCTGGGATACGAATGGCCACTTCTCGGAATACTGAGAGTCGGCCTTTGGTGTTATAAATAAGGGCTCCCCTCATTTTTCTCTCTCTTCTTGTTTGCATTTGGACCTTAGCTCTGAAAATCCAACAAAAAAGCACGAGAAGTGACTTTAATAGGTGGGTTGGAACGCGTTTAGAGGCGCGAGCTCCCTCTTTCCGAGCTCGTCCATGGCACCGGGAGGAGATGGTGAGATGAATTGAGCTTCCTCTCTCGTGCTTCAGTTCGAAACTTCAATTCACAGTCGGAGTTGACTTTCGGGTCTCATGTAGGCGTGAGCTTGGGGTTGAGGAGAGGGAGTGACGTGAGATTGAGTTAATAGAGGAAAGGAGATGAAGGGAGTCGAGTGACGAAGGAGGGTACGACGGTGGAGGAGTTCCTAGGGAAGATGGAGGGAAGGTTTCGTACCCTTCTGGGGTACGAAATTCGTACCTAGCGAGGTGCGAGATTCGTATCCCATGGGGTATGAGACTCGTGCCCAGTGGGGTACGAGACTCGTGCCCAGTGGGGTATGAGATTCATACCCTGTGGGGTACAGGGCTCGTATCTGGTAGGGTACGAGATTCGTACCCAGTGGGATATAAAAATTCGTACCCCGTAGGGGTGCCATTTTTTGTGCTCTTGCCGAGTCATGAAGTCTTCGTGTTTTTCTGGGAGCTTTGACCTTTGCCACCATGTCGTGCGTATCTTCTGGGATCCTAAGTTTCCGACAGCCCGCTTCTGGATTCATACCATCATTATGTCGCTTGCGTGACCGAACTATTGCACATGTTAACGACCACGCGGTTGATGGCTTGAACTTGCACGTAGGTTTAGAGCATAAACTTGAACTGTGACCGAACTGTTTAACTATTGGGACCTTTTCTTTAGACTTTAAGCGCCACGTAGTCGCGGGTTGATGTGAATCCAGTCAATCAGTTGCGGTGATGGCGACAGTCTAAAGGACTAGTCTGGGTCTGTTCGAAGTTGCGCTTTCCCTTCGAAGCAAGTCGAAGAAGGGAATTCACTTGCTAGTAGCTTTGGAAATGAATCGACTTAAAGCGGCGACCTTTCCATTTAAACTTTAGACATCTTTGATGCTCTGAGGGACTTGAATATCCCGGATAGCTTTGATTTTGTCTGGATTGGCTTCGATTCCTTGGGAGTTGACGATGAAATCTAGAAACTTCCCTGAGGCGACTTCAAAGGAGCACTTCAGGGGATTGAGTTTCATGTCATATCGACGGAGGACATTGAACATTTCGAAGAGGTTATGGATGTGGTTTCTCGATACTTTGGACTTTACCAGCATATCATCCACGTATACCCCTATGGATTTTCCGATTGGTCCTTAAAGAGGCGGTTAACCATTCATTGATAAGTGGCTCCCACATTCTTGAGTCCAAAAGGCATGACGCGGTAGCAATAGAGCCCAAGATCGGTTATGAAAGAGGTATGATCTTGGTCGCGAAGATCAAGGTTTTAAATCTCGGATATCTGTCGTGTTTTGTCTCAGGGATTTTATAGACTCGGTCTCGTATCGGGGGAGATCTCGGACGAGATGAGTCTAACTCGGGAGTTCGTCTTGGAATTTCGTCTCGGGTCTGAAAGTTCATATCAGAACAATCTCTGGGTACATGATATGTTAAAAATGATATTTTAATAAAATGATTTTTATGAATGCTATCAAAAACATAGTAACTTAAACTTAAAATGCAAAATAACTTTATTATTCTTTATTTTGCGAAAGATCATTCATACTCTAAACCATAATATGCTTAAAATAGGAATATTGTTAGACAGAAAACATTAAAAGGATCCAAAACATTAAAAAAAAGTCAGTTGCTATTCACACCCCATTTAGACTTCTGGCCACCTTTAAAAAATAATAGATTGGATTATTTTTAACCTACTTCCTACCACTACTTTATTTCTTTTCACTCAGTCAATAACAGTCGTACTATCTCTTCTCTTTCCTTCTCAAACAACATAAAATCTCAAATATCAAACCCTAGACCCTGAACCATAAGAAAAAAATAATTTATTTTGGTTGAGTAGAGGATGGAAGATAAAGATAAAAAAGTGGTTAGTTTTATAGATCATGTTGCATAATCTATTTTGTTGTTATACATTTTTGTTAGGGTTTTACACTTAATTTTTGTAGGAGCTTTCTTTCAACCTTCTCTCTACTTCAAGTTTGGAAGACATTAATTTCGATGACATTGTAATAGAGAATGATATTGTAAGTTATTGAATTTTAGGGTTTTCTTTATACAACAACAATTTATACATTATATTTTACAAAAAAATCATTTTAATTAGTTTAATTCGATTTTTGTAGGAAGATAATGTGAATGACGATAAACTTGAGAGTGTTATTATTGTTTCAACCGAGAATTATGAAGATGATAGCAATAGACCACAAGATGATCGGTCAAATGCCGCTGAAGACACAAAAGTTGATTTGACAGATCAATTTACAACTGATGAAGTATGTACTTTGTAATTAATTTATAATCACTATTATTCATGTAAAACTAGAAGTATGTTTATTTTTTTGTTAAACTATGTGATTTCAGGTATTTGATTCGCAGAACGCGCTGATTCGATGGTGTAAAACAACTGGGAAAATGTTGAATACTGTTGTAGTAATTATAAAATCCAATAAATTTGGACCCAAAAGAAAACCAAGGTTACAATTGGGTTGTGAAAGGGTTGGAGTTTATCGTAGCCATCAACCTAAGGCAGCAATAAAGGAAAATACAGCGAAACGACCCCGAACTAGAGCAACTAGAAAATGCAATTGCCCATTTTGATTAAAGAGTGTGTATTTGGAGGAAGATAAATGGAAATTAGTTATACTCAATGGGCTGCATAATCATGAACTTCCTCACACGTTAGAAGGACATCCTTTTGCGGCACGGTTGATGGACGAGGAGAATTAGAAGACATGAGTATTGCGGGTGTGTCGCAAAGAGATGTATTGGTTACGATTAAAAAGTCATATCCAGAAAACTACTCGACTTTGAAGACTATCTACAATGCTAAATATAAAATGCAACTATCAGCGATGGAGTGTAGATCTGCGATGCAACATCTAATGAAATTACTTACAGAGAAGCACTATGTGTATTTTAGTAGGGCCCATGTGGAAACCGATCATTTGACAGATATCGTGTGGTCTCATCTGGAATCGTCAGTATTTTGTAAGTGTTTTCCATCCATTCTTCTGCTTGATTGTGTGTATAGGACAAACAGATATAATATGCCTTTGTTGGAAATGGTTGGTATGACTTCAACGGGTCGAACGTTTAGTATTGCTCATGCATTTCTAGCACATGAGCGCGAGGAAAACTATGAATGGGTTATAGAAAAGTTAAAACATTTTTATTTACCTGAAAAAGAACTCGAGGTAATAGTTACGGATAGAGAATGGGCATTGATAAATGGGATCAAGAAAAATTTAACATGGGCAAAGTTGTTGATGTGTTTGTGGCATATGGGAAACAATGTCATTACGAATTGCAAACCTGAGTTTAAAACAAATGAGATTTTCAAAATGTTTTTGGAAAGTTGGAAGAAGGTAATTCATGCACCGACTGAAGATGAATTTTGGATGTATTGCAATGATTTTCAAAAAGATTGGGTAGGCTATCCCAAAAGCTTGAAATACATTCAGAATCAATGTTTGGAATACAAAGAGTATTATGCTTTTCCATGGACAAATAAAATAAAGCATCGTGATAATAGAACAACAACGCGAGCTGAGTCTTCCCATGCTCAATTGAAAAAACATCTTGGTTCGTCTAGATCATCATTTGCTTAGTATGGTCGAAAATGGATAATATGTTGTGCCTCCAACATGATGAAATTAAACCCATGTTCGAAAGAAGTTTAGGAGCCGAACGGACAGCTTATTAAGTTCCATTGTTAAGAAAATTATGGGGTAAGACATCTTTTTATGCATTGGACTTAATTGTCAAAGAAATGAGAAAAATTAGTTCTGTTGCTTTGGATCTATCGATTTGTGATCATCTGAATGGACTTGTGTATGGTCTTCCACGTGCACATGAGATATATAAATATCACATCGATGGCATGCCAATCCCACATGAAATCGTAGATGATCATCGGAGAAAGTTAGATTATATTCCTGAAGTTGTTAAATCATTTGAATTTTTCCACACAGCCGAGTTTGCATTAATCAATAAATATTTTGATTCATGCACGATTGAGGAAAGGGAAGCTATGCTACTGAAGCTACGAGAAATTATATTACCAACCACGACTTCTGTCTTGTAACCGAAAATCGAGAAACACAAAGGACGACCAATGGGTAGTAAGAACAAGTCAATTAACAACCAAGTCAAAAGCCAAAAATCAACAAAACAGAATCCTTCTGTTTTTGAACTAGCAAAAACTGCTAATGAAATTCCTTCTTAAGCTAGTGTAAACAATAAACTACCTCCAAAACGTAAAAATCTCAATGTGAAGTTTGATGAGTGTAGCATACCTCCAACAAAATCAGATTTTAAGTATTTAGCTTACTTGCTGGCTTTTCTACACCCCTACATTGAAAACATTGAAGATGTCATGGGAGATGGCAATTGTGGATTTCGTTATATTGTTGAACAAGTTGGGAATTGTATTAGCTAAATTGATGAAAAATTGGGAATTGTATGCTAGACATTTTGACATAACATATTGCGAAGAATTAAAAACAGCTACCGATTGCGATCTTAGTCCTTGTTTTAAAGCTAATTGGATGATAATGCCTGAAACTGGATACTTAGTTGCAAATGCTTTTAATAGATTTATGGTTTACATATCCAATCGTCAAAGTATAACCTTTTTTCCACATGAAAGAGGGCCCGGATTTGCATCCGACCATCGGTTTATTATTTTCGCAAATATCATGGACTCTCATTTCATAAAGTTAACGCTTCGGGAAAATGCACCCATCGCACTGGTCGCTCACTTTTGGAATAAACTGGCTACTAAGGAATCAAAAGAATGGAGCGAACTATATGTTGATCGACAAATACAGTTCGTTCAACTGTGTCCACCTAATATGGCCACAAAGGATAGTGTAATTGTGTATTGAAATGTAAACTTGAAAATTTTATCACATGATTCAAGTTGAATGGTAGTTATTTTTGTAACCGATCATGACTTATACGCATTGATGGATATGACTTATATGCATGTATTTCCATGTTTTAATTGAATTTTATGTTATGTGGCTTAACTTATACGCATCGTCGTAAACTTCATATTGTTTTTTAATTTATGTGTTTCTACTAACTGCTTTGACAGGAAGAGTTCCATCAAGCTTACTTCCATTATACACTTAAACATGTGCTACTTACATTAAACATGTACTACTTACTTATACACTTAAACATGCTTGTTTTTTAATTTATGTCTCCTGTGCTCACTTAATTATGTCTCCTGTGTTCACTTAATTATATTACTTATACACTTAAACATGCTTGCACTCATAATCAAACAACTTTTAATTCTATTTGTAAACATAAATTTAATTTATCAATTATGTAACCGACGGTCTTGTATAACCGAAATTTCATTTTAGTTTCGGCTATTTACAACCGTGCAGATAAAAATTATAAAATTCATCCAACTTCACAGAACATTCGGCCATTACAAGCCGACAAAGTAAACCTTATTCGGTTATTATACACCGAACAGAGGAAATGAAAAATTCACTTAACATATACATGGTGGTTACTCACCGACATATGTACCAAACTATGGTGAAACACCACCGTCATATTCAACAATGCATTTATTTTTTATTTTATCAGTTGGTTGGGTCCAAACAACCGGATTTTTAAACAAATCTCAGTTATATACAACTGCCAGTCAATACAGGGACATACTACATTACCTTTGGTTACTTATAGCCGAATAAGATTTCTTTCCTCGATTTTTTAAAACCGAACAGTAAAAAATGATATATTTATATAAGATGCCTTTGGTTACGTTTAACCGAAGCACAATAAAAACATTCGGCTTTTCCCAACCGAACAGACTGTTGGAGGAAGAAATCATATGCCATATATAGGCACGGTTATTTACAACCGATACGCATAAGCCACCCTCGATTGTTTATAACTGACTAGTGAAAACAGGAAAATTTATACAAGAATTCTTTCGGTTACATAAAACCGAAGCATAGTTCAAACTTTCGGCTATTTCCCACCGTGCATAAAGATGAAGAAAAAAATCATACTAACATTATTGACATGGTTATTTATAACTGAACTATGTTTGCAAATTTTGTCTGTTTATCATTGTACGGAGGTTAAATGAAAGTAACCTTTATTTTACCATGGTGGTGACACAGCGACGTATGCATCTTCTTACGGCGGAACACCACCGTGATGATCAGAAAACACATAGAGATTACAATAACCTGATCACCCTACCTGAACATCACCTGATCACCCTACCTGAACATCACCTTATCGCAATAACCTGATCACCCTACCTTTACATGAAAATGAAAGCAAGACATAAAGATTACACATCGAGATTACATGAAAATGAAACACACTCCAACCAAAATCCAATCAACAACACATCGAGATTACATGAAAAATGAAAGCAAAGAATGAAAATGAAAAACACTCTGACCAAACTGAAAATCCAGTCAACATTCAACACACTCCAGCCAAAATGAAACACCTTTATATGAAAATGAAAGCAAAGCATATCATTATAACTTTTTAAACCAAAATGAATGATCATTACATAATCACCATTACGTAATCTCCATTACATAAGCACATCATATCAGTGGACTTGTTTATACCAAAATGAAACACCATTACATAAGCACAACATATCATGTAGAATTGTTTATACCAAATTAAAACACAGCGTATCAGTAGACTTCACCATCATACCAGCATTACATGATCACCAAACAGTCAACAACACATCGAGCTTCCTCCACCAATTCATATCATGGTCTTCTATCATGCTTTCTTTTTGTTCGTTTTCTCTTTTATCCGGTTCATTTAAGGCTTCCTCCAACAAGTCAACTACTGCACGTTCAACAATAATGCATTGGTCTAAGCTTTTATCCTGAGCACTAAGACTTTCTTTCAGCTTATCGATAGCTTTCCCAGCTGCCATTCTCTATAAATATAACAAATGAGTGTAAATTTTCACGTCCATTCATCAATTAATTATGAATCACAAAAAACATTATTCATACCAACTTCTCGTTGTTGTCCAGTTTTCTTGACGTAGTTTTCAGCACATCTGGGTATTGAATGATAGGATGAGAAATACTCAAATACCAAGACATATACTTAGCAGTACAATCCCATGGATCAATCACACGAGTAGAACATGACGACATAGATAGAGATGATGTTGATAATTTTCAGCATACCAATAATTACTGTCGTATTCAATTCTGCATTGGTTAGCATTTTTACCTTTATGTCATTTAGGTGGCGCCATCGGATTTGTTGAGCGATTCCGAATTGGCGAAGCACTCGGTTAGGATAGTATGGTTACGCGATATCAAAACACAGAATGACACCGTTGTAGAAAGCAACATCAGGCAAGGGGTACTTCGTTCTTAAGTTTTGATGTGGATCCCAGCACACCTAGTAATCCATTGAAATTAAAATTTCTTAAGCTACTAACGAACTTGATAAATTGGTTAAAGAAAATAATTGACAAACTTACATCTTGTGCAATTAAGTCGTCTAGCTGCTCTCGTAGCCGTATTATAGCCGAGGTTGTATCACCGAATTGTTTCATAGGTTGCCATCTGCACATCCTAGGCATTGTGTCATTATATTCTTTACTGGGGATGGCGTTAGGAAGCATAGGAAAGTGATCATAAATCCAAGCCTGTATAAAAAAATAATTATTTCAGTGTAATACACAACATTAGAAATACTTACAGTCAACAATGTCACGTAACCAACTATTTGTCTAACATCGCGTCTATAACCCAGACCTAACGATCTATATAAAAATGCTAATGCGCCCATCCCCCAAGCTTGTTGATTCAGTTGATCGATGTTCTCCAAGAATTGCAAGTAGTTAGTTGAAACTTTAGTGCCCGACTTGTCGCAAAATAAAGTACACCCTAGTAGGTAAAGAAGGTAGGCACACACAACAACATCATAATCACCTTCAGTTGCATTGTCTTTATTTTCTTTCTCTTTACATTTGTTCAATAAGAAGTTCAGTCTTATCGAATTCGAGAAATTTAATTCTTTTTTGGCCTCATCTCTTTCAACGCCAAGATAATCAACTAAAAGATTGACCGTCGAATGATTATTCGTTTCCTTGTAGATACAAGTGCCGACAATAGGGATTTTCAAAATTTGTGCGACGTCATCTAACGTAATTGTCATCTCCCCAAACGTCATGTGAAAAGAATTAGTTTCTAGATGCCATCTCTCCACGAAAGCTGAGAAAGTTACATAGTCCACATGCTTGTATGAGTACCATGCCAAATAATACAAACCAGATTTTTTAATCCTTTCTGCAACTTGACTTGGCATGTCCTCGATACTCCATTCCTTCAGCTTCGGGGTATGTGAAAGGCACTTGAGAGGACCCCTCTCTTGAAATGTTAACAAATGTTAAATGGTTAAATGGTTAACATATTACATGTTAAATGGTTAAATGTTAGATGGTTAAATTTTAACATATTACAAAAAATAAATTATTAAATGGTGGCAAAGTTCAAACTAACCTCTTCCTTATTCCAAATAGAAAATGCAATATGTGTTCCAAAGCTTTTTAATACAGACGTGTTCACCGGCATAGGAGCAATAGATTTGCTAGAAGAGGGACCAGTTGTAGGTGGTAAATTTGTTCTCGCTTCCATCTGTTCACTGTTGGTGCCATCTTTCTCTTTTCTATCTCCGCAACCATGAGAACTAGACTAACTTCCCGTATCTTCTTCGGTGGACCCATTTGTCGATTGATCGTCATCGCTATTTTCATCTTCTACGTGTTCAGTTGTACTGCAAGCTTCTTTTTTTGCTTTTCAGCCTCCTCCGCATGTTTACGTCTAACAGAAGCTGTCATGGGTTGCTTCTTCTTCTCTACAATTGACATGAAACATTCAACGTTATTACAATACATGATTCCTAGAAATACACACACTATGGTAATTAAATTATAGTAATAGTATTAACATATTTGTTATATAAATTTTCACATTTTACATTCTTAATTCTCTCATGAATACAATATTCAAGCTTGGATAGCCATTGCCGTTCAAGGCCGCTTACACGAAACAGAGACTGTAACAGCCCGCACCTCCGTTCACGCAAGATATTGTCCCCAACTTAGCCATCGTATAGGTGTGGGGTTTTGTTCCTCAAAAGGCCTCGGCATTAGTAAGAGATGGGCTCTACTATATAAGTACCCACTTCACACAGGCTTCCACGATGTGGGACTTAGGGGTGTTACATTCTCCCCTCCAACAGAGCCCAACGTCCCCGTTGGCTCACAAACACCTCACCAAGGCGCTGTGGTCCACATAGGAGCCACAATTCCGGCTGGGTATTGGCTCTGATACCACTGTAACAGCCCGCACCTCCGTTCAGGCAAGATATTGTCCCCAACTTAGCCACCGTATAGGTGTGGGGTTTTTTTCCTCAAAAGGCATCGGCATTAGTAAGAGATGGACTCTACTATATAAGTACCCACTTCACACAGGCTTCCACGATGTGGGACTTAGGGGTGTTACAGAGACATTGTTTAACAATTTACCAAATATCATCCAACTATATGAAGAAGAAAAAATATTTACGATCATCCGACGATGATAAACAACCATAATTTTTTTTTATAGAGATATAACTTAAATCATATAGTACGAAAAAAACCATGTCATAACTAAAAATTATGAACACATGAAAAACCATGTCATAACTAAAAAAAAATATAGAGATATAACTTAAATCATTAAATGAAAAATAATGCTCAAGTCATTCATAAAAAACCATGTAAGGGTGCCAAAGAATGGAAAAACATGCCAACATGTACGAACAAATTTTGCACACTAAGTTATATATGGCATTTAATACGAACAAAACCATGTAATCATTCTTCCTTTTTAATAATTAATTATGTTTACAATCAGTTTTTTCCTTTTTTTAATAAGTAGTAATTTGTACAATAAATAAGTAGTACACCTGAAACTTTGCATCATTCTTTAAAATTAAGAACACATGACAATGCATTTCAAATATATATAACTAAAACATACTTGAGATGCATGTGAAGTTAGCATTTTTGATGCATAAACAACTTTTAAATCAAAAAGCAGTGTTTTCTTACTAATTTTAAACCATAAAAGCACTGTGGTTTTACGAGAAAGCCACATCTATATTAAAACCACATAGGAAGAAAATTTAAATTGAAATTGATGCAATACTGCGTTTTCCTACAATTTTCACTGCTCAGCCATCAATAACCGAATGTGGCAATAATCAGTCTGTTGTTCATAACCGAATCAATTAATTTACTTTCCAAAATTACCTGGTCGGTCCTCAATGGCCGCCAAATTATCAAAATATCGGTGTTACACAACCGACATCAAATAAATTGAATTTACTTTCCAAAATTTGTTCCAAAATGGAAAATTCGAAGGTTACAAACCCAATTTTTTTTTAAAGCCACGGGCTTGAACAACCGCAAACACCTCGATTTGAATTTGAAAGGAAAAAGAATCTAGGGTTCACGAAGACAAAATTTGAACCAAATTATGAAATTAGGGTTTTATGCTTACTTGAATTGGAGCCCTTGGAACCGTCGGCGCCGACGCCGATGATCTTCTTGGACCTGCGGGTTGGTTGACTGGAGCTCGCCTTCTTTATTGCTGGCACAGGAACGAGTAACGAAGGAAGCTTCTTTTGGTTGAAGGGGATGGTGGACTCATCGTTTATTTTAGATAGTGGCCAAAAGGAGGAAATATAAAATTGAGGGGTGCTTTAAGTGTAGGTGGCCAGTAGTGTGAACGGGGGTGTGAATAGCAGCACACTTAAGAAATTCAGCATAAATAGACCATAAAATACATAATTTCATAAGTAACATGTATGTAAAAAGACGAATATGAAAATCATAAGCATTGTAAAACATATACGAACATACAATATAGTCATTTAAATGCAAAATGTAAAATAACAAAAGATTGATATTGCTAGATTTGAGATTTTTTTATTATAGTTCTAGTTCAGGCACAAATTTAATTTTTAACCAAAAAAACTAAGATCTCGGACGATATTCCAGTATTTCGTCTCGGTCGATATATCGTTCGATATTGCAATATCTCGGGCCATATATTCGAAAAGAGATTTAAAGTGATATTTGCTGTTTCGTTTCGAAAGGAGCCCAAAATGAGATCTCGGAGGAGATCTCGGGCGATATTTGCGAGATTTGAAACAATGGCGAAGATACATTAGAACCTGGTTGTAGCCTGAATTAGCATCCATGAAAGATACGAGCTGATATCCGGCGGTCGAGTGAACAAGCCGATCGATCTTCGGAAGTGGGAAGTTATCCTTTGGACTCGCCTTGTTTAGGTCGGAGATGTTAATACACGTTTGCCATTTGTTGTTAGCTTTCTCGACTAAAACCGATTTGGAGACCTATTCAGGATAGTCGACTTCGTTGATGAAGTTATTGTTGAGTAGCCTATCTACCTCTTCCTAGAGTGCATTGGATCTTTCAGCAACTAAGAAGCGGCATTTTTGTCTGACCGAAAGTAGTGTGGGCTCGAGGTTTAACTGGTGGTAAGCAATTGCGAAGTCGATGCCTGTCATGTCCGAGTGGGTCCAATCGAACACGTCTAGATTGGCACTTAAGAAATCCACAAGATCCTATCTTATTGCGAGGTGGAGTTGTGATCCGATTTTCAAGACCTTTGATGAGTCATCTGAGCTGAGCGGAATGTCCATCGTAGGTTCCACTGGAGTAGCCCTCTCGTGGTCAGGATCTTCGTCCTCCTTCGGATTGAGATAGTTAGAAAGACAGCAGTGGCACCTGAGCCAAGGATCAGATGCCTTTGATTGCTATGCGGAGATGGTCTTGGCGTAGGAAGACAAAGGCGCAGCCTTGCCCTTGTCCTTGTTGCGCGCGTTCTTCCATTTTATAGCGTAACAATCTCTTGTGGTTGCTTGGTTAACTGTACCAATCCCGCTTTCTGTTGGGAACTTCATTAATAGAGACCATGGTGACATGCAGGTTCAGAACTCCGTGAGAAAGGGATGTCCGAAGAAGACATTGTAGGGAGAGACAATATCGATAACCATGAAAGTGGGGACTCTGACCCGACTTCGATCCCCGCTACCAAGTTCAACGGGTAGGTCGATCATGTCCACCGGGTGATTGGAGGATCCGTTGAAGCCGTGGATCGTGGCATGGTAAGGCTTTAAGTCCTTGGTTTCCAACTTCATTTTATCATAGGCAGCTTTGAAGATGATGTTGACTGAGCTTCCCAAATCTATTAATATCCTTCATCCGGAAGCTGGGTTGATCAATGTTGTGATCACGAGAGGGTCTGTGGTTGGTATTTCAATTCCCGATGATTCTCTTTCACAGAAGACGATGTCGTCCCGCATTGTTTTCTAAAGCTTAGCGGGGATCGACTCGTCTAGAGTGGAGAAAGCTTCATAGGTAGCGTGCTTGATAGAGATCACATACTCCTCCATTTTTCTGAAGCTTTCGTGTGTGGGGTAAGGTCCTCCATAGATTGTGTTCATTACAATTCCTCGACTTGGGTTTAACGGATCATATGTCGTCTTGGTAGGAGCTGGAGGTGCCGACGCAAGAGGACTCGAGTTTGCTTCGGGAGGAAACGGTTCTAGAACGTGCTTCAAGGTGCTTTTCACGGATAAGCTTCTCCATGGCGTCCATGAATTGACGACGGTCATTGGTATTGTGCCCGAACATATCGTGGTATCGGTAGTACTTGCCGATGTTCTTCTTGCGATCAGTGGACTCCTTATAGTGTGGTTTCTTTTATAGGAGCGTGTTGCATGTTTCTAGGTAGATTGTCTCCAAGTCCTTGTTCAACAGAGTGTAGGTCTCGTAAGCTTGGTAGCGGCTGAACCTTTTGGGATATGCTGAAACCTGGTTGTTGTTGCGGTCGCCCTGCCTGCCGTTACCTGGCTTCTATTTGTAGGGGTCTTCCCCCTATTCTTGTCGAAAGGTTCTCGATCAGCTTCCCATTGGTGCTGCTATCGATGGTATCAACCTGCGGCACTACACTATATCAGTGAATTTGGCACACAATGATGCGGGTATACAATTCGGCTAATAGCCGTATCAAATTTGATAGTGCCCAGATCCGTATCAAATAATAGTTTGCGATTCGCACCACCCCAAGCACCCCAAATCTGATCGTCCATCGCGAATGCTCCGAATCAATTAATTTGATTCGACTGTTGGTCGTTTCAAATTCGTGCCTTTTTTGTGCAAAACTTTTGGCCGAAAAAGCACACCATCCCTCCAAATTTTTAATCCTTTTAGGTTCTCTCCCTCCCTTTTTTTATTTCCCTCATCTAATATTGTATCCCGTGTCCTATTTCCATTTCTGAAAATCGCTCCCAAAAAATTATAGAAATCCGATAGTTGTCTGCTCAAATATGCTTCTTTGTCATTGTCTGCAAATCGTATGTCTCTATTGTTGGTAAAATTTTGGTTTGATTCGGTTTTTAGTAATCGATATTGTTTGCACTATTATTTCAATTCACGCTCAACATATTATGGGCCGGAGAGCTAGTTATTGGTTTTTACCTAAGGGCGGTTACAAAGCAAGGTTGAATGTTGAAGAAAGTTAGGTTTTCGCAGTTAGTCATATTATGCCATGGTTAATGCATATGTTATTTGATCTATTTCCTTGTATTAGCTAGTCATGATACTGAATATATAGAATATGAACCTTGAATTTTGTCTGTTAAACTGCTATACTCATTCCAGTAAATAAAACTAGTTTTAGGTTAACTAGTTAATTCATGTGCTGAACAATACACAAGAGTTAGCTAGTTTTATTTACTTTCCATGCACCGGACTTAGACAAATGTACTAAAACTAACTTGCTAAGGCCTGAAAATGTATTGAACCTAGACAAATGTACTGAACCTAGCTAGACAAACAAGGCTCGCTAAGGCTTGAAAATTCTTTGATGCTTTAACGGAGAAAGATACAGGCATATCTAAAGGGGGTAGGCCTATTTGTGATCTAGTGATAGATGAAAAAACAACAACTTGCCAATGGAAACATCCAGTGATTGATGCGATTTGTAAGTTGTAACAATTTTTGAATTTATAGGCGGCAACATGCCATTCAGTATAGACAACAAGTGGATAAGTGAATCTAATCAAATATCTCCATACTATATTGATGGGGTGAACATGTTTATTTGTTTTGTTGAAGAAAACGGTGGTAAGAAAGGAGTGTATTTATGCTCTTGCAATCGGTGCTAAAATATGAAGATGTTCAAATTAGATAAAATTCATTTTCGTTTGCTTAGATTGGGTTTTATCCAATCATATAACGTGTGGTATTTTCATAGGGAAGAAAGGGTGGAGATGGGAAAACAGCAACCAATTAGTAATGCCACAAGTAACGACTAGGCTGAATATATTGTGATGGAAGATCTAGTCAACGATGCAAATAGATTTCATGATTTTCAACCTGGAAATCCTTTGTTTGATCATGCTAATGTTGGAGAGCAGTGTACGGATGATGGCAATTGGCAGGCCAATGAAAGTAAGAAGTATACACCACGTTATGAAAGCGCAAAAGAGCCACTGTATCCTTCATGTCCAAAAGGGATAACGAAGCTGTATGCCATTGTGAAACTGAATAGCTTGAAGACCCAATATAGCTTCTCAGATAATGATGTGACTGCACTACTCGAACTAATGAAGGAGTTACTCCCCGAAGGTAACACACTTTTAGGAGACACAAGAAAAATTTGAGAGCAACTTATTATGACACTTTCGACAATGATGAAGAACGAATGAAAAATTATCCACCTACAATTGCTCAAGATGGTTGGAACGAGTTCATAAAGAATGAAGCAACGCCTGAAGCGAGCGGAAGAAGGGAGGCAGGTAAAAAAGTTAGATCCAATCTAAGTTATTCCCACCATGCAGGACGTAAAAGTCACGCTAGTGTAGAACACGAATTGGTAAATTATTTAATCATTTTCTTTCAATAATAGTAAAAAAACACAATTAAGGGAGAGAATATACATGAAATGGAATATATTGCAGATCGTTGCAAGTCCATCTACAAATATCAACCGTCGTCAAGTATGGGAGAAAACACACAAGAAAAAAGATGGTAGCATATCAGATGACATATCTGGGTACTTCGTAAGTTTTTACTTGTATTATGGTTATTATGGTAAACATCGAGCAGTCTATTGTTTGGACTTTCATTTCAGGCTTTCCATAATTGTGATTAATTAGTTTCTCATTACATTTTATTCATTACGTGTTTTTATTGTTCAGATTGAATTTATTCAGTAAGGAGTAACATACTATAGTTACAAGTAAATATTAGTGTAAACGCATTTAACTTTTATCCCAGGATCAAATTGCCAAATTGAAGGAAAAGATTACCGATGGTGATGAAGAAAACCAGCCTGTTGATGAAGATATCTTATCACAAGTGTTGGGTAAGGATACAAGGGGTAGGAGCCGCGCTGTTGTGAGCATCATACCAAAGATGCATGTTACGGCTTGTGCCATTGCACATAAACAATTCAAACATGTTCGAGAAGATAATGATGAGTTGAAAATGAGGGTGGGAAGCTTGGAGGGTATGATGACTGATATGAAGGGTACAGTGGGAAATTTTTCTGGAAAAATGGAGGTTCTGATCAACATGGTAGGAATTTTTACTGTTCAAGGAATTCAAGCACCGTTAACTACGTCGGATGGAGGACGCAGCGGTACACAAATCAGTGCATCAAAGGGTGTTGCTTCTCCGATCCAGGATACGACCAATGTGGTGAACAATAAACGATGTGAAGTTCTCAACTCTGATCTAGACAAAATAGCAATAGGTATTTTTTTAATAAAATTAAGCATATTTTATTGCACTCTGATCTAAAGCGAGTGCTTAAAGTCTAATGGATACGTACTCCAATTTTCCTGTTTTAATAAAATTAAGCATATTTTATTAATACCGTCCATTGAAATTCTCGACTTTATTCAAACAGGTACTGTCTGTCGAGATCCTACGTCATCCAGATGCCATGGGATTGATGTACCACCTACACATGAAAAAGTGGTTTTGGACAGTATACTGCTACCAGACGAGAAAACTGCCAAACTGAATCATCAATTTGTAGAGAACTTTAATGAAGTCGGAGTGGGTTGGTTTGTATGTCGTGTGAAGTCCTTGATTCGATATCTTTAGAAGTTGGAGCAGGTATATATAATTTTACACTTGACTCTTGGTTTACTTATGAAATAAGAATTCCATGACACTTGTGTTTGCATTAGTTTCATGAACCCTCTTTGGTGGCATACACATGCATATGTGAGACACGATATGCACACACAAACACAAAGCCACCCACTCCAAATATCGGAGTGTTCACTCCAAATAACTGCCATGACGTAAGCAATAATACATCAGAGTGTTCACTCCAAATATCATGGCTTTATGTTCCATTTTTGTTACTATGAAAATACTCCGAATATTATTTGTTAAAGTTCTACAAATTGAGTGATCCGCTGATAATTCATTTGTGTACATCTGCGGTTCATGAGGAATTATTTCGTATTGTTTGCCATGATCATGTTGCCCTTGAATGTATTTGTTACAACACCAAACAAGCGACAACAAACTGTCCTTTGTTGGGCATACGGAAGGTCTCAACACCAAACAAGCGATGACACGAAACAATTCCATGTTGACCTGAACAAGCGACAACAAACTGGTTATACATGTAGATCATGTTGACCATTTGCCCATGTATTTGTTGTCTATGGAATTGTTTCGTATTGTCACTTGTTTGGTGTTGTGACCTTCTATATGCCTATTTCTACTTCCTGAACCTGAACTTTGTTGTGACCTTCCATGTAGTCGATCGAAAGTTGGTGGATAGCCTGAAAATAGCAATATATTTGTCAACTATAGTCTACGACTTATCGATGAGTTGACTGACTGGATGTCTATTGACTCGATTACTTCCATTATAACGATGATGCCCTTAAACTTGCACATGTATATGCCCATTTGCCCATGTATCTTTGCTTCCATTACTGACCTCTATGATGCAGCGCCTATTTTCCTACATGACATGTATTTGTTACACTTAAACTGTGCATATGATTCATGCATGCACACATCAACATTTAGCATCTAGCTTATGGTTATCAATGCACGATTTGAAACGTATAAATTTTGTACATTCAATATCAGCATCTTCTCATCACTGCTTTAATTTACAACAACGTGAACTACACAGCATGATCAACACGCTCAATCTTCCCAGTCTGATCCTGCAGTTTTATCACATATGTTTTTTCTTTAATTAAATTTGCTACTTTCAATAACCAGGTCAGTTTTATTAGACTTTGTAATTAGATGAAGCATCTGTGACAGTTTCCATTTAATAATTGTATGCACTCTATAAATTGTGTTATGAAAATTCTCGTTATGCTTTGTGTATAATTTGTGCTATGCTTTGTATAAATTGTGATATGGTCTGTGTTATGAAAAATATGTGTTGTAGTTTCTGTTTATATATATATAATATGTATATATATACACACACATATATATAATAAGATACGGTTTAAGACCGTGTCTGCCTGACATCATAGATACGGTCAAAAGCCGTTTCTAAAATATAGAAAAGCAGCGTCCATCGTAAATTAGCTACGGTTTATATTCGTATCTAGTTGCCCTTTAGATACGGCAATGTGATGTTTCTTTTTTAACTTTTGATACGGCTATGCGGGCGTGTCAAATTTTCCGTTGGACACGGCCTATAGCCATATCTAATAATTAGACACGCCATTTTTTGATACGGCTTACAGGCGTGCCAAATCGTTGAAGATACGGCCACTAGCACAGTCTAATTAGCATATATGGTGTAGTGCCGGTTGTTGGAAGAGATGGTCCGGGAGATTTGGCTATGCCTTGCTTCTTCTTGACATAATAAATGTCCGGCCTTCTCATAGAAAGCATCGAGACTCTTGCGTTGCTTCCTATCGATCCAGGCCCCAAACTCGGAATTGGGGAGGATGCCTTTTGCCAGTTTGAAAAGCACGGTACGAGGTTCTGGATCGTCTAGCTCGACAGGGGCGGTATTAAACTGTGAGAGGTAGCTCTTGAGTGACTCGATGGGTCCCTGGTATAGATTAGACATAGTGAGGCATTCTTCGGAGTTGGGACGTGCATTTTGAATTGCTTAAACAATTCGGTGGCCAGTTCGCCGAAGTTGTCGACTGAATGGAGTGGAAGATGAAAGAACCAGAGTAAAGCGATGCTTGACAGAAAAACCAAAAAACACCTGCATTTGACCGGGTCAGTAGCCAGACTAGAGTCTATTTGCCATTCATAACGAATCAGGAAGGCACACGGATCGGTCATGCCATCATAAAATGGCATCTGCGGCATACTAAAGCGTCGTGGCTACTCGGCCTCGTGCACGATCCTCGTGAAGGGGTTACGCCTTAAGTGGGTTTTCCATGAGTCGTTCGCGTTCCCTTGAAATTCCCTCATGATCCTTCGGACCAAGTCGGGGAGATATGTCGGATGCAGATCGGCTGGTGGAATCCATTGGTTTTGTCGGACCGCGGGAGTTCTGTTCCACGTTCCCTTCTATGATGCACATCTGGGTCATCTTCTTCCATGTCATCAACATCTATGATTGGGTTTTGGTATGGACATTGAGGCTGATCAGGTTGATGCGCGTCTTGATCCGGAAGAGCATGGACCGATGGGAGAGTAGTCCTTTAATCCTAGATGGCGACAGTCGAGTTCTATTGAGAAGGGGGTCAGTTGCCCAGACTGGCTCGTCATTGATAATCAGTCGGGAACGGTCTCAATATTGTGCCCCTCGTTATAAGTGACCGTAATCCGGTTGCCATTTCCATTGCCGTTGGAATAGCCGTTGGAGTAGACGGCGACATTGTTGATGAGGCTAAACCTCCTTCTTTGATATGGGTCCTTGACTCGAAAGAGGAAGTTTTTGAGATAGTATATCGAGGTCGGGCGTTGTTCTGAGCCAGCCAAAGTCAAGCGACGATGCGTTGACTTTATTGAAGTTGGCGCATAAGGTCGATATTGTTTCTCCATGCCTGATTGAGCTTGAGTGTCGTACCCTCATATTTTTCATTAAGCACGTGGATCTGTGCTAGTGTAGCCGGAGCTTCAGGATCCACATAAAAGAAAGGTCTCGGTCATGGCCGGGATATCCACTGGCTTAGGTTGCTGGCAAGTACCAGCTTCGGCTGTGGCAGAGGAGTCGATCATAGCATTCTTTGGTCGCTTTACCATCGTAAGCGTACTTGACACAGGTTAGTGAAGGAACCTAGAGCACGTCGGAGTCGAGATGGTAATGTGCGACAAAGAAATAAATCCGAGTTTTCTCGGTGAAAGCACCAAAATTTTGATGGCAAAATATGTCGTAAACACTTATGATTCTTACTTACTTAAGAACCATAGTTTCGCATGAAAAAGTAAGTGCAGAAAGCAATAAATAACACAAGAGATTTATAGTGGTTCGGTCTCGTAAGAGGCCTACATCCACTTTGGAAGAGTCGTTGGAATATTACTAATAACAAAGAGTTACAAGGTTGAGACTATCTCATGACATCCCTTTACATACATATGTAAGTCATATGAGGTCATAATGGTCATACGCAAAATATTAGGAAAAATACATTTTTTCCTTCTTCTTCCTCAAAGCATGGATGACATTAAAGAGACTACTTGGAGCTCTCAAGAGAAGTCAAATCACCGAATTCCAACCCGTTTGAAGTGTGAGCTTGAGGGGTATTTATAGTGGAGTGGTAAGGTGGGAGTAGGTAGGTGTAGGTAGAAGTAGGGGACCACACCAGAAATTTCGTATCCCGTATGGTCAACCCCCAGAATCTCGGACCCCGTTGCGCAGTTACCCAGAAACTCATACCCCTCCCTAGGGTACGGATTACATACCTCGAGGGGTACGAAGAATCCCTGAACGAGTATGAGGGAGTTGAGACTTGTGATACTCAAAACTTTCTGGAATTTGAGGTATTGGTTTGGCGATGTTTGGAGGAGCGGCGAGGTTCCTGTCGGCGCGATCCCTCCTCGGCTCATTTCCTTTACTCCTTGGCGACATTCCAGGCTTTAATTTCACACGATACGTTGAGTCGAGCATGCCTTGCATACTTTTAGGAACCAGACCAAAAGGCCAGTTAACAATAATGGTAGTCGTTGTAGAGTTAATCACTCTTTAACAAGTTAAAACGCTACACTAATGATCACTTGTTTAAGTCAAGGAAACTTGGTAAACATATAATATAAAATGATGTGATATCGTTGATTGGTTGATAATGATTGGGAATGATCAATTGAATTTGATGTATGTTTATGTGAACGGGTTTGTTAAACACAATAATGATTTGGTTAATAATATTTAATACTTTATTTAATAATGGTTTGATTTGGGGTTAAGTGTTAACGACCTTGACACTTAGGTCAATAATGCCAATATGTAATAATTGGATGTTAATAATTGTTAACAACTATTATTGGATGTATACGATGTGTGAAATCCATATATATGGAATTATATGGTAATTGATTGAATCTCATTCCAATTCGGAATTAATAGGAAAATTTAATTAATAAAACATTCAGTGAAAAATAAAAGTTTAAATTTGATGTTTGATTTTGGATGGACACAAAGTTTATAAAATTATGATGAATATTTGTAACTGAAACGAATTGATTTGAGTATATTATCATATAGATATGGCATGTTCAAGTTTTATTTTTAAAATGAATAGTAACGGGTGAAAATGAAGTTCAGTAAGGTTATCTAGGGTGATTGTTAAAAAGAACTTTTTTACAAAAGTATCTTGTTTATTTTTATAACGAATGTCAGTAAAATTTGGACTTAAAATAACAATTTATAAAAAGATAATATTATTTTAGTGATTTAAATAGTGTTAAAATGATCTAATATTGGAATATTTGTTTTTCAAAGGGAAATAATTGAAATATAGTTTCCAACAACAACTACATACGTTTTATATAATTAATAAATTATTTTGGAAATATTTTACTTCGATTTTAGTTATAAATTGAATTTGTTCTAAAAAAAAGATTTGTCACGCAACTGTAGTTCGCGAAGTTCGACAAATTACTTTAAATCGATGTACCGAGAGATCCGACCGTCAGATTCTCCCGAAACGAAAAATGTTGGGTTCAAAATGAAAAATTCTTTCAAATAATTCTAATAGTGTTAAAATCCAATGGTTAGATTTTGAAAGAAGTTCGATTCAAATTTGAATAAAGTAGCACCAGTGCAGTTTAGGACTCGAAATGGGAACCTGATTGAAATGACCTATTTGTAAATTATGAAAAATAGGAATAAATTATGATGAATCATAATAATTAGTTTGAAAAGGTTTTGGATTGAATATTCCAAGTTCAGGAAAGATAAAAGACATTTTATCTGAATGAGTTGTTTAATAACTAAAGTAAAGAGCTAAAAGAAATATGTAGTGATTTCTAAGAGTACAATATAGTACCACCCGTAAGATCTTACTCGAAGTTTTCCCGTTAGGGGAGCGGTGGGAAGAACCGAAAAGAAACTCTATATTTGACTAAGAACAAACGAAGTTTCTTTTGATAAAGGTTCCAGTGTTTAAAATAACATACGAAAGGGGTTTAAATATAACCAAAATTTTCCAATGTATGAATTTAATTGGCTTTGAATGGAAATAATCTTCAGATATTTCGATATTGGATTCTGTAATTACATGGATACTATTTGAGGAATTTGGAAGATATTGATATTGTTATTCCCTATACGGTATCTATCGATTCTAGAATTTGATATTGAATATAAGTTGATAAGATTTTTATTTAAAGCCTTGTATCTGATATCAAATTGGATTTTGGGCTAGTCGTTAATGTGTTTTTGAATAACATCTATTCTTTAACCCATTTATAGATAGAATTTATTTCCAAGGTTAAGTAATCATTAATAATGAAATGAAGATTAAAACTATGTTAGACTTTTAATAAATCTTTCAATAAAGATTTAAAAAGAAAGAAGGTAATTAAACTTACCAAAAACGATGGGTGTTAGATATGAAGTACTAACAATTTTGCTCCATAGGATGAATAGGAGGGGAATGAGATAATGATATGAGTGATTACATTTAGTAAGGCTCGATAATCTCCAATATGGCTTATAAACCTTAATTTGAGTTAAGTTTGTGAAAAGAGATTATGTAATCTTTTAAAATGATTTCCAAAGAAAGATTTAAATAAGAAGTTTAAATGAAGTAAATCTTTAATAAGGTTTAAGGGATTGATTTCCAACGTAAAGAATGGTTTGATATTCCGAAATGGAACGAGACTTATGATTATTTTTATATTACTTGATTTTAAGAATGTGTTGTTATTCATAAAAACTAGGTTTCAACCTATTTTGAATAACTATATGACGAGTATCGAAGATACTGAAGACGGTTATTGAAGACCGGAGATCTTCACATCGTTTGGATTATTGCTGATATCTCGATTGAGCCCTGAAGACGAGGTTATAAGTGGTGGCTGTCCAGACATACTTGGAGATCGACCGGATATGCAAGGGTCTCTCTCCCTTAAGGGACAAGAAATAAGGTGCTTTCGGTTTCATTCAGACCCAGAACGAACTTGTAAATGGATATGTGCTTGACATTGAATTTCATAACATAATCGATTAGTTGCCATGGATGATATGAGACGAACCCAAACCCCGTACTTACGGCGGCAAGGGTAATCCTTGGAATATAACACATAAACAGATAATAGCAGAACAGAATTAAATAAATACACCAGATAATGCACAATAGAATATACTGGATAAACGTAATCACCAGAGTTACACAATATACAGGATCATACTTAGTACAAATACAGTTCAGCTATACATAAATGTCTACAGCGGAAAACAAACATAATATGTACAATAGGAGCTGAACAGCATAAAAAAAGATAAATAATAGAATCCATCTTCAGCTCCAGCTATCCAGAGAAAGCCAGCTAAAACCTGAATACAAGGCTGCCCGTGTAGAAAAAGGGGCACCCGAGTTTGAAAGTGAAACAAACTACGAGTCAGTCATGGGACTGGCATGAGAAATCTACTCAACACATTTAATATATGGCTAATCACAGGACCACGCCACTTTCGTGGAACGGGTTTACTCCATTGGATTGCCAGTGCTTTAAAACAAATCATTCTTTTAAACATCGCAATGCTTTTTATAAAAATGAAGCCATTATAAGACTCGGTTCCCATCACACAATGCAACGCAAACCGGAGGATAGAGTTTTTACCTTATAATGGCCAAGATATGCTTGATACGAATAAAACAAAAGCATTTGATATTATTACTAGTGTTTATATGTTTCAAAAACAATTTCAAATCATAAGTATCAATCATAGACGGCATTAATGCCCCATACCACTATGTCGCCATATATAGGTATACAATCAAAACCGCACAGTCACGTATTTGGAAATTGGATTTCCGTCATGAACCGAGGCAAGGGATCGTCCTCACCGAATTCAAGACGCTCTAGCCCACCCCTCAGGAACAGCCGCAACTGCCCCTTGGATCGTCAGGTCCGGTCCACCGATGTGGATTATTATGCCTGAACACTGCTTTTCCCCGCCCTATGGGGCGTAAACGAGCCAACGAATGGCTCCTTCGGCTTCACATAGTCACCGGTATATCCGAGGCGCCTCGCAACAGCAACAACCACATAAGTAAAATGTCAGGCCGTGTAAAAACACCGACACAACTCCTAGCTAGAAAGAAACGCAGGCCCTCCCTGACGTCCTCTCTCGTTTCTGGTTCATACCGGGGTGTGAGGCTCGCGAATTCACGTTATACACAAAGCTACGCCACACAGGCGGTGCTTTGATCATCACCACAAGACTTTGCTTTTCAACAGAAGCCCTGATCACTACATCTTAGCATGTCACACAGGCAATTCACACCATGCAACTGATGGCTATCAATCACATAGAATCAATTCCAATGTCAGACATACAATCCATTTGCAAGTCCGTTCTGGGTCGGAACGAAACCGGAGGCACTAAATACCTCGCATATTCATCGATTCCCACGTACGTCTGGACGATCACCACTCATTATCCATATTTCGGGATGCCTCCCAATCAGGACCTCAGTTACCATCCAAACAAGGTGAAGATCGGTCTTCAACCCCCATCTTCATCTTCGACTTCTTATCGTCGATTCAGTTATTCAGAATGGGATAAACCCGGTATTTCTGAGCAACTCACGTATATAATAAACAAGTGCAACACTAACATACATACGCATCATTTCAATTCATTAGTCACTAACCGTCAATCAGTAAGATAACGATTTCCCAAATATTAACCCCGAAGGCCGAAACCAACATCAGATCAACACCCAGGAAACCATTCAACTTAGCCAACCTTCAGTTAGTTCCTAAATTTCACATCCATATCATTTATAATATTTTATAATGATTTATCGCTATTTTTATTTATTTTAAAATGGCCAATTCATTCAAAACGACGCTTCGGGCCATAACGCGGCCGTGGCGCTGTTTTTCTTCAGATTTGATTTACACATATCTGAAAATCTAACCGTTGGATCTTCACAAAATTTACATCATTAGAAAGATCTTTTCAAAACGAATCCAACGGTTCCAGTTTCGGGAAAATCCGACGGTCGGATCTCCCGGTATAATCGTTTGAAGTTTCGATTTCAAAATACGAACTGCAGCATCGTTATTCGATTAAATATAATTATATATATATATATATATATATATATATAAATATATATATATAATCGATTCTGGCGCCGTTTTTCTTTAGTATTGAATTAAACATTCCAGACAATCCAACCGTTGGATTTTTACAAAGTTGGTGCCGTTGGAAAGATTTTTCCAAAGTGAACCCAACGGTTGCGGTTTCGGGAAAATCCGATGGTTGGATCTCTCGGTATAATCATTTGAAATCACGGTTTCAAAATACGAACTGCAGCATTGTTATTCGATCTATTTCAATTCTATTTATATATATATATATATATATATATATATATATTGATTCTTCGATTTCAAAAACTATATTCTTTTCATACATTTGATAAAAATGATATTTTTATCTAACTGTCTTCTATTTCAACACTTCACTATTTTTAACAATTCATTTATATAATAAAAATGTGATTTTTATTGTAAAACAATTCATTTCAAAACACTATTATTTTATATAGTTCATATGGGTAATAAAAGTATGATTTTTATTATAAAACAATTTATTTCAAAACGAGATCATTTTATATAGTTCATATCGATGATAAAAATTGGATTTTCATTATAAAACACTTTCTTTCAAAATATGAATACCATTCAACACATGAATTTCAATTCAACGAATGAATATCGATTCAACACATGAAGGTTTTCTATAGTTTCTATATATAGATAAAAAGGTGATTTTTATATTTAAAACAGGTATACCATTCAACACATGAATTTCAATTCAACGAATGAATATCGATTCAACACATGAAGGTTTTCTATAGTTTATATATATAGATAAAAAGGTGATTTTTATATTTAAAACGCGAATACCATTCAACACATGAATTTCAATTCAACGAATGAATATCGATTCAACACATGAAGGTTTTCTATAGTTTATATATATAGATAAAATGTGATTTTTATATTTAAAACACGAATACCATTCAACACATGAATTTCTATCCAACGAATGAATATCGACTCAACACATGAAGGTTTTCTATTCAACGAATAAATATAGTTTCAACAAATGAAAATAATTCAAACACATGAATATTATTCAAAATTTCAGCAGCATAACGGCAGGGTAGTTAAAACCGGGACCGTCCCTAGTACGGCTCCTCGCTCTACCTTAAAACCTCGCGGTTTTTGACAATGGGGAGTCATGCATCTAGTTCGCACGCAGGCGGCATGTATATATTTTTCATTTCCAGAAACTAATCCTATGTGGTTTCAACCAAATATTTCTCAACCACAAACGGGTATTTTTCAGCCACAATCAATCAATATCAACCGCAAACAATTCCAATCAACCATTCGCTATCAATCAATTTTCACACCAATCACAACCAATAAATATCGTCCATGGTTTATGGATGAGGGGCGTGTGTATATATATATATATATATATATATATATATATATATATATATATATATATCATTTCACTTCTATTTCAACACATATATAATTTTTACAACGCATATACAACTTATACATCGAACGTACAACTTATACAACGCTTATACGAGAGGTGTACAATTCTTATATAACTCATACATCGACTATATAATTTATACATCGTCGTTTTCCATATCGTTTATAAATTAGAAATCTCACATTGGGTTCCACTCCACCAAAAATAGCAGAAGGCTCAGAAAAATATGCGGTCTCTTCTAGAATGTAGAAGACGTCCACACGGTCACGATGTTTCATGTTTCATCGAATTTTGTCAAGAAACGAAAAAGATATGATTATTCAAAGTTTGCAACAGTTTAAAGGTGTTAAAACAGTTGAAAATAAAACAAGCCGTACCTTTCAGAAATCGTTCAAAACTAGGTCACGGATTTTTGTGAAAACCGTATAGCGATCGGACAATCGGGCTTCACCACGAGGTAGAGGAGGGAGAGGCGCAGGTTCGCCAGTCGTGGGGCCCACTGCGGTGGCCTGTGCTGGCGTCGGCGGCGCTCTGAAGTGCCCGACTTCGAAGGGGTCGATCTCTCCGATGGCGCAACAGTACAAGGCCTGGTGGGTATGGATTTAAAGGTCACGAGGAGATCTTCAAAAAGTTTAACTGGAGGGGGGCCTAATTCCTCCTGGTTTGGTCGGAAAAAGGAGGAGAAGCGGCGAGTGTCTTTCCGCCGTCGAGAGCACTGATACGGGTTTTTTTCGATTTTTTTATTTTTAAAATAATTATGAAAGAAAATTTCCTATTGGTCCATACTTTATTAAATTTTAAAATAGGGTTTTTGCACACGAACTCGAAATCAAACCCAACGACTGTCGTCCCTAGCGTTTTACCCCCATTTCGAACACAATGGGATATGTTTCGAAGGCTCATTCGACTGTTTCAGTCTGTTTCCATTCAAATTAAAATATAAAACATTCAATATTTAATTTGAACGTACATTTCAATTTGTCAGGGCCACAAACTGATTCGAAAAATTCCAGAAAAATAAATCTAGCTATGTTTTGATGATACGGTCCCAACAAAACTAGTTTCGTCGAATTCTGAGACTGTTTGAAAAATGGCCCATTTATGGTCGATCCAATTTAACTGTAATTGACCAAAACACGTTTTCCTTTGTCACGCTCACATACTAGCTTCAAAAATTATGAAATTTGAAACCTAGTAATAACTTCTCATCCCGGATCCAACAAAAGTGGTTTCGTCGAATTCCGAGGTCGTTTGCAAAAGGGACAATTTCACAGGCTATATAAATTCCATAGCGACCTTTCTGAAAATTCATTTGGCCATAACTTTTGCTTTCCGCTATGAAACTTCGATTTTTCAGATACGTTAGAAAGGTATTCACTAACAGATTTAAATATTTTTGGTTTCACTCAAATCCGTTTTGTTTGCACCCGGTACAGTCCGACAAAGTTTGAATTCAATTTTTGAAACTGCAGCGCCATTTCAGGCCTTGTTTATAATTAGAATTAATTATATTTGTTTTCAATTGTCGATTCAAACTCAGTTTTCATTGCTATTATTTAAAATATTTATTTTAAATATTTAAAATCCATTATTTTAGCCAATTTAAAAAAAATTAATTGGTTCAGATTTTCTAGGTCGTTACATGATATATCTGTGGTGGCGTAGAATTTATTCTCTTAGCTTAACACCCTTCTTTGAGACATATGAACTCAAAGGTTATATTATTAATAGAAACTGATCATATGTGTGAATTGACAATGTAGCATACTAAGTTGTTGTTTGACCAAAGCTTTTATTGAAAAGCAGGGCTTTGTGGATGATGATCAAAGCATGACTGATATCACTACAACAAAATGGACCTTTTACATCATTTTTAAAACACCATAAAAAGTTTCAACAACGTTTTTACATACATTGTATATTGACATGCAATTAAAAGTCAAAACCATAATACATCAGTAAAGAAACGCCGTGAAAATATTAATCAATAGCGTTTATTCTGTGTTGTTAACACATTTCATGGCATTTAAGCTAACTTGTTAGAATTTCTTCTCAGCAGGTTTTGGATGCCATAAAAGTATTTCTCAGCGTCTTTTACTTGTTATGAAAAGATGTTATAGCGTTTATATTTTGTTGTCAAAATTTTTTATGGCGTTTTCTGATTTTGTAAGTGGTTGGAAGTCCATTTAAAAAAAAAAAAAAAAAAAAAAAAAAAAAAAAAAACTATTTATGGCATTTTAAAATTGCCGTTGAAAAAACACCATAAAAAATTACAATAACATTTTAAAAACGCCGTAAAAAGTTCAAAACTGTAGTAGTTTAAATTCTGCATATTATATCGATACCACATTTCAAAATGAACGCATTATATTAATAACACATTTTATAATCACATAATTCATAACCAACAAGTAAAATTTTATAATCAAAAGATGCAATATTCTTACATCGAACATACATAATAGGTCCATAATGTTTCATAAAATAGTAGCATTACATCAGACATACACAAGTAGTAGCGATCAAAAAATAGAAGTACATGCATTCTTACAAACCATAATGTAGCCTTAGTAGTAAGAATAACCTCAACCGGGTTACTAATTGCAACAATGTTTTCCATCAATGTCGTCTATCTAGCAAAAAACCAAAGAAACTCAATATTGTTAGTACATTCAGAAGCAGAGTTAATCACCAAAAACAATACAGCAGGAACAACCCACTAAAACTGAACCACCCAGTCAAGATGCACATACAATATAAAGCAACATAGATTTGTGGCCGCTGCCCTGAATTTTCATGATGTAAAGCAACATACGGTATAAAGCAATAATGTAACAAGGACATGATTAGTGTGTCACAAAAGATTTTTAGTGAGCTAAATATTTCAATTTCAGTATCACAAAACACACATAAATTTTCATTTATTCAAGCTGAATTGAAAATGAATGAATATTATAATGGTTCTTCCATTAATATATGGCAATATAAATTGATGTACTTGAGCAGAGTTTTAAAGTAAGTCATTTAGATTTACTCAAGAAATATTATCCTTATTCAGTAGCAACATACAATGCCTGCACACGCCCCTTCTTTTTTATTTATTAAGCGTCAAGAGCAAATAAAGTTAAACTGCCCGATTGATGAAAGCATATGAATTATTTGAAACAGAACTTTCTCCATACAACCCTTGTGATTACTCTCAACCAAGCACCTACTGCCTCTTGCACCAGACAAGAAGTACTATGGGACAGGAACTATACAAATACTATATCATAGGACCATACAAATATCTTGGTACGATACTCACATTCACTAATGTTAAATGTGTTATGCCTTAAGGAAAAAAGAAAGAAAAGGAAGAACTCTTCTTTAATTTGCAGTGGAATCGTTCATTTGATCAGCAGTAGCCAATATAGTGAACTGGAATCAGAACAGGAATTATAACAGTACCTAAAAATGTAGACGTTTTAGCCAAAACAACGTAACATTTTCTTATATAGGCACTTTAGTACTTACTCCCACGCTAGGATTTCGCTTCTTTAAACAGCATTGCTGAAGCTGATAATTAAAATAATGGAAAACAAAAGGAAATTACCATATATAGATATCATAATAATAAATTGCTATAAGTCTATATTAATCACACCCCTTAATATTAGACTTCTAAAAGTATTAATATCCTTTAAAAAAAATTGAAAACACAAAAATAAAAGTAAATACTAATAATAAGTTTGAAACCAAACTGTTACTAATCACTGTGGCCATTCAGTAAAACCATTTCTTTACCTTGCATCACCTTCATGTTAAATTTCAAATGGTTGTACATGTAAAAGAAATATGAATGAAACAACAACAAGATGATTAAAGAAAAGATATATTCAATCAAATGTAGTTATTGTACCCAAAAAGACTACACAAAAAGAGAGGACACAACAGGAAAAGAAAAAAAAAAAATCACTGGTCATAGGCAAAGGTCTTCTACGGACTTAGCAGGACTGCATATGATATTGAATAAATGATACATACCAAGTGAGCAAGTTACTGCAAATCCAAGTCCCACAATTTCCTTTACCTTAAAATTATATAGAGAGCATTTTAACTTTGTAGCTACACAAATTGCATGCCAGATGTATATCACTGATTGCTAATTAAAGATGGAAAAGGGAAAACAAATTAATATACCAATCACATTTTTATCCAACATATACTCAAAACTCTCAGACAGTCTCTCACTGACACTCATTGCATTCCCCGTCTTTCCAATTTTGTGTAGGACTACAAGCAAATCCTAACAGTTTACCTTGAGCATCAAAGAGACCGGTAAAACATGCAATTTTAAACTCACTAATGTGCAGGGAGATGAAAAGCCTATGAAACCTGTAATGCCATAACTATCATTGTCAATTTCTTCTTCTTCCTTCGCCTTTTGCACAAATGACTAGGCTTGACTACATGAATTCCAACTTTTGTTAAGTTTTTATCCTGAGACATATTTTTAGTTAACCTTGGTTTTTTTAAGGTCATTTTAATTCTTCCTTTCCATATTAATTTGATTGCACTTTTCTTCCTTCCATGCAAATACCATCACCTCTTCTTTTCTTATTATGCTCTTTTATGCTTCCAAATGATTAGATTTATTATAGTATTTTGTTAATAGTTTTTGTAACATCAACTTAAGATTGAATTACATGAATATCACGAATATAATGAAACTTAAGTTATCGTACGTCCTGACATTTTGATGGAGAAAGTGATGTTTCAGTAGTGGGAGAAATAGGTATCACTCTTTTCCACATTTTACCCATTCACATGCCTGCATATCGATTCCAACCCTCGTTTTATTTATTTATTTTGAGGTTAGTAGCTCATCATTTATAGCGTCACCACAATCTAAGCACCCCTTAAAAAATTGAAAATTATTCAAACTCAAACATATTTTTTTCCGAGTGGAGTGCACATTTAAAAAAACTCACTCAAAAAAAAAAAAAAAAAAAAAAAAAAAAAAAATTAAGCAGATCATTGGTATTGGGTATGTTCAGTTTACTGCATATGGTATTGCTTTTTCATACTACAAGTTTTCAAGACAACAATGGTGCAAATAATGAACATTGACAGTAATGAGAAAGAAATAGCATGCTAGACGCTCAGGCCAGTTCTGCATGCCTTAATATATAAATACTTCAGGTTTTAGACCATCTTTTTTTAATAGAAAAACTCCAAAATTGATCATATTACTGCAACTGATCAATTTAATGAAGATCAAAAACATGAATTAGAATCAACTTTTTCTAGAAGTGCTCAGAATAGAAACATTCTTTTGCTACCCAATGCTTACTATTTGTTCCAAACAACAGGCAAAGTGGAAAAATGATGATGACAAAATGTTTATGGTATTGATTTTTTATTTAAAAATGCATATTAATTATTATACTTGGAATAGATTATTCCTTAAGCCTTTAGAATAAGGGCAGATCCATCATTCTAAATCTCAATGTTTTTTCATATAACAATCAAAATAACACTGCAAGCACCATCCTGTTTAGCACAAAGCTATTGACTTGGAAATAAAGGTTGATAAATTCACACATCAAATTTTGTTAAAATTTCCACCATAAAGTATGTCATCTTTATGTGTTGCATTTTTCATGGTATAATAGTATCACGACAAAAATTATTTCATGTTCCTTTCCAACCTGCTACCGTTCTCGCGTTCAAAATGAGACATAAAAGTACATACATTCATACAAGATCATAAAATACAAGATTATATCTGTTAGCCCACTTTGTGAACTGGGCAACACAAAGTCAAGATGTGAAATATTGAATAGCTTGAAAAACACTGAAGCGGGTCGGATCGGAGCAGTATAGCGGCTCGGATCGGATAAAGTCTGCTGTTCGGATCGGTGAAGCTATTGTTGTTGGAATTAGAGGGGCATGTCTGTTCGGATCGGAGAGCAACCTATTTCCAGCTGGAGCGGAGAGCAATAGATCTGAGCGGAGCGGAGTAAACACAGGAATTAGTCCTAAGTCAATCCGGGTCGGATCGGGTACTCCGATCCGAACCCCTTGTGCATACCCCTCCGACCCGAGCCTGTCTTCCACGTCACTCTCCTGCATGAGCGCCTGGTTATTCGGATCGGCTGTGACCAGTTCCTACCCTTAACGTCCACTACTCTGATGCGTTGTCAACATAGAAATTCATCTGAACCCGAGGCTGATGGGATGGATGACACGTGGCTCCAATCCGGATCGGGTTCTGGGCTAATTTTCACCTATAAATACCCCGTCTGGAGACAAAGAAAATGATCTTTTTTCTGGCACTTTGAGAGTTCAACCACCTTCATAACCCGAATTCCAGCACTCCCGGAAAATCCAAATCTTCTTTCATTATTTGTTTTTAGACAATTGAGTGATTGTAAGTGAGTTGTGAGAGAAATCAAGTGAATATTTCATAGTACTTGCAACTAAATCAGTGAAAATAGTGAAAGACAAGTGGACGTAGGCATTTCTTCGCCGAACCACTATAAATCCTGTGTGTTCATTTTTATTTTTGATCTCATTTCATTCTGCTTTTAATCAATTTGGGTGTTAGAACCACTTTTTGGTCTAACATTTTGGTGCTTTCACTGAGAAACTCATCTGAATTCTTTGTTTTTTGGGATTATCGTTTTATTTTTTGGACCGTTGAGTTCAAAGAAGTTAATCCTCAAGTTTCAACGCCCTTGGATATTTGCTGAAGTGATTGTCGAAGAATCATGGCCAAAGGAAAAGGCAAAGAAGTTCAATCTGGTCGAGGAAATGGAGCTGACGAAGATCAGCAAAATGCGGTTGTGACAAGGTCTCGTGGGCAGATTTCAGCAGCAGGACGAACCGATGCAGGAAATCCGAACCGCCTCCGGGGGAGAGCTCCGATCCGATCCGGGTAGGAGATTCTGAAGCAGTGCATTCCCCCAATCTGAACCGACCCGAGCAGCTTGTCATGTACCGACCCGACCAGGCTCCCCAGCTCCGAACCGACCCGATCTCCCATCTCCGATCCGATCCCACTCTTGGTGATGTTGGAACCTCTACTCGAGTCCCTACAAATGCTCCGATTCCAGCCACCAAGGTCAGTGATCAGGTCAATCCATCTGCGCCCATTACTCAAGGAGATTTCTCGCGCCTACTTGATATGCTTGAAAGTACTAGGGAGGCTATGAAAGTCCACGAGCGCACCAACCTCATGATGCAAGAAAATATGAGGCTCATGAGTAGGGAGATTAGCGAGCTCCGTCGACCGAGAACCCCATCACCGGTTCGTCACACACCAGTGGATCAGTCTTCATCTTCCGAGGAAGAGCGGCCCCGTGAACGAAGGCCGCTCGAACGACCTCAGAATGTGGAGCAGCTGACATTCGAATCTTTGGGGTCTCGCGAGGATATTGCACGAGCACTAGGAAACAATGATCCCACTCGGGGGCAAAGGCTCCAGTCCCCTCCTCCCGAGATCGACCGGGAGCGTAGGGAACGGAATAGAGCAGAAGCAGCTCGAAGAAGAAGGGCATCTCCTGAACAAGAGCCCAGAAGGAACCCGGATACTAAGGCCAGGGAACCTGAGCGGCCCCTAACTAATGCTGATGTACAGGCAATGGTGCGCCAGATCATATCCGAGAGCCGGAACTATACAAATGAAGATTGTGGCATTGAACGAAGCCATACTCCTTTCACCGACGATATCCTCGACTTCCAGTTTCCCCGGCGTTTTAACCTGCCACAGATGGACAAGTACAACGGGAGAACTGATCCGGGACAACATTTGATGCGATACTCGTGGCTCATGAATGCTGCTGCTGCCCATGATGAAGTGAAGTGTAAAGCATTCCCAATCTATTTAGAAGATGTGGCGCTGTTCTGGTTTACCCGACTTCCCCCTCGTTCGGTTTCGAATTACAGGGAACTGAGCGAACGTTTTATGAATCAGTTCCGACTCCATGCCCGAAAGTCCAAAAGTGTTATTGAATTATCAAGAATTAAGCAGGCACCAGGAGAGTCTTTGAGGTCATATCTTGACCGTTTTAACTTAGCTGTGACTGAAGTTAGTGACCCGCATGAGCCCACCATTCTGATGGCATTAAAGGAAGGAGTCGATCCTGAATCCGAGTTCGGGGATTACCTTTCTGGGAAGACACCCTCCACAAGAGAGATATTCTATGAAAAAGCCGATATTTATTTAAGGCGAGAGGAGGCCAGGGCAAACCGAAAGAGAAAGTCTGAAGCGGCTTCAAAAGAAAGTGTGCAGAGTAACGTCGCCGTGAAGCAGTCTGGGGAAAGTTCCGGAAAGGTTGAAGTAAATGTGGGAAACAAGGGTGGAAACAACAATGCTGGAAACGGAGGCAACAACAGTAACCGTAATGCGAACGGTAACAGAAGAAATAGAAATAGGGGAAGTGATCCTAACAAAAGACCCCGATTCCAGACCTACGAGAATTATACACCATTGAACGACACCCTGGAGAATATTTACCTGGATACGTACAACGTTTTGCAATATAAAAGACCGCCACCTCGTGACTCGACAGAGAAAGAAATGGCAACTGGGAAGTTTTATTTGTTTCATGGAACTCATGGGCATTCAACCAATGAATGTCGGCATTTGAGAGATGTGATTGAGAAGCTGCTGCGTGAAGGGAAGTTGGATGAATACAAGGTTGCCCCGAGGGACAGGGGGCAAGGAGAGCAGACTCCAAAACAGATTCTACCTGCTCCCAAGCCTACAGCGCAGCAGAAAGGTAAAGGAATTGTTATCAACTCCATAGTGGGTGGACCTCACCCGGCAATCCGTAGTTTCAGAGCGATGGATCAATATGTAAATGCTGCCAAGCACATAGATGTGAATGAAGGTGATGATTTGGAAGATATCGCCCCCATAAAACAACAGAAGACAATGTTTGACGAAGTGGTATTCCGCAGCAGAGATAATACTGGGATTCACTCACCCACTGATGATCCGTTGGTTATTACTACCACCATTGGGCCGGCCTTGGTTCATAAGGTATTAGTAGACAACGGAAGTTCCGTCAATATTTTGTTTAAAAAGTCATTCGATCAGATGAAGCTTGAATCTGAAGATTTGAAGCCATGTGAAGGATGGATCAGAGGCTTCAACGGGACGTCAACAGCTCTCATGGGATACATAGAATTGCCCGTGACCTTGGGGCAAGGAGAACGCAGAAGAGTGCGGATGCTTCAGTTCGTAGTATTGGACATAGATTCGCCTTATAATGCATTTTTGGGGAGGCCTGCCCTTGCTGAATTCAGAGTTTGTATCGCCCCTTGGTGTTTATTGCTTAAGTTCCCAACCGAAGCCGGAACTGGAGTAATGAGAGGGGATCAAGTTTCCGGACGGGCCTGCTATGTTGCCGAACTAAAGATGTTGATGAAAGGACTTAACATCGAGAGTAAAGATGCCTCGCCTCCCCCAAAGGGGGGCTCGACGTAGCAATTAGAGAAATCGATCCCGAAGGAGTTGCCCAAAGGAACGTCTGAAGACCTGGATCCCAGAAAAGACGAGGAACCAGAGACTAAAAATGCAACTCCTAATGAAGCGACAGTGGAAATTCCCATTGATGAAGCCGATCCAACAAGAGTCTTGAAGATTGGGTCTCAATTGGATCCACGTCGAGCCAAAGAACTAACGGACTTTTTGAAGGCGAACTTGGAAGTGTTTGCCTGGACCCACGCTGACATGTGTGGGATATCGCCATCCATTATAAGTCACAAATTAAATGTAAACCCGAAGCATCCGCCTGTGAAGCAAAAGAGACGTATGCTGGGCCCAGAGAGGTCGGCTGCTCTCAAAGAGGAAGTGGAGAAGCTGAAGCAGAACGGATTTATTCGAGATTCGACATATCCCGACTGGATATCGAATCCCGTCTTGGTAAAGAAGCCGAATGGAAAGTGGCGGACTTGCATTGATTTTTCAGATTTGAACAAAGCCTGCCCAAAAGATAGTTTCCCACTTCCCAGAATTGACCAGCTTGTAGATTCGACAGCAGGTCATGAACTTCTCTCTTTCATGGATGCATATTCTGGGTACAACCAAATTCCTATGCACGTGCCAGACCAAGAACATACGAGCTTCATTACGAATTTGGGATTATATTGTTATGTCGTAATGCCATTCGGATTGAAAAACGCTGGAGCCACTTATCAGCGCTTGGTGAACAGAATGTTTTATAATCAAATAGGGAAGACTATGGAAGTTTATGTGGATGATATGCTTGTCAAATCGAAACAGTCCTCCAGCCGTACGCAAGACTTGGCGGAAATGTTTGGTATCCTGCGAAAATATCGGATGAAGTTGAATCCTCTGAAATGCTCATTTGGAGTGGCATCGGGAAAGTTCCTAGGCTTCATTGTGAGCTCCCGAGGAATTGAAATCAATCCTAGCCAAATAGCAGCGATTAGAAACATTGAAGAACCAAGAAGAATTAAAGATGTCCAAAGTCTTGCAGGGAAAGTAGTCGCGCTGAGTAGATTCATCTCCAAAGCCACAGACAAATGCGTTTCGTTTTTTGATTTGATTAAAAGAGGAAAGAAGAACTTCGAGTGGACTCCGGACTATGTTGAGGCCTTTCGAAATTTACTGGAACTGCTAGAGAAACCGCCGATTTTGTCAAAGCCAGTGGATCACGAAGAATTGTTTGTTTACTTGGCAGTCTCGGCTCACGCCGTTAGCACAGCCCTGGTTCGAGAAGAAGACAAAGTACAAAGGCCAGTGTATTATGTAAGCAAGAAATTAGCAGCGGCAGAGCGCAACTACCCAAAGATTGAGAAGCTCGCTTACAGCCTCCTAATCGCATCCCGAAAACTTCGTCACTATTTCCAAGCTCATCCAATAACCATATACACTGACCAGCCTTTGAGGCAGGTGTTGCAGAGACCCGAAGCATCGGGAAGGTTGATCAAATGGAATATAGAATTAAGCCAATTTGATTTAAATTTTCAACCATGAAAGTCGATCAGGGGGCAAGCTCTGGCAGACTTTATTGCGGAGTTCACCATCCCAGAGGAGGAAGTAATCGATGACAGAGTGGTTAAGTCCGAGGATGAATTGAAGATAGATCCATGGAAGCTATACACAGACGGAGCTAAGAACGACCGAAGGTCCGGAGCTGGAATCGTCTTGGTCACTCCTGAAGGACGGTCGTTATATTACGCTCTACGATTAGAATTCTCGGCGACTAACAACGACTCTGAATACGAAGCCCTGATTGCCGGGCTGAAGCTTGCTAAAGACCTCGGAATAAAAATGTTGGACATATTCTGTGACTCTAAAATTGTTGTTTGCCAAGTGCGAGAGGAATTTGTGGCTCGGGGACCTCGACTTATCGCCTACCTCAGGAAAGTGAGAGAGCTATTGAGTAGTTTGGAGCGGTACAATATAACACACATCCCAAGAGCCGAAAAACAGAAGGCGGATAGGCTGGCAAAGCTGGCTAGTTTCGACAATCCAGAAGAGACTGAAATAATTCCAATTGAGACGTTGGAATCGCCAAGCTTTGAGTCGATGGAAGTCGAGTTCGCTTTCGAAACGGAACCGGAGGAGTCGTGGATGACCCCAATCAAGAACTTCCTTAAGAATGGGACACTCCCATCAAAGAAGAGTGAGAAAAGGGCTGTAGTTCGCAAGGCTACCAGATATGTCATGCAAGATGATACTCTTTATAGGCAAGGATTTTCTATGCCCCTGTTACGATGTATAGCACACGACGACATCAAGCGTGTACTAAGAGAAGTACACGAAGGTGAGTGTGGAGATCATACAGGAGGTCAGACTTTAGCGAAAAAGATATTGCGATACAGATACTTCTGGCCCATAATTAATAAAGATGCAGCTGATTATTCACGACGCTGCGATAAGTGCCGAAATATGCAATAATGGTCGTGGACTATTTTACGAAGTGGGTGGAAGCTGAGCCCTTGACCAAGATCACGGCAAGAAAGGTGTTAAGTTTCGTGATCAGAAATATTCTATGCCGGTTCGGGATCCCAAGGACGATTATAACTGACAACGGAACCCAGTTTGATAGTACTAAATTCAGAAATTTCTGCCAGAAGTATAAGATTGACAAGCGATACACTGCAGTTGCTTATCCGCAGTCGAACGGGCAAGTAGAGGCAATAAACAAAGTAATAAAATCCATCCTCAAGAAACGGTTAGAGTGTGCAAAGGCAAAATGGGTTGACGAATTGCCCCTGGCTTTGTGGGCATATCGAACAACATTTAAGACGGCTACTGGTCACACCCCTTTCTCTCTCTCCTTTGGCTCAGAAGCAGTAATTCCAGTTGAGCTGGAAGTTCCTTCCCACAGGGTGATGTATTATGACCCGATGACGAATCGGGCACTCTTACTTGAGTCTCTTGATGAAGTCGAAGAAAAAAGGGACGAAGCAGATTTGCGTGCAGCAAGACATCGACGTCAGATGTCACGCTATTACGACAAAAAAGTTCGCCTTAGGACTTTTGAACCAGGAGATTTGGTGCTAAAGAGAGTCTTTCCATCCCTTCCTCACCTCGGTCCAAAGTGGGAAGGACCCTTTGTCATCCAACGGAAACTTGAAATAGGAACCTTCAAGTTAACGACCGTAGATGGCGAAGAAGTCCCTAGAGCATGGAATGCCCAACACTTGATGCGATATTTGGATTAGAAATGATGTACTCTTTGTTATTTTTTTTATGAACTCTGTAATAAGGCACGACCTGCCTTGGGAAAATCTGACGATATGAATAAAGGACTATAAAGTGGATGTAGGCTACGACTTAGCCGAACCACTATAAAAATATTGTGTGTTATTTACTTTTATGCATTATATATATACATTCATCGATTATTCTGTTGTGATTATGGAATACAAGATGATTCAAAACCTGAAAAGGTTGAAGACAGTTTAAACATAAGAAAAAGCACAACGACTATTTGTGCGACAAGACATAAAAGAATGAGAAAACGACATTCTTAACTCTAACTCTCCAGAGAGAGAGAGAGAGTATAAAAGCGTCTCCGACTGAGCGCTGAAAAAGAAATCCTTCCCCTAACTCTAACTCTCCAGAGAGAGAGAGAGAGAGTATAAAGGCGTCTCCGACTGAGCGCTGAGAAAGAGATCCTTCCCCGCTGAAAGACCGGGGAATGAATAGATTGCTGAGCTCGAACTCTAACTCTCCAGAGAGAGAGAGAGAGAGAGTATAAAAGGACGGGAAGACGACATCCTCTGAGGCATGAAGGTGCACCCAGACAAGGGACCGCCTCAGTAAGAACTCTAACCTGAGTATAAGACAGGAGAGTATAAAAGAAATGCCAGAAAAAACGACAGGCACTGACGACACAGGAAGTGCTATCCCGTCCGAAAATCGGGAGCATTCAGATTGCTTGATTAAGCATTAAATAATTTGTGAGAATTAACTGGGGGCATATATGTATACGCATATTTCCTCCCTCCGTAACTTCATCTCATAACTATAGTAAGACATGCATTTTTACATAAGTACAGAACTACTGACAAACAGACATTGCAGAAGATGAATTATTTTTTATTTATTTACGAATGAATGAATTTGTACAGGAGAGTAGCTAAAAAAGAAGGTGCAAGAGCCGCTCTTGTAGCAGCAATTGTTGGTTCACTAAATGCTAAAACGATACAAGGCAATCCACTATTTAGATTTCGAGTGAGCCTTGGACTTCTTGGCGGCTTTCTCCGCATCCTTTGCTTCTTTCTCGGCCTCTGTCAAGGTTCGTTTTGATTTCTTCTTTCCTGAAGATGCGGTGCTGGAACCGGTAGACTTCTTCCCAAAGGGCGGAGCGCTGGAATCAAGAGAAGATTTTTTAGCGAGTTCCTCTGTAATAGATCTAGTTGAGAGCTTAACAACTAACCTTGATCCTGCATCCACAACTGCGAGGGGCTTGAGGGCTTCAGGGTCTAGTTCTTCGGCTTTTAATTGCAAGCGTTTGTCTTGATCAGCTTTCATTGCAGCCAAAGTAACATCATCAGCATTTTTTGACTCCCCGACTATTGCAACTTCTGGTTCCTCCTCATGACCTCCGTCACCGCCATCATCCTTTAAAGCTGCTATCATTTCTTCATCATGGGGAGTGTCGGCCTTAGTCGGCTCACTTCTTTCTCCCAAGTCTATAGGAGCAGCCTGGTCCTTCCCTCCTTTTGCCTTTTCCATAGGCTCTACCCCAGCGGTGGCTCCCTGAGTCACATCTGTCTTTCCGGATGGCTCAATACCTACAGAATGAGAAGCAACAGTTATCAACATAGGCGAAAACAATTGGTTTTTCATCGATTGCTCAATCACGTGGCGAAAGGTAGAAATAGCCTTGACAAATTGAGGAGAAAAGGTAGGGATACCTTCCGAAGACTTCTCAGCGGGGGTAACTACTGTCTCTGATGCCATTTCAGGGATTGGAGATAGCAGAGTTGTTCGGGGGATTCCCGGATTTTCAGGGTCATACCCCTCTACTTCCGAAGTCGCGGGGGGTAGCAGAAGAGGAACCAGTCTCGGGAATGTTTTTCTGTTTAATCCTCCTCCTCTCTTCTTCCATAGCCTCAGCAATGAGGCGGCGCCCTTCAGCTAGGCGTTCTGGCTCATCATCCCTCAAGTATTTTTCCATTAGCTTATCCTCATCGATGGAATCGACTTTGAGCTCCTCTTTTTCCCACTCAACGATCTGATTCCATACTTGAACTAGAGTGGATGGTAATCTTCGATCCAAGAAATGTTTCGGCGACGGATGATATGTGCGAAGAATTCAATCATTAATTCGCCATAACCCTGAATATCAGCCTCCGCCTCTGACAATTGTTTGCGGGCTTCCTCCGTAGACTTGATAGCACACTCAACATTGCCCTCCGCCAGGGCAGCTTTGTTCTCTGCTTCCAGTAGCTTTGAAGCTAAGTCAGCGTTCTTCTTTTCTAGCTCAGCATTCCTCTTTGCTAACTCGGCATTTTTCCGTTCGAGGTCAGTATAAGCAAGGCGCGTCTTAGCAGCTTCTGACTTAGCATCATCGGCTTGCTTTTTTAGCTCAGAACGCTCTTGAGTGTGAGATTCAAGCAAGTCATGATAGCGTTTTTGCATATCCTCAAATTGTTGTTTGAAGTTGGTAGCATCCCTTTGAGCAATAGCAAGCTGGGCCTGTGTGTCCTCCAAATCTTTACCTAAGTTCTTTAAGGCCTTTGCATCTTCTTCCGCGGTTTTTTGCATTGAATCAGTATTCGTGATTAAAGTACAGATAATTCTGGAAAGGTTGCGTGAATATTTAAACATTTCAGCATACTGTTTTTCAACCGCGTCTATCTTTGCTTTAGCCTCGTCTGCCCACCTGGAAGAAATAGGTTCGAGGGCAGGTAAAAAAGTCAAAGTCTCAAAGTAATGTTCGGGAAACTGCTCCTCCAAATACGCCCGCTTGATTGCAGTCTCCGCATCTAGTGGTGGAGGAGCGGGGATCGTCAATTTAGTGTCCCTATGTGTGGAGGATTCAGTAGTTTCTTTGTCTGTCCTAGGTCGTTTAGTAGCAGGGACCTTGTGCTTACTTCGAGACCCAGTATCTTTTGGAGGACTTCTCTCTCTGCTGTGCTTTTCATGGGAAGAAGTGGAGTCTTTCGATTGTGGCATGTCCTCTTCCCTACGGCTTTGATAACCTTTGTATTTCTCTTGTTCCGACCGAACGGGAGAGCGAGAACGTGAGGATCGAGAGCGATGGGGATCATAAGGTCTTCTCTCCTCCCTACCGCGATCATCGCGGCGATCATACTCGATATCCTGAGGTGGATTAGACATGTTGCGGCGAAGCTTCCTGATATCATAGTAAGATCGAGACATCGTGCCTGCACAATAAGACAAACGAAATTCAGAATCAATGGATTCACGGAGAAAGAGGTGCAATGAATGCTAATGCTGTTGTATAAAGTGTGTCATAAGTGGTGTGTTTCCCCCCAACCAACCCGAGTCTGAAGCTAGACTAGTACGGGCAGGTTCTTTGGCCTTAGCAGGAGTGGTCTCTTCAGAAGAGGTGAAGACTAAAGGATCCTTCCTAAAATCCTCTGAAGTGTATATGGTTTCAGGTAAGGGGAGATCCCCCAAACCCTGAAATATTGGGTCATCAGTACTAGGGACGTCTCCCTCAGAAGCATTAAGTGGCGACTCTTGGGAGGATGTTGACTTTTCCAGAGAAGTAGCCTCCTCGGGGGCAGTATATCCTTCACGATGCTTTTCGGCCAGGTTAGCCAATTCGTCATCTTGAGTAGAAGATGGAGAAGGTGAAGTTTGAAGGGGCACTGTAGGAACCCCCGAGCCTTCTCCTGTCTCTGGGACTACATCCACTGGAGGAATATATACGTATGGAGCCATCCCATGACCAATACTGCGAAATACGGATAACAGCCCATGAAAGTGAAGATATTCGTCCTTAAGGACTTCATCGATAGTCAAGAATTTTTTATCGCCATTAAGAAGTTGGTGCATCCGGTCAAAGAACACCTGATCTGATATTTGTTTTGGATTGTCGACTGCAAACAAAAAGGAAAACAAGTTAAGGTGATGACTCGAGTGTATAGAGCCCGGATTTAGAAACTCAGTGCTTTACTTGATTTCGTCCACCTCCTGGCACATCCAGGCTGTCGCTTCATATAGAACCATTCTAGTCTGGAATCTCCAGCTTTACTGCTGAATGGCGCCGAGATTATCTTCCTCTTAGGAACAGACTCAAAATAGCAGAAAGATGGAGTCTCTCGAGTCCGATGCTTGAAGTTATAGAAGAAATGAACGTCATCGAACGTAAGCTCTATGCCTAAGACCTCACGGTATGCTATGTACAAAGTGTGCAAGTAGGCATAAGAATTGGGATGCAGCTGCATGGGGGCAATCCGCATTTGTCTTAGGAAGTCAACGATGAAGGGAGAAAATGGAGGGATAGCGCCGACCATACACATTAACCGAGTGACCGCCATATATCCTTCTGGAGGGTTGTGGGGACGGTCAGAGCTTGAAGGCACTAGAGTGTCCCTTTTCATTATCCCATATTTCAAACAAATTCGAGTAAGTCGGTCGTTATCAATTGTTGATTCAACAGAATCTTGGGGCGATTCCAATATGGCAGCCGATTCAAACTCATCAGGAGCCCGGTCGTCGCCAACCCCTCCTTCTTCTTCAAACCCTAAAGAAACTTCATTCTCTGAAGACGCTTCGTCACTTTTACGATTTCCGACGTCGTAGTCTGAACCCTCATTATCCCATTCTGGATCCGACGGAGAAGATATGTCCTCGAGAGTAATCTTGTTAGAGGTTTCCGGGACTTCTTTCCTCTCAGCTAGTCTGGAAGAGCGTCTGGGTCTCATGGTCATAAAACTATTGAAGAAGCAATAGCACATATTAGAGCAAATTAGCCCGTATCCCCCCGTGCATGTGTGCAAACTAAAGTGTAAACAGTGTATATGGAAAGTGCAAAGTAAATGTTTAAAAGTGCGACGAAAAAGTTTGGCAAGATATAAAGAGTTGAAGTAATTCTTGATGTCCAGTTACGTTCGCAAGGCACTATCCTAACTGTCCATTCAATTGAAGATCATGCCAAAAGTTGATTGGGCCAGTTAGACGAGTTTTTATGCGTTAAGGTAGACTGTGCTTCGGTTCGGTTCGGGTCCATTCATTGGGATCGGATCGGGGGCGTGGCCATAGGCTTGAATATCACAGTGAAACTCAGAAATCAAAGTCGGATCGGATCGGAGGCAAAAATCCCCTAACGGTTCGGATCGAATCACGTAGTTATACTTCTCCTCCGTCATCTTACGATCCGACCCGATCCGGTTAGGTAGGCTCCTTTCCCCCTTCCTTAAGTACTTGCTCCGACCCGATCCGATCTCCTGGATTTCTTTTCTTTTTTCTTTCTTTACTTGCCCCGACCCAGTCCGATTTCCTGAACTCCCTTCCTCTTTCCCTCATTTTTTCAACTTTCATGTCCCTCCGAACCGAACCGATTCTCTATCATATTCTTCCTCTCCTTCACCCTCTTTCTTCCCTAACCGACCCCAAGGCCAATTTCGTGCCAGTCACTCAAATCAAAACCAAGCAATTGTATGCTGGTGCACTCAACTACGGATTCTCATCCCCTCCGTTCCAACCTCAAGATGGCGACGAGTCTACTGGCGACGATAACGAGGGGGGTCACGGCGGCAAGGTCATCAGAGTTTCATACTTAAATCGTTCTAATCGCTCACGAATCCGAATCGAGAATGATTAAAGAAGGAATTGTTCAAAGTTTTATAACCTACCGATGTAATTACTTCGAGAATTAAGGAGAATATTGATGTTTCACGAATTGAGTTTTTTCTCTCGTTTTACAGAACTTCGGGAATAAAGCAGTAAAAATGAAAGGCGGAAGAAGGCAGTGTTTATATAGGAGAGAAGAGTGTCTATTCGTCTCCCCATTCGGATCGGCAGCCCAGTAGAAGAGTTCTCGTTCGGATCGGATGGACAGCCCAGAAGCGAAGCTTGGCCCAACAGTCCAGCGAAAAATAGAAAGGAGAAGAGATCTGTTCGGATTGGAATCCGAACCGAACCGAGTTCTTTAGCTCAGCAACGAATTAAATTGAAATCAGAAGAAAAAGATGAAAACACAAGGAAAATCAAAAGAAAAATCACCTCGAAGAGCGTTGTGCAATGATAATCAAAGCATGCTCCGTCTCCAACAGAAGCATCCTTTGAGGGGGCAAAATGTTAGCCCACTTTGTGAACTGGGCAACACAAAGTCAAGATGTGAAATATGGAATAGCTTGAAAAACACTGAAGTGGGTCGGATCGGAGCAGTATAGCGGCTCGGATCAGATAAAGTCTGCTGTTCGGATCGGTGAAGCTATTGTTGTTGAAATTAGAGGGGCATGTCTGTTCGGATCGGAGAGCAACCTATTTCCAGCTGGAGTGGAGAGCAATAGATCTGAGCGGAGCGGAGTAAACACAGGAATTAGTCCTAAGTCAATCCGGGTCGGATCGGGTACTCCGATCCGAACCCCTTGTGCATACCCGTCCGACCCGAGCCTGTCTTCCACGTCACTCTCCTGCATGAGCGCCTGGTTATTCGGATCGGCTGTGACCAGTTCCTACCCTTAACGTCCACTACTCTGATGCGTTGTCAACATAGAAATTCATCCGAACCCGAGGCTGATGGGATGGATGACACGTGGCTCCGATCCGGATCGGGTTCTGGGCTAATTTTCACCTATAAATACCCCGTCTGGAGACAAAGAAAAGGATCTTTTTTCTGGCACTTTGAGAGTTCAACCACCTTCATAACCCGAATTCCAGCACTCCCAGAAAATCCAAATCTTCTTTCATTATTTGTTTTTAGACAATTGAGTGATTGTAAGTGAGTTGTGTGAGAAATCAAGTGAATATTTCATTGTACTTGCAACTAAATCAGTGAAAATAGTGAAAGACAAGTGGACGTAGGCATTTCTTGGTCGAACCACTATAAATCCTGTGTGTTCATTTTTATTTTTGATCTCATTTCATTCTGCTTTTAATCAATTTGGGTGTTAGAACCACTTTTTGGTCTAACAATATCATAATTTGATTATATTTGAAAACAGAAACCTGTTAATCAAGAAAACTAAACCTGATGGGTTCTGCAGGCATAAACTACAAGAACAAAAATCACCTTAAAATGTATGTTTTTTGGTTTTATTTTGCTCTATATTTAATGATTTGCATCGCCATTTACATCGCAGGCACTTGCAATTAAATCTTAAGCGTCAAGCAAGCTAACTTCCACCTTATCTACCTACTTTCCCCAAACAATATCCCATGCACTAGTAACACTACATAACCCACCACCAAAGGTATCACTTGCAGCGAGTAAAGGAGATAAACGCTTACCAGCCACTCCTACCATATTGCCAAGTCCAGAAAGTGGCAAATGTGTTCAAATCAATTGAATGTTATTCGAATAGTTAATAATTATTCATTAACAAAACACATACATGTGTGTTGATGTCCTACTTGGTAGATATGTGTATGCTTTATTAATTAACAAATCAATTACAGATAAATTAATCCATTAACGAGTCCAGGCTAATGGAAGCAACGACAAAACCTTTTCTTTTCCTTTCGGTTGAAGTAAGATGTTGGGCAAACATTTCAAACCATGTATGTTCCATTGCAATAATATGAGGATATGGAAGATAACACAATTAATTTGTCTCAAATATAGATTGTCAACTCCTCGAACCAGCTAAGTAGACTCATAGATACTTGACTTAGGGAATATAAACTTTACAAATTAAGCTCTCAGCTAATTGCCTATATTTTTATAACATAAATTGATTTCAAATATATGAAAATTAATGTTTGTTCCACTTTTATAGTTTGCTTATTACAATATTTTTTTGTTTAATTTAGCAGTACTTTAATCAATTTAAATTTTACCTTTTAAGATAAAAGTCAATGGTAGAGAACTTACGAAAAATTGTCAATGGTAGAAGCTACTGTATATCTTAAACTCAAACCTTATCGTTGTAGGTAAATATGTAAATTTAACTATATCATCTATTTGTCATTGTTAATTCCTTTCTATAATTGATTACATGAATAGTTTGATTGTTGTACCTCATGCTATGAGATAACGGGAATATCTTTGGAGTATTTATTACCATCCCACAATTAAAATTTGCCAGAAATATCACAAGTAGGATTTGGAGATTTCCTATTATTTATTTGGTCTTCAGGAAACTAAAGCTAAGTACCACATTTGGTTTTAAAACCTGCTTTAGCTGATGGAATCATCTCTGCTGCAATGAGGAATACATTTTTATACCATGTACATATGCAGCTTGTGTCCATACTAATTGTATTGCATCTGTTATTTTTTGGTCTCTTTTTGGATGCATTTGGTCAACATACTTTCTCTTAGCATAATTTTAATGCCCCATGAATATTATATAATAACAATAGTATTTTTATGATGTCTAATATAGTATTTCGAAGGCTCCTAACAAAATATTGATGAAAAAGGATAATGCAAGGGAAAACGACAGTTCACTCTAAAGACAAGCTAAATGTAATTTAGTAAATACTACTAAATCTGTATGAGTAAATTATATTTACTAATTTTTCATACTTGACTCAAACTCAATATCTGCAAAGATTCAGTGGTCATATCAACTGTCCAGTACATATGCTTAAGTGAAACCAAAATTTTCAAATATGGTTAAATCGGGCATAATAAACAACCTTTCTATGGGTAAATAAAAGAGTACTTCAAATGGTAGTCTAAGAGTAATTTATAAAACAATAATGGACACAAACATAAAAGGAAGAAAGAGGTACAACACTTCTATTAACATGTCTGCTCTTTTGTTTCATTTGGACAGTATGTGGTAAATAGTTCAAAAAATACATTTACTACCCAGCTACCAGCAACCAAGTGTTTCACGCATATACCCATCCTAAGAGATAGAGACAATTAGATTAAAAAAAACTATTTAGACTAGTTCAAAACGCATTCAGTATTAACTAGAACTAGCTTTGAAACTTGTAATAAGGTGTAACGGATGTTGAACTCTCATGTAAAGCTGTGAGATTTTGTCAATAAAACCCCAATCAATATATATCTATTAATGTTGTGAGTTAGACCTGCATATTTGATTAAGAGTTTCTTTACTTGTCACATTAAGAAAACCACAGAAGATACACTACAAAGATTGTACAGTATAGCGTCGGAGTGTTCTAACGGCCGCCAACGGCTATTGACCAACGGCTTCCAACGGAAGCCAAAAGTTGGTATTTTCTTATGGTACACAAATATACGCTGGAAACCGTTGGCGGCCGTCGGTTATAAAACCGATGGAGGCCGTTGGTACCTGTTACACAGACGAGCAGAAAAATAACCCGAGCCTTTCTCCTTCTTCGCCATTTGCTTCCCCCACGAAATCAAACCCAAAAACCCAAAATTTCCCCCCTTTATTTCCGAAATCACCCTATTCCGCGCCCCCATCCACCTAGGATCTCTCCGAGTTGGTCAAGGCACCCTCTTCTCCTCTCTAATCTCGGATTCTCTCCAATTTGAAGGTATGTTTGTGTATGTTTGTGTGTATTAGCCCTAATTTTGTTAATTAGTGTATGTTTGTCTGTATGATGCTTTCAATTAGTCGCTAATGTAGGGTTTAATCATTTAAGTTGCTAATCTAGGGTTTTTATTTATATATTACTTAGTTGTTAATTAATCTAGGGTTTTAGTTAGTTTAATTAGTTGTTATTAGTAAGTTTGTATTTGAAGATTTATTTGATTATGTAGCTAATCTAGGATTTAATTAGTTCAAGTTGAATATGTATATATGCATATGTATAGTGATGTATGCATTGAAAAAGATATCTAATTTATTGAAAACATGTGGTGGAAATAGAAATATTTAAGTTTATGTTTTATAAAAATTTAGCGAAAAGAACATTTAATTTTGTATATAATGTACGACTATACAGTTCGATTTAATGTTGAAAATATACGTATATGTGATAAAATTTATATACGTACAATTCAGAGTAGTTAATTAAGGCGCTAAGGCGCACAAACGCACACGACTTGAGCTTTGGCCTTTTTTTGAGTTCTGCAACTGATCGTAAACCGGCAACTATGATTTTAAAATTTTTTAAGTTGAAATTTGGAAATCAAAGTTGAGAAAAAACACTTCAATCACGAAAAGAACCAAATCGTAATAGGTTATATTCATAAAGCCTTAGAGAGTTTTTTTGGCCCCGTCTGATAAGTATTTTATATAATCGTTATGTGAATGTTCGTTTTATTAACAAAACAGACATTTATATTTATCATATACAATATTTGTTGGATTTCTCCTTTGTATTGGACAAGTTACGAATACAGTAACGAAATTAAATCTCGTAAAATATTTCATTTTAAACGGTTCTCAAAATTTCGAAAGTACTTCCTTTATGTTCCCCGTGTACACGCAATTGTGTACTGTTCAGGGAACTAAAGGGAAGTGCTGCCGAAATTTTGTTGAATCGTTTGAATTGAAAAGATTTACGTGATTTAATTACGTTATTGTATTTGTAATGGGAGGTAGGATGACACACCAGTAAATGATCAATTAACATAACATGCATTCGGTAATAAAATTGTGAATATATTTCAATATAACATGCATATATCAATTATAAGGGAATTTTGAGAATTTAGTGACGGACAAAAAAATTGTTATAAAAGTAATAAAAATTGTAAATTTTAACATTCTTTCTAATTTTTTATGTACTTAGGAAAAATGGATCACGGTTATTTTAATGATCGAAACTGGATGTACCAACGAAGAGAAACTGATGGCACAATAAAGAAACAATTTATTAACGGTGTCAGCGTGTTTATTGATTTCGCGTTAAGTAATAAATAAACAACATCGAAATCCGTTATCATGTAGTAGATGCAAGTTATTGAAGCATTTGATACCACAAATGGTTAGAGTTCATTTGCGTTAGTATGGTTTTGTGTCGAACTATTCAGTTTGGGATCGTCATGGAGAACCATTAGCATCTACTTCTACACAAGTTGAGGAGGTAGTGAATAATGAAATTGCTACGACGAATCTCGTAGAACAAATGGTTGAAGATGCTGCACGTTCAATGTTTCCGGTTCAATAATTTAATGATAACAATGGTAATGATGATGATGGTAATGATGAAGAAGAACCAAATATTCAAAAAACAAAAAAAATACATGATTTATTAGATGCAGCGAAAAAACCCATTTGGGAAGCTTGTGAAAGCGGAACTCAATTATCAGTAACTGCTGAACATATTGCGATGAAATCAAAATACAACCTCACAAAAGCTGGATTTACAGCTGTTGTACAAGCTGCGAAGCGGCATATGCGTCCTAATAATTTGATGTGTGAAAATCATTATGAAGTTAAAAAAAATGATGTCAGCCTTTGGTTTACAATATCAAAAAATAGATACATGTGTAAAGGGTTGCATGCTATTTTGGAAGGAAGATATCAACCTTAAGAATTATAGAATATGTAATCAGGAAAGATACAAACCTATAAAGAAAAAGGGAAACGAAGTCCCGTATAAACGTATGCATTATTTACCTATTATTCCTAGACTTCAAAGGTTATATGCATCTTCTGTAACCGCGCAACATATGAGATGGCACAGTGTGAGAACACGTGAAGAAGGTACGTTAACACACCCGTCCGATGGAGAAGCATGGAAGCATTTTAACCAAAAATAGCCCAATTTTGCATCTGAGAGTCGTAATGTTAGACTTGGTTTATGTACGGAAAGGTTTTCACCATTTTCTCAATTTGGTTCTAAATATTCATCCTGGACTATAATTGTAACACCTTATAATTTGCCTCCGTGGATGTGTATGAAAACGCCTTATATGTTTCTCACAATTGTAGTCTCTGGTCCTGTTGATCCGACGCAAGGAATCAATGTGTATTTACAACCATTGATTGAAGAATTAAAAAAAATTATGGTATGAAGGGGTAGAAACATATGATATTTCGCCAAAAAAAACTTTTGTATGCGTGCTTCTCTATTGTGGACAATTAGTGATTTTCCTAGTTATGCAATGCTTTCAGGTTGGAGTACGACTGGTCGTCTAGCTTGTCTGTACCGCATGCAAGAAACAAGAGCATTTTCTTTACCTATCGGAAAGAAAATTTCATGGTTTGACTGTTACAGGTGTTTCCTTAAAATTAATCATCCTTTTAGAAGAGATAAGAATTTTTTTACATTCAATAGGCATGAAACTTTGCGACCACCTAAAGTATGGACAAGTGAACAAAATTTTGAACTTGTAAAAGATCTTCCCAAGATTCATGAAACCGGAGTACAGGAAGAAATTCAAGGTAAATCAATGACTCATAATTGGTGGAAACAAAGCATATTTTAGGAGTTGTCTTATTGGAAAGATCTTCTGATTTGTCATAATATTGACGTGATGCATAATGAGAAAAACGTTTTTGATAATGTAATCAATACAATTTTGAATGTCAAAGGGAAGACGAAAGATGATTTGAAATCAAGACCCGATATTGAAGTAAAATGTAATCGTCCGGAGCTTCATATAAAGCCAAATGACACCAAAAAACCGAAAGCGTGCTATGAATTGGACAGTAATCAAATTAAAATATTTTTAAAATGGATGGAAGGATTAAGATTCGCAGATGGTATATCTTCCAATCTTCGTAGATGCGTCAACTATAAAAACAGCAAACTTAGCGGGATGAAAAGTCACGATTGTCATGTTATGATGGAAAATTTATTGCTCGTCGCTTTCAAAGAACTATTGCCCGTAAAAGTTTGGATTGTTGTAAAGGAGCTTAGTTTGTTCTATAAAGAGTTTTGTTCTACTACATTAAAACATGATCGTCTACGTATATTAGAGGAAGAAATCCGTATATTACTCTGTAAATTGGAAAAAATATTTCCTTCAGGTTTTTTCAATGTTATGGAGCATTTACCGATTCATCTTCCGTTAGAAGGACGCCTTCGAGGGCCTGTGCAATATGGATGTATCCATTTGAAAGGTATATTAATTTTTAGTTAATTTAAATTTTGGTTAATGAAACGTGTAATAAAAATACTTTGCATTAATTATAAATAGGTATTTAAATCATCTAAAGAAAAAGTGAGGTAGAAAGCTCGAGTTGAAGGTTCTATTTGCAAATCATACATTGAAGAAGAAGCTTCATTTTTTTCTTCCATTATTTTAATGATCATGTGAACATATCATTTGCAAGTACTGCGCGTAATGACGAAGGCATTGATCAAGATGATTGTCCAGTGACTTTATCAATTTTTAAAAAACATGGACAATCTTCTGGTAGATGTGTGGAAGAATGGCTGAATGATAAAGATTATAATGCAACACACACATATATTCTTCTCAATTGCACTGAAGTTGCACCATTCGTTAGGTAATGAACTTATACATCTATGTATACATGTACTAAATGTTTAATCATAAATGCAACATTTGTCCTATAATTGTAGCATTTATGAATCACAGTAACCAAACGGCGATATCAGCAAAGAATTCGCTAGTTGGTTTGCTAATTATGTTTTTGATCCAACAAATTGTGTTGTGGACGAAGGATTGAAACATTTGGCAATAGGACCAAAAAGAAATATCAGGACATATCCAATATTCTCTGTTAATGGATATAAATTTAACACTAAAGAATATGGTGCTGAAAAATTAACTGACAATAGCGGTGTATTTGTGAAAGGTAGTGATGATCCAAACGACCATATACATGATTTTTATGGCATGCTAAACTAGATTCTGCAATTGACATATTTCACACGACCCGTGGAAGAAATATTTTTGTTTAAGTGCAACTGGTTCAGCAACGTTTCGGGTTGTGGAATAAACGTGCACCCGAAATATAATCTTATTGAAATGAGACATACTTCCCATTATTATAAGTATGATCCTTTTGTACTTGCCAAACAAGCTCTTCAAGTTTATTATGCTCCTTATCCATCTATGAGAAGAGACAAAATAGTTTGGTTGGCTATTTTCAAAACAAAGGCAAGGTTTACTTTTGACGAACGTAATATTGTCGACGACAAAGCTTATCAAGCAGATGTCGACGAAAATCCAGAAGTAGTAATAACCGATGATCAAACAGATTTTGGACCTCTAAACGATGAATCAAACAAATTAATTGACGTATTTGAGACTACAAATGAACCAAACATGGAGGAGGAAATGGAGTCAGAATCTGAAAGTGATGAGGACGACTAACCAATAATCCTCATTTTAAAAAGGTAATTTTATGTTTGTTTTTACTTAGTACGAATCAAATTCATATTTTGTAGGTATTTCTTATGTTATCTATGTACAAGTAACTCATATGTTAATTAGACATATCTATTAACAAGTAACATATAGAATCATAACATTTCCTACTCATGTTGTCTCATACCTTGTTTTTACATAGCTCTTTCATGTTTATACTATATACGTTATGTTGTTATCTGTAACAGGTGATGTCACAAGGTGGTGATGAGGGTGGTCCGTCGGACTTATCTCGTCCTGTGGTCTGGCTTAAGCCAAAAGCCAGCAGAGGGTAAATACTAAGTTTTCAGTATAAATTTAATTCAAGTACAATAAATTATATAAATTTTTGTTCGAATAGACATAATTTTTTTCCATTTATCACAGGGGGTTTGAGTTGGAGCCATCCAACACAGTCTTGAAGATATATAGACGTGCATATCAGGCTCGCACGACTGCATGTTGGCCCACATGGACGTCGGTACCCGACATTATGAAGGAGACTATATGGCAGGATTTTCTGGTATGTGTGATATAACATTTATTATGTTAGGTACTCATGCTCTTATTTGATAAGTTCATATATGTATGCTATTTTTTAAAAAAAAATGCAGGGTTCAGTGGATCTGCAGGAGACAGATTTGGATGTCGTCAAGTGCCACTGGAATTCTAAAATGGCAAAAAATTACAGAGAGACAATGAACAGTTTGAAATTAGGTGGGAAAAAACCGAATTGGATAGGCGAATCAGTGTGGGATGAGTTGCTTGCTTATTGGAACAGTAATGAGGATGTTCTGGTAAATTTACTGCATATTTAATTTAAATTATTCTATTCATTTAATATGTGATTTGGAATAATACATTTTTAAAAACAAATTAAATGTATAGGCCTCGTCTGAGAGAAATGCAGCTAACAGGAGCAAAAATCCTGTTACGCGTCGAGGTGGGTCGAAGTCGTTTCAGCACCATCGAGAGGATCTGGTATATTTATTAATTGCATCATTTAAATTTAATAGTTGAGTTAACTTTAAGTTTTAATTTACAAACACACACATATATGTATATGCATGCTTATTTAAGGAGAGAGCGCGTATGGCTCCTGTGTCGTACTGGGATGTTTCCGAGCATACTCATGCACTGAGTTAGACCGACGACACAGGCTCAGTTTTGTACAGTTGAGACCATGATGATAAGGCGCGTGAGCGATATGTAAGTATAGAATAATTAAGTTATAGGTATAATTTAATTAAGATAGTGTTATCTAATTTCATTTATTTTATGTTTAACATGAGAAATTTCAAGCACATAAGGCGTAGTTACTGGAATCTACTGGGAGGATTGAGTTGACCAAGGATGAGAAGGACATGATATTTAATGCTGTCATGGATAAGCCCACCCGAAACAGACGATACGGTTATGGAAATCTAGAGGTATTACTCAAATAATTTTACATCACACATGCAGAACAATTATCTATCAACTCATTTTACATCACTCATACAAAAAATATTGGTGAGGTTAAGAGTATACCTTGAAGATAATCATGTAATTTAATTATATAATTTATTTATTTTCGAAATGTTCATAGTTTTGCTTCTTTCAATTTCGATGTTATCCAATACTAATTGACTTTGTAAAATATCAACTGCTTCAAACAAATTTATATGCAAATATCATTATATGATGGGACTAAAGTGCAAAACTATGAACATTGTGCGCTTTAATTTTTGGAATAACTAAAAAATATTTCCCATTACTTAATATATTCATACAAAAATAATATGGTTATTAGTAAAATTCAAATTAAAATAATCAGTTACTTTTATACAAAGTACTTTCAAATACATTTAAAAATACATTGGAATGACATCTTATTAATGATAAAATAAGGTCATTTAGTATAAGTAAAACAAAGACAACAATGTTGTTAATTAAAAAATTATGATATGACTAATTATACATGTACTTGTAAATGATACAGGTTAGATCATCTCAGGAGGCGTATCAGAGGGCTCAGGACAAGGAAGTAATCGAACAGCTAAAAGCAGAAATTGCAGAGCTTCATATGAGTGAGGATCGGCGTGACCAGTAGATGGAGTTACTTAATCAGAAGCTAGCGGAGTTCATTGCCCAGTACGGTACGCCACCTTCATCTTCCGGTGGAGATACTTGATCAGGTTAGCGTTTGGACATGGTTGTGTTTTGAGAGTTGGTGATGTTTTCTACATGTTTGGTGTATATATTGATGGTTTGGACATGTTATGATGCTTTGGTGATGGTATGGTGTGTTGGTTATGATGTTTGGACATGCTTGTGTTGTTTTGGCTACGTTTGGACATGGGTTATGATGTTTTGGCGACGTATGTTATGTAAATATTGGTTAGTTAATGTGTTTTGTGTTTGATTTTTATTTATTATTTTGATTGGATGTATATATGGTTCAGATTTTGAGTTATATGCTCGGATTGGAGCAGTTTCGATGGTTGTATGTGTAATGTGTGGCTTGAAGAGGCAAATCCGAAATCTGTATAAAAAAAACACCCAGATTTCCAATGGCGAGCAACGACTTACTGGTCATTGTATATCAATGGTTTTCAACGGCGATAAACGGCTATTTTGCAATGGTTTCCATCCTTTTCCAACGTCCCTTTGATCAGAAATATGGGACACGTGGCCATATCTACCAGTTGGAAGCCGTTGGAAAATGGGCGTTGTTTGCATTGGAAGTCATTGGAAATCGTTGATCCATATACCAACGGGTTGACCAACGGCCTCCAACGGCGTTTCCAACGGCCGCCAACGGCCCCTGGCCGTTGGAAACTACTGTTTCTCTTGTAGTGATAGTTAAAATGAAAGAAACACAGTAAAACATAACATTCCAGTATATGATAGAACTTGTGAGTTTAGACAAAACACTTCTCATAAATTAAGACTGATGCTAAATCCACCATATTGGGTATTTCGTTTTACATAAATTCGCATTGATTGGAGTTCAAATACCGGTTGTGCTTGGTGAATGATGAGTTAGAGATCAGGATCGTCAAGACCAATTACCGTATGAAAATAGGATAGTCTGATCTGAAATGATAAAGCCTTCAATCAAAAAGTGGCACAAAATATGAAAAATAGAGGAATTCATTACTTAATCGTCGGTGGATTAACTTAATATAAATTTTGTGGATGTACTTGCTAAAACTGTTAATTTACTGATTACAGCAAAATCATAAGCGGAAGCAAATAACGAAATCAATAGAGTACCTCCAGCCATTGCTATGCGAAATCAGATGAGTTTGTATGCTCTTCTTCTTCTAATTTAATTCTTTATGCTCTAATTTTTGTTTCCAAACCCCCCTTCTTAACTTTTGATGGTGTTTTTCGATTTTTGAGAATAGGTTTAGTGAACCGTAATCAGAAAGAAATGAATCACATTTTCAGTTATACCGCTTTGCCATCATGGAGCGGTTACAAAGTGAAACAAAAATTAGTGGGTGGTTAAGAGGAAAAATGGGCTGTTAATAATGGGTTTATGGCCAAAACAAATGGGCCACAAATCCGACATTCTCCCACTTGGCCCATTTGAAATGAGATATGATATACGAATCATAGCGACGAAATCTCTTAGTACGAGAACTAATCTTCCATGTATCACAATATATCAAATTCTCAACAACCACACGCACACTTAACTTAATGAGTAAACCTCATGTTTACTCTAGGTTCATACAAATGACATTTCTCAATATAATGACATAAATATGCGCATAAATCCAAAGGAGAAAATATCCAACATAATAAAAGTTCAATAAAAAACATAATGAATGTACTACATAATGGGTGCAAGTCCTATTTTCACTACATGATCCCTAAAAGTCTTAACTGGCATGCCATTAGTCAAGGGATCAGAAATCATTAAACCAGTGCTAATGTGCTCGATGATCACTTTTCTTTCTTGAACACATTCCTTCATGACTAGATACTTTATGTCAATGTGCTTACTTTGACTTCCACTTATATTATTCTTAGTCATGAAGACATCATCTGAATTGTCACAATACATTATTATCGGCCGATTAATAGAGTCAACAACTCTAAGTCCAGATATGAAACTTTTCAACCAAACACAATGCGAGGTAGCCTCAAAGCAAGAAATGAACTTTGCGACCATAGTGGAACTAGCCGTCAAAGTTTGCTTTGCACTTCTCCACGATATGGCACCATCAGCTAGCATAAACACATATCCTGATGTGGATTTAAGTGAATCACTACAACCACAATAGTCAGAGTCCGAATAGCCTACCACTTCCAGATTATCAGTTTTTCTATACATAAGCATGTAATCCTTAGTACCCTTAAGGTACCTCATCACTTTCTTTGCAACCTTCCAATGATCGATCCCTGGATTACTCTGATATCTTCCTAATACCCCAAATGCATATGCAATATTAGGTCTGGTACAGGCCTGGGCATACATTATGCTACCAACAGTTGAAGCATATGAGATATTTTTCATCTGTTCTCTTTTAAAGTCATTCCTAGGGCACTGGTCCAAACTGAACCGGTCTCCCTTCACAATGGGTGCTACACTTGGTGAACAATCTTTCATTCGAAATCTTTCAAGTACTTTGTTGATATAGGCCTGTTGAGACAATCCCAAAATGCCTCGAGATCTATCCCTATAGATCTAAATGCCAATGACATAAGATGCATCTCCCATATCTTTCATATCAAAGTTTCTTGAAAGGAACTGTTTTACCTCATGTAGCAACCCTTTATTATTGGTTGCAAGCAAAATATCATCCACATATAATACAAGAATACAAATTTTACTCCCACTGACCTTAAGATATATACATTGATCCATGATATTTTCTTTGAAACCAAATGAAGTAATTATTTCATGGAATTTTTTATACCACTGGCGGGAGGCTTGTTTTAACCCATATATGGATTTATTCAACTTACAAACCAAATGTTCACCATCCTTAGAGGAGAATCCTTCAGGTTGTTTCATATAAACCTCTTCCTCTAAATCACCATTAAGGAATGCCATTTTCACATCCATTTGATGTAGCTCGAAATCAAAATGGGCTACCAATGCCATAATTACACGAAGGGAATCTTTCTTTGATACAGGAGAAAAGGTCTCCGTGTAGTCGATTCCTTCTCTTTGAGTGAACCCTTTAGCAACGAGTCTTGCTTTATATCTTTCGATGTTGCCTAGTGAGTCTCTTTTTGTCTTAAAAATCCACTTGCATCCAATGATTTTTACAACATCAGGCAACTCGACAAGATTCCAAACTCGATTAGAATTCATTGAATTCATCTCTTCCTTCACAGCATTCATCCACAAGTTTGAATCTGTAGAACATATGGCTTGTGAAAATGACAAAGGATCATTATCGACTCCAATATTATAATCCGATTCTTGTAGGTACACTTCATAATCATCAGGAACAACTGATCGCCTTTCACGAGTAGATCTTCTTAATGGGACTTGTTCATTCTCATTATGAACCAAATCCTCATTTACAACATGATCTATCGGATTTTGATCAATAGTTTGTGGAATTTCTATATTTGGTTGTCTAACACTCGGCTTAACTTGAGGAGCGTGAATGACGATCAACCTATCACTTGAATCAGACGGTGGAACCTCATAGTGGTCTTTTTCAGGAATAATATTCTGAAATTGATCACTCCCACTGATCAAATCATTCTCAAGAAATTTAGCATTTCTTGATTCCACAATCTTGGTATAATGGGACGGACAATAGAATCTATAACCCTTTGACTTCTCAGCATATCCAATGAAATACCCACTAATAGTCCTAGGGTCAAGTTTCTTCTCTTGTGGATTGTAGATTCTCACTTCAGACGGACATCCCCAAATGCGTATATGTCGCAAACTCGGTTTCCAACCTTTGAATAGCTCAAAAGGCGTTTTAGAGACAGCCTTGGATGGAACCCGGTTTAACATATATGTTGTCGTCTTAAGAGCATCAGTCCACAAAAATGATGGAAGTTTAACATTACTTCTCATGCTATGCACCATATCAATTAATGTCCGATTTCTTCTTTCAGCTACACCATTCTAGTCTGGAGAACCAGGCATGGTGTATTGGGGAACAATCCCATGCTCTTGAAGAAATTTAGCAAATGGACCGGGTGCTTGTCCGTTCTCAGTGTATCTACCATAATACTCTTCACCTCGATCTGATCTCACGATCTTAATGTGCTTACCACACTGATTCTCTACTTCAGCCTTAAATAATTTAAAGGCATTTAATGCTTCGTCTTTTGAACGAAGTAAGTAGAGATACATATATCACGAATAGTCATCTATGAAAGTGATAAAGTATTTTGGATCATCTATTGTATATAACGTAGTTGTATACACAATTATATGATTTTTTTTTTATGATAACAACCAAATAAATATGATTTTAAATGTGTTTGTTACTGTACTGTTCTATATATACATCGCAGATAGGAATATAATATTTATATTTAAATAGAATATTACTGTACAGACATTCATATATTCACACTGTATTTTATTTAAATTGAATATTATATTTCAAATATTCAAACAGTACAACTTTTTATAACTCCACTATTTGAACACATCACTATTTGTACACATTCATAGATATTGTACTTGTAAATAAATTAAATACGATAGACAAGTTTTTTTGAAATAAAATAATATTTTATTTCATTCGAACTTGTTTGTTACAAATATCAGTACAATTCTCTCTACAACACTCATACATTCACTTTGTCTATACAATTTCATATTCATACAGACACTCACATATATAGTTTCAGACTCATACATTCATTGACACTGCACACTGTCTTCTTATCTTCTATCTTCAGTCTTCACATCCCTCTGTCAGTCCTGTCCAGTCTTCATACCTGTCATATACAGAAACACACACACAGTACACTGCAATAGAAATAAACTATGGATACATGTGAATACAATTTTTTTTTAAAAAAAATTATATGCCTTAGTTTTCTGGTGTGTATCTCATCATTTTTCATGACTTGATCTGATTCATCTGTGTCTAGACAGTATGTATATACGATGCAGGGACAGTAAATCTTTTCTGATGGTCTGCAAATACGCACGTGCATATGCACGTGTGCACTGCCTCGCCAATCAGTGTGCAACTGAGGAGTAGCCACGTGAACCGCCTTAACTCAGTGCAACATAGTCAGAAAATCCAAGTGTCGAGCCATTCAAGTCAGAAATGGCTACACATCATAAACAATGGAGCAACATTTCAAAAGCATTAGAGATGATGTAGGATCATATGCCAAAAGCCAAGTGGTCAAACATAAGTCAACAAGGACGCACAAATACAAAATAGTTTCATCATATTGCATGACAAGTCAATGCAACATATATAAATATAAGGCAACAGGCAACTATATGTGGAAAACATGACAAAGTCACTTGGTTTAGTCGAGAGTACAAGAGCATGGTGATAAACTAAAGTCAAGAAGAATAAAACATGTTTCATGTTTCAGAAATACTCAACAACATTGAAGTTCAAAGAACAACAATGTTGTACATGGTATGGCCGAGCAACAAGGTGAACGAGACATGCAAGATAAAGCATGCAGAAATGGTCAAACAAGTTGACATGGCAACTCAGCAAGCACAAGCAAATGGCTCTGGTGTATACAAGCTACACAAGGTTCAAGTTTCAAGTACATAGTAACAAAGCAAGCTACAATGAAGCCGTAAATGCTCAGGTCGGTTACAAGGCAGTTTCATGGAGGTAGAGTGCAACATACAAGTTAAGCATATGATTAGAAACTCAACAATAATGGTGCAGGAATGGTTTTCAGCATGGTTTCAGGTTCATGAAATGCACAAGTAATAAATAGTGCAGCTCGAAACATTCAAGTGTGAAAATCAAGTTTGCAAGTGCTACATATTTCAGGCATGCAAGCTCGAGGTTTATGGATCAAGTGCAACATAAGCAAGATTCACCAAAATGTGAATCTTCCATATATTTACACAAGAAATCAGTAAATGTTTTATATAGATATTTGTTAGCAAGTGTACAGCAATTTTCCTGAAATCATGTTTCACTTGTTTCCAAAAATTCAACATCTGTTTTTATGGCAATGTTTTCAAAAGAACAAACAGATGTTGCCAAAACAATACTCCAGAAATCAACAAGAAAATAGGCAAGTCATATATGGCAAGCAATCATAACCTCAACATGTGGATGAAAAATTTAAGGGCAAAGCAATTTCAGAAATTACATTGAACTTTTGGAAAGTGTTTAATTGATTTGCAGTAAATCAGCAAACACAAGGGATGAAGACATTTCGAGTAAATCATGAATCATATATGGTATATTTCCACGAAAAAACTCTTTCTAGAAATTGTTCAACCAAATGATTCACACCAGAGATTTTTTTTTCTAAAGACCAATTCTAATATTTCCTAATTTCACAAAAGTTTCTTTTCGGCAGTCCTTTTAATTGTGGAATCAATCATCAAAAAAGAAGATAATGTCCAGCTTTATCACGCAATATATCAGAGAATTAAAAGCCGAGAAAATCTATTTTCATTCAAGGAAAATCAAAAGTGGAAATAAAAATGAAAATCCCACAAAATTAGATCGGTCATTTTACTAAAATCAGAGAGCAATTTTCAGGATTTATAATCCTATTTCTACACCATTACATCATTGGCATGAGCATCGAAATCCAAAAAAATTCAAACCAAAGAATTCAAGATAAAAATCACTCACAATTCTTTTAGATTTTCGATCGAGTGCCAGAGAGACAAAATTCCAAATCGATCATTGTTTCAAGTTGCCAAGGATTGAAGCCAAATAGATTCGAGCGCCATAAGTCATTTCTAGAGCCAAAAATTATCAACATCGATTTGATTTGAGGATTCAAAGAAACCCTAGTTCTTTTTTTTCCACAGAGCCACCATTTCTAAGACAAAGGAGTTCGGGCAAATGCAAATAGGAGTGGGTTGGTCAACATGCACTTGGCTAAGCCAAGTCTAATATAAGGGTGATTTAATTGTTTTAGATCTAGGGTTTGTTTTCATTTTTGTTCCGATTTAATATTGTTGTAATCTGTAAAACAAGAGAACAATTTTCTAGTGTCTGTAAAATACTAGGGGGTTCAGTCAGGGTGTCGACTGACAGTTTACTATAGTTTGTAAAATCTAGGGTTATTGGTTACGGGGTCGTAATCAGGGGAAATCTGATCGAGGGGATATCGATCTGTCTATGGTTTTGAGCGTAGGGTTAGAATAGTAGCAGGGTTTGCGAGTGTACATGGTCTTGTATGCGGGATCTGTTCTATCACCTAGTAGAAACCTTAGAAATGCAGCAGTAGGCAGGGTTTTGCCGAAGCTGGGTATATCTGTGTGTGATTTATTTTTTGCATTTCTGTTTCTGCTATATTCTGTGATTTGTTTATTATTATATATCTCGTTAGATTTTTTAATTCAGCTAAAAACTATGATAAACCCTATTCACCCCCCCCCCCCCAGGGTTAATCTAGATCCAACATCATCAACATTCATGTCCGGCCAACAAATGTACGTATGTATGATTTCTAATAAGTCAGAACTCCTGTTGGCACCAATTTTGTGTTTATTAGTTTGCTTTCCTTTAATGCAACTAACACAAGTGTCGAAATCAGTAAAGTCTAGAGTACCAAGTACCCCTTCCTTTACTAACCTCTTAATTCTTTCAATGGAGATGTGTCCTAATCTCCGATGCCACAACATAGAAGAATCCTCATTCATAATACATCTTTTTAAACCAACATTAACATACATAGAATTATGAGTGGTATCATTTTGCAAGTCAAGATGAAATAAATTATCAGACAATGTACCATAGCCAATAACTTCAGAATTTTTGATAATATTAAAACCAGAGTCTGAAAGATTAAAGGAAAATCCAAAAGGTAAAAGTCTAGATACAGAAATCAAATTCCTTGCAAAATTAGGAACATAGAATGTTTTTTCTAAACATAAAGTAAAACCACTTCTTAAAAACCAAATTGCATGTCCCAACGGTTTCCACACGTGAAGTTATCTTGTTGCCCGAATATATAAGTCTTTCACTGTCCACTAGTTTCCTTAGGTTTTTCATACCCTGCAAGGTATTCGAAAGATGGATTGCAGTCCCAACATCAATCCACCATGTATCATGATTAACATTAACCATATTAGATTCATAACAAACAAATGCTGGAAATTTACCTTTCTTCTCAAGCCAAGCTTTAAACTTAATGCAGTCCTTCTTAATGTGTCCCTTCTTTTTACAGAAGTAACACTTTGACTCCTTCTTCATGACTTGATTCGCATGAATCTTTCCTTTTTCCTTTTCCTTATTGTGATCCTTTTTCTTCTTTTAATAAGAAGTTGTAGCAAGGTTCATCTTTTCACCCTCTTCCATCAACAATCTACCTTCCTCTTGAGCACACATGGTCATAAGCTCATTAATTGACCATTTGTCCTTATGTGTGTTGTAAGAGATCTTAAATGGGGCATACTGTTGAGGTAGAGTGCACAGAATGCAATGGACCAAGAAAGATTCAGATATGGTAACTTCTAAAGCCTTTAATTGAGCCGCTATATCCCTGATGCGCATGATATAATCACGCACTCCCTTAACCTCAGTGTGCCTCATGGATGAGAACTTCATAATCAAGGTGCCGGCGAGAGCCTTATCAGAGGATGCAAACTGCTCATCGATGGCTCCAAGAAGATCCTTGACTTTAACATGCTGATCGATTGAACCCCTAATACTAGCACAAATCTTGGTCTTTATGAACATAACTGAAAGACGATTAGATCGCTCCCACTTTTCATAAAGATCAATGGCTTCAGGAGTACTAGCCTCCGTTATGCTAGGTGGTTCGTCTTTCCGAATAGCATAGTCAATATCCATCCATCCTAAATGCAGTAACACTCTCTCCTTCCATACCTTGTAGTTATCACCTCTTAATTCAGGAATGTCACATTTAACATCAGGAATATTTCCAGGTAAAATTACTGCAAATAGAAAACATATGCTTATTAACAAAGTAAACCGAGACTGTAATTTTCTCACAATTTACCAATGTAAACTATGCACATATGAATCCAGTGACATAAACCTTGCATATGGGCTAAAGTCTACTCAAATCAGATTCATAAATTTAATTTTATAGTGAAACTATCAAATCATTATTTCTTAACTCCTGTGGGTAGATTAAGAAACACAATATGATACATCACACTAATTAATCATGCGAAACAATAAAATTTCCTGTGGGCAAATCTTATTATGTCACACATGATTAATTACAATCAATGTCTAGTATCCACATGTGATTTCAATTTATCAAATTTATTAATAATTAGAGATGCTGTGGCTACTCCCTAACCAATAACATTTGCTCAATCACTTGACATTTCACATTGTTTTATAAGTTGCAATCAATAAAATTTATAAGTTGCAGCAATAAGTTGCAATCAATAAAATCATATAGTTTTTCATCTTAAATGCTGCACATAGAACAATACACATATGGGTACAAAGCATAGAGCATTGCTATGTACTATGCTTCGGTCCAAAAAAAAATGTGTTGCTTTTCAATACATACATGCTTTAATTAATAACTATAGAGTGCCAACAAATGTGTAGAATGTTGGAACCATCAACAAATTACTTTGAGCATCCCTTTGACATGCTTACAAATTTATTCATGCGTGTGTAGTGGAAACCAAAATCTAAAATAAACAAACCAACTTGCTAAAGTATTTATTCATAAAACAAACACAGACTGGAGCTGGGGTACCAAGGATGTTTGTATCCACTCTACACGAATAAGTGCCAGTCCAAAAATATGAGCACGTGGCTCTATATTATATTATTATCAACAAAAGGGAACCCATGCCATTATACCAACTAAAGCAACAGTAAATTTGACTGGAGAAAACTATCGCAGCATATCGACTTCCAAAGGAATACTAATTCAGTCACGAAATTAGAAGATCCATTATTTTTCTCAGCGAAATACAAAATCGACAAGGGGAATTCGACAAATAAATGACAGCCAAATTATTATAGAAAGATAGAGGCGATTTAGGGCTCTGATACCAAATGTTAATTTATTGATTACAGCAAAATCATAAGCGGAAGCAAATAACGAAATCAATAGAGTACCTCCAGCCATTGCTATGCGAAATCAGATGAGTTTGTATGCTCTTCTTCTTCCAATTTGATTCTTTATGCTCTGATTTTTGTTTCCAAACCCTTCTTCTTAATTTTTGATGGTGTTTTTCGATTTTTAAGAATAGGTTTAGTGAACCATAATCAGAAAGAAATGAATCACGTTTTCAGTTATACCGCTTTGGCCATCATGGAGCGGTTACAAAGTGAAACAAAAATTAGTGGGTGGTTAAGAGGAAAAATGGACTGTTAATAATGGATTTATGGCCAAAACAAATGGGCGACAAATCCGACAAAAACTTAATTGTGGACTAACTAATTAATCTCGTGGATGTGAACAAAATTTACCCCTAACTAATTAAGCTTAGAGTCACACCAATTCCACACTGAATTAAATTAAAAATAACTGGAAAAAACAGATGATCGATATCTTCAGGCATAACCTAACATAATGTACAAATAGGATTGACATTGATATGATGTTAAACAATCCTTTCTTTAGCTAGAAATAACAGGAAGGATATTGGGATAAAACAAAAGGATGAAGTTAAAACAGACTAAATGGCAAGCAATATATGCACTTAAAAAACAGGAAACATATAAGTGCTAATTATTTTTACTAGAAGATGCAGAACAAGAGAGAACACTTTTGAGTTCAAAGCTACACAAAACGAAGATAGCAAAAGGAATCAAACACAAGTAATTATTGATCTATTAACTGTAGCTACCAGCAACAATTATAAAGAGCTAAAGTCAAACACATCCGGGAGATAATTCGCTTGAAAGTTGAACAACATAAAGCAATACAAATAGATTTATGAAAAGTAGAAATTTTAAAGATAGAAACGAAGGTATTTACCTTAAAATTTGAGCAAATAAACAGTTCCTCCTCGTAAAATCCCCTTCACCATTTTTATCTACCAAGGTAAAGTCGAAAATTTAGGGGTGAGGTCTGGTAACGAATTTTTGAACGGAGAGAATTTACAAGGGCAATAGAGACGATTGAAGAACATACGAGGGCAATAGAGACGATTAAAGAACGGACGGGCAGCAAAGACGACTGTAGAATGGATGAGGGCTACAGAGACAGGCGCGATGGATATGGCAATGGTGGATGAGGAAAATTTGGGAAAATTTTTGAACTGGACGAAATAATTAGGCAACTTGTTTGTCGGTGCGATTTGTGAAATAGAGGGAAATGAAAAAGTCTGCCTTATTTACTAACAGCGTTGAAGATGCCAACTTAAATTATGTTAGGACGAACATAGAACATTTTTACGGCAACTCAACTAAAAATGCCATAAGCCTATGCAATGAAAGGTGACCTTTGTTGTAGTGTATAGCATAGCTTCGTGTTGAAACATGACTTCGACAAGCCTCATAACCCGTGAATGGCCGAAAAAAGGATGAAAGACAACAGAGTAAGGGCATATGATTCTTTCTAGCTAAAAATTATGTTATGGTATGGAGCCTAGGAACATTTATTTATGTGGATGTCGGAATCGAGGCACCTCGGATGATGGTCAATCAACGACCAGGATGACGGTCAGATACGACCGGGGAACGTTATTTTCAGGAGTAATCAAACTCACCGGAAATTGTGAGCCTTCTCTGCCAATCTAGGTTCGCATGCATGTTAGTCTTGGACATCTTATTAGAGATGGTCCAAATCAGATAAGGAAGATTCTTTGCCTTGGTAATTGATGGAAATCCAGTTTTCAATAAGAACCTTGCGTTTTCAGTTGTAAACCTATATGGCGAGATAATAGGATGGGGTATTACGCTGTCTAAGATTAATACATTTATTTTCGAAATAGATTTCCACATTATGCACTCATGATAATAAAAAAGAAATTTCATATATCAAGCATGTTTGGCTATTATAATGCAAACTCTATCCTCCGGTTTGCGCTTGCATTGTGTGATGGGACTTGAGTCTTATAATAGCTTCATTTTTCAAAAAGCATTGCGAGTTTTTATGAATGGTATTCATGTGGAGGAAACCCTTTCCGTGTTATATAGCGTGGTCCTGTGATTTACCCAACTTTAAAATAAAATAAATAACTGATTTGAGTTATCATACTAGTCCCATGACTAACCCGTAGTTTGTATTTCCCTTGCAAACTCGGGTGCCCATATTTTCCACATGAAAAGCCAAGTAGCTTATTTTACAGATATCACGCAAGATCCTAGATTGAAGCGTAAAGCTGTATCCAGTGCATTTGAGAGTCTTCCGTTGTGCATTGTAATCATTATACCCTATGATATGTTTTATACTCTGAAATTCTTGTACTCTGATGTAAATTGTTGTAATGACAATGAAACGTTTTCTGTTTCTGTCTGATGTGTTGTATTCCCAAAGTTAATGTCTCGAGGTTTTCTACTGTTTTTGGATCGGACTTGTGTGGTTTATAATCGATTCAAAAGGTGGGAATTTTCGAGCCATTACAAAAGGACTTAAACTTGAACAACAAGGACATATGAAATTATTGTACTACCTAGATTCTTAGGCACATCCACATACTAAAATCTTGAATTTTCCGCAATGTGCGAAAGCTTGACACAACATTAGAGACTACGAGCGTAATAAAAGAATTCATTGACAAAAGGATCACCCTAAGATGATCATTTTATGGCTATTGAGAACAAATCAAATCAGATGGTTCTATTTCTCAATCTTTCCAACTTGTGCTCCTGTGAAACCAAGGTACTTGCAATTGAAAAAGTATATCATTAACAACCACTGATGAAGGAATCCTCTAAAAGTTAAGGATTAGTAGTCCTTTTTAGAAATCGACGGATTTGGTCTTATACATACGAGAGGAAGGTAATTGAGTAATATTATTGAACCAAACGAAACAACAAGCAATGAAACCAATAAAGAGTCTGCCCCCTCTTTCCAAGCTTAGCTCTGATTCCTAGGTCTTGAGAGTAGAGAGAAGTCTTATTTATCTGATGACCTTTGTTACAAGGTCGGTAAAGGTAGGCCACAAAATTATCCGTGGATCCAAGACACCTTTACCAGCCTAAGAAAAAAAGATTGGATCCAAAGTGTCATTCTGGAGTTCTATCAACAATTCGCTTATGGCAGCAGGGATCTGGTATTTTCTGAGTCCTCCATATAATTTTTTCTTCTTATTTCTACTTTTTGCGATAGCTCGCTCGGGAGAGGAAGAGCTTCGTCTCATGGACTAGTATAATGAAATTTTGAAAGATTGACTTGACCCATTTTTTATATTTTACACAAAGGAACCTTGCCTAATTCACTAATTTTGTAGGTAAAGTGCTTTATTGTTCAACAACAATGGAAGTGCAAAAAATTATAGAGGGATATAATGTAAAATAACAAAGGTTCAAAAACTTTGTTTAGTATATAAGAAAAAACATCTAATGTTAATTTATTCTCGTTCTTATGTCATTTTTGATATAAATAAGAAATATTATTTAGTTTTATATAATAAAACTGATGAATATCAAGATTCATGCGATCTAGATTTGGTGACTACAATAAATTTCTTATTACCTAATCACATATGCCTTAAAATTAGGTTTTACCCTAACTCTATTAATTTGATTTAGGAATAACAATTATGTATTTGCTAAATGGGTGCTAAAATGCTTGATTTAGAGTGTGAAGCAGAAAAGAACGAGGATTAAAACGATCTTACTATTCATTAACACTAAATGCAAAAGGTATAGTAGTCAAAGAGCACTATGTGCTATAAGAAGGATATTGTAGGGATTTAGCAAGGCTTTAACTACATGCTTTTTTCATATTTTATGGCTCAGAGATTTCTTATACCCTAATAAAGGTAACATGGTAGCGAATGCTTTGAGTGGACAAAGAGTAGTTCTGAGTCATCTATTCCTAAAGTAGAGGCATTTGGAGTATATTTCTGCTTTGGGTTTCAGACCATCGTTGGATATTACCTCGGGATTACTAGCAACCCCAGATGTACAACCAATATTGATCAAGTAGATTGGATCTAGGCAGAGATAAGATGTTAAGCTGGCTGATATCTTGGACAAGTTCAACAGAGGAGGGTCATCGATTCATTTAAGTTATTACACCATAGACTCAGGCTGACACTGAAACGGCGTCATTTGAGGCTTTATATGACAAACCACACAGATCACTGTTGTGTTGGCGAGACATGATGGGTAATATCATTTTGGGCCATACGTGGTTATGAAGATGTCAAAGAAGGTGGAGCTAATTTGAAGAAAAATAAAGACTGCCCAGAATAAGAAAAAAATGCAAATAAGAGACGCTCAAAGTTGAAGTTTACGGTACGGGATGTGGATATCATGAAAATTCCACCTTTAAGGCATGAAATGAGGTTTGGTAGGACACAGAAGTTAGTTCCAAGTTTGTTTGATTTCTCTTGATTTTTGCTTGGACAAGGAAGTTAGTATTGTGGTACCCCACGTCTGTTAATATCACTCATAAGAGAATGCATTAAGTTTTGTGAATCACAATAGGTAAACAATAACTAAAATTCACAAGATAGATATAAATAGGTAGCGGAAAATGAAATTTTATTATTAAAAGCAAAACATGTTCCAAACCAGTTACATCATCAAATACTAAACACTTCAAATAAAAGCATCTGTCTTATAATGCCAAACATCATAGTACAATAATGCAAAACCATATACCTTTTTACAAGCCATAGCAAAGTAGAAAGATAACCAAAGCGGTACATCAAATCGGAAGAAGTCCTGATCTATGCTGAAAGAAAATCCTAATCACTACGGAGTACTACCACTCTAAGGACCTGGGGAGAGGAAGAGAAAGAAGAGAAACAAAATAAGTTAGACATAAATCCTGGCGAGTTCCAGTGATTTTCAATATATGCATAAAATAGAGGTAACAAGATAGATAAATAAGAGTGGATGAGAAAGTACAATAGCATATAAGTACAAGACAACAAGATAAAACAAGGATTGAGTAAAGCTTCTCATTTATATCCCAAGAACAAGTTTTTCTTTGCACCAATACTAGTATATCAGGATTAGGTGTTACACTGATTGCATATTAGGATTAGGCGTTACCTTAATTACATATCAGGATTAGGTGTTACTCTAATTACTATCCATGCGATCGACTCCTTATTACGTAAATACCCTGTGTTAGCCCTAGTAGTAGGGTGTATCACTCCCTAACCTAACAACTTATAGAACACATACCTATTTATTGGTGTTACAGCGTCTTAGTTTCCTAATCAGACCCATGCACGCTCATGACTTTGCCGGAACGCGCCTGTATCCACCTTCCTCCTTTTGAATCTCCTACTATTCAGATCAGTAAAGCGTGTCCTGACCCTTGCCTAGTGCAAGGCCCCTTTAACAAGATACCAATAGGGATACTGACTGATATGAGTTCCACACAACAAGATTGACACAAGCCAAACCCAAGCTTATGCCCCTAAGTAACTAAGATTTAAGACTCCCCAAAACCCGATACAATAGCAGAACGACAGACCTCTTAGCTTATTAATAATCAGGTCTAACTCAGCAAGTTTAAGTTCATTAATAAGCATGGTTGTATTATGACCTGTAAATGTTTTTATGTCAACAACCACTTGCCCAAAACAAGCACCTGCTCAAATGTACATATATACACTATAGTAATTCAGTTTACTTAACCTATATGTGGTACTTACATTTTCTTAACATCTTCTTTACTTAATCTCTGGATTAAGTCTAATCCAACATGTATACATATACGCATATTCATCCTTTTGATTAATTTACAGTCAAAAGTCCTCGATTTATAATATGCCCAAATTCTCCTTTTCATTGTCATTTCATATTATTCCATATTCAATTATACGCAATCTTAAATCAGATATGGCCTGGGCTCAACATAAATAAAAGGGAAAAATAGAAGGAGAAGAAGAGAATCATATTAAACTGTATAAAATAGGCATATAATCAAGACTGGAAATAAATTAAACAACATAATAGGGATAAGCAAGATAGATATGTATGAACATAACTGATTAATCAACTGACAATAAGATAACATATATTACCATAATAACTGCATAAACGAATAATAGAAAAGAACAATATAGAAAATAACTTACAGGTACTGTATGTTCTAGATCCATTTTTTATTTACTGTCATAATATAGTAACTTGAACTCACAGGGCTAGGTTTTAGGTTTACAAATAGTTCTTGGAAAAGGTTGTATGTTGATTGCAGATCTTGAATTTTCTCTATTAATCTAACTTTCAGCAGCGTCTCCCCATTTTATTAAATAATTTATAATATAGCCATAGAGGTAGAAAGAGGTAAAGAATAGTTGTATTTAGATAAAATATGAGAGGTCCCCTATTTATTAACCGTTAGATTTTAGGGTTTTAAATCTAGCCATACAGCTCATCCAAAGAACTTAATATATAAAACAGTCCAAATACATCGTCCAAAATCGGAATTGCATGCGAATGGGTCGACCCCTACTTACCGTGTCAACCCATGGGTCGACCCCCCTTGGACATGGGTCGACCCAGGTTGTACTATTACAAAAGTGGGCATATTCGACACTATTTTTATATGGCCATAGATCAAAAAAGTGTTGCCGGAGGCCATTTTTTCAAATAGGCAACACCAGGGGCCGTAGCATCCGCTGCCATTGCATTAGACCTCTAAGGCAACGCTTTTGCCCATCTACGACCACGGAAAGAAAGTGTTGCATTATAACCCTATTGCAATAGTATATGCATGTAATGCAACAACATACAGCGTTGCCTTAAGCAGAAGCCAAAGCCTGGCTTCTAGGTCATGGCAGTGAGGGCCACGTCAGCTTCTGTAAAGACCGAGAATCCCCACCCTTTGAATCGACCATAAACCACACAGGTCTGAACCAAAAGTTAGAAATCTTCAAATACTTTAACTTTGGGAATAGAACACATCATAATAACAACATAAGACTTTTATAAAACATTATAATAATGTTACATCAGAGTATAAAATATCAGAGTACATCGATAAATAATAATACAGCGGAAGATAAATTACAATAAATTTAATACATTGCAGCGGAAGACTTGTGTGGTTTGGTCGATTCAAAGGGTGGGGATTCTCATGTCTTTACAGTTTCCACGTAAGATGCCCACGTGTCACATGCCACGTTAGCTCTCCACGTCAGCTGCACAAGTGTCACACGCCATGTCAGCTGTTGGACCTACAACCATGTGGATTTATAATATTTTATTTAATGCAACAGTGTTGTATTATATAATGCGATAAGATTATCTTGAAATGCAACATCAAAAAAGAAAGCAAATGCAACAGTAGAAGAAGACAAATACTACATTAAAAGGAAGCAAATACAACGCTTTAATTAAAAATTTTGCAATACCAGTTTTGTACATAGAAGAAACTCATCCAAAACATTTATCATCACATTCAAACCATTCAAAATATTCTACATATCATATCAATCTTTAAATATACCACAAATGCCAACACATACGATGAAGTACATAATTTAAAAGTACAGTTTAAATAATACGCTCAAGCAAATACTCTATTAGCAGTATTTTGCACATGGATGTTAGTTCCTCTCAGTTTTTTAAAGAACCTGCAATAGATAAAGAACGACATCATACACGAAGACCAATTATACCTTTATTTTGTCTATGGTGATCATGAGGTAGTTCTGAGTATGCTAAAGCAGTATCAAAGTTGTAAACCCAACATACCCGACGGTGTATGGATATAATTCAGCAACGATAGAACCAACCTTTTGTACTACATAGGTTTGCAGACTAGAGTTTATGTAAACCAGACCCAATCGTTAACCTGCCATTGGAAAAAAACTATTAAACATGGAAATTAATTAGTTCTTTTAGCTTTCACTCAATAGCCATAACAGTACTTACACAATTAAATTATGTCTATAGTTCATACATTCCCTATTATGGTTCAACAATACTTAAGGGCATATAGTTTTAAATGGTCTGTATTATTTGTTTTTTTTATGTTAATTGTGTGCTCATAAGTAAAATTGATAAATTTGGATAGTTGGACCAAAAAAATTAGTGAATAACAATTGATGTCCTGAAAGCTTTCAAGAGGCAATTGATGATGTCACTCAGTGATGATAGATCATCTCTTGCAGAGTCAATAAACATACCCAGCGGATATCGGCCTATTGCCAGAACATCTTCTTGGGGAGAAGAGACATCCATCAACAATAAAGGATTAGATTCTACTGAAATCGAAAACAAAGCCTTGATGCATCAGGTTCTAAAGGTACCAACAAGTTGTCAGTAACCCCTTATCTGACTCCTTGACACACGCCTACAGCTACGCCAACTGCAGCATCAACCGTCGCTTCGCCAAGGTTTTTTTTCTATTATTGGATCTTCACCAAGGTTATGGTAAAACATAATTAACAATACAAGTGAAGATCTGCAATACTAGAAAGGAAACAAATCAAGATTTCCTATCAAAAATAATTGTTGATGACTACAAGTAAGCAACTTACCATATTCCTCCTTGAGCTGCTTCTTGTGACCCTCAATCCTATAAATAGCATGATCATGTATTTTGGATAAATAAGCTACGAGAAATCATTAAATGATTACATATAATGAATGCAATCATTAAATAAAGCTTGATAGATATGCCAGCTAAATTCTTTCCAGTGCTCCTGTAGGTAAACAAGTAGCTCTGGCACATCCTCTCTTCTAAATATATCCCAAACAGCAGTACCCTAGGTGTATCCTTGTTTTTACATGATTGACATCTGCTTCCATATATTTTCCTGTTTGTTTTTTCAATTCTTGCAATTCCTCATGATGTTGTCTCTACATTTTTTATTACATCCTTCTGCCACTCAAGCGATTGCAGTTCAGAAGAATGTGTCATGATATTTACCCGAGTTTACACAATAAAGTGGGAATATATTGATCTGTCATATACTCAAAAAGACATATATTTCCTACGGTTTTCTAACAACATAAAGAGAACAATGAAATAACTAAATCAAGAAAAATGTGTGATATAAAAGAAGTACTTGAGTATAAAACACGAAAGTAAACATATTTGATACAACAACCACTTTTAATTCTCATCTATTTGTTACAATGATACGGTTAGCATACACATAACTTTTAATTCTCATCTACACTTTTAATTCTCATCTATTTATTACAGAATCACCACATCTAAGTTCATATGAATTCCTTTATGTTATATGAAACTTGAAGCCAAGCTCAGGCTTCAAATAACCATTGCATAAATTTGCATTAAGATTTAGGCGACCATGTTTTGGATGTTTTCATTCTTTATAAGGGAGGGTTCAATTGAATTCAAGAAAATTCCTTGGTAACCTCTCTTCAAGAGCACATGAAGGAGGCCAACATTTAAGATTTACCGTCTCAGGTCAACCATTCTTATGCATTCGATCCTCCATACAACTTTTAAGGGAGACTGTCCCAATATTAACCTAAAAATAGAATGGTGGCTTACGTAAACACTTACTGTGAATTACATTGTAGGAGAAGGTTCCTGGATGAACAATGATTAAGCTAACTTGCATTATAAGACACTTTAAACTTCAGTTCAGCTAAGATGTAAACGCTGAAAGTAAAATATTTACATAATTTATAAATTCGCTAAAAAAACAAAATTTATCCAGGATGGTTATTTACGAATCTTTGTTTCAGTTGTATGATTGTTCGGTACCCATGGGTACACTGCCCTATTCGTATTCAACGTGTTTAGCTTTGTAGATCATTACTATTAAAAATCTTGAAATCCCAGGGTTTGAATGCCTTTCCAAATCAAATCTCTCCATTACGATTTGATTTATATTCCAATTCAAACCCACCTGATACCACAAATTAGAAAAATCATTCAATCCACTTTGATAAATTTGGCAACTTATTTGGATTAAAAATATAAAAAAAGAGAATAGGCAGAGTAAATTGCTTGTATCATGACTGTTGGATGAACATCCTTCTGCATAGCAGGCCATAATTAAATATATACTATTAAACAACCTGTTGCTGATACGTATATAAAAATTCAATCCAGCTTTGAACAATAATTGATGAGTACAATTGGACAAATAGAAAATTGAGTCCAAAAAGGGCTTTTGCATTGATTTGTCATAATATGGAGTTAAACAAAAGTGAATCATTGTATGGTAACATATGCATGGCTTAATCCCATATAGTAATTAGGGTTTTGAACTATTTACCTGTCCACTTGCAGATATGACATAGCGCCGTGACCGTCGACAACAGATGACGGTGGACAAATTAGGGGTAGATAAACCAAATAGGGGAAGTCAGCACAGATGCCTTTGGGGGTGCGAATTGAAGAAATGAGGAAGCGTGTTTTAGGGATCTGAATGGTGAGAAATGAAATGAAGTACGGCGGGAATGAAAATCTTAGCGGGAAATAGAAGGGGGAAATAGAAGGGGGTTACATGGATTGATGGGATGGATGGACGGTTGTGATCTTTCATTTGTGAGGGCATGGATTGATGAGGTGTACTTTTAATTAGTGTAACACAATGTTTTTAAATGGTATCGCACGTCACAACACTAAAATTCCTACCGCAACAATGCATTCACGTCTAATGCAACAACATATGGCTATTGTTGCAGAAGACCGAAGAAAGCATAGCTTTTGCCACACTTTACGTGAAATGCACACATATTAGTGTCGAATATGCCTACTTTTGTAGTAGTGTTGGGATGGGTCGTCCTCTGGTCGTTGGTTCCTGTGCTGATTTTTATGTTTAATTTTATTAATATATATGCTTTATATATATATTTACAATCTGCTAGTCCTCCTAAAATGGCTCAGACATTATACAAGGCTGTTTTAGGAAGACTACCCACTAAAGAACGTTTATTTAGCTGGGGAATTATCGATAAAGACAGATGTGTCTTGTGCAACCAAGCCCTTGAAATCCATAACCACTTATTCTTTGAATGTAACTTCAGTAAACATTTATGGGCTATCAAAAAATTCAAATGTTTTAACACAAGACAAATTGGTAACTTGGAGGAAGAAAAATATTACCTGAACGATGGAGGTCACGTGTCTCACTTGATGGTAGAGATCAGCAAGGTTAGCCTCGCAGCCACAGTGTGGCAGACATGGAGAGAAAGTAATTCCCGTACTTTCAAGAGGAAGACAAGAGATGTATTAGTAAACTCTGCCATAATAAATAGAGAAATAGCTGTCATAATTGGAAGAATCAACAAGAAGCTAATTACTAGTGCAACGAAACGAGAACGATTGCTATTGGGGAGATGGAATGGAAGGATGAGATTGGAGGAAAGCAACGAGAGAATCTACGCCCGCCATTAAGAGACGCCATGCCCTAATTTTACTTTTGGGTTTCTTTTTCAGAGAATGAAGAAGGAATACGAAAAGTGATGTGTTGGAAGTATTATGTTGTAACTTCGTATCTATTAGCGGATTGTAATTGTGGGTTGAGACGGCCTTTTGGGCTTTAATATTTTTTTGTACCCAATTTCAAAATAATAATAATAATAATATTTACAATCTTCTTAGGTCCATATCTTTCTCATACGTCATCCAATTTATGAAAACTCGGGGTTTATCTAAACTAGAATTCTGAGGCGAACGCAATGGTAAAGTCGATTTTACTTAATTCCAAATATTTAATTATATAATATTCATTTTATTGTCTTTAATGTACATTTATGGTGTATTAAATTTTTGGGGTGTTACAAGTATGCAAGCTTAAACTTGAGGCCAGACATGAATATTCATTCGTTGCACAATTACCTAATGCCGTAAAGTATGACATGAAGCGACTCTATGATAAAGAGATTAGACCGGTCAACAGTACATAGATGATCTTGCAAAGAAGACATAAGAGTTCATGGAGAATATCCAAGTGTTTCCCCCATAAATCATTACTAGCACATCTTAAATTTCAATCTTTCTTTGGAATTCTTATGTTAAGACCTAAGAAGGGTAAATCATCTTAGGTGGAGACCTTTGGATAATAAGATGAACTTAAATAGGTAAAATATGACATATTTTGAGTAATGGATGTTAGTGGATGTATATAGATGCTTATGGACGTAATTGGTTGCATTTCTGCATTTTAGGGTAGTAGATCCTTTAGGCATATACTTATATCATATGCATATTGTTTCTTGATTTGATATTGCCTATGGATGTTATGCATGTAATTTTATGGATGAGCATGCATATAGAATAATCAGTATATTACTACAATCTTGCATACATCTGACACATAGCACGAGGTTTCTTGCATAAACATAAGATTAACTAAATCAGTAGATTGGTTAATCTTTTGCATTAGTTTTGCCTTACGTGCATTCCACGTTGCATATACACACTCACATACACATAGTTGCATTATTATACATTAAGGACTATGGTTGCCATAGATTATATATCAGTTGATGGATTTAGATTTTGATTGCGTTATGCAAGTTGCAATTTTCCATCCTTAAAGATTCTAAAATCCCTTTAAAGTTAGAGAATGTAAAACCTTGAAAACTTTCCAAATTGAATAAGTTGATTTAATTAAAAATAAAACAAGGACCTTAAAGTAATACTTTTGAAATATTCTAATTCGGTTATGAGATTGCATCATTGTGTCCATAGCTTCCAGAAATTTTCTTTATATAACTTATCGTAATATGAACGAGTATGAAAGAGTTACGAGCATCGGAATAAAATAAATGAAAATTGAAAAAGGAAAGGGATCAGGTCAAAATGCAGGTGATCGACCTAGCCATAGGGGCAGCCAAGCTGACCACTTTATTATCATGAGGTATTGATCGAATGTCTCTTCATTTCAACGCTTTAGATCAATGCCATGTCATGGATGTAATAAGCGATCGGTTAGATTTAATTTATGAGAGTGGTCTGTTGGCTATTAAATCCTAAGTGCTTGTATAAATTAGCTCTAAACTCTAACCGTAATTATATTTTGTGAATGGCAGCAGCGAAATGCTACCAAAATTTAATTAAAACCTTAATTTCTCCCCATGTTCTTAAATAGAAAATTAAACTACAAATTAAATCCAAATGAGATCAAATCAAAGAGAAAAATTAAGAGAAAAGGCAAGTAATTAGAAGATCTGGAAGAGAACTGTCGATTTCAGGCCATTCTTTGAAAAGCTATAAGGTGAGTGGGTATAAATCCAATAATTTGGTTAATTTGAATTAACTTTAAATTTATTTTAAATGATTAGTCTGCGTAGATACCCTAATTATCTTACTAAACTGGAATTAAATTGGAAAATTGAACCATATATTTAAACTCAATTTTGATTTGGATAAAACTTACACATTATAAATTTTGAAATGCAAATCTTGGAATTATTAGACAAATTGATGAAATTAATTAGATTAAAAATTATGGTTATCTCTTAAACTAAGCGCATGAAATTAAGTAATGTAATTATTATATATAAATTGCACAGAAAAAACTTAAACTAAAGCCTAAAAATTTATAGAGGGTGATTAACCGTGGGATATGCATGGTCAACCATAGGCGATTGACCCATGGTGGCCTCAAATCGAACGTCTGATGTAAAAATCAGTAGTTTGAACCTTGGCCTTAGGTCCGAACAAACAAAAGAATCTGTGATAAAAAATGAATTGTATGTTCCACTATTTTGAACCATGATGTATGTAATAGAGAATATGTAAGTTAGTTCCTCGTCCGAGTTGCAGGTCAAATTTATCAGTGAGGATATTTAGACAATTCAATTTAGAAGCTTCATAAATAATGAGAGAAAAAAGAGGATGATTGTCAAACAAACGCCAAAGCTGACTTGAAGAGACGTTAGGCAATTTATTTCACGTTAGGCTTAGGAAGCCTTATGATTGAGCGTGCACAACATTAGTGAGAACATTATCTGAGGTGATTAATCCTAAAAGAACCAAGTATTACATGTTTTCTTATGCAAACATGTAATGGGTGAAAGCTGGTGTTGGGTAATAAGTGGCCAAAAGAAACTAAACAATATTAGATGGGGTTGAGTACTAACAAAAACTAACACACGATGGGCATTGAAGCAATATATTAAGAGACATTTGCCACTACGATCGAGAGATGAGCGTTCGTATTATCTCTCTCTAAGCATAATGTGAGTAGTATTAAGACAACATAGTCTGATTTGACGAATCTGTAGTAAGGTTCGACTTGTAGATATGACCCACTATGTTTGAAAAATGTCCTGAGGTATATGACTGTATGAATGCACAAATATAATGTATGCGTTTTATGACACTTAAAGTAGATTTAGAATTAATTACACTTAATTATTTTATTAGTCTTGTTCTCATTCACCAAACTTTTGCCTAACACATTTTATTTCTCTCATTTTCCCTCACCACAGGTGGACATGGTAGCAAATGACCCGCCCAATCTAGCTTATCAGACAATCATATCTATCTTGGAGTTTGCTTTCCGTTTTTATCTCTTATCATGTATTACTTTTCAATACCGTTATCTTTATGGTATTGATTCTGAAAGATAATTATATTTTGTACTCTGATCACGACTTATGTGCTGATATTTTCTAAGATTTTGACGTGATATGATATGCTGGGACTACTATTATTATTGCTTCCATTGCGATTAAATATTTTATTTTTCAAATTGTTATCTTAGCTTTTATGATGCTAGTTTATTCAACCCGACGATCCACGTTTCTCGATATGATAATTTTTGGATATGTTGAGAAGTGTGCGTTTTGACATCATTAAGAAAAAAAAATCGTAGAAATTCAAAAATAAAATAAAAAAAATCCTTAAATGATATGATATGTGATAATAATTCATGATAAAAGTATCATAAACATACCATTCCAAATATTCTTAAGATGTTTCAGACCACAATATCAAAGTTGAATAATATGGAAAAACATAAAACATTTCAATCCTTTAAATTATTTTAAATATTTTTGAAAAGAAAAGAAACTCTAAAGAGTATGGAAAGACGTAGATCATTTCAATCTAAATAATTGATAGTTCGCAATGTGAGATTAAACGTTACGAGTTGATCTCAGAGATTGACAATTCTTAAAATTAATGAATCACGTTTATTTTTTATCTTACAAGATTAACTCAATTGCTTTGATGGTTGGTAATACAAGAATTAATATTATGAGTTCAACACTTGTTAGCATTAATTAACATTGCTCAAAAGAATCCAAATAAATAAACAATGTTGGCTCAATGGTTGATAGGTCAGACCATAGAATTTAAATGTCAAAAGTTGATTCCTAAAATGGGAACGATATTAATGATTTTAAAATGGGCACATGTTGATATTAATGAAAAGATCATATGAAATGAGATGAGGGTTGGAGATGCTGTTGGTTTTAGAAATAGTCAAGTTCTGTAATGTACTGTTAATAATTGTTACTGTTTGCCTTATGCTACTACGCCCCTTTAGTCATTCCTCCGATCTTCCTCCTCCGTAAATCTAGGGTTCATAATAGAAGCAAAAAACTCAGAAGGAGGGAAATCAGAGAACAGAAGAGAAAAGTAAATCCAACCTGGCTTTGAATCCTGGATTCTTCCGTTCAGGTATGCTGCTGCTGCTTCCTATTCCTCTTTTTTTACCTTTCTGTTGCAGAATCGAGATCGCGATGCTGAACTAAATCTCTTTTGGTTTTGTTTCAATTCGCTGTTTAAATTGAAAATCGTGATTCAATTTGGGGCTTCAATATTTCCGTTCTGAGATAGGATCCTACGGTTTTCACCGGTTGGGATCCAGTTTAACTCTTGGATGGGAAGGCTGTGATTCCTCCCAAATCGCATTTGGAATGCAGGATCTTATGATTTTTGCAATCACTGGTGGTGAATGTTTATATTTACTACCATAACAGTTGATGTTACTAAACATTTAGATATGATCATAAGATTAACCATTTCAAATTTAGACATCAACCACATTGAGAAAATCAGACATGTTTAAGTTGTTTACTAATATTCCTATTTGTCATTTATCCATAAGTTTACTTGATATTAGAGCCGCTAAAATGATAGTAATACTTTTTAGGTTAAATTTATAAATCAGTATATCAACTTAAAGATTATGAGTCATATTGATGATACATATCAGGCATGAAGTCAAGTTTTATGCAGTCACCTCATGATCCACATGTTAGATACAAGCATGTCCCAAATTACATTGGAATGAGTACCAAATGAAACCAGCTTATTAGGTAATTATAGAAGATGCCATGGAGTTTGCTTAAGGTTTAGATACTATATGTAACTATCAGTAGTTCTAATTTTTCACTCAGTTTCTTCCTTTTATGATTGGATATGACTTTCCTATTATATTTTGATATGATGAATTTTTTTTGGTGTTTGATTGGTTTCAAAATTTGGAGATGATTTAGTTTGATTAAGAGGTGACCAGATTAGTTTAGTAGGGTATTCAATCATGACCATATATTGCTTTGATTTGTTAGCAAATTAGGTGAATGTGATTGTATTTAATTTATTGTATTTTGTTTTAAAAATTCAATTGTGAAATTCCTTGATTTTATATCTAATTAGTGTGATTTTGGATGATGATCTTATTGAAATCGATTAGGACTAATTTGAAGTGGAATCTTATGATTTGGAGTTGAAATTTAAAAGAGCAAATACAACAAGTTAAAATTATTTTTAAAGTAGCATTTATATTTATATGACACACAAATCAAGTTTACACGTAATACCTACTTTGAGATGGCCCTGAGATGAACCTTAGGACCTTAAATGTAAATCCGAGATGCATTCATCTAATATGAGTTCCTTACCAATTTGAGATCAGGTCTTTCAAAACCTAAAATTAAAAACCTTGATTAGTATGGAAATTCATATAATGTATAATAACACAAATGGGTTATTCATATGACATGGAGGCAATTGCAACTGAAATCTGTTGAACTGTTTCTTTATAACAAAAATTATTCTTATCTAAACTAAACATGTATTTTGGTATTTTGGAGATCTAAGATCTTTAGAACCACACCACATTCTAGAGATCTTATTACTTTAGCATGTGGTCGTCGACGAGTTTGTTTACAGTTGCTATGCTTCTTAAATTTATATCTTTATGCATACAGAGTTTATTTTTTGAGCCTTTCATCTGTTGTTTTGTCAAACTAATTCAGACTGTGATATATGCAATACAATTTATAATTCACTATTATTACTCAACAAAATTCTTGATATTAACATATAAATATGGCTTCGTTTTTTTAAGAAACCTTATATTATACTCATCCACCTTATACGAATTTGTACATCCTTGAAAAAACACATATGTTAACAAAAAATGTCATTGAACCATTTTAGATGACATGTGGTCATCTTTTTAAGGGGATACCATCAAGAATAAATAATTTAGTGGTGGTTGGTATAAAATTATAAATGGAGGCATAATTAAACGTCCATGATGGTATATGATCAGATGTCAACTGTAAATATGTTTTTACCTAATGTTTTACAAAATTAAATTATAGTACCATTGCAGAGTGAGGGTGAAGGATGCACAAATAATGCAAAAAACAGAAAAAATATTAAGGATTAGAAACATCGAGTAAAAAACAAGCATTTTATGCCAAAATTCGAATTTTTTCATCGAGCTATTTTAACTGCGCAATAATATGCACATACGTGTGAAGTTGAAGTGAACATGGGTTTTCTTAAAATATACTCGGAAATGACACCGTCTCAAGAATAACTAATCATAAATTATATTGAAAATCTGTCTATAGCTTCGATGTTGGTGTTTATGAAAATAAGTTCCTTGAAATGTATGTCCAATAATTACCTTGAGCAGGCAAGTATATATATGTTTAATAATTTAAATGGAATGTTATTTTTTGTGTTGTACCAAATAGAATTATATACAAATGTAATATTGATAAATCATACCCAGATGGGGTATCTTGATTTGTCACATTATTCATATTAATATATTTTATCATTGATTTCATCTGGGGTGTGTGTGTATTTTTTTGTGTGTGTGTATATATATATATATATGTATATACATATGTATATATGTATATACATATGTATATATGTATATACATATTGATAAATATGTATATGTATATTAAATATTAGTTCTATAAGATCTCAAAATATAATATTTCATGACAATCGTTCCATGATTTTCAATTTTGACTAAAAGATTATAAAGATGCATGAGCTGACAATAGCATGATTATTCATCCAAAATTAAGAAAACCCATGGTTTTGAATGTGATATAGAAGTATGTTGAACTTAATACTTATGCAACTATAGAAGTAGTTGATATAGTTTGATGATATTAAGATATCTTGATGATTATTTAATTAAGCAATTGTTTAAGAAAACAAGATTAGAAGCTTTAGTAAATATATTCTTTCAAACAACTACATAGTTAAACATATTTTTGTTGTTGTTTAGCGAACCTTAATGGAAAGGAAATGCAAGTCGATACATTCGGACCAATTTTTTAAGTGGAAAATACGGAGGAGGACAAACATTATCAATTTTTTTAGATTCGGTCCCAAACTTTTCAAATCTAGGTTCAAAGACAAAATCACATTCTTCCTTTTTTTTGGTGGAAATCAATCTTCGTCTCCCCTCAACTGCTGCTACCCCGGTTCATCCGCCAACACACCATAGTTATTAATGGCGCGCGATGCAAAATGGCGCAAATTCTTCCTGGACCCACGGCGCAAGGCGCGACAAATGGCGCGCGCCTTTTGTATTTGCAGCGAAGTGTAACTTTTTTTTTAAAAATATATCATACATGATAATAAATTAAGAAATTTCAACATAATTAACTAAGAAATTTCAACATGATTTGGATCAGGAGTGAAAAATACATCCATAGGCTCTTTTTGTCTTGGTTTTTTGGAACTCTTTGATGAATTTCCGTAATGATCAAATTCAGTTTCATCATTTTCCCAACATCAAATTCACAAACTGACTCAGAATTATCTATTTTTTTCCTTTTCAACCTTTTTTTGAGCCATACACTGCTAATTTCTTCTTTAACGTGCAAAAAAAAAAAAGTAAACACAATTATGTGATTAGTGCTAATTTCTGCACATTTCTTGTGTAGCAAAAAATATGTAAAATAAAATAAAAAGAGGCAAAAACCATCAGATTATTAGAAAGGCGCTTCTTTTGTGCGCCATGCTTCGTTTGGTGCGCCTTCCCATATTCGCCGCGCATTGTTGTAGAAAGGCGCAAAAACCGGGCCGCGCCTTACGCCATGGCATGTGCCTCAGTGCGCCTTTCATAACTATGCAGCACGCCCCTCCCCATCTCATCACCATCGCCTTCAACATCTTCGTCGTCGTTGATAGCCCCTCCCCCTCTCATCATCATGCTTGTGACGTCTTCACTGTAGCCGTCGATAGCTTATCCTAAAATTCCTCTCAAACTCGTCGTTCTCTCTTGAATCGAACGTTGTACCACCTGGCCGCAGTTATTCTGAGCTGTACCATGCTGCACCTTCATCATCGATCTGAAATTTAAAAAGAAAAATTAGTAGTAGACTAATAATGCTGAATTAAATTAGCATTAAATCAGGGTAATGCTATACTCATTTTTTATAGTTTAAAAATGCAAATTATACTATTATTTAGCATACTTCAAACATGGTATTATACTTCGTAGTTAAAATGTCATATCAATCTACATTTCAAATATCATAAACTTGTAATGCTAAATTAAATTAGCATGATACACATACAATGTGTTGTGTGTGTGTGTGTGTATGTATGTGTGTGTGTATATATATATATATATATATATATATATATATATATATATATATGCAGTTTAGAAGGTGCTAAACTAAGACTAATATAAAATCAACATAGTGATATTCAATTTGTAAAGTTTAAAAAATGATTAATCAAACTAGCAGTATTATCCTTTTTTATAATTTGAAAAATGCAAAGTTAAATTTACCAATTTGTAACGACCTGCCTTTTTTGACTGCTTTAAGTTGGTAATTAAACCAACTCAACTTGTTCACAAAGACAGATTGTTAGGGGTAATAACACATCAGAGCAGAAACAAAATGAACTTTTATTATCTCACAATAATTTACATCATTTACATTAGTACATCAGAGTACAAGCGGAATAACTATAACTACAAAGGGTCAAAATGCTCCAATCCAGCTTCAGCTCCAATCCTGTATTGCTCCTCTAGATAGCTCTAATCTATAACTACACAACTACAGCACTATACACATGTAATGCTATGTACGTTTTCACTTACAGATAATGCTAGTTTTACATAGGATTTATGACTGTTAATTGAAAAAAAAAAAGATTAGTAACATGTTGCGCCTCGACATCGACCATTGTCTCCCAATCCACATCAATCAGCTACGTTCTCGTCGTTGCCTTCTAATCTGGTGCAACGTCGTCGTCTCGACCTATCACTGTCATCATCTCCTAACATGCTGCCACCTCGTTGTCTCAACCAACCACTGCCATCATCCCAGGCAACAACCACCTTGTCAACCCCTTGAAACCACCCGTCATGTTATCGTTTGTCAAGCCGACACAATTGTAGTATCCTCCTAAAATGGACGTTGTGATGTACATTGACAGCAATTTTGGCCATCATTTAAAAAAAGAAGACCTTTTGTCTTTGCGTCTAAATTGTTCTTTATGTTTGTCTTGGTCCACATTTTCCTCTTTTTTGAAACTATTTAATAAAAATATTGAAACCTGGTTTAGCGAATAGCCTTTCAATATGGTTGTCCATTCTAAACCCTTCGTGGGATGAATTTTTTTATCCTTCGTTCATACGTTCCATGTGCTTTTATCTTCAATTACATTTTTAAGTTCTTTTTAACTCTTAATGCTAGGTTTATACATCATTATATAAACTCTTATAATCTGGTTTTCAATACAATTATTATTTATGCTTTAAATATGATTTTGGTTGTAACTAGAACATTGCGAAAAAGTTCAAGCGGACAAATAGTATATTAACCCTCCAAAGATTGAAAAATGCATGGTTATGGATGTATCATAGAATTATGTAAAAATTAACACATATGAAAGTACAATAACAATTGAGTGATACCAGTTGTCATGGGTAACAAAGACAATTATTTATTTCCATCAAATATGTTCGTTTGCCTCTTTCAAGAACATGTTTTGTAAAATGCTATTCAGTTAAAATTTAGTGAAAAAGGTCAATTCGGAAGCGCAAAGAAGTCCTGTAAAATCCTCGCTGTAGCTTATTGCGCTCTTTGTCTTTTATTTTATTTAAGTTTAGCGCTATTAAATAGTAGACCGTTTTAAGCCATGTTATTTTTCGATACACGCGCTAAATTAAGGCTTTTTAGCATCACTTTTTGCAACAATAACATATAAAGGTTGATTTGATTACTTCTTTTTAGACAAAATCAATAAAGTTAGGATAAAACCTAAGTATGTATAAATGCTCAATAAGTTAGAAATCGACTGTATTCACTAAATCTAGTTTAAATATTTAGTTTTGTCATATTTGGTTTTATATCTAAAGAAGAATTTTGCAGCTTTACTTCTGTTATATTCCCGTAGTAACTTTTTGCACTTCTACCCTTATAAAGTCATTAACTGCTTTAACTGTACAGGTCGAATATTATTTAAATTAAAGACTTGATGCATACAATGATCAATTTTGAACCTTTAGAATAAGGAAAAATTATTGTTGACTTCCATCTTTTCTTTAAACGTATGTGGAATTGACTTTTTTATGTATGTATTTATGTGTCTATTTATGTAAATTTACGGACATGTTTAGATTCTTTTATATGCATTTTTGATTACATGGTAAAATGTGTAATCTTCACTAATAACGCAAATTATATGGATAATCACTTTTGAGACATTTCAAAATTATCCTTAGACAATCCATCAATAACTTGATCGAGAATTATCGTTTCTTTTCCCAAAAAAAAAAGAGTTAATGTCACACCTTCGATATGTACAATATTGACTTGATAAGCTTTTGTTTTTAACATTTTCGAGATCTCTTCCTTAGTTAAAAAAAAAAAGTCCCTAACTCTCTGTTTTCTATGAAATTTTAAATTGCTTCCATTTATTCTGATTAATATTTTAGTATAATAGTGGTGTTAATTTGAAAGATTTTTTTGCATAGAATAGGCAACTTACATTATTCATATGTGCTTGTGTGTCTACATGAAATTTAGAATAATACCACAAAATTAAAATACCATGTACGCTTAAGGTATAGCAATAAAATTGATTAGATACAACCACAAAATTAAAATACCACCCCCAGAGCCCGGAAAGTCGTGAGAATAGTACTAGGTGGGAGAATGCCTGGTAAGTCCTTTCGCTTGAGTACGGGAGCCTTTTTGTAAAATTGGTATATAATAATATACTATTGATAAGCATAATTTGAAATAAAATACATGCAATGCTCACACAAAATAGTAGTATGACTAATATGTGTTTGTTGTCTTTGCTGCGTAAATTAGTCAAGTCCTCTTTTCCATCAACCATTTATGTTTCTCCGTTTGATTAATCATGTTTCTTTATGCCCACCAAGTCCAAACTTTGATATCCTACATTTCCAATAAACTTATTACTTAGCAGAATTTCTTTTCGTGCTGTAATTTCTTTAACCTATAATCATTCATTACTACATATATGAGTATGTACGAATGTAGGTGTATGGATATAATTATTATTTAAGTTTAATGTTCTATGCTCTATGATCAACAACAAATTCGTGACACACCAGAATGAAATATTCTTTGATGTCCATCAAAACAGTTGTATTGGAAACATGCCATGCTTCATCTCAAGTTTAAATATTGTAAGGCTTGACCTGACGTATATGGACACACACCAAAATTATAGAGAGAGATGCACTACATTCTTCTCTCTCTCATACACACGTATAGTATAAAAGGTGGAATAGGAATTGTGGCTTGAATCAACAAATTCCGAATATTTTGGAGGTGTTTGATTTTTCATTACTTTTAACTTGCAAGTGATATTAACTTAATGCAAGTTTTCTTCAGTTATAAGCACAAAAGGACTTTTTTTCCCCTTTAACATACATGTGAATATAAAGTTGAATAATTTATGATGATTGTTTTTCTCATAACTCATAAGTGCATTATAAGTTGTATTTTGACTATTTTGTCCTATAAACTACCAATACCAAATTGAATCACATCATAAAAAAAATATCATTTTGATAACACATCGCTTTTTCAAGGTTGAATTAAAAGTTTTGCTCTACTATTTCCAATTGTTTATAGCAATGTTTTGAAAAACCCGCCTCGGTACTGGTCTCAAAGAGCACCTTAAGGAAGAGAGGAGGAAGAGCACCTTACGACTTTTTGAAATTGATTTTTTTTACTTTCAAGGCTTACTTCTTAGCAACGTAAGATGTACAAACAATCATTTTACCCAAAAATAATATATTGTTTCAAATAAAATTTGTCATATTCTTTTCTTAAGAAAGGTTTAAAAAAATGTCTCACATATCCCAAACTGCTAATGCAGCTCTAATAATCTTTTACTTCAATTGTAAATATAAGCACTAATAGAAGTTATAAAACTTTAATTTCTTGTTAGCAAGAAAAAAAGGAACAAAATTACTAGAAGTAAATGATTTTGTTTTTACTTTTTCAAAATTGACATGATCAAGCAAGATTATTTGTGAAACAGTAATCAAAAGCTACATGATAGATTTTTCTCAAATGCTATTTAAATAAAGTTTTTGCTATGTAGGACAATTAGATAAAATAATAATGCTTTGTGCTGCTTTAATAGAAGTTGATTCTACTTGAGTCGATCAAAAATTATTTTCACAAATCTGAAAAAATACCAGAGACAATTTAGGAAAGAAAAGTAAATACATATCACTGTGGAGCTGAAAACTGAGCATCAGTTCTTGAAACATATTGATAAGGATTGAATAATATATACATATAGGAGCGGCTATTTGGATACAAATATTTGACACAAATTAAGGAACACAAACTCTTAGCCATTGGATCGTTTTTGTCCTTATATGAAGGATGGAAATCAAGTGGTAATCCAGTGGTTGAGATTTTATGTCCTTGAACTTGTGTCAAATATTTGTATGTAAATATACTTCCCTATATGTACATACATACATACATATATACATACATACATATATATATATATATATATATATATATATATATAATCAAAACTAGTCAAGTGCTTAAATTTAGTTACAGTTTAGTTGTTTGTACTTTTATGAATAAGCAATACAAAATGATTAAGACTGAACTCAGTCTTAAATTTTACTTATTTGTTGTTCAGTTTTTTTTTTTTTTCATAGTTCTATTTTTTTAAAACATTCTTGTGCCAGTATTTTCTTAAAATTTCACATATTTGTTGATGTTTTAACCTTTGAAAGTGATATTCTAAGCTTATGTTTTTTGTTATTATTTTCTCTTATTTTTTTAAGGGTAAGAGTGATATTTTATTTTTTCTTATTTGTCATTTAGTTTCTTTTTCTTTCGTTTGTACATCCCTTTTATTCTTGAAAAATAGTTCAACTATATTATATGATTTTGATTTATTTTCGTTGACTTGTAATTTTAATTTACTACAAGCGTCTTTTTAAACCGGCTTCTAAAAGCATTACTTTTATATGGATATCCGAAAAATCCGAAATCCGTCCGCATCTGCATCCGAAAAATGGATAAATATCCGACATTCAAAAGAACAGATGCAGATGCGGATGTGGATGCATATATAAGCACATTCGCATCCAAAAATTACCCGTCCGCTTCTTTTCATGATTATAGCTTAAAATATATGTATTTTAGCTTAATGAAATACATTAGTTTATTATTCTATTAAGTTGAAAATTTGTACATATTAAATGCATATTAATTGCTTAAAATCATTTGTTATCATAATATTTGTTTATTTTTAACACTTTAACACTCAATTGGATTGAAAAAACTAAACATTAAATTATAATTTTCCATTTATGTTTCTTAATTTATCGGTCATTGACGGATCGGATAATTGTCCGATATCGTCCGAACCCGCGGATGATATCAGATATCCAAAAATAATTTCGGATGCGGATGCTGATATTGCACTATCCGCACCCGAAAGCATCCGTTGACAGCCCTACTTCTATATTGATTTCTTTCAAGTGCTTAAATTAATTTTGATTTGTACATTTTAATATTTTGAACTTTGTAATGGCTAAAACATTAATATTATTATTGACCATTTGTTAGAAAATAATGCAAGTGCTAAAACGAAGTTGGTCTTGGCTCTTTATCCTTTAATAAATTGAATGAATGTACATTGTTTACAATAAGTTCAAGAACCAAACACCAATATATTTTGTGGTCCATGCTTATTTTTGCATTTTTAAGTGATGAATATTTTCAAGTGCTAAAGACTACACCTAGACAAACTGGTATTGTCACACATTCATGTCCTACATTATCGTTCATTTTATTGAAGGGACCAATAATGTGGAAGGGAAATTCAAAAAACACATTACAGATTAGTACAAAATTGAAAACAAGATGAGAATACAATTCAATATAAAAAGTATTATTATTACAATTTAAGTATTTCCCCCATTTTTATTCTTTTCGCGAAAATGTTAAGACTAAGTACAATTAAAAATTTAGTTTAGACCTACTAGATTATTGTTGATACTTATATATCAATATTTGCTATTTAAGAGGCCGATTTTTATTGTCACTTTTTTTTTTTTTTTTTGCAAGACATTAGCCATGTCATAAAAAATATGCCTTATCATTCGGAAAACGTGCTTCCATGATCCATATATATGTTGGAACATGCAATGCTTTGCATTGCGTTAAGTTTTCAAACAAGAACTCCAGTACTAAAGACGCATCGACTTTTGGTAAGATTCATGTTATAAGGTTATGCCTCTAATCCCCTTATTGATGCATATTTGCTTCGGTGCTCTTCTAGGTAATTGTCTGTTGACCTACTCGCGATATGATCACAAAAAAGCAACAAAAATCTGGTGTCCTGATCTCTGCCAAATGTTAAAAACATTAGTGAATATTCTTGAGCTCAACAGATCCTTATGAAATGGTTTTAAGTTTTAACTATCCAGTCCTATTTTTGATATATGACACATAATATAATGGATCGATACATCATATAACCTATAGAACGTCTAATAATGCCAATAGATTGCTCACTAGGTTATATATTTCTGTTTGAATGTGTTGCTAATTTTTGTAGAACTTTTCATAATGCCAATTTGACTGCTAACGAAAGGTGATGCTCTTTGTTCCTTTAATAAATGGCGATAAAGGTTGAAATAAGGATCATATTAGAGTTAGACATACACGATAGTCATTTTGTTTTGGTAATATTTCAAGTGAGCTTTGTCCTTTATTTAATTGATATTTGTGTTTATACTATTATTATCACTGATAGCAAAAGATGGGATTGGTGATAGTCGGATGAGTTATTCCTTATAAGCTTTATTGGCTCGAAGGAAGAAAAAAAACCATTGAGTGCCTAGTATTCATTATATGTATTATAAATTTTTGTAATGTAAATCATTTCTTACAAACTTATTGGTTCTAAGAACAAAATTTTGATTAGCTCTTACTTATTCTGGATATTTACCTCAACATATACTGCTGTTTTTAGGGGTCGCCCCCCACGCGGGGAAGGGGGGTCGGGGGAAGAATCTTCCATTTGAGTGCATGGATTTGATTATACCCTCTCTCTTCGCATATTACTTTTCTTTATCTTACACGATCATCGAATTCATCTATTCATTTGCTAAATTCAGTGGTTAGTTATAAGGGAGCTATGAAGAGCCATAGGTCGCTCCTTATATATAATATAAGTATGTGTATATATCTTTGTTTATAGTTGAAATAAGTAAAATTATTTTGTGGTGAGAACCACTAGCTTAAGTGAAAAGCGATATGACGTTCTACATGAAGATTTTACAGGTCATGGGTTTGAACCCGGAGGACATAAAAATGGATGCTCTGTTTGAATAAGTGTCACTTTTAGTTTAAAAATTGATGCAATCATAAAACTCCAAAAATGTTCTTGTTGTGTCTAGATGAGGTATCAAATCCAAAGAAAATCCACGAAAAAAAATTACTGTCTATTTATGTATATAAAATTTGAAATATCATTAAGATTACTCATACTTCAAAGATCTATGAAAAAGTATGTTATTACAGCTGAAAATTGATGTTATATATTTGTAGTTTTGCATTTTTCTGGTTTAGAATTCAGCGTTTTAAAATATTTTCTATATAACTATTTTGTGGACTTAAAAATAATAAGAATTAAGTGTACAAACCGGATTTTGGTTATTGTGAAAAAAGGCGACATCGCGCTGCTTCGGTTTCTTCCCACACGTCTCCGCCTTCATCTCCTGACTTTCCATTATTGTCCACGTCTTTTTCTGAATTCGAATTCTTCTTTTCCTACCATGCCAAGGCGTAAGTACTCTCCCTTTCTCAGGATTTTGTTTCGTCTCCCTCTGTCAGTTTAGGGCTTCGTTCATCCAAGCCTAAGTCACAGTCGTCGACTAGGGTTCTGCTTAGCTCAGCGTCTGCTTTCCCTCCACTGTCAGGTGCTTGCCTTGCAATGCTCAACCTGTTCGAAGCCTTAGCTCATGCTGAGAGCGTTTCTAGATCTCCCCTTACGGTTGTTTCTTCCTCACTTAACCCGATTTCACCTTTGCTTTCTGATAATGTGGTTGACATCGGTCTCTGTCTTGGGGGTGAGAGAATTGTGTCGGATGTGTCCACTGGCCTCAATAGCACCAATTCAGTTCCGTCCAGATCCATTTATTCAAGATGTTCGGTCGAATGCTTGTGAACAACCTGCTGTGGTAAAACCAATTTCACCAACTGATAGTTAAAAACCAACCTTCATTTCTCACATTCTGGTCCTATGCCCTGGACTTCCATTTTCAGAACCCTGCCTCTTAATGTAGGTCCTTTTGATCTGGTCGACTTTGTGATTGAGGATGACAGTGGGTTTCCAAAGCCTCTGTCTCCGGTTTTCCAAGCTGGTGCTGAATTCTGGAAGGGATTTCTAATAGGTTTCTTCTTGGACCCGCTTCAAAAGATGCTAGAACTCTATGTCATCGTATTTGGAAACTACGAGGAGATACCGAGTTTTCTACTTCGATTCAATATATAACTTTAAGTTTCCATCTTTCGAAGAGCGCCAACAAGTTCTAGAAGCCGATCCTTATTTTATTGAAGGTAAACCCTTCATTGTCACTAACTGGTCCATTTCAGTGGCTAGTGCTAGAGAACATGTTTTATTCTTACCAGTTTGGACTTATTTTTTGCATATACCCTCTGTTCTTCAGCTTTTGCTTGGTCTGAATTGACAAGTTTGAAATATTTTGATTTTAACACGATGGCTAGTGAGAGGTTGGTCTACGCCAAAGTGCTTATTGAGATTACCCCATATAGGCCTTTTCCGTCCTCAATTAAGATCCATTTGTCTGATGACCACGTTGCGGAAGTTCGAGGTGGATATGGTTGGACTTCGGACATTTGTACTGCCTGCCATTCCTTTGGCCATCTTGTCGCATCCTCCTCCCCCCAAATATGCATCTCCCCCGTCCTCCTATCCATAAATGGGTTCCAAAAGTTGGCAACTCTTCAGTAAGCACTCTGCATCGTGGCCCCCCAGCTGATTTCACTCCACCTGTGCCAGCACCCTCACCTATCCCCCTCCCTCACGCTCCCCGCCACCGATCCGTTTGAGACTGATCTATCTGACTTTTTTTCTGATCTAGTTGTTCCCCCGTGGTTGAACCCATTGTGCATCATGCTGTTTCTTGGATTTCTGATGAGCAATCGTGGGAGCATTGAGATTTTGACATGAGATACAATCCAAAGCACCGTTGTTTCTACAGATTTGTTTTCGAGCACGCTGGTGAAGATCACTGTTTATATTACCAAATTTCAAATGATGACTTCTCGTTGGCAAAAGAGGGCGAGTAAGGTGAGTCAAATAGGAAATTTTTTGAGGATTTTTCTTGGGATAGGAAATTCGTATACTCTAGGAATTCTCCTCACTATGTTTACGATCTTCTTAGCTTATTTTCTGGCTACTTAGATAGTTCAGAGCACTCTTCCACCTCTGTGAGAGAGGACCTTACCACCTCTGAGGTTTGACATATATTATTAGCTTGTGAAGCAGTCTTGCTCAACCATGTAATGTCTTTGTGAAGTGGACTGGCCACTATAAATTCAGCTCTAGCTATTCTGTGCATGTACAGAGCACATTTTCTTTATTTATTAATAATAAGTGGTAGGGCCACTATAAAGACGGCTGGCTTTGGGAAAAAAAAAAAACAAGAATCAAATGTAATAGGTTGATTATTTCAATTTTTAAGTGTTTGTTTCAACCATTTTTTTTAATACAAGTGCATATTACTGAGTATTCACAAGCTAATAGAAAATATTGTTATGTTTTTCATTCTCGTAGAAGACATCAAATCAAATTAATTTTTGATTCTACAGTTAATAGACGGTGATAATCTGTGAGCTAAATCTAATAAAATTAACGCTAGTTGTTAAGTAATATAAACCGATTGAAATTGTCAGTTACATCCAAATGCTTTAGTTTTTTTTTACCAGATGGTTTGAATATTGGATCACTGTGTATAGCGGGAAAAGGAACGAGTGAAAACAATTTTATTGAACCACCATAGTTGCTTATGTTGAATAGTTAACAGGTTTTGTGTAAATTGGACCAATGTTATGATGCCAAATATCGACATTTAGGATTCTTGAATTCCAAATTGTAATTTTTTTTTTTCAACTGGACTGTGCGCCTTTTGTACCATTTACTGTCTTTTATGTACCATATTCTTTTGCCTTTTATGCGAGGAGAGTTGACAAATTGCACTAACTATTTTGTCTTTCACGCTCAAAGAGTGTCTTTAGGTGTTGTAGTACCACATGTGATGCTGTAGCTGTGATGAATATATTTCTTAGCAACAAATATAAAGTCAGAAGTTTGATGTTCAAAATTCTGAATTTGAAAATTATTTTGATAATTGCAGTCAAATCTTTATCTGAGCTCAAATTTTACTATTATTACGAGCAAATTTATATTCCAAAAACATGCATAAAGTTTGGATCACTAGACTGAATTCAGAAACCAGAAAAATGTTATTGTTTGTCAATGTTATACTCTTGATCTCCATGTTTGAGCCGTTTGATTTCAGTATCATGTTTTCTCTGCTTGATTTGATAGATATAAAAATTTCAAAAATCCAGTAGTTGAATTTGTGGATGATATCGCCAGCTATAACTTTAGTAAAGCAATTAGGTAAGAGTTTACATTAATTTATACCCCTAATATTTGTTAGAAAATGGTATTAAATGCAGCCATTATTATTAACATCCTATTTCTTGGATATAATTTCATATTGTTTCTCCTACCCAATCATTGAGCTTAGTTTTTGTGGTTATTTTTTAGTATGTGATTTATTGTTGCTTTATTTTTTGGGGGTTGTTGCTGCTGCATATTTACATCATACAATTGTTTATTCCAGGTTCATCATTCCTTGTAATTTGATAAGGAGAAACTTGAGAAGATTTGCTAAAAGGACATTAAAATACTAAAATTAAGTGTTTGCTGGAGAAATGGAAGAGTCAATGATGTCAAGTTTTTGGGGGCCTGTCACTTCTACGATTGAGCTATGTGAGGAAAACTATGCACAGTCCTCGTATATTGCCGAATTTTACAACACCATTTCAAATATTCCCTGCTTTCTATTGGCACTTATTGGCCTTGTAAATGCCTTAAGTCAACGATTTGAGAAACGATTCAGTGTTCTTCATATATCAAATATGATACTATCGATTGGGAGTATGGTGTTCCACGCTACTTTGCAACTTGTGTAAGTTCTCTATGCCCACTCCTGTTGTACAGTTTGTGGCATTTGTATCTTTACACTATGATATTTTGTTCTGTAAATCTTATATTTTACGACCTATTTTCCTTTGAATTAAGCCTAACCCTATATACAATATTTTATTAGCATCACGTTTTAAAATTGTAGATTACATATAGTATGTTGACAGTTGATAGATTTTTCAGTCACTAGCATGCTTTGTAACTATTTATGGAAAAAACAAATACTATTATCTGATCTGTAAAAATATTTTGACAATTTATGTGTTATATGTGATGGCCAGTTAATATCGGAGTTGAACTTTATAGGCCGATGGATTAAAACAGTTTAAGTGTATATAGGTTCCCGTATTAGCTTTAAGGGTGGTCTTCGGTTTCTTCTTCTTTTCTTTTTCCTGGTAATGAGGTTGATTTGTTTTTCCAGTCCAATATTTTCACTTAAAAGTTAAACCTAGTCACTTTAATGCTCAATCACCATATCTTGCTTTTTTACTCCACAATAAATTGCTCATTCTTCTCTAATGGTAATTGGTGTATCAAGCAATAGCACTTTGTTTACTTATTTTAGAGTTTAATAACGGTTGTCATAAAAAATGATTATTAATATGAGCAGTATGTTCATATGCTCACAGTTTTAAATCTCATCCATATCACTTGACATCTCATTTTCACAGTTGAGCGCTAAATGGAACGTCGGATCTTATTCATTCAATACCTCATTTGATACCAATCTTGTCCGTTATATCATAATATCAATCGTAATCTGGATTGAGATCTCAACTTGAGATCTTAGCTGATATTGTATGTGATACACACATATATGGGTATAAAAATGGCTATCCAATTACTGTCTAGTAACCATTAATCCTAAATTTTACATGTGTAAACCAGAAGAATACTCTATTTCTTATGTTCCTATTAAGAAAAATCATTCGGTCATTATCGTATCAATCTAGCTAACTCTCTTCTTTAAAAAAACAATACTATTTCTATGAAAATCATGTACATTACAATTCATTTAACTTATTTTTCGGATGATAACTATTGAAAAGTAATTTCAGTTTTTTTTTTGGTTTTGTTTGAGTTAATAAATTAATTTATAAATGCATGCAGGTCGTCAACCTCAGTTTATTTACATAATTTTTTTTTAACCAATTAACTGCCCAACTCAGCCTAACTAAAAATCCCTCAAATCTTTAAAAATAAATATAAACAAAACCCTACTTCTTATTTCATCACTTATTTACTGTCCTCACCAAACCAGTGCTATTTGAATCCAATACGACATTTATTCGGATTTCAAAGTGGAAAAAAACTAAATACCGTGTCACTGATGAACACTTGAAATCAATGAAAAGAAAAACACAAATCAAGTCCAGTTTCGTCCTGCTGCTTGAAATTGATTATCCAGACTGGGGTAATTGTTGGAAGTTTCAGCTTTTTCAACCAATTTATGCAAATGTGATTTTGTGTGTGTGTGTGTGTGGAGTTTCTCAGTCCGTATCTGTCCGATTCTCATTTACAAAACAAATTAGGACAAGGAAAAATGTACGAAAATATGCCCATTCGATATTGTCCGTACATTGTTTTGTCTGTTGCCCGGTCATTCGAACAACGTGTGTGTCCACTGTCCATCCTAAGAACAATGTCTGAACTTAAACCTTGTCCGATCCATGTCTGTTTGAATCTTTTATAGAACAAAACACGGACAGATCTTCGTCCAGACTGGTCTGGTCCTGTTTACACTTAGGTATAATGCATGAAAATTGTAAGAGGCGCGACTGTAATTTGAGATTTAAAATCTTGTCCTGTAAAACAAAGATCTAACTGTCTTATAGCACAAAGTTGATAAATTTACCCATATATCCCGATTCTCCATTTGAATTATACATGGTTATAACTGCTGATTGATGTGTGTCCCAACACAGATAAATCTGTGTTAAAGTACATGCTCTTTTAATCTAGTTATATATATAGGAGCAATCGGAGGCACCCCTGTTGCACCCCCCACGGCCCTACCCTACCGTGAGCTACGGCGTTCCAAATCCAACGAGAATTTGTAGATGTTCAATCCACATATATATTAGCACCTATCCAAAATTTGAGTTCATTCCGACATTCGTATAATAATATATTTGATGTTTAAATTTAACGGTTTGAATAAATGTCTGAACGATGAATAATTGAGCTATGATTTTGAAAATGTTACGAATGTCGGAACAAGCTCAAATTTTGGATAGATCATTATATATGTGTGAATTGAACATCTACAAAATCTCGTTGGATTTGGATCGCTGTAGCTCACAAACGGATAGGGGGTGCCCCCGATAGCTCCTCATATGTGTGTGTGTGTATATATATATATATATATATATATATATATATGGGAAAGTCTATATAGACACAATCTGGTGATACAAATAATCTCAACCATTAGATCTTCCCATGAATTCCACCTTTCACATAGACAAACAAATCTAATGGCTCACAATTTGTGTCTTTAAATTTGTGTTTAATTTTGCGTCCCTATAGCCGCTCCATATGAAATCCACTTCCTGAAGTTTAAGTCTTAGTATTTAATTTTTACTGAATTATCATATTGTAATTTGTATTCTTTATTGTTTTACTATTATTATTTTTTACTTCACATATGTAGACCTTTTCATGTATATTGTTGATATATTAACAAAAATGAGAAATAGAGTGTTCTCTATTCAAGGAGAGCACTCATAACAAAAGTGAACTTTTATGCACGGGATGGTGCTTCATGGGAAAAGCTAGAGTGGGTTCGTTTCGTTAAAGAGTCGGTTTACAATTCTGTTGTCTTGTGGTGGTCAAGGGATATTTAGCCACTTCAGATATTCTAGATTCTTTATGATTTTATCCTTTTTTATCTACAGGTTTGGAATTTTTTAGTTTACACACATATTTCACCTCTCTTTGCATTGGACATCATGTCAAATGCAAACTTTGATCCCAATATATTAAGCTAGTATCCCAGACAATTTGCAACCTTGTTCTTTTATTTTGAATAACTTTCTGAAATTCGAATCTGTAAAATTACAGACAACTGACCCTTCAAGAACAATGGTTAAGCTGTCTTCCTCCCTGATACATCTTTTGCAGCTTAATTTTCATAGAAAAAGTTAATTCTTTATAATGGACTAAGCCAGTTGACCATCGTTAATCGATAAAAAGATTTTGATTAAATCATATTTACTGAAAATGTGTTTTTTTGTAAAAGCAGAACGCCATATTAATATTTATTCATCTACAACTACGTGCAGGTTACAACAAAGTGATGAAACACCAATGGTATGGGAAATGCTTCTTTACATGTACGTGCTCTACTCTCCAGACTGGCATTACCGAAGCACGATGCCCACTTTCCTTGTTTTCTATGGTGCAACTTTTGCAGCTGTCCACTACTTCATCAAATTTGGCATAGGGTTCAAATTTCACTACATCGTACTCTGCCTTTTATGTGTACCTCGCATGTACAAGTACTACATACATACAAAAGACAAAGAAGCTAAGCGGCTTGCTCATCTTTACGTTGCCACCATATTATTGGGGAGTCTTTGCTGGCTATGTGATCGTGTTTTCTGCAAAAAGTTTACGCGCTGGTACATTAATCCTCAAGGGCATGCATGGTGGCATGTTCTTATGGGTTTTAATTCGTATTTTGCTAATACCTTCCTGATGTTTTGTCGTGCGCAGCAACTAGGATGGGAGCCACAGGTTCGGCATTGGCTAGGATTATTTCCTTATGTGAAGGTTCAAAAACCCAAGCAGAAATAGGGAAACTTATTTCATAAATATATATACCCTTTACGTTTAGCTAATTTTTTGGAAAAAAAAAATGTTTACTTGAAGTTCCCCAGTAGGAATTCGGTGAATGTGATGGCTCGATGATTTTATTGCTGTAAAATGTATCGTGGATTTGATGTTTATAGCAGAATTTGCTGTACATCTATTGCTTTGACCATGTGAACAGACAGTCCATAGTGTTAAATTTTGAATTTGTTATGAACTGAACAATTGTTGTCGTCAAATTTTGAGATTTTAGTTTTATATAAGGTTTTTCTTGTCCCTTCTGGATTGCTTCTCAGTTGCTTTCTTGATATTTACCCTCATTTGTTGTTTTTGCTCTGTACGCAGTCTGGTGCATTATGTTACTGACTTTCGTTGTTACTATTTAGCGTTCCATACAAAAGCAATTTTCTTTGTGTTACCGTTTTCTCTATTATTCTTTTTCCGAATATTCAAGCAGTCCAGCGTTTGAAGTTGAGAGGTGTAATTTTGCAAGACGAGTTGACGATCGTAAAACAATGTAAGATTTATGTTTGGGTTGGGTATGAAATGCATTGAAACATTGGATGAGATAAATGTTGCTGAAGTTAGCTTTTACGTTAAACAGAAGAACAATGAGTTATACGTAACGATTTAAATCTATTATGTATTATTATTAATTTTTTTTGTTAAATATATGCAAATTATGGGTGTGAATACGCTAGATGTTGTTAAGAAATATTGTCATCACAGGCATATAAAGTTCAACTGTGTCGTGAACGCTATTTATCTGCTGATGAGATAATTGAAGTTATAAATGTTGCAGAAAACATTATTGTCATCAGTTATCGCAAGTCTACAAATGCTGTATCAGCGCAAGGCTTGGTTGGTTGTAAGTTGTGAACGCTGCTTATTTCTAACATGTCGTATCAAATGATTTTATTCGATCTAATAAATAAGTACCTTGTGTCAGAATTGAGAAATTCTATGGTTAGAATTTTTAGTATTCTCTTATTTATCATCTGTGTCTACTATTTAGACAGAATGTTATTGCCTATTTGTACTAAGAAACTGAAAGAAATCTGAGAAAGTCAAATAATCATTACTTTTTGATGAGGAATACTAGCATAACCGTACAACGGTGAAAAAACCGGTCGTTATATATAATTAAAAAAAGAAAAATGAATCTTTACATTACAATAAACAAAACAAATATTGATAAACATAGGAATGTGTACTAAATCTTCCAAGAACAATTACATAAAAACAAGTACAATGAGGTTTCAATATGATAGTACTTCCCGATCTCAAGCATCAACCCATCATTGTCTATATCGCAAGAAATACTGCTAAACATTACACGTTTATCATCTCGGAAGAAATTTAAGTTTAGCTATGATCTTTTGGATATTCTTCTTGGTCTTTCATCGCCTGAATTAGAGTAGTGAGATTTATGGAAACTAGAGCTAGGGATTTAAGTAGAAAGATAGCGAGAGCAGTGTGGACGTCGGCCATTCGAAGTCCTATGTTTGGGTCTTCTTGCACACGCATCACAGCTACAGGTAGGGCTTTATATAGTCCTCTTCTTCGGAAGTTGCGCTGCTGAAGGGATGGATCTGCCTTTTGAGAAAATTTGTTTCTATCCTTGGATTATGACTGAGGCTGGAATTTAATGTCATTTCGTGAATAATAAGGCATAAATATAGTGTCATATTAGGTGGAGTGAGATTTCGTTCACATCCATTGGTGGAAATCAGAGGGTTTATATGGATCCCCTGATTTGCACCAATCAGTGTGGAGTGTTTTGTTGCATCCCTAAAAAGGATGTGAACAAAATCATATTCTATTAGGTGTGCATGCAAATCAAACAATAAATGCAGGATGCAGGACGTGCATGTCATATATATAGTGTACGGCAAAATGATTTAAGAACAGCGTGTAGATAAATATTGGTCAAGCTTTACCCACGAACCTAATTCCAACACTACTATCAAATTCAATTAACGCTTAGCATTCCTCTGACGTGTTCTTTCCCATACAACATCATTCTTACTTTCATCCAGTTTGCTCTTTTTTGCATAGCCTGTTCAACAGAAATTACACCTTACTGGATGGAACACTAATGATATCCGGGATGGCTAGCGTATTAAGATCAAGTTAAAAGAATTGTCACCATAATAAAAAATCAAGTTAAAAAATTAACACATAAATATTTGCAAATATTTCAGGCTGCTTATATAGTAATTTTAATCTTTCAATATGTGTGTGTGTTAATACAACTCTGAATAATGCCTAAATCACATATACGGGAATGACATGAATGTAGTTCGAATGGATGCATTATCTGAGCCACCCAGTGGTGGATGCAGAAAAAAAATTTAGTAGGGTCCTCTACATAAAAAATCACAACAAAAAAAAAAAAAAAGTCAACACAAGTTATAAAATTTCAGTGGGGTCCTGACCTCCTACTGAATGTAAGCCGGATCCGCCCCTGGAGTCATCTAATCCCGTAGAACCATAATCCTCTGGATTTATCATGCAAGTAATATTACAAAACTGAAATTTCAAGTTAGAAACAAATACATCGATAGCTGAGGTGCTCTTCTGCCTATTAGTTGTAAAATTAATCAAATGAAATGAAGCGGATACGGTTAAAAACTCAAACAAATAATGCATGGATAATAAATGATAAGATATTTGAAAAGACTTCGCGCAACACTTAAAGTATAATTCTTCATCCTTCTCGAATCCCTTATCATATTGAAAATGCCTTGCTACATTTCATTTTGTTCACCAATTACATTTTGACCGACCTTCCTTAGTCCTTAGTAGCGATGATTGTTGGAATTCTTAAGTATTGAATGAAATATACTTTGTCCATTATCCCACATAATTTAAGCGAACATGTACAAATGTAGTGAAAGGACATGACTAGTAACAACATGGTTTTTCGCAAAAAGACATTTTGTGAAAAGATACATCGCGAAAATATACTTCGCGAAAAGACACTTCACGAAAAGACACTTCGCGAAAAAACACTTCGCGAAAAGACACTTCATGAAAAGACACTTCGCAAAAAGATATTTCGCGAAAAGACACTTCGTGAACAGACACTTCCTTTCACCAACAGTCATATCTCAACGGAAAGGCACTTTGCGAAAAGGCACTTCCTTTAGCCAATCGATCACATTTCAACGAAAAGACACTTCCTTTTACTGAAAGAGATGCGTCTGTACGAAGAGGTACGAACACGACCGTTCGAAAGAGATGCGACTGTACGAAAGGTACGAGCACGACCGTTCAGAAGAGATGCGACTGTATGAAGAGGTAAGGGTGCGACCGTTCGAAGTGATGCGGATAAACTATAAATAAGGAGGAAAACTGATCACTTTCATCACTCATTCCAATCCGATCTTCCTTCTCTCTTCTCTAGTACTCTTATATACAATCACAGAATAACATACTCGTTACAATCTCGTAGAGAATACGTCTGTTGTATCTTGGGAGAATTTTGAAATAAAATTCTTAAGGAAATTGTTACGACAAGTCTCAGACATCATTCAGTAAGATTTTTATTTTGTATATTTATATACGTTTTTTCATAATCTTTCCATTCTTTACGTTGTGCTATTTCTTAAAATAGTATAACGTAGTTTTTGTAAATTAATTACAACATATTGATTGCTATCATTAGCTAATATTGAATTCCAAAGTAGTGGAAATTCAAGTTATAAACTTTTGTGATGAGTTTATAATCCTCTGTTTTGATATACTAGATATCTAACATCTTAAGAATTTTGTTGACGAGTTTATAAACAGTTGAATTGTCAACAAAGGCTGAGGTAGAAAATCAGTTAAATAAAAAGATCTAGATATTGAGATCTGATCGAGTGGAGAATATGAATTACCGTTTGAACCATTCTGTGCAAAAAATGGAATAATTCATCAAACAATAGTCCCATATTCACCACAACAAAATGGTGTTGCCAAGAATTGAACATTAAAAGATATGATTAATGTGATGCTATTGACCTCTGGCTTACCGAAAACTTGTGGGGGAAGGCCTTAAATATGTCTAATCATATTTAAACAAGGTTCCTCACATTAAAACAGAAACAATTCCATATGAGTTATGGAAAGGGCATAAACCAAGCTTTAAATACCTCAAAGTGTGGGGGTGCGTGGCAAAGGTTCCAGTTCGCCTCCCAAGAAAGTTAAACTTGGACTAGAGACTGTAGATTGTTACTATCTAGGGCCAGCCCACAATAGTAGTGTCTATAGATTTTTGGTATTCAAGTCTGATATAGCCGCTAAATATAAATACAATTCGGAGGAATCAAAATCAACTAGTGGTTATGTATTTACCCTAGCAGGGGAAATAGTGTTATGGAAATCTACTAAACAGACATGCATAGCTCGATTCACTATGGAATCAGAGTTCATCGCTTTAGATAAAGCAGGGGAAGAAGCGGAATGGTTTCGTCACTTTTTAGAAGATATTCCTTTTTGGCCCAAACCTGTGCCGGCCATATGCATACAACCAAGCAACGCTAAGCAGAGCACAAAATTTTGTGTATAATGGAAAGTCACGACATATTCATAGACACTATAACACAATTAGGCAGTTACTCTCAAATGGAACTATTTCCACAGATTATGTGAGAACAAATGATAACCTAGCAGATCCATTTACTAAAAGTTTATCAAAAGAGAAAATTGACTCCGCATCGAGGGGAATGGGTTTAAAAGCCTAAACCAACAAGAGTTATCTTATACGGAAACCCATCCTAGCGAATGAAGATCCCACGGACTAGGATCAATAGGCAAACCAGTTATGAATAACTCAAGACATAATGCATTTTTGGACATAGTCCTACTCCATTCCTATGGTGCACAATATAAATGCATGCCTACGGAAGTATTACAAGGTTAAAACTACGTTTTTTTAATGATGACCATATCTTGAAAATAACAAGTGGGGGTACATTTGTGATACTCTTAATGGTTGCGATCACCTATGTTAGTGTGAGATGGGTTAGCGCTATGAGAATTTTAAAGGCTTAAATTCTCTATTACACTCGCAGAACCAAGAAGTGTTTAGGACCAAATGAACATAACCAAGAGATTGGATGAGAAGGGAATCAATGCTTCGTAAAGCTTATTACCTGGATATACAACAACGGCTGACGGTTCAAGATGAAATAATTCACCGATCAGCCAAGAAGATCCGATAAGTTTTAACTAGGGAAAGTTCAAAGTGAAATATCTACTTATCCATGATAAAGCATTATTCCGTATGTACTCTGAGATATTTCGCTTTGAGTGGGAGAGAGAATATTATTATTCATGTGGGGCTTGTTGGAATTCATAAGTATTGAATGAAATATACTTTGTCCATTGTCCCACATAATTTAAGCGAACATGTACGAATGTAGTGAAAGGACGTGATTATTAGCAGCATGGTTTTTTTTGCAAAAAGACACTTTGTGAAAAGACACATCGCAAAAAGACACTTCACGAAAATACACTTCACGAAAAGACACTTCGTGAAAAGACCCTTCGCGAAAAGACACTTCATGAAAAGACACTTCGCGAAAAGACACTTTGCGAACAGACACTTCCTTTCACCAACGGTCATATCTCAGCAGAAAGACACTTTGCGAAAAGACACTTCACGTAAAGACTCTTCGCGAAAAAGCACTTCTTTTCACCAAACGGTCACATTTCAGCGAAAAGACACTTCCTTTCACTGAAAGAGGTGCATCTGTACAAAGAGGTATGAGCACGACCATTCGAAAGAGATGCAACTATACGAAAAGGTATGAGCACGACCATTTAGAAGAGATGCGACTGTACGAAGAGGTATGGGTGCGACCGTTCGAAGGGATGCAGATAAACTATAAATAAGGAGGAAAACTTATCACTTTAATCATAGAGTGACATACTAATTACAATCTCGTGCAGAATACGTTTGTTGTATCTTGGGAGAATTTTGAAATAAAATTCTTAAGGAAATTGTTACGACAATCCTCAGACATCATTCGGTTAGATTTTTATTTTGTATATTTATATACGTTATTTCATAATCTTTCCATTCTTTACGTTGTGCTATTCAAAATAGTATAACGTAGTTGTTGTAAATTAATTACAACATATTGATTGCTATCATTAGCTAATATTGAATTCTGTTTTGGTATACTAGATATCTAACATTGAATGCAGCAGAAATCTTGCCTTGTAAGTTCAAGCCATCCATTGTCGCCGTATGCCCCAGTTCAATTGGCACATTTTATCGCTGTTCAGCCTTTTTCGGTGAAAATTTATTTAGCACCATGGAAAGCATTGTCATATACATATGCTCCATCATTTTATAGAGTATTATTTAAGTTTTTTATCATTTGCCTAATTAACCAAGCCATGTACTGATTAAATAATATTTTATCAAATTCCTTTTTTAGGGAAAATAATAAAATTAAGCACATGTCTATATGATAGGTAAAAAACATGCAATAAATAAACATACATATAACTTCATGAGCAGTCAGTCGCAGAGGATAACAATGCATTTTCTTGATGAGATCTTTTGCAATTTGCAGTATCAGATATCAAAGACAAGGATCAGAATCAAAGCCAATGACTACTGTTAGAACCAAGGTGTAACAACCCGGAAAATCTGGGCCAGTTTAAAATTTTTATTTTGGCAATTTTAGCGAATTTTGATTATTTAAAATGAATTATTTTAAATAATATCGACGAGAAATTTATTTTGAATATAATTATAACGTATATATTATATACGCCGTCGTTAGAATATATAATAATTATATATAATTATAAAAGGAATTGAAAATGGCGCGGTAGTTCGAAAATTCGATTTCTAATTTCAAATGAATATACAGAATTCAATATAAGTCAGAATTGAACGAAACAAGAAATATTTGAATCGGTATAACTATATCTTTGTAACGAAGTTGACAAACTGAGATTTCATCTTAGAAATGATAAGATATGTCCAGTTTAAAATTAGAAATAGTCGCTGTGGAATTTATATATATTTTTATATATATAAGGCCCTTAAAAATAGCAATTTTGCAAACGACCTCGGATTTCGACGAAACCAATTTTGTTGGGTCCGTGATGTTAAGTTATTGCTGGATTTCAAATTTCATAATTTTTCGAATCAGTATGTGAGCGTGACAAAGGAAAACGCGTTTGACCAGTTTCAGTTGATTTTAATCGACTGGAAATTGGCCATTTTTCTAACGGTCTCAGAATTCGACGAAACTAGTTTTGTTAGGACCGTATCGTCAATACGAAGCTAGAAAATATTTTTCTGGAATTTTTAGAGTTAGTATGTGACCCCGGTAATTTGAAATGTACGTTTAAAATTCAATATGGTGATTTAAATGTAAATTCAACGGAAACTGATTCAAACGATCAATCCAGCTTGCGGTACATATCCCATTGTGTTCGGAATGGGGGTAAAACGCTATGGACGACAGGCGGTGGGCCTCGTTTCGAGGTCGTATGTGAAAGTCAACTCTTTAGGATAAAATTTATTAATTAATTAATAAAAAAAAAAAATATATATTATCTTCCCCTTAACTACCCAGGCCCCCCCCCCGATTTCCTTTTACAGAAAAAAAAAAAAAAAAAAAAAGAGGAAACGAAATCGAGATCGCCCCAGCCCCTTTCCCTCGTCGGAGCCGCCACCCTCGCGTCGGCCTCCTCCTCCAATCGCCCGCCGCTCAGTTGAAGCCCCTGTCCCCTCTTCAGCCTCCTCCATTCGATCCATTTGAAGACCACCTGGCGCCGCAGTCAGATCCGCACGCCACCGCTGAGTCGCTCCCCCTCCAGCTCCCCCTCTGAAGATCGAAACCCCGCCTGAAACCTCAGCTCCAGCCACCACTGAGACTGCCGCCACCCCACGACCCGACACCCCTCCTTGCGCCGCCACCAGAAACCCCCCCCGCTGTAAGTCGTTTTATTTTATTTTTATTTATTATTCTGCAAAATAAAAACTGATTTTATAAAAGTAAAATAAAAACTGATTTTATAAAAGTAAAATAAAAACTGATTTTTTAAAAAAGTAAAGTAAAAACTGAATTTTAAAAAAAAAAAGAGTTCTTTAAAACTGAAATGTTTAATTCCTTAAAACTGAAATGTTTAATTCCTTAAAACTGAAATGTTTAATTCTTTAAAACTGAAATGTTTAATTCCTTAAAACTGAAATGTTTAATTCTTTAAAACTGAAATGTTTAAAAGTTTAAAACTGAAATGTTTAATTCTTTAAAACTGAAATGTTTAAAAGTTTTTAAAACTGAAATTTTTAATATGTTAAAACTGAAATCTTTATGATTTTTAAAACTGAAAAGGAAAGATTTTTTTTAAATTGAAAAGAAATGAGAAAGCTTTGTTTTTTTAACATGAAGAAAACCTTGATTTTGAAAATGAAAATAGAAAGGAACATTATTTTTGAAAATAAAATTAACGAAGTTTTAAAATAAAATATACTCTGTTTAGAAAAATAAAATTATACATTTCTTTGATTTGAAAAGATAAACTTCTTTGTTTTGAAAATATAAAGGTTCGATTTATATATTATAAAAAGGCGATATTTTTAACTTATAAAAGGTTAAATCTTTATAGGATGGTCATATAAAGAAGAATTGATTTTAAAACTGATTTGTTTAAAAAGGTTTTAAAAGATTTAAACTTTAAAAAAGTAAAAGATTTAAAAGAAGTAAGATATGGAAATTATAGGTTTAAAGTAATAAAAATATAATTTTTGCACCGTAGGAATATTAAAGATATAATCTTTATTTTTGAAAAGGCGGAATCTATATCTTTGAAATAAAAATTCGATTTTTATATATTGAACTTCGAAATAAAAATATGATTTTTATATATGGAATAGCGAAGTAAAAATTCGATTTTTACATATGTAGTGGCTACGGGCAATAAAGATGCCGAAGATGCGATAGCGATGAAGACTTCTGCAAATGAAGTGCCGTGGAGCTAGGATAGCTATAAGTGAGAATTTCTCACCTTTCTATTTCTTTTCTAGTTATATATATATACTAGGATGCAGACAGTGCTTAGTAGCACCCGACACAATCGTCCACAGACCATGGACTTGTTTGTTTGGCGGTTTGGTTATTGATTGCGATATTGGTTTGAATGTGGTTTGTGGTGTGAATAATCGAATCGATAAATTGGTTAGGATTAGACGTGCGCCGTTATAAGGCGAAGGAGTAAGGCTAGGTTAGACTCTTACTCCAAATTTTGTGGTTTGCATAACGAATTGATTTGATTGATGTGTGAATGGCGTGGGCCTTCACTAGACCGGGGATAAGGCTAGGCCTCGTCCCGTTTCTAGTATCGTGCCGTTATGCCGCCGAAATTTTCTAAAATAAGTTAGAAAAATAAAAATATCATTTTATGGAATAAATGAATTGAATAGAAATTCTTAGGTTGGAATAAAATGTTTTATCGTTAAAAATATAATTTTTAACGTGAAGTGAATAAAATAAAATATTCATTTATAAACCGAACGGTTTGTTTATGTACACCTATTTGAATGACATTGATTGGGACGATAAATTTTACACATCGCCCAACAGCACAAATAAAATATGTGTTTGATTGTTTGAAACCCCACACGGGTGTTGGGATGAAATTTGAAGTTCACTCATCCTGATTGATTAAATATGTCGATCGATTGATTGACAGGCTGTTATAAGCGTTGAATATCTATATTTGATGCTTATACAGTGTAGTGCACTTTGGTTGATGGTTGATTATTTTCAATGCTATTATATACATGTGTTGTACGAAAATCCATATAATTAATTTTATATGGTGATTGATTGGGCCTCATTCCAATTTGAAAAATAAAGAATATTATAAAATAAAAGTTCATGTGTTGACAGTACTCATCCATTGAGATTGGTCATGTGTTGAACGAAATATTTTGATAATAACAACTATTTTGAAAATAGAAATTTATGAAGCCGTGTTGATTAGATTAACGCCATTTTGACGTGAACGATATTTATATCGATTTTAAAACGATTTCGAAATGAATTGAATTGAAAACGATTTCGAAATGAATTGAATTGAAAACGATTTCGAAATGAATTGAATTGAAAACGATTTCGAAATGAATTGAATTGAAAACGATTTCGAAATGAATTGAATTGAAAACGATTTCGAAATGAATTGAATTGAAAACGATTTCGAAATGAATTGAATTGAAAACGATTTCAAATTGAATTGAAAGCGAATTGAAATGAATTCAAATTGAATTGAAATTTGAATTGAATGGAAATGAATTTTAAAACGAATTTATAAAGGAGAATTCAATTTTGATTTGAATTGAAAAGAAAGTTGAAATTGCTTTTGAAACGAATTTTTAAAACTATTTATATAATTCGTTTTAAATGGAAATCGACGGAATATATTATATATATAATATAATGGCCTGAATAGAACGCGCCGCGCCGCGGCAGTTCGTGAATTTCGACCATTTATTTCAAACGGACATTGCGGGAGATCCGACCATCGGATTCTCCTAAAACCGGAACCGCTGGGTTCGTATCGAAAAGAGCTTTCTAACGAATATTAGAAATTAGAAATCTAACGGTTGGATTTGGAATTATGTCCAAATCAAATTCGAAAAAGGTCGCTGTAAGTGCAGTTCGATGGCCATTGATGGAAATCGACCGTACGGGCCTTGATAAAATTATTAAAAATAGTAATAATTTGTGTAAAATCATAAGAAATGATTTAGAAAGAATTGGGATGAAAAACTCCATATTTGAAAAGATAAAAATAGATTTTTATCGAAATGAACTAGTTTTGAACTAGAATTATAATTCTATTTATTTTTAAATAAATAAATTGAATTCGAAAGGGGTTTTAAAAATAACCAGGATTTCCAATGATTGCATTGGAGTGGATTTGAATCGAAATTATCTTCGGAATATTTCGATGTTGGAATTCGTGATTATACAGGTGTTGTTATGGAAATTTGAAAGATATATATTGATATCGTTATTTCCAATACGACATTTGTGAGTCGTAGAATTCGATATTGAATATAAGCCGATATATTTTCTATTCAGAGCCTTGTATTGAATATCGAATGTGATTTGGGTTTGTCGTGAATGGTGTCTTCACTAACACTGTTCTTGAACCCAGTTGAGAAAAGATTAAATCTTTTTATTTAGATTTAATGAAGTGTACCAATTAAATAATATTTAATTGGAATTGAATTGATATTGATTTTTGGGTTTATCGTGAACAGTGTTTTAAATAACACTTGTTCTTTAACCCGATAATTAATGGAATGTGATTTGGGTTTGTCGTGAATGGTGTCTTCACTAACACTATTCTTGAACCCAGTTGAGAAAAGATTAAATCTTTTTATTTAGATTTAATGAAGTGTACCAATTAAATAATATTTAATTGGAATTGAATTGATATTGATTTTTGGGTTTATCGTGAACAGTGTTTTAAATAACACTTGTTCTTTAACCCGATAATTAATGGAATGTGATTTGGGTTTGTCGTGAATGGTGTCTTCACTAACACTGTTCTTGAACCCAGTTGAGAAAAGATTAAATCTTTTTATTTAGATTTAATGAAGTGTACCAATTAAAAATGATATTTAATTGGAATTGAATTAGTATTGATTTTTGGGTTTATCGTGAACAGTGTTTTAAATAACACTTGTTCTTTAACCCGATAATTAATGGAATGATTTTTGGGTTTATCGTGAACAGTGTTTTAAATAACACTTGTTCTTTAACCTGATAATTAATGGAATGATTTTTGGGTTTATCGTGGACAGTGTTTTTAAATAACACTCGTTCTTTAACCCGATGATTAATGAATGTGATTTTGGGTTTATCGTGAACCGTGTTTTTAAATGACACTGATTCTTTAACCCAGTCAAAGATTAAAACTAAGTGGAGTTTTAATGAATCTTTAATTAGATTGAAATGATCGAAAATGGAGTATCACCAGTTTTGCTCCAGGCGATAGTTAAATCTTTAATTAGATTTGAACGTGAAATGGTAATTGAATTTACCGATAACACTGTGGTGTTAGATATGAAGTATTCACAGTTTTACTTCATGGGATGAATAGGTTGGGATTGGGAAATTATAACAAATGATTACTTCGGTAAGGTTCGCTAATCCCGACTAGTTTGAATTGATATTCAAAAGTTGATTAAAGAATAAATTCAAGAATTTATCTTTGATAAAATTAATGGGAACCTTTCCCTATGAATGTGAAATTAGAAACTAACTGTCGGTTAGCTAAGTAGAATGGTTTTCTGGATATTGATCTGATGTTGGTTTCGGCCTTCGGGGTTAATATTTGGGAAATTATTCTCTTGATTAATTTACGGTTAGTGACTGATGAATTGGAATGAGGCGTATGTTGTGTTTGTGTAACACTTTTATAATATATACGCGAGTTATTCGGAAAGACCGGGTTTATCCCATTCTGAATAACTGATACGACGATAAGTCGAAGATGAAGACGATGGTCGAAGACCGGAGGTCTTCACGTCGTTTGGGTGATAACTGATGATCTTGATTGGGCTGTACACCCAAGAAGATGGAAACAGTTAGTGATCGTCCAGACGTACTTGGAGATCGATGGATATGCGAGGTACTAGGTGCCTCCGGTTTCGTTCGGACCCAGAACGGACTTGTAAATGGACTGTGTGTCTGACATTGGATTTTAGTCCGTGTGATTGATCTCTATTAAATATATATCTGTTTGGCGGCGGAGAATTTATTCTCTTGCTTAACGCCCTTCTCTGAGACGTACGAGCTCAGGGGTTATATATTGATGGATATCAATCGCATGGAGTGAATTGCCTGTGTGGCATGCTAAGATGCAAATGATCAAGGCTTCTGTTGAAAAGCAAAGTCTTGTGGTTGATGATCGAAGCACGGCCTTTGTGGCGTAGCTTTGTGTAACGTTGATTCGCGAGTATCACACCCGGTATGAATCAAAAACGGGAGACGGACCTCAGGGGGGACATGCGTTTTCTTTCTAGTTATGAGTGGCGTCAGTGCTTGAACTGGCTGACGAGTTTGACTCATGTGGATATTGCTTATTATTACTTGCTGAAAAGCGAGGCGCCTCGTGATATCGGTTTCGGCCGATGCTTCTGGTCGGCTGACGGGCCAGGCTTACGCCCCAAAGGGCGGAGAAACGTATTGTTCAGGCATTATAATCCACATCGGTGGACCGGCCCTGACGATCCAGGGGGCAGTTGCGGCTGTTCCTGAGACTCGGACTAGACAGTCTCGAATCGGTTAAGGATCTTGCCCCTAGCCTCGGTTCATACCATAAATGATAACCCAACTTCCAATACGACGTCTTGCGGTTTTGATTGTAAACTTATATATGGCGACATAGTGTTATGGGCCATTCATGCCGCCTATGATTGATACTTATGATTTGAAGTTGTTTTATACACTATACACTTATAATAGTATCAAACGATTTTTTTTAACCGTATCAAGCATTCTTTGGCTGTTATAAGGGAAAACCCTATCCTCGGCTGCGTTGCATTGTGTGATGGGACCTGGGTCTTATAACAGCTTCATTTTTCTTTATTTAGCATTGCGCTGTTTGTTTTATGCACTGGTATTCTTGGGAGGAAACCCGTTCCGTGTTATACGGCGTGGTCCCTTGATTTACCTAATGATTTAAAATAAAGATTAATAACTGTTTAATTCTCACACCAGTCCCATGACTGACCTGGAGTTTATTGTTTTAACCTAAACTCTGGGTGCCCTTATTTTGACACGGGCAGCTAGTAGTTTTGGTTTTGCAGATTTATATTCACAGGATCCTGGTTTACAGCTGGAATGATATCCGGAAAGCTTTGTATCCGTATATCTCTTCTAGTTGTGCATTGTATTATTTTCCGCTGCTATGTATTTAAATGTAATTTAAATCTCTGATATTTCTGTGTAATATTCATTTATACTCTGTATATTCTTGTAATCTGATGCATTGTTGTAATATACAATGAAATGTTCTTCTGTATGTGTTCTGCTGTGGTTTGTTCTCGAACTATCCGACGCTTTCCTTTACGGGGAAGTTGCGGGTCTTTACAGTTGGTATCAGAGCTTTGGTTTACAAAGCTCAGAGAACAAGACACATTAGAACCATACGAAAGAATTCATCAGATATTGGATTAGCAATATCCAATGAGATGACTCGTTAGAGATAGGATCAGTAGTATCCTAGAACGAGTGTGAAGAGTATATTTTTAAAATGAAAACAAAATTTGTTTTGAAAATTTAAATCAACTATTCGTATTTGATTATTTATTTTAACGAATTTGGACAATCCAGTATATATAGATTTTGCGTATACGTCTGATCCGCGTGTATTCGAAGTTTTGATATACTGGGTAGATATAGAATCACCTTCTAAGTCGCCCGGAGAGAACTCTGATGATTGATGCATCATCATCAGAATTTATGTTCGAGTGACGAAAGGGAGATTTCTATATACTTCCTATTGACTGGTGTGAGAACCAAAACTTATATATAGCTAGAACACATTGTTGTGAATTGGCATCAAAAACATGATTTTTGTATATGTATCAAAATTATGAATTTGAAACTCTAATTCACTAATTGATTGATGTTTGTGTTGTTTGTTCATTAGTTTGCTAATTTTGAAACATTATGCCCAATTGAACTATATTGAAATTGTTTGCATTTGCTTGCATATACATATATATCATTGAACAGGTCATAGGAAGGAGGCTAGAGCAGAGAATAAAATTTGTTTGCCCGACAAATAGGTACATGTTTATTACATAATTTCCTGTTTTGTTTGGGTGATGATGATTTTGTGAGCCTATTGGCTAGCCGCTTGGCTTTTTCTTTTTCTTTTTGAGATCTGAAGGACCGGGGAAGCTATTTGAAATTCCCCGATGCTCCCGGTGCAGGGGAGGTTATGGCGAAATTTTTCAAAAATTTAGGGTGTTAGCCAAATTTTTTGAAATTTTGAAAATTCTCAGAAACTAAAGAGTTGGAGAATGGAAGCCAGATCGAACATAGAGTTGATTAATCAAACCACTTTCGACTTTGTTCCTTTTCGGGGACGAAAAGTTTTAAGTGGGGGAGATTGTAACAACCCGGAAAATCTGGGCCAGTTTAAAATTTTTATTTTGGCAATTTTAGCGAATTTTGATTATTTAAAATGAATTATTTTAAATAATATCGACGAGAAATTTATTTTGAATATAATTATAACGTATATATTATATACGCCGTCGTTAGAATATATAATAATTATATATAATTATAAAAGGAATTGAAAATGGCGCGGTAGTTCGAAAATTCGATTTCTAATTTCAAATGAATATACAGAATTCAATATAAGTCAGAATTGAACGAAACAAGAAATATTTGAATCGGTATAACTATATCTTTGTAACGAAGTTGACAAACTGAGATTTCATCTTAGAAATGATAAGATATGTCCAGTTTAAAATTAGAAATAGTCGCTGTGGAATTTATATATATTTTTATATATATAAGGCCCTTAAAAATAGCAATTTTGCAAACGACCTCGGATTTCGACGAAACCAGTTTTGTTGGGTCCGTGATGTTAAGTTATTGCTGGATTTCAAATTTCATAATTTTTCGAATCAGTATGTGAGCGTGACAAAGGAAAACGCGTTTGACCAGTTTCAGTTGATTTTAATCGACTGGAAATTGGCCATTTTTCTAACGGTCTCAGAATTCGACGAAACTAGTTTTGTTAGGACCGTATCGTCAATACGAAGCTAGAAAATATTTTTCTGGAATTTTAAGAGTTAGTATGTGACCCCGGTAATTTGAAATGTACGTTTAAAATTCAATATGGTGATTTAAATGTAAATTCAACGGAAACTGATTCAAACGATCAATCCAGCTTGCGGTACATATCCCATTGTGTTCGGAATGGGGGTAAAACGCTATGGACGACAGGCGGTGGGCCTCGTTTCGAGGTCGTATGTGAAAGTCAACTCTTTAGGATAAAATTTATTAATTAATTAATAAAAAAATATATATATATATTATCTTCCCCTTAACTACCCAGGCCCCCCCCCCGATTTCCTTTTACAGAAAATTAAAAAAAAAAAAAAAAAAGAGGAAACGAAATCGAGATCGCCCCAGCCCCTTTCCCTCGTCGGAGCCGCCACCCTCGCGTCGGCCTCCTCCTCCAATCGCCCGCCGCTCAGTTGAAGCCCCTGTCCCCTCTTCAGCCTCCTCCATTCGATCCATTCGAAGACCACCTGGCGCCGCAGTCAGATTCGCACGCCACCGCTGAGTCGCTCCCCCTCCAGCTCCCCCTCTGAAGATCGAAACCCCGCCTGAAACCTCAGCTCCAGCCACCACTGAGACTGCCGCCACCCCACGACCCGACACCCCTCCTTGCGCCGCCACCAGAAACCCCCCCCCCCCCCCGCTGTAAGTCGTTTTATTTTATTTTTATTTATTATTCTGCAAAATAAAAACTGATTTTATAAAAGTAAAATAAAAACTGATTTTATAAAAGTAAAATAAAAACTGATTTTTTAAAAAAGTAAAGTAAAAACTGAATTTTAAAAAAAAAAAGAGTTCTTTAAAACTGAAATGTTTAATTCCTTAAAACTGAAATGTTTAATTCCTTAAAACTGAAATGTTTAATTCTTTAAAACTGAAATGTTTAATTCCTTAAAACTGAAATGTTTAATTCTTTAAAACTGAAATGTTTAAAAGTTTAAAACTGAAATGTTTAATTCTTTAAAACTGAAATGTTTAAAAGTTTTTAAAACTGAAATTTTTAATATGTTAAAACTGAAATCTTTATGATTTTTAAAACTGAAAAGGAAAGATTTTTTTTAAATTGAAAAGAAATGAGAAAGCTTTGTTTTTTTAACATGAAGAAAACCTTGATTTTGAAAATGAAAATAGAAAGGAACATTATTTTTGAAAATAAAATTAACGAAGTTTTAAAATAAAATATACTCTGTTTAGAAAAATAAAATTATACATTTCTTTGATTTGAAAAGATAAACTTCTTTGTTTTGAAAATATAAAGGTTCGATTTATATATTATAAAAAGGCGATATTTTTAACTTATAAAAGGTTAAATCTTTATAGGATGGTCATATAAAGAAGAATTGATTTTAAAACTGATTTGTTTAAAAAGGTTTTAAAAGATTTAAACTTTAAAAAAGTAAAAGATTTAAAAGAAGTAAGATATGGAAATTATAGGTTTAAAGTAATAAAAATATAATTTTTGCACCGTAGGAATATTAAAGATATAATCTTTATTTTTGAAAAGGCGGAATCTATATCTTTGAAATAAAAATTCGATTTTTATATATTGAACTTCGGAATAAAAATATGATTTTTATATATGGAATAGCGAAGTAAAAATTCGATTTTTACATATGTAGTGGCTACGGGCAATAAAGATGCCGAAGATGCGATAGCGATGAAGACTTCTGCAAATGAAGTGCCGTGGAGCTAGGATAGCTATAAGTGAGAATTTCTCACCTTTCTATTTCTTTTCTAGTTATATACATATATATACTAGGATGCAGACGGTGCTTAGTAGCACCCGACACAATCGTCCACAGACCATGGACTTGTTTGTTTGGCGGTTTGGTTATTGATTGCGATATTGGTTTGAATGTGGTTTGTGGTGTGAATAATCGAATCGATAAATTGGTTAGGATTAGACGTGCGCCGTTATAAGGCGAAGGAGTAAGGCTAGGTTAGACTCTTACTCCAAATTTTGTGGTTTGCATAACGAATTGATTTGATTGATGTGTGAATGGCGTGGGCCTTCACTAGACCGGGGATAAGGCTAGGCCTCGTCCCGTTTCTAGTATCGTGCCGTTATGCCGCCGAAATTTTCTAAAATAAGTTAGAAAAATAAAAATATCATTTTATGGAATAAATGAATTGAATAGAAATTCTTAGGTTGGAATAAAATGTTTTATCGTTAAAAATATAATTTTTAACGTGAAGTGAATAAAATAAAATATTCATTTATAAACCGAACGGTTTGTTTATGTACACCTATTTGAATGACATTGATTGGGACGATAAATTTTACACATCGCCCAACAGCACAAATAAAATATGTGTTTGATTGTTTGAAACCCCACACGGGTGTTGGGATGAAATTTGAAGTTCACTCATCCTGATTGATTAAATATGTCGATCGATTGATTGACAGGCTGTTATAAGCGTTGAATATCTATATTTGATGCTTATACAGTGTAGTGCACTTTGGTTGATGGTTGATTATTTTCAATGCTATTATATACATGTGTTGTACGAAAATCCATATAATTAATTTTATATGGTGATTGATTGGGCCTCATTCCAATTTGAAAAATAAAGAATATTATAAAATAAAAGTTCATGTGTTGACAGTACTCATCCATTGAGATTGGTCATGTGTTGAACGAAATATTTTGATAATAACAACTATTTTGAAAATAGAAATTTATGAAGCCGTGTTGATTAGATTAACGCCATTTTGACGTGAACGATATTTATATCGATTTTAAAACGATTTCGAAATGAATTGAATTGAAAACGATTTCGAAATGAATTGGATTGAAAACGATTTCGAAATGAATTGAATTGAAAACGATTTCGAAATGAATTGAATTGAAAACGATTTCGAAATGAATTGAATTGAAAACGATTTCGAAATGAATTGAATTGAAAACGATTTCAAATTGAATTGAAAGCGAATTGAAATGAATTCAAATTGAATTGAAATTTGAATTGAATGGAAATGAATTTTAAAACGAATTTATAAAGGAGAATTCAATTTTGATTTGAATTGAAAAGAAAGTTGAAATTGCTTTTGAAACGAATTTTTAAAACTATTTATATAATTCGTTTTAAATGGAAATCGACGGAATATATTATATATATATTATATATATAATATAATGGCCTGAATAGAACGCGCCGCGCCACGGCAGTTCGTGAATTTCGACCATTTATTTCAAACGGACATTGCGGGAGATCCGACCATCGGATTCTCCTAAAACCGGAACCGCTGGGTTCGTATCGAAAAGAGCTTTCTAACGAATATTAGAAATTAGAAATCTAACGGTTGGATTTGGAATTATGTCCAAATCAAATTCGAAAAAGGTCGCTGTAAGTGCAGTTCGATGGCCATTAATGGAAATCGACCGTACGGGCCTTGATAAAATTATTAAAAATAGTAATAATTTGTGTAAAATCATAAGAAATGATTTAGAAAGAATTGGGATGAAAAACTCCATATTTGAAAAGATAAAAATAGATTTTTATCGAAATGAACTAGTTTTGAACTAGAATTATAATTCTATTTATTTTTAAATAAATAAATTGAATTCGAAAGGGGTTTTAAAAATAACCAGGATTTCCAATGATTGCATTGGAGTGGATTTGAATCGAAATTATCTTCGGAATATTTCGATGTTGGAATTCGTGATTATACAGGTGTTGTTATGGAAATTTGAAAGATATATATTGATATCGTTATTTCCAATACGACATTTGTGAGTCGTAGAATTCGATATTGAATATAAGCCGATATATTTTCTATTCAGAGCCTTGTATTGAATATCGAATGTGATTTGGGTTTGTCGTGAATGGTGTCTTCACTAACACTGTTCTTGAACCCAGTTGAGAAAAGATTAAATCTTTTTATTTAGATTTAATGAAGTGTACCAATTAAATAATATTTAATTGGAATTGAATTGATATTGATTTTTGGGTTTATCGTGAACAGTGTTTTAAATAACACTTGTTCTTTAACCCGATAATTAATGGAATGTGATTTGGGTTTGTCGTGAATGGTGTCTTCACTAACACTATTCTTGAACCCAGTTGAGAAAAGATTAAATCTTTTTATTTAGATTTAATGAAGTGTACCAATTAAATAATATTTAATTGGAATTGAATTGATATTGATTTTTGGGTTTATCGTGAACAGTGTTTTAAATAACACTTGTTCTTTAACCCGATATTAATGGAATGTGATTTGGGTTTGTCGTGAATGGTGTCTTCACTAACACTGTTCTTGAACCCAGTTGAGAAAAGATTAAATCTTTTTATTTAGATTTAATGAAGTGTACCAATTAAAAATGATATTTAATTGGAATTGAATTAGTATTGATTTTTGGGTTTATCGTGAACAGTGTTTTAAATAACACTTGTTCTTTAACCCGATAATTAATGGAATGATTTTTGGGTTTATCGTGAACAGTGTTTTAAATAACACTTGTTCTTTAACCTGATAATTAATGGAATGATTTTTGGGTTTATCGTGGACAGTGTTTTTAAATAACACTCGTTCTTTAACCCGATGATTAATGAATGTGATTTTGGGTTTATCGTGAACCGTGTTTTTAAATGACACTGATTCTTTAACCCAGTCAAAGATTAAAACTAAGTGGAGTTTTAATGAATCTTTAATTAGATTGAAATGATCGAAAATGGAGTATCACCAGTTTTGCTCCAGGCGATAGTTAAATCTTTAATTAGATTTGAACGTGAAATGGTAATTGAATTTACCGATAACACTGTGGTGTTAGATATGAAGTATTCACAGTTTTACTTCATGGGATGAATAGGTTGGGATTGGGAAATTATAACAAATGATTACTTCGGTAAGGTTCGCTAATCCCGACTAGTTTGAATTGATATTCAAAAGTTGATTAAAGAATAAATTCAAGAATTTATCTTTGATAAAATTAATGGGAACCTTTCCCTATGAATGTGAAATTAGAAACTAACTGTCGGTTAGCTAAGTAGAATGGTTTTCTGGATATTGATCTGATGTTGGTTTCGGCCTTCGGGGTTAATATTTGGGAAATTATTCTCTTGATTAATTTACGGTTAGTGACTGATGAATTGGAATGAGGCGTATGTTGTGTTTGTGTAACACTTTTATAATATATACGCGAGTTATTCGGAAAGACCGGGTTTATCCCATTCTGAATAACTGATACGACGATAAGTCGAAGATGAAGACGATGGTCGAAGACCGGAGGTCTTCACGTCGTTTGGGTGATAACTGATGATCTTGATTGGGCTGTACACCCAAGAAGATGGAAACAGTTAGTGATCGTCCAGACGTACTTGGAGATCGATGGATATGCGAGGTACTAGGTGCCTCCGGTTTCGTTCGGACCCAGAACGGACTTGTAAATGGACTGTGTGTCTGACATTGGATTTTAGTCCGTGTGATTGATCTCTATTAAATATATATCTGTTTGGCGGAGGAGAATTTATTCTCTTGCTTAACGCCCTTCTCTGAGACGTACGAGCTCAGGGGTTATATATTGATGGATATCAATCGCATGGAGTGAATTGCCTGTGTGGCATGCTAAGATGCAAATGATCAAGGCTTCTGTTGAAAAGCAAAGTCTTGTGGTTGATGATCGAAGCACGGCCTTTGTGGCGTAGCTTTGTGTAACGTTGATTCGCGAGTATCACACCCGGTATGAATCAAAAACGGGAGACGGACCTCAGGGGGGACATGCGTTTTCTTTCTAGTTATGAGTGGCGTCAGTGCTTGAACTGCCTGACGAGTTTGACTCATGTGGATATTGCTTATTATTACTTGCTGAAAAGCGAGGCGCCTCGTGATATCGGTTTCGGCCGATGCTTCTGGTCGGCTGACGGGCCAGGCTTACGCCCCAAAGGGCGGAGAAACGTATTGTTCAGGCATTATAATCCACATCGGTGGACCGGCCCTGACGATCCAGGGGGCAGTTGCGGCTGTTCCTGAGACTCGGACTAGACAGTCTCGAATCGGTTGAGGATCTTGCCTCTAGCCTCGGTTCATACCATAAATGATAACCCAACTTCCAATACGACGTCTTGCGGTTTTGATTGTAAACTTATATATGGCGACATAGTGTTATGGGCCATTCATGCCGCCTATGATTGATACTTATGATTTGAAGTTGTTTTATACACTATACACTTATAATAGTATCAAACGATTTTTTTTAACCGTATCAAGCATTCTTTGGCTGTTATAAGGGAAAACCCTATCCTCGGCTGCGTTGCATTGTGTGATGGGACCTGGGTCTTATAACAGCTTCATTTTTCTTTATTTAGCATTGCGCTGTTTGTTTTATGCACTGGTATTCTTGGGAGGAAACCCGTTCCGTGTTATACGGCGTGGTCCCTTGATTTACCTAATGATTTAAAATAAAGATTAATAACTGTTTTAGTTCTCACACCAGTCCCATGACTGACCTGGAGTTTATTGTTTTAACCTAAACTCTGGGTGCCCTTATTTTGACACGGGCAGCTAGTAGTTTTGGTTTTGCAGATTTATATTCACAGGATCCTGGTTTACAGCTGGAATGATATCCGGAAAGCTTTGTATCCGTATATCTCTTCTAGTTGTGCATTGTATTATTTTCCGCTGCTATGTATTTAAATGTAATTTAAATCTCTGATATTTCTGTGTAATATTCATTTATACTCTGTATATTCTTGTAATCTGATGCATTGTTGTAATATACAATGAAATGTTCTTCTGTATGTGTTCTGCTGTGGTTTGTTCTCGAACTATCCGACGCTTTCCTTTACGGGGAAGTTGCGGGTCTTTACAGTTGGTATCAGAGCTTTGGTTTACAAAGCTCAGAGAACAAGACACATTAGAACTTTATATGGTAATTGATTGGACTGTGAAGACCCGCAACTTCCCCGTAAAGGAAAGTGCCGGATAGTTCGAGAACAAGCCATAACAGAACGCATATGAAAGAACATTTCATTGTATATTACAACAATGCATCAGATTACAAGAATATACAGAGTATAAAAGAATATTACACAGAAATATCAGAGATTTAAATTACATTTAAACACATAGCAGCGGAAAATAATACAATACACAACTAGAATGAGATATACAGATACAAAGCTTTCCGGATATCATTCCAGCTGTAAACCAGGATCCTGTGAATATAAATCTGCAAAACCAAAACTACTAGCTGCCCGTGTCAAAATAGGGGCACCCAGAGTTTAGGTTAAAACAATAAACTCCAGGTCAGTCATGTGACTGGTGTGAGAACTAAAACAGTTATTAATCTTTATTTTTAAAGCTAGGTAAATCAAGGGACCACGCCGTATAACACGGAACGGGTTTCCTCCCAAGAACACCAGTGCATATAAGCAAACAACGCAATGCTTTTCTAAAAATGAAGCTGTTATAAGACCCAGGTCCCATCACACAATGCATCGCAGCCGAGGATAGGGTTTTCCCTTATAACAGCCAAACATGCTTAGTACGTTTAAAACAAATCATTTGATACTACTATAAGTGCATAGTGTATAAAACAACTTCAAATCATAAGTATCAATCATAGGCGGCATGGGTACCATATATCATGTCGCCATTCTAGTTTTACAATTAAAACCGCAAAGTCACGTATTTGGAAATTGGATTTCCATCTATGAACCGAGGCCAGGGATCGTCCTCTACCGATTCGAGACAATCTAGCCTACCATGTCTCAGGAACAGCCGCAACTGCCCCCTGGATCGTCAGGGCCGGTCCACCAATGTGGATTATTATGCCTGAACAATACGTCTCCCCGCCCTTTGGGGCGCAAACGAGCCAACGAATGACTCCATCGGTTCGAGAACGACCGATCAATCCGAGGCGCCTCGCAACAGCAACAACCACATAAGTCAATCTCGTCAGGGCGTGTAAAACCACTGACGCCACTTTTAGCTAGAAAGAAACGCAAGTCCTCCCTGAGGTCCGTCTCCCGTTTTTGGTTCATACCGGGTGTGAAACACGCGAGGTAAACGTTACACAAAGCTACGCCACAAAGGCCGTGCTTTGATCATCACCACAAGACTTTGCTTTTCAACAAAAGCCTTGATCATTTGCATCTTAGCATGCCACACAGGCAAACCATCCTATGCAACCGATATCAGTCACACAGAATGAAATCCGATGTCAGACACACAGTCCATTTACGAGTCCGTTCTGGGTCTGAACGAAACCGGAGGCACCTAGTACCCCGCATATCCATCGATCTCCAAGTACGTCTGGACGATCACCAACTGTTTCCATCTTCTTGGGTGTACAGCCCAATCAAGATCATCAGTTATCACCCAAACGACGTGAAGACCTCCGGTCTTCGACCATCGTCTTCATCTTCGACTTATCGTCGTATCAGTTATTCAGAATGGGATAAACCCGGTCTTTCCGAATAACTCGCGTATATTTTAAATAAGTGTTATACAAACACAACATACGCCTCATTCCAATTTGAAAAATAAAGAATATTATAAAATAAAAGTTCATGTGTTGACAGTACTCATCCGTTGAGATTGGTCATGTGTTGAACGAAATATTTTAGTAATAAAATTTACATCTTTATCAATATAAAATAAAAGTTCATGTGTTGAACGAAATATTTTGATAATAACAGCTATTTTTGAAAAAGAAATATTTGAAATAGAATATTTGAAAATAGAAATTCATATGTTAAAATAAAATGTTTTATCGTTAAAAATTTCAAAATGTGATTCAGATCGCAAATCGTATAATTCAAACTATGAATCGAAACAATGTTTAAATCGTAAATCGTGGATTTTAAAAACATACATTTTACAGTTTGCACACACTTTGAAATTAATGTTGATGTTTAAACTTCTACATCTAAAGCTAAAACATCATTTTCTCTCTTGTTCCAATTTTTATTTGTTTTTTAAATTGTTAAAATAAGAATAGAAGACCCCAATAATTATATTGAATATATCAATTAGAATTGAGTGATATTTCTAAGGTGTGGTAATAGCTTGGTTTGAATCGGAATATAAACTGAATCGTAAGGGAGAGATTCGATTTAAAACGGGATTCAAATCATAGGATTTTAAGATTTTTGACAATAATGGTTAAAACTACATCAAATGTCCCTTGTTATGTTTCTAACAATTAAAAAAATAAAGCAAGTTCAAAATTTTACCTAGTTATATCAGATAAACTTACTTTCGGGGTTCAACTAAGCGATCGACTAACATAACCAAACCAACCCAAAGTAGCAGTACACCACTTGATAATGTAGAGCATGACCCCAACGGTCTAGACATCAGCTTCTGGTCCATAATGCTTACACAGTAGATCAAGGGCAAAAGAAGGAATACAGTTTACGGACTACGTCCTCAAAAACCTCAATTGAATTATCACAAGGAGACGAGTATTTAATGGATTATTGCTAATTTTTATGATATTATCTCACAGTAAGAAACCAAATCTTATGTAGATGGATACAAAGGCTGCAGTATTCAAAAGGTGTGCGTATATATGGAGAATTTCTTGCTATCATGTATCTGTTAAAAGATCTCATTACAACAACACTTTTTGTAATAACCTTGGAAGCTTTCAACTCGTTCAACTACCATTATGCATTATTCATAAAAGTCAATAACATCTAATTAAAATCAACATCTGCTATGTCTAATGCAGTTAAAACAATTTCATCATTTTGGTTTACACTACCAACCACAACATCATCCCTCCTCTTCAGTAATCATCAATTGTATGATACTCCTCATAGATATTAATCTAGTTGGTTCATATTTCTATTGAAAACAATGAACAAAAAAATTTCAGACAATCGTAGAAAGCAGTGGACAAGAACCGAAGAGCATAACCCTCCTAACAATTTATTTTTATGATAAGCACAAGACATAATACCAAGGTTGACAAAAATCGAAGGAAAGTAAATCTAAAATGCAGAAAAATACAATAAGATTTATAGATAATCATATTTAATCTCCTGACAAATTGTAGGGGTTTCCTTAAATCCACTTCGAGTACATCTTTCATTAAAGAAAAAGAAAAATTGTAATGGTTTCGCTTAAATCTATTTTCCATTATTCTTTTATTACTCTGCTAAAGGTTGAAAACATAGAAATTGGCTAGGTAACCATTTTTAGTCTCTCAAAAAACCTTGGTTGTATATGAGGGAAGTTAAAAGAAAAGTAAATAGTTTAGTAGTCTATTACTGTAGGCAATTCAAATGACCAATCAAACCAAAACAACATTTGTTGATAGTTGAAATTATGTATCACCAATACACTGGTATTCTTTTGACAAGTAGTTCAATATGAAATAAGGAGAAGTAAATCAAGGCGGCTAAACATAAAAAAATAACGTTGTTGCCTATGACCCAAACTTCCAATTTCAATTGAGCTTCCACGTAAAAAACCAAAAAGATCCCGATCTTGATGAATAATGCATCAAAATAAAACCTTGCAGCAACAATTCAACTTACATTATAATAAAATATTAATATTACACCACTGTGTATCGGATAAATTTTGTCGTTCAAATATGGGGAATTTCTTGCTTACTCCTATGTAATGTTGATAATAAAAATACAAATCAACCTTATGTTCAGGGATGGCTTGCATTGTTTCAAAACTGAACTGCATTGTATTAAATTTGACTCACATTAAATTCAGAATTTACGTGCATGGTATGAAATTCCACTTGCAGAATTAAAACTAACTTGCATAATATTCACAATTCACATATTGTTTAATAATTTTACTTGCATAGTAAAAATATTGTGTTGCATTATACTCAAAATTGACTTGCATTACAAGTATTTCATCATCATACATTCATAATCGTTGCTATTACAAAAATCATTATATTGCATAAATTTTAAGTGCAATATTTTGAAATGTTCCCACAAGTCTTGTCTTTAATTTTGTTCATCATATTTGTATATTCATTATTGGAAATCGCCATTCTTGTTCAGCTTCAAAAAGAATACATTCCAAGAAAAAGGTTTAATTAACAAAACAAAAGAAATTTGGAATCACGATCACTTTCTACATTATTTTCAATTTTGGAACCCAAATATTTGGATTAAATTTGTCCACAACCGAATTCATTGCAGGAACAAGACTTACTCAATCCTCCAGACCAGTTGAGGTATAATCTAGTGGCTAGGTTTCATCAGCAAACCATTTCCTCTAATTTTACACCAGAGAAAGTGATCCTCCTATATTACAGGGCTCCTCATATATATGTAATATAAAATCACACATGCACAAGCATTAAGGGTAACTAAAGATAAACATGTAATTTGAACAGCGAAAAAAACCTAAAAATGTTTATTACAATTATGTTGCACTCTTTCTATGTAGAACCAATCATTTCTCAATGAACATGTGAATTGAACAAATTTATCTTTTTTTCAAAATAATAATGATATAAAATTATATATTCGTATAAAATGTAAAGCGTATAAATAACAATCTTACTTGATTGTTTATTAACAATATTCTTTATGTAAAAAATAATATATTTATGTTTCTACGTAAAATGACAATAGTTATATTAAAAGACAAAAATATCTACTTTTTTCAAAACATAAAAAAGCATCTTCTGCATTATAATTCAATCAAAGTATACATGAAACTAAATGATGAGCTAGTATGTTATCAAAGTATACAAGAAAAACGAAATGATAATATTAAAAAATAATTATTATTTAAAGAAAAGAAAAATAGACATAACCAGTTAATTTGTAATAAAAGGATAAGCACAATCATCTTTTTTTTTCCCATATTGACAATGATTTAATATTATATGTTAATAGAAAATGTAAAGCATATAAACAGAATTTTGATTTCATTTTTCCAGAAAAGAGGTACAACTAGCTATTATTTTATTAACAAGATAAACATAATTTTCTTTTTCCCAAATGATCGTATCAATCTTCAACCTGATCATAATTTTTTAACAGTATGTTTTCTGAGTAAATACTTCTAGTCCACTAAAAAAAACAAAGCTAAAGTATTTTGGTTGAGTAGAAGTGGTTTACCTGCTAATGCCCAAGGCGAACAATTGTATAACAAAATCAAAATCTTCTTAAAAACTCCTCTCCAGTCTAAAAAATTGTCAATATTAACTACTATCACCACTTTTTATTAAAGCCATCATTGTTCGGTGGATCTTATGCTATATGATGTGATGAAGTAAATACCTTTTTAGCTTGAAGAACCCATTCCTTTCTATTAGATCCAATTCCGGACCCATTGTTCAAATAAACCACAAGATAAATATATAACAACTCTAGTCTGAACAAGATTCAAAATCCAAATACTTTAATTTGAATCCAGAGCGCCTTTGACACTAAGTCTTTTTCTGCTAAGGGTTTATTACTAAATTCTTGGTTAGTCACATGTCCTCTTCAGTGTTCACATGGCCAGAGTTAGCAAATTAAGGCTGTTTTTGGTTTATTTTGTGTTTGAGTTTTGATTTTTCAATATTAATTTCAAAGAATGTAATGATTTAAAGAGTAACGGAAATGACGGACTAATGATGTAGGAAATGCTAGAGGAGAATGTTGGATTCACTACACCAAAACAGGTGAGTGCCAACGAGTATAACTGTCGCAAACAATTTCCGCAACACTTATTAGTGTTGCTATGGGGGGGTGGCAATGTATTACCAACGCATATAAGCGTTGGCAAATATTCATTCCCAACGCTTATATGCGTTGGAAAATATTCATTCGCAACGCTTATATGCATTGGCAAATATTCATTCACAACGCTTATAAGCGTTGGCAATATTGTATTCGCAACACTTATAAGCGTTGGTAACATGCAACGCTAATAGTTGCATATAAGATAGCATAAGCTCTATTTAATAAGCATTCATTCAGCTATGGTATTTTCTCAACATGGAAACATGTAACCAAATCAATAAGAAATAAAAATTCATATTCATGATAACAGCAAAGTATGAACTAACAAAAAAATTCAATACATAAAGATACTAAATTTAATACACATACAATATCCGATTCCATAGTAATAACAATACAGAATTAACATAATGCAAGATGTTTTTCATATTTGAAGTCTACAAGTACCAAATGCGAAACTCCAGCTATATAACGAACCTTACATCCAAAAATTTGCATAGCTTGTACTACTAATTTTTCTCATTTTCTCTGCTTCTTCTACTGCTTTCTGCGTGCATTTAGTTAAATAACATCAATTAAGTTTCAAATAGTTATAAAGGATATAAGTTCAAAGTCATACCTTTTTAATTTTGACACATTTTTTGTCTATTGAGCTTGATGAAATCTTGCAATTTAAGCTCCTTTTAAAGCCTTTTGTTTTCTTCAAGAACCTCCAATCCAAATTCCACACCACGATCACATAATGGTTCGTCAATCCAGTGGATGAATCCACAATCTCTAAGAGTTCCAGTTTTTGCACAAATAAAATATCGGCGACCAACATTTTTATTCAAATAGCATGTTCTGAATATTGGTTTAATGTTGCAATGGCATAACAACCTTCGAGATTGTGCTTCTCCAACATAACATGTTGGTGGGGTGGCAATCTTGTAGGTGTTGTCGATCAGGTAGGCGATGCCATATCATTCTGAACACTTAATAATGCCAAATTCTTTCTAAACTCAACTCTATTCTCTCGTAGATGCTAGACGGAGTTGGTGTCTAAGATTCGGATGAGCAAACAATTTGAGTAGGATCGCCCGAATCATCTGAATAGGCCGATGGACAATACCGTAGGAAGTAGTCAAAATAATCGGTCGAAGGCCTTGAGTAGGAGGACATCTGTAGAAAATAAATAAACAACAACAGTCTTAAAATGCAATCACTATTAAATATAGATTCCAAGTGCAAAATTGTAGATGAATTACACGGTTCCACCTATTTTTCAAAGTTCAATGGTTTTATGTTAATGTGGTGGTTACAACAATTGGCGCTGCACTATGTTCAAAGGTAAATAACGTAGGTACAGAATAGAATAACCAAATGCTTGGTCGACTATGAAGCTTATTTACTAAATGAATCTTATGCAACAATAAGCAATTATAAGATAACAACAAGAGAAAGGAGGAAATTAAGATTAATGAAGAAGCTAATCTTAGAGATTTATTATGCCAACCATCTGAATTGTGTATAGCACTCAAAATACTCATAACTAGTTTCAAACAAAATACTTGGCTGACCTGATGATTATTTTGTTTGAAGCTAGTTTGCCATCACATTAGCTAACTGTGAAAGCTAGAACCAAAATTGGATAATGAAGCGACCCTCAAAAGTGTTTATGAAGAGCCTAATACTGTGTAGTGAAACTGGCACAAACATGCATCGTTTTGCCTGTCATACAAATTTGGGGTAATACATGATTGGGCAGGACCCCTTATTAAACCAGTACTTATATTCCATTAAAAAAACATATTCAATGAACTCATACAAATGCCCATGGGTTAAAAGGACATTAGTAAACCGAAGCATGTTTGTGTTATATACAACTATGCTTATTATATGATTTTTGTTTGATGATAACAAATGAGTATATATTATTTTAAATGTGTTTGTTATTGTACTGTTACATCACATCACAGACAGGAAGATAATATTTATATTTAAATAAAATACAACTGTATAGAAATTCAAATATTCACACAGTATTTTATTTCATGATTTAAAATAGTACAAATTTATAACTCCAACTATTTGTACACTTCACTGATAATTTTCATTTCAATACATTTCGGTATATAACTCCTCACTACAACACTCACACTCGACTATACAGACACTTTGATACATTCATGCATTTACACAGACTCATATTTACATACATTAACACTTATATACATTGTTTGTTCTTGTCTTCAATCCTCTGTCTTCACAGCATCTTCATTGTCAGTCCAGTCATCACCTGCTTACCTGTCACATGAAACACACACAGAGTACACTGCAATAGAAATAAAGCTGTATACGTGCGAATATAATTTTTATTTTGAAAATTTATTTGCCTTAGAATTTCAGTGTGTTTCTTATCATTTTTCTGACTCGATCTGACTTATCCGACTCTGTCTTGACAGCTTGTGATATTCACAGTGATACACTGTAAATACCACAAGGCAGACAACATATATATATATATATATATATATATATATCAATGCAGGGACGTGAAATCTCTTCTGATGGCTGCACATACACACGTGTATAAATATACACGTGTGCACTGCCTCGCTAATCAGCGAGCAACTAAGAGTAGCCAAATGGACCGTCTCGACTCAATGCACACATGAAAATAAATCAATGCAAAGTCAACACGGCTCAAACATGGTCGAGCCAGCAATAAAGAAGTAAAACAACAAAGTGATAAGCATGCAGTCGACCACAACCAAAGTAGAACAACATGTAATCAATACATGGTGCAAGACAAAACTGGGTACACATACATGAAGATCACACAATGAAGTGCAACAATGCATTCAGTCCAGACAATCATGGATTAACAGGATAATCATGGCAGATTTATAAATATTCAGCAAGTTAGAATTTCAATATGGCAGCATCATGGAACAACAGTGTCAACTACAAAGTATCAAGGCATGCACAGATGTACATGACTATGATACATGGTGCATAAAAGGTCAATGCAGCTCAAATGCACATGCAAGTGGAATATTGTTATATTCATGTATACAAGACAGTTCAGCCATGGTCGAGCCATGCAGCTCAACTACAACAAGCCAGTTTTCAAGCTACAGCAGAGAATTTGTTTTCAGCTAAGAGTCACACATGATCAATGCAGTAAACAGATGCATGAATACAGTTCAAAGAAAAGGAACAAAGCATATATATGCAACCAGTCTCAAACATTCATGAATGTACACAGCATTTGTAATATAGTGATCGGTTTCAGCATGAATGTGAAAGCAGCTAAGTGTAGTCAACATGAATTGGTGATGATCAACTTCAGCATATACATGGTACAAAGGTGGTGCTTCCAAATTGTATGATTACAAGATGTGCAAACCAAATACAATGTGCACAAGCTTGTGCATCACAAGATAGTAACATTACATAACACATACAACATTCAAGAGCAACAACAACATGTGGATTCAAAGTTCAAATGGTTGTCCAGAAATAAATGTATAGCACACAAATTAATTGGAGAAAAATTATTGTGCCAAAAAAAATCTTGGAAGCTAATCAAGCATAAGTATTTTTAAAGCCAGGATTTGTTTAAATTAAATGAATACATAATTTTTTATTGAATTCCAGCAATCAAGCAATGTGGACCAAGGATGTTATTTTCCTGAAATTAATTGGCTTCAGGTTTTGGTATTTCCAGTTTTAACAAAGTTTGTTTGAGAAATCACAATTCCAGTTTTTGGCAAGGGTTTAATCGATTTCAACAAGTCAGAGAAACATTTTCCTTGAGCAAATCAATTGTTTCCCATTTTTTGAATCAATCAGAGAAAAA